>HG993128.1:46571946-47771946 GCA_905231855.2 Eristalis tenax | reverse complement strand
ATGTGGTGCCTATGCTTCTGCTTGTGTTTTTGCTTGCGCTTGAGAGGAGAAGAATCCAAAGGATTCAGCAAAATTCCCCCACACTCTGTGCGATGCGATGGAGCGGGTGTTTAATGGAGAAATCATTTGAACGGAAAATAAATCGGTGACTTCTTGCTTTTTAATGATGTTGAGTATCCTTTGTCGGCGTATCGATTCGACGATGCGCCATAACTTTTAGCTCCTTGCAAAGAACGAGTGAACGGATGTGAAAAGAGTGAAAGGTCAAGAGAGAAAATGCAGACAAATTGTGTGCGCTTCAAAGGAAACAAGAAAAAGGTCCTCGACTTGACCAGAAACAACTTTGGAGAGTTCGAACGAGTTTCCATGGATGTCCCAGCAAAAGGGATTCCCTTGGCTATTGCTTTCTTTTGAGGACACCAGAATTGCGCAAATATTCCATAAAGCAAGGACATTACACTAGTTAAATTCACTTAGCTCCAAAGGAGATTAATTGGTTGTGATAGTTTGGCGCTTGCAGCACGTAGAGTGGAGTCATTTGCGGAAATTTCAGAAAGATAGAAATTAAATTTGAATTTTGAAGACAATGCCTTCGTTGTAGGCAGCAGAGTTGTTGGCCACACGGAACTTCAGGGGGAATATAAACCGCCATCTGACCATGAAGAGTATTTCGAGTCTGAAGGACCATTCATATGAGCTCAATAAGAATCGCAAACTTCGCAAACTCTGGCATTTCATTCACATGGAGTTTTCTCATTCGCAGACTGCAATGGGTGCAATTTGAGCAAATATGCACTTCATCGCGAATTTGTTGGTCGTCAGTTTGTGGATCGCGTTTGCCTCTGTTGACAGTTGACAGTTCAGGATCGATTCGAGGAGAAAATATGTAAAATCTGGATAAAAAAAAAACACAATAATACTGAGAAGAATAAATTTTCGTCAAGAAACTAGCCGCAACTTGGCGCGTGGTCTCGAAAACAGCTGGTCGGTAGTCTTTAAGGTTGCAGACTAATGTTGATTGAGGCCAAGGCCAACACGGTCTTTGAGCCTAGTCTCGCCTCAAAAACTGCACAAAACAATCAGGGGGGGATTATCAATCGTTCGCTCAAAAATGGTTTTCGATGAGACGCGTTGTCATGAGGTTTCTTCTTGAAGAATTCGTGCAAAAATCGCAAAAATTCGCTAGAGTCGCGATCTTCCAGAAGTATAGACAAATGCGTGCCTTGCTTGTCGAATGTGGTAAGTCGTCAAGTCGACTTTTGCTGCTTTTGTGGCAAGAGATAAAAGTTAGTCAGGCAGTGAACGAGGAGAAATCAATCGACCGTGCTGTCCTCAAGAAAGGATGTACATCATCGACTTTAGGTCAGGTTACTCGACTCGTCAGTGAACAGTATGTGTCTTAATTCCACAAAATGTAGTCCAAATGTCCACCCATTTAGGTGGGTCATAAGTCCATAATCGATTTGCGATTTGTCCTGTTTCCTTGGCTGAAGTGCCGACACACGCATGGACAAGTCCTTGGCCTCTTCTAGAGAAAAGTTTTAAGTGCGATATTTGGCCATGTCTGCTTCTGTAAAATGATTCAGACTTGAACAGCAGCAGGAGCGGGCGGTTCAGCAGCATGAAATAATCCTTCCATTTCGCATCAAATAAATCGATTCTGTCACACCTTACGTAGCATACACCCGCTTGGGTCATACAACCAAAAACCCTTGCGGTGCGAATTTGTATTCTTTACATTTCGTCTTCACAAGTTTAGGGACCACAGACTCAACAGGGGTTTAGTTCGACTTAACGAAATACATTTTTATTCACACCAGATGGAGCGTTTCTTCCAAAATGCTGTGGGCACTCTCACTCTCAATTTTTGGATGACACGGGCAACCACTGGCGCAAAGGTCTTTAGTCAGATACCTGGGGATATGGCTAGATCTGCTGCATGGCTCTCGTTCCGCCTATACCCTTACCTATGACTGTCCCGTGTGGTTTAAAGTGAGTGCAAGCTTGATGGAAAAGCTTCGGTTTCTTGTCTAATTGCTTTTCTTCGCATTTATCGAACTCCAGAATCCCATTACGGAAAATTCTATTCCAATGAGGTCTTATCTTATTTCCTGGTGAAGTTGATTCGAGGTCATACTGCCAGAGCGATGAACTCGGTCAACAACCTGATTTCGGGGGCTTATTACCCCAATTCAATATTCCACGAAAGGGAACGCAACGGATATGTCCGCCCGGAAGCATTCTTCTATTTTGATTCGAACGGTCTGATAAAAGTCATAAATGTGGTGCCGCTCGTCTTTCATAACGCCCGTTCGACTGTGGATGGGCACGACCGATGGGACAACCACGACCGATCCGTCGCACAAGGAGTTGAGGAAGACCTCCCCCGGTTCAGTATGGCGGTATGAAGGCGGAAGGAGCGAAGGAACTCCCTCGTCGAAGCCTTTAGACCCTGGGTAGAAGTGTAATGCGTGGTTGGTTTCACCCGGTTTTAGCAGCTCATTATACAGCACACCATTATGATCCCACCAAATACAGGGCATTACCTTCGTGCCATGGATATTCGGCTTTGTTGTTTTGGCTGGTAGGCCAAGCCAAAAACACCACTTTTGGCACGTTGGCTCAGCTTGCGCATGTTCACCATAAACTTCCACTAAAATACGATGACTGTCGGCAGCAGTTTCCTTCATACTGAAGAAGAACTCCCCGCAAAAACACTTTTTCAGGCACAAAGACATATTGAAAAAAAAAAGGTTTGTAGTTTGCGCTTCAAATGAATGACTATACTGAAATGACGTACAATGACAGTAGCTTTCCAACGCATGTTCCAATGGAATAATACAAGTTACGCCATCTCTTAGCAAACCGCACGAATTAAGTTATAGATCCAATATATAGGTTTTATTAAAAAAAATAGTTCAGTTATTAAGTTTTTGCAATTTTTCTTAACATTAAGTTGTACATATAAATTTATTTTCTTTTAGTTAAAAAAGAATAGTTAGGTTAAGTCGAAAGATATAGGTTAAGATTAAGTTTAGCCTAGAGAGCCCGCTGAGGGCCAGTAAGTTAAAATAGAATTATTGCTCGTCCAACTAGTGTTAAGCATTTTTGTCTAGTATGTAAGTATATAAAAGAATTGATAGATAAAAGCGAATTAAAAAAAATATGTACATATTACATATAGTGCTGTGCAAAACATTTGCAACTAGAATAACAAGTTAAAATAAAATAAATAATGATTTTTTCATAGTAAAATAAGAAATATTGAAATGTCTTGTAGCATTTTACAGTTTGTATATACTGTAGTTAATTATAAAAAAAAAGTGTTTAAATACATACTTTTTTTAAAGCTATTGACCGAACGCGTAAATATATAGCAAATTTGGCTGTACAAAACATTTGCAACTGATGACATTTGTCCATTTTATTTCGCAATATTTTTTGTTTTAATAACGGTGAAGTATATTTAGGCATTAAATGTGCTTTGGTAGTTTATTTCTGAGATTTGTAGCTCATTGTGCTTTTTGGAGTGATAGCATTAAGTAGAAACACAGTGAATTTGTGACAAATTAATATTTTATAACAAAATGGCCGGCAACAAGTATGGTTCCGAAATCCGATCAAGAATTTTGAGCGACTACAGCCAAGGAATGACTCAAAATCAAATTTCATTAAGATATAAAATCCACAAATCAACAATTTGCAGCATTATTCAGAAGGGAAATGAGCACGTGTTTTATAGAGGAGGCCGTGTGCGCAAGCCAACAGAAAGAGAAGATGGAAAAATATTAAATATTGTTCAGAAGCATCCTTAATCGTCATCTAAAGAGGTAAAGCTGCAACTGAAATTGGAAATTGAGTCATCAACAATAAGACGAAGGGCTACGAAGCTATAAACATGTAAAAAACCATTTATTTCAAAAAAGAATGTCAAGGCCCGCTCGAATTTTGCCCGGGCTCATTTGGACTGGAGTCTTCAGCAATTGAAAGCAGTCTTATTTTCCGATGAATCTAAATTCAATTTGCATGGATCTGCTGGGAGGCAACACGGCAGACTTAAAGTACACTAAAGGGACAGTGAAATGAATGGCGGTGGTAACGTGGCGGTTTGGGGGTGCTTCTCAGCGCAAGATATCGACCCGATCCGGCGAGTGGAGGGAATAATGGTGTCCGAAGACTACAAGGACATTTTAAATACCACCATGCTTCCGTATGCCGAATGGGAGATGCCGCTTGGTGGTTCCAGCACGACAATGACATGACGTCTAAGCTTGTAAAACGTTGGCTTGCGGATCAAAAGCTTCGTGTTTTACAATGGCCTCCTCAACCACCAGATTTCAACCCGATCGAGAACTTATGGGAGATAGTTAAAAGAAGACTTGGGAACATACACATGATATAGGAAGATATTTCAAAAACTTTTATTGACAAAAGGGTTTTCCATCAAATATTGAAAAATTTTAATGTTTTGGAAATATTTTTGATCAGTTGCAAATGTTTGTTTTTTTTTTTATTTTTTGTTTAATGAAGTTTACCTTTTTTTGTTAATAAATTGTAGCATTTTTAGACTTTTAAAATTCTGTAATTTTTATTAATGTCACCCTAGTGAAAATCTTTTTATTGGTTATTGAATTATATTCTTATGTTGGCTGCAAATGTTTTACACAGCACATGTGCTTATTTTGTTTTCGTCCTCTGCTCCAACTCGTTCTCGTTAATAATAATAATAATAAGAGACACAGTTGACTGGGTTCATTTTTCATGATCTTTTCAACTTTGCGAATCGATTCTGTTTCTTAAATGTATACTCATCAAAGCATCCAGCATTTCTAGACACTTTATTTACTAGGCAAGCGCTCTCGTCGTATTGCCATAAAATAAATCTGATTGAAAGTTTAGGGAAATTTGAAATCCATATTAAGAGGCAATAACATTGTACCCAAAATAATCCACACAAGGAAAGGAGAACCCCTGACACATATCTGATATTTCATCGCATTTGCTCAAGCAACTAGGACACAAGATATTTCTGCCGTGCCGCCTGCGTGTGCATGGAATAAGTGGCATAGTCAAATCCTCAAAATAATTGCGTAAATATTCATGACAAAAATACAAAAATTAAATATGATTTAAAATCATAAATCACGAAGGCCCGACTGCCTCATAATGGCAATTCGAATGCCCTGAGACAACATTTCAGTCATGATTACATCACATTACTTCCGTTTTTATAGATTCATCATTTAAGGATTAAATATTTATGAATTCCATCACGCAATACGTACGCCACACGCAGGGCAGCCGTTCTTTAGATAGGCAAAACACTGCCTTGCCACATGTCGTCGCAAATTCACAATGTCACGGTGATACCAAGAAGCACAAAAGGGATGTTGATTCACTAAGCCGTGCCGAAGCCACACGTGAATGAATAAGCTTTTCACGAAGTTCGTGCGGTTTCATTAAAGAATAATGTGTTTACTGGATACCGAAAGAATTGTGAAAACAAAAGCTTATAAAAGGTGCTACTTGCAAGCCACACAATGACAACCCGAGGAAGTCCTTAAATAATCACAACTGCTCCTCTCACCCCACCAAAGGGTGAAGGAGCAGTTGTGATTCACCCTTTAGTTGGGTGAAGCAGAGCTGTCGGGAGGTACATATTTGAAGTTTGAAAAATCCAACTGTTCAATCTATTTTGGAGATGGGCGGCGGGAATGTTTTGCATGAACAGGGCCTTGTCAAATTGGAAGTTGTTACACATGAATCACTATGCTCACATGAGAATTCATTGAGTCAAGAGCTGTTCGCTATAAATAGTCCTTAATGCATAGTAATGATGGGTCGTTAGGGCGAAGAAATTGAACTAAACGCCTACCATTACGGACAGTTTGAGACGGCGTGTGTTGTAAAACTCACACAAGGTTTTTTTTTTACATAGAAATTACCGTTTTTTAACAAAAAAAAAACGTACCTACTATTTTTTTAAAACATAGGTTTGAGGGGAAAAGAATGGCTGAAGGAAAATGTGGAATTTTCTCCTGCGCTTCATGAATTTTTATTTCGTTCCTTTTTATTTACTGTTGCTACGTATTGGCGGTTATTTTAGCCTAGCTTTCGGAACTTGTGCACACGTGTTCATGTGTACTTGAGGTTTGCATGAATGCATTCATTTAGTCGACTCTATTCATTGCAGCCTTTCGTTCAAAATAGTGTTCGCTAAAAATGAGTATCAATTCCAAAGATACACTCTGTACAACATTCTATCGCCTGGTAACCAAATTAATACAAAATACACCGAGTACACCGAATCCAAACCGAAATGACTGGGGCTCAGTCCCAATGTCCGCACCTGTTTTGGAAAACCAAACGGTTTTGAATTATTTGTAAAAAAAAAATAGAAAAAAATGCACACTTTTTTTCTAAATCGCGTTTAAATACAGTCGCCGCCCTCTAATTCCAATTTTCACGGGAGTTTCAAACATAGTCCGTGTAAGAGGGAGGCGACTCTGCATTTAAATTTATTGCTTACATCCAATTTTCTTCATAAACATCCCTTTGGATCGTAACTAAAGCCTTCGAAAATTGTTTTATTATTCTTTGATTTGATTCCAATAAACATCGAACACTTAGTTTGCTCAGTGAAGTGCACCCTTGCTATTTGATAACTAAATGTTTGGTTGTCAATGAGCAAAGTACAGTCGAACTTCCCTATAGTGAACTCCTATATAATGAACAAATTTCAAACAAACAGCTTTCTGGCTCTGTTTTAAGTGTATTTTTCCCTCCATATAATGAATTTCTATACAGTGAATAAATTTTCTAGTTGGAAATTTAATTTTCATACGTTTTGTGTCTCCTTATAATGCATTTTTTTCATACTACTTTCTCATGTCCAAATGTTTTAACATCTGCAAAAATTTCGACCGTAACGGTAATTTTACCCGTTAGTTTTTTGTTTGTTCGATGTCTCCTTGTCTGTTTCATTCATTTTGAATGCACACAAATATCTTGAACTTCGACGGTGAGTGATTATAGTAAAAATGTCGGAGGGAAATAGTATTTCTCTTGAAAAAAAGGTGTTGATAATTAATCAAGTTGAGGAGGGAGTAACAAGAAAGAAAGATATTGCCAAGGAGTTTGGAATTCTTCCCAGTTCATTGTCAAACATTCTAAAAAACAAGTCAGTGATTCTAAAAAGTACAGAAGACGGACAATTAAGTGCTAAACGCAAAAGACTTCGAACATGTCTTTTTGAGGATATTGATGAAGCAATGCTGATGTGGATAACCGCTGCACGTGGAAGGAATCTTCCTGTATCTGGAACAATAATAAAGGAAAATGCCAAACAGTTTGCGGTTGCCCTGGGACAGAAAGAATTTGAAGCGAGTACTGGTTGGATGGATAAGTCCAAAAAACGGCACGGAATTGTTCAGAAAACCTTATGTGGAGAAAGTGCTGACGCCAACTTACAAGATCCGATTGATTGGGTACTGAACGTTTTGCCGAAACTGATGCAAAAATGTCCAAAAATCCGAACTAAAATACCTCATTGTTTGAAATAAAATTATATATGTATATAATTTCTGTATAATGAAATTTCTATATAGTGAAGTTTTTTTTGGTCCCGTGAGAATTCATTATAGGGAAGTTCGACTGTAATCAATTATGCGGTGATTCATTCATTTTAGTTTAGAAGGTGTGAGTGCGATGAATAAAGTACTCGAAAAAATATGAATGTGGAACACCGTACATGGACACACATCATGGAGTTGGCTAATAAAAGATGAAACTCTCTTCCCACCTGTGAGACCTCTCGAATATTATGGCCTAGGTTCAAAAGCGGAAAGACCGGCAAACTTCTCCAATGCAGCAAAAGGCTGCTGCGGATGGTGGTCGCACAACACTATGATAAAAAAAATGGGACTCACCCATATGCAGAGGCTGTGGGAACGAAAAGGAAATTGAGGACACTCCTCACTACCGATGTCAATGCCCCAGTCTTTCCCTATTGAGACAAAGATCACTGAGAGAATTCTTCTTCCACAACATCTATGTCTCTAAGAAGTAGCACATATCCCAAAAACATATATTTGTAGGTTTGTCAAGATCTCCGGATTGCTAGACGGGAGTAGGACAGTGGAAATGTCAACATCCTCCCATGGGCATCACACTGGGTCCGACTAAGTGACACGGGGCCTCACCGCATGTACCCACCGACCCAACCTAACATCACATCGCACAATTGCCGCATAAGCCTCCATACAAACACTCGCTTTCTATCTTAAGCATGACTCCTGCAGTGAGGTCATGAAGCTAAAGAAAAAACCCCACATTTACAGGCTACATTAAAGATAGAAACGGCAACCGGGCAAGCGATGCCAGAAATCAAGTATAATAGGTATAGCCGACCTCACAGCAGATTGCCTTCTACCCCATTGACGATGAAATAATGTGTACGATATTCTCTGATTCGTCAACAACTTAAGGCGGGTAGAAATTGGCTTCCTCTGTAGTACTTAATTTCCGAACGAGGCTTTACGTCTCCTAATATACACTCTCTTCCCGGGACTCACAATCACAAGCGAATGATTCCCCAACGAAACAAAAGATTTCAGATGTCGAAGTTGAAGTTCCACAAGGTGTTGTCAGCAAAGACAAAATTATGTGGGCTCAATCCTGTGCAAGGCAGCATTTGCACAGACAGTTAATATTGACTGAGGTCGGTCGTTTTCATGGCAAACTCAACAGGCAACAGGCGTATGTGAAAAGCAATGGCGTAGAAACCACAAAACACGCTGTCGTTAGTGTGCTGGAAAATCCCAGTCTAAAAGAATTAGTACTTACCGCATTCCTTGACATCGAAGGAGCCTTCAACAACATAGAAACCAAATGCAGGCCATTCTCATACATTTGCTTAGCAAATGAATATTTAATGCAACCTAAGGCGACAGCTCTATAAAAGGGTTACCCTCCAGGCTGTGATTAGGGATAGGGTTATATAGATAGTTCCGCACTGGGGCCCATTAACATTAAAGTTGTCCTCGAATCTACGGGAGCCAATGCACCCGCTGTCAGAAAAAAACCTATTGAAAAGCACAAAAAACTTTGTGGGCGAGACCAGCCTATTTTTAAACGCTTGGGAATACCAGAAGCACCGGCGGTACACGTCTCAAATATACTTTGGACCTTCCAACAGAGACTCCGCCCCCGACCTTAAAGCAAAAACGACACAAACACGGTCACAAGACAATGTTCCGAACTTGATTTCAGGGATGGCCTTTCATCTGGAAGCTAGATCCTTTCGACAACAATTCGAAATTGAAGATGAGTGACCAGATCGACTTCGACGTTGGAGGATACTTTATTGACAATTTTTAGCCTTTACATGAACTTATAAAATTAAGGAAATTGGTTTAAGGTTGAAGCTGTGTCCTCAAAAATCTGGTTCAACAGTTGTAACAAGTTAACATGTGTTCATCGTTGCAACGATTCGTTGGTGTATCAGAGTTTAGCTTCCTAAGCGGTTCTCATCATGCTATCTTGCCACAAGCCGATGCCAGAGATTTGTGCTTGGATCTAGATTCGATGTAGACTTGATCCTAGCGTCTGCAGCAACCCCCCCTCTTATGAGTGGATTTGCTGGTGTCTCGCAAGTGCATGGAATCAGCAGCTGCACGGTAGCCAGGTTTCAGTTGAATTGTGCTTATTTCGTGGAGCCACAACTTAAAGTCTACAAAAAGCAACCGCCCCTTTAAAACAGACCGAACAGAAGTTTCGCAATTGCCCAAATTTCTATAAGTTGTCTTCATTGGGGTCACTCTGCAGTTAAATGCTTCCCTCTGGCCCCATCTCTCGTCAATTTGTTGTTCATAAGTCTTAAAGAAGATGAAGCCAATAACTTGTTCCACATCACATCTACATCATAGATTCCCCACAAAAAAGCACACTCAACATCATGCCAGCCACTCACTGATTTGTGTGTAAAAACGAAAACTACGAAAGAGTTCGACTCTATTTTCCAAGTAAACATCGCTTGTTTTTGGTTTCCCAAACGATCTGCGAAGACCGTGACTCAGGTGTATTTAAAGATAAAATATTTTCGAAAATTCCATTTCCGACTTCAGCGAGCCACACTGAACTGGAAGCAATATCAGCTCCGTGGTTTATTTATAAACCACCGCACAGAAGTACAGTAAATTAGTTCTTATCCCAATAAAGATTTGTCATTCTTATGTGAACACTTTCGTTTTTTTTTTTCCTCTCCCTTTCCCGGCAATTGGCTTCAATAAAATCGGCATTGTCAGCAGCAGTATTCAACGAATGCTACACACTTGAGGTCTGTTGTCAAGTGTATACGCACGCAGTTGCCATCTACGTTTGGGCATTTTTGCCACGATCAAGTCACTACACACAGCAAGTCACTGTGCGGCAGGTTGGCCTCGAAGTTGATCGCCTCATTTGGTGGCACCGCCGAAGAGGTTATGTTAATGACACCCAGATACAACGTCGACGACCCAGTTAACCACTAATCTGATCAGTTATTTTTGGCGGGACAGTATCATTACCAGTTTATCGCGAACTGCGTGCAACTGCATTTCTGCACAGCGTCCAGTGTTAAATGGTTTTCGACTTACAAGGGAAATCGACTCAAACTGGTGCATATTTCGTAACCACTCATTCTGAAGGTTCACCTCATCCTCAAGACAGAGCGACTTCAGAACTCCAAGCAATCATTCAGCGACACCCACACCTAGTGACAACTCGTCAACAAAAAGGAAAAAAACACACACACACAAATCTTTCTCTAAACAGAATCAAAGTTTAATGACCCACAAGCCGCCCAGCTCCCGTGAAATTACAGAAAATAAAACTAAAACCACACAGTAATTGGATCAAAAGAAGTGTACAAACATTTACTTTCACGTTAACGAAGTTACCTCGACAATTATTTGCACATTAGTCAAACAAAAATATGACACTCAAGGAATTGGTAGTGAGGAACACATCGGGATCGGGGGAAACAAAAACAATCAAAACCAAATGTAAATCAAAAATGTAGGTAAACTAAATAAGGTTAGCCACACAGAGCGAGGCCACTATTTGCTACTTGCTACTTGCTAAGCGTGCGTGTTAATGGGGGAAAAGCATTACAAGTTCAGAAGCGATCATAATTATCTAGCCAATCTTTGAATTGTGATGTTTGTTTCTTTGCCATCATTTTGAAGTTCATCGATGAATCGAAAGCAAATTCCAATGAGCAGTACAGTGGTGATGGAATGAAACGGACCAGGCGGAGATTCGAAAGGTGACACATTTCACTTTGTTTCGCTGAACGTCAACTGATAAATATTAAAATACGAAACTTAATGTTTTATTTATGGAAAAATGTCGATACAGTTTAAGGGATCAATTGAAGTTCTTATACATTTGGCAGGACCTGTTGACCAGTCCGACCAGTTTTTTACTCTTAGAAAGGTACTCGCGAAAGCTTGGGAGTATGGCCAACCGACCTCTAGCTTCGGAAAAGGCATTCGACCGAGTTCCACGAGCTAAGCTTCGAAGTGTTCTGCAGGAGTATGGGATTGTTGGCCATTCATTCTGTATGGCGCATGGGATTAATGGCGTCGCCTATTCACGGCCATTCATTCTCTATACAACAACTGATGCTTAATCGACGTCTTTCACCGTGGGCGTTGGGCTTGCACTTCGGCAAGGGTCCGTCTTGTCACCTCTCCTTTTCATTGCATAAGATTTTATATGTTCTATGCTTAGATGGTTCAGTCACGTTGCACAAAAATCCATATCAGGATGACTTTTGAATGCGATTCGAACAGGAAGGCACCCGCTTGTCAGATCCAGGACAAGCTGAAAGAACCACGTCCAAAAAATCATCTGGTTACGCTTGGGCATAACTCCTGTTGAATTAGAGACGATGGCGGAGATCTCTCGTGAATGCGGATGAGATGGGATATATTTGACAAGCAAGCTGGCACTTGTACTTGTCAAATCATTCATTTGCTTAGTCCCAAACAGGTTGAGGGATGCAAAGAATTAAAGCTTTAAGAGATCGTGTGGAATGTGGGAACCTAGTGACCAAAGGAGCTCTATCGATGATTCGATCCGTGGAAGCGCCCGAAACTATTGTGGTTCTACAAATGGAAGAATATTCTGAACAACTGCTAAGCAACAAAATACTGGCACAAGAAGCTTATTCGCATGAAATCTACAAACGTTATAAAATTGTGTTCGTTATGAGTCATAATTTGAAGAGAAAGCCGAAAGAAGTAAGGCGTCGCTATCTAAAAGTTATTAAGTTAATTGAAACGAACACATCGATGTCGAGTAACTTTTATTTTAGTAGGTACTTGGTCTCTTAATCAGCTGGAGGTTTATGGCTTGTTTTTGTCTATACCTACGTTTTATGGGTGACATTTGACATCTAACAGAACACAAGTAAGATTTATTGAATTCGAAATGAGAATAAGAATTGAGGCGACACTCATCAACAAATATATGCGATTGTCATTGAATTAACGGCATGATGGTGATACATTCTGAAATTCTGAGTATTTTTAAAACATTCCATTATGTCGTATTATCAACAGAGCCATCAAGACTATCAACAATGTTGAGGCATAAAATTGATCACTCAATTGGTCGTTAAAAAGGGTCAGAGGTTTATGCTGAAGAAGACATCCGTGGTGATATTTTGAGGATTATTGATGATTTAATACCGCTTAATTGAAGATTAAGGCTAGGATGGCATTTACAACATTCAATAAAATCGGCATTCACATTTATTCAATAAGAAACTTATCATGAAACGGAAGATTTAACACCTCTTTAATAAAAGTTCATCTCAGTCTACTCCAACGCATCGCCGCAGACCCCCCTTGAGTTAGATGCCGCAACCAATGCCAACAACTCTCCACAGAATCAATAAAACATGCCAATGTTTACGAAATTACTCTTCAAAAATAACCATGTTTTTGGTACAGCCACGGAAGTGGTACCAAGCCACTTTAAAGAAAGCCTCAATGATCGGCAAGACGCTGATAAAATGTGTAACACTCCAGCCACCTGCGAAAAGACACGAACGAGCTCCTTAAATTTGACACAAATTTGCTAACGATGGTGGTTTCAACACCAGAAATATCGGCAGGCCTCCCTATCTCGGATCACTTCATCAGGTCGATCAAATGCTGGTGTTTTCGCATTTGTGTGATCTAGGAGTTTTTAGGCCTGCCTCTCTTTCGCGCTTGCGTTTGAACGTTTATTGACATTGCCTTTTTAATGGGGTTCGAGGGATCTCTCCTTTTGGCAATACCAACTGAGCCAGTCGTGCTCTACTTTCTTGAATATCGGTTCTTTGACGTAAAGGCTTCCTCGGATCTTTGAACTTCTTAGTCTATCGAGCTTTCGCCGTCAGCAAGCCATCTTCATCTCAGTTGCCGTTAATTTGCTTTCATACTTTTTGTACGATGCCAACATAGTGAAACGTATGTGAGCGCCGTACAACTGCGGTGTAGAGCCTACCCTTCAGCTTAGGGGGCATTTTCCAATCACAGAAGATGGCTGAGTTTTCCCGCCACTTCATCCGCCCTACGCTTACGCGATGGTTGATATCGTCATCACAGGTTCCTTTGCTATTAATTATTGACCCCAAATATTTGAACTTTTCGCACTTGGAAAGCACTGTTCCATTTAAATAAATATCAGGAATAGGCCTGAGTGGATCGGAGAAAGGGCAGCACAAGTACTCGGTCTTTTTCTGGCTAATGCGGTACCCAGCCCTTCCAGAACATCCACCCACACATCAAGTGCTCGCTGCAGGGAAGTTTGATCATCAGTTATGATGGCTCCATCGTCAGAAAAGAATAACTGATGCACTTTTGGGTCCGTCACACTAACAAATATCTCAGTAAAATCTCTTTTTGCAAAGAACCCAAGCCCTCCATGTTCCTATGCTAAGCTTTTGTGTGCTCTAGCATCTCAGTCTCATTTCCTATTTACGACCCTCAGTGGACAGATTATTATATTATTGCACAGAGTCAGATTATTATGTGCAATATTGTCTGTCTTTAATCAAGGCATGATCTCTCATTTTTGCCGTTCTCTCCACCCTTTTCGTGTGCTACCGTTTTTACCGTTGTTGCGTATCGTTTTTGATTCTTAAGTAAGAAACAGCTGCAAAGTCTACACAGCAAATTCATGGAAACTCTTTTGCTGAAAATTTGATACGGTCTCTGAAGACGACTTCGGACTAAGAATGACTCTTTCCACGACTCCAAGAGTAACGAGTCACCATAAACTTCAGGACGGTACGTGAAACTCTTAAAAGTATAGGAGTTACCCACGTCACGGGCAAGGACTTCCTCTCCCATCTCCCATCTAAAAGGAGGTTATTTGCAAAGGACCCCTAAGCTTGTCGTACGTCCCTCTATGAACGAAGTAAAGCTAGGTTAGTCTCCCTTATGAATAAATGGTTCACCACCAGTGATCAATGGAGGAACCTTCACCCACCTTAACATACCAACCTCATACATCTTGTTTGTTAAAAACACAGCTTTTCTGAATTTTAGAGCATAAAACGTGGGGTTGCATGTTCATGGAATAGCATACCGGCACAACCTCTCACAGTCAAAATTTGACAAAAATATTCGCCTGCGTTTTATAAAATGGGCCGGGACACGCTGGCATAAGCCCAACCGGATGAAGGTGTGGATATTGCTGTGCACTCCCAAGTTCTTATATTATAGAGCTTTCTCAAACCATCCCGGCACAGCAATGTGATGAAGAGATACCACAATCTCGGGCTACTAGGCTGCGATTAAGTGTCTAGACAATATCACATTCATTACCTCAACTATCGGCAGACTCTTGCTGTGGTGGCTCAACTTTTCAGTATTCATCTCATTAGTTACCGGGATAGTTGAATAACCGATGAACTCGCTTGATGTGGACCTCTTCTCTCTCCACCAGTTCGCAACTGTCTACAGCTAACCATCTTCTAAATAGACGGGATAAGCAATCGCAAATGTTTGGAAGGTCCATCACATTCAACCTTAAACGCTAACTTTGTCCACTTCGACTCATTGTATCAGCATTTGAGTGCTTGAGACTGCTCGGCAAGGCGTTGAAGCAAGAAACTCAGGGATTGGCAAGCGTGCCGCCAGATAAGCTTTCCACACAATGAATGGAGGTGACTGCACATTACATCCTCTGCTCTCATTACCGTTCCTGCAGCTCTTAAAAAGTTATGACGCACACAAGTGTAGAAAGAAGTGCAAACATTTGCATAAAGAGCAGACCACAGTAACGTACGTAGGACATTATGGCCTATTACGAAACTTAGAAATGATACCTTGTGACCATAACTCCTCTTTCGTTAACTTTCGTTAAGTTCGTTCACTGTTGCTTTCTTAAGGTGTATTTCCGGTTAGTTTTCGTTTTTCGACAAATGCCTTAGTTTACGTGCGTCCTTTATGTTTGGCAATTAGCTAAACCGCTTCGTGCCACCAACTCGTTACGGAAATGATACAATCCGTGTGAAATCACAAGGGGTCTAAGATATGTGTGACTGTCACCAGTCAACCATTATATTGCAAGGTACTGTCAAATCTTTCGTAAATGTTTATAAGCCCTAGTGATACTCACGTCGATCTTAAAATACTGAACAAAATCTAAAAACAAACAATTCTAAGTAATCTGTTCAGAATACTGCCACTCATAAAGTAAACATACCGTCGAAATGCCGGGTGATTCTGAGAAATAAATAAAAACGGTCGGTTTGCATTTCAACAAAATATGTACAGACATACATTCATCATGGGGCATTGATGGCATGGAACTATAGATGAAGCAGAGTCGATAGAAATAAACATATTTTCATGAAATTTAGATTGTCAGATATATTGTGTTTATCTTTATTGCGAACGAATTGTAATCTGCCTGAAGACAATGAATTGTCAACGCAAAGTGGTTATGGACATAAATCTTGAGTTGAATTGTCAAACTTTCGTTTAAGGCTCCCTCTTCATGTGCCCAGCTGGCTGTAGGTGTATACTCGAGTGCAGCTGGAAAACGTTGATAAAGACTATGGAATGCTTTCTAGGACGCACGTGGGACTTTTTTTTATTTTTTTTTTTAAGGCGACCAAAAAGAAATTTGTGGAGAGCAGCCTGGAGCCTAGCTTCTCAGCAATCACTCGTGGTGTGCGTGTTACTGTTCCTCCACGAGTGGAAGGGACCTGCAGTTCTATACCATTTCCGTACGGGGAATGGAAATTTGGTAAGGTAGGCTCAAGTGCGCACAGATCGACGCACCAACCAACAACGCCACGGGCGCCACTATGGACAATATGTATTATATTACCTTGAACCTGGGCCTAGTCGGAAACGCAAACTTTGCAAAGCAAACGTTCTGAAAAGCAAGAGCAACAGAGCAGTAGAAACGTCAAAAGCAGAAAAGAAGTACTATAGAGATGCCGAACTTCACAGCGGATTGCCCCTTAGTCCATCGACGCATTTGATAGGTCCTTTGGCAGTTATTCATGAATTTTGACGGTTATTCACGAAAAAAAGTAAATGCCATCCCTGACTTTAGAAGACGATATAAAAAATGGTTGTCAAACATTTTACGTCTGAAACACAATAGTGCATTGCTGCGTTCGACTTCAATGTTACGGAGGGGTGCGAAGACGCACTGCGATAATCAGCTGTTCACTCTCTCTCTCTCTCAAATACCAGATGAAAAATATTGTGTCAGCTGTTTTCGTTTGTGAAATGTCAAATCAAACAATTTTCTGCTCAAACAATTGTACTTTTTTTCCTCCTTGGTCCGAATTCAAATTGATTTTGTCGTTAAAATGTAGTCAGGTGTTTATCATCGCACCAATCTGTCAAAAATGTTCCAACTTGTTCGACAATAACATGCGACGGTCTTACGTTTTACGATCTTCTCATTTCTCATTTTGTACTTACGTAGGTCGCCGGAGTATTCTGTGCATGGTCATTGAATTGAAAGACGACGCAACGCAGTATTGTGTCTCAGGCATTAAGGGGAAAGAGATGTCAAAAGCAAACGATTGCAAAGCATACTTTCGACGTTTACGAACAAATGATTTGCTTTTTGCTTTAAAAACGTTCAATAGTTTATTGGATGGTTGCAGATTATAAAACTCACTAAAGTGGCCATGAACTGCAGTAGATCTGAACAAGAACACCGCCCACCAAGTCAACAAATGAAAAAAGCAACACGATTTTGACATTTGATTAATGTTGCATAGTATTTACAAAAAATATTTTCGTTGTTGGCTCTATCGGATACACACTTCTCAATGATATACTTTGCATAATTTGCGTCTCCCAATAGGCCCATGTCAGATCTTGTTGACAGTCATCACTCAACACAGATTCGTTTCATATTCATTCCCACAACAGCTAAACCTCCCTTTTCTTAGCTCTGTGTACATAATTTCGCAATGATTTGTAAGTATAATATCTTATCAAACAAATGGCTCAAGAATTCGTAATTTGATAAGGCAAGCCTAATGTGCACATGAACATGCGACTACCCACCGAGTTAATCATCAGTATCAAGTGTCACAATGTTAAATGTGTGCCTCGATTAGCAGGCGCATTGTTTATGGTTTTGTCTTGTTTCTCTGTATCAATGAATTGCCAAAAGAACAGCTGGTGTTACTTCATCAATCTCGGGTTCCCCATTTCAGACATTGATTTGGTCACGGAGGTGAGTTTAAGGTGGCGACTACATCTCTGTTTTCTGTTTCTAATGTACGTGTTGTAGGAGTGCGTGCCAATAAAGTATTAAGTCCAACACTCTCCGCTCTCTCTTCGGCTTTCCAAGTCATCCTTCATCAGGTTCAAGACATGTCGCAAAGTTATAGGAGACATTCCACGGCCGGTAATGACAATCCGGCCATGCAAGCACTCCTCAGCTCAATTTTTTAACGTAGAGTTCCGCCTAGAATATGGAAGCAAAACTGGCCTTTCCAATGTTGTTTGCAATTTTTCAGTCGACAACATTTGATGGAATTCGCAGTCATTTATGATTGGATTCTGAATAAAACAGAGCTCACCCTATTCCACGCAAATTGAGGCAAACACTCTCTACGTTTGGAAATTCATCTCATTCTAAGAAATTAATTTCAGAATGTGATAATATGACAATCAGACTCTGATAATCTCGGTATCCTTAAGCTAATAGATAACAAATACAGCAGGAGAAAACTTCCTTGATCTCCGCCTAGTGGCAGCTTACGCGCACTTACTCTCCCATACACATTTTGAGCCGACCAAGAACGAAGGGAAGTTTGAGAAGAACTTCATGACAGTTTGACTCTCTGAGCTTTGTAAACTGCTGGCTCGAAATGTGTTGGGAATTGAAGCCTTTGCATTGTACAAATTCATAACCTAATGAAAAGGAGCTGATACGGTTACTAAATAAACTTTCTGGCGTCTCGAAATGCTATACCAGAACTCTCCTGCACAACATTGACATATTGGGCGTTCGTACATGGATGCATAAAAAATTAGGTGCGTTCAATATAAGGCTGCATTTTGTGTCAACGCTTCTGTAGCTTGCAAGGTGTCATTCAGTGTTTATCGATTGTATAAGTTTCAAAGCAAATTTTAATAGTATCAATAATGTTTCCCCTTAAGTTGAACATTTAAGAAATGCTGCTGAAACTGTGGATATGAATTATCCAAGGATGCAATACCGTTGGCGCATAGCAATTACGAAGTGCTTGAGTAGTTTCCGTCTCATCATTTGTCCCTTGAGAAAGAACCACGTGCATGAGAGCAGCAAAAGATTTGTTTCAACCTTTGCCAAACTCAAGAAGAACTTTCAGGAAAGTTAAACAGCCACAATCGCTTTTTCTCATTGATGTCGTTATGTTGTCCACTTTGTAGACGTCCGAAAACTACAAGTTTTCATCAAACCCATAAATGATGGTACTTCGGTAATAATTTGAATTTCAACAAAAAAAGAAACGCTGACCTAATACAATACGGAGCATTAAATACAAGGTTTCATGAATAAATCTTGTTACAAAGGCCTCAACACACTCCGAATACATTATTCTCAGGCTGTCAATTCTCACCATTTCATTAAAAGCTTTACGCTATCATTCTAGAGCGGACAACGGACATACAATTGCATGCACATCATTTCGGATTCACCTCTTTATATCTTTGCAAAAAAAATCCCCGACAAATGTTTACCCTTATCACTCCACTCATCATTTGTCATGCCATGCCTCACACCGCGTATCTATTCTCCAGTTCATGAAAAATGTCCCTTGGAAATTGCGTGTTTGGATGTATGGAAATTACTAGACAATGGACATATAAGGAGTTTTAGAAATGCGTGCATTAAGATGACTAAAAATTGGAACACAGAATCGGACCTAGACAATGTACATATAGCCACCTAGTTGACACCCGAACTTCGACAGATCAGCTAATGACTCGGTCCACATCCTCCAATCTACTTCCTATCCAGCACCTAACCCAGAAAAGTGCGAAATCTAATTCTCATTATACGATACGCATTTTTTATCACGTAACCAATTACAGACAAATGGTAATTTATGACATGACTAATATCCAAAGGCGTAGAAGTAGACCAGGAGAACTAATAAAAAAACAAAAACCATGTTGACAGCAATTCCACACCTTTAGCTAAGAGCATCTTTGAATCTCCCACTCTCCATTGGTCGCAGGTCTGATTAAAATTATGTCAGCAGTCAAGCATCAATTTCAGTAGAAAAGTTTCTTGCTGTGGTTTAGAAACCAAATTTCTTTGAATAATCTGGGATCGGTTCCGTACGCCCGAACATACATTTCTCACATACGACAGCCAGGTTTAAAAATCGATCAAATGGGTAAACTGAGTCAAGAGCTTGTGTACTGTACATACTGCACTTTAGACACACCAAAGTTCGGATCAGTAGCACGATAGCATCGATTTCCCAAATTCATCATCCTTTCTTATTGAATGTCGGTGCATTGTTTTTGTCAAGATTCCGATAAGATTTTCCTCGATAAACCTGGTCTTAATAAAGTGCATTACTTCACCAAAAAGACCTTCTTTCTAATAAATTATAATGCTCCAAGAAGTCAAGAATTAATCCGGGTTATTCATCCGAGTTTTGTGCGCATTATTATAGGAAATGAATTGAAGTTATTCGGATCGGAAGAAAAATAAATATAAATACAGGTGTAGGCCTAAACCAAAAGTAAGTTGAAGAGGATGTGTACGTGTGTGTGAGTACACTTTCGATTAATACATAACAATTCCCTCAAACTAGAAAAACAGTTCTTCCTTTGATTGGGGTAAAAGATTATCGCTAAGGAAGTTATAAGCTAGAAGAGAAACATTTGCACAAGTGACATAAGTGATAAGTAAGAACTCTTGTACAAATATGCAATTCTTCGCAAAAACTGCAAGATTATCAACGTCGTGTGGCTCTTATCAAGTTCAGTTATGTAGTAAAATATGTTTCGGAAAATGCAAAAAGGCGCGTCGACTATCCGGCGAACTGCATGCCCCAGTAACAATAATAAGTTCACCCGCATAAGCCGGCGTCACAGTCAGAAAGAGAAGCATTGAGCAAACCAACGTCATCACCCTGACAGCAATTTCTTGCATCCCACTGTACCGCTCATTCAAGAAAATTTCTACAGATCGATCGGAGTACTACTGAGAGAACTTAAAAGACGGCAAAAATGTAAACAAATAATGAGAGCAAATAAAACAAAAACAAAACAAAAAGCGACACAACAAGCAAACAACATCAAAAAATTTAATACTACTCGTACAACTTTTGTTGTTGTACTTCGTTTTGTTGTTTGGTTTTTCTTTCGTTTTTTTTTTTTCTACTTACATGCGGCGAAAAATTTGAATCGTTGTTTAGCATGATTTGAATTTTGCTTGCTATGTGTATACTCTTTTTGAACAAAAATCGTTTGCTAATTTGATTTGATTTAATGTCGGTATCTCTAGAGATACTCTTTATGTACTATCCACGCGGCGTGTCGCAATTATTGGCTATAACAAAACGATACAAAAACAAATATTTAAATACAAACAAATAGTATCATTTAAGCTTTATCCAAATATGTAGCTCTGCATCTCTGTTTTTCTTTTTCTTGCAATTTTCCAGCAGAAACAGAAGAAAACACAAAAACAAGTTCAACACAAAAAAAAAATCAATAAAACCCAGACGACACAAAAATTCTTCGTCGTCTTCCAGAGAACTGTTCCCTTCGTTTTTTGTCTGCTTTTAACAGAGGGTGGCTTTAACTAGTGGATAACAGAAAAATCTATTGAAATTCGGATAGTAAATCCAAGGTAGGAACAAACATGAGAATAAGAACTTTTCTACAAGTCACCGGACCCCAACTATGTATGAACAGAAAAATGTGTGGGTTTGTGTAACAAAATGAGAACAAAACGAACACAAAAAAAAAATTTATCGAACTCAATTTGTTTTGGGGGGATGTTTTTTTCGCTAATTTTTCGGCTTGTTTTCTGTTGGGTATATCACTTATCCTACCTTGGCATGAAGGTAAGAACTCTTTGAACTTCTAATTTTGTTTAGAATAGATTTCACACTGAGAGAGAAATTCGATTAAATGTGTTGTTTCTCACTTTTCCGCAACCACTATACGAAAGAACAAACAAACAAAAAACGCAGCACACACGAATTTAAGCGGCGGGTAAAACGATTAAAGAATGTTCGCACAAATAGATGCGCCTATTGGATTTGTTTGGTGCCCGATTTCATTGATTGGATTTTTGCTTTATTCTATTTTTTATATTTTTGATGAATTAAGTCCGATTGAGGTTGAGAATCGAAGGACCGCAGACAGGACAAGAAACACGACAGGCGACACGTGAAGCTGCGGCGATACTTATAAGAAAATTTTGTTTGGTGGAAATATTTTTCTGCAAACCCAGATAAAATACGACGACGACGACAGCGGTTGTGTCGAATGCGGCTGTCACACAGAATCAGATGGAATCAAGTGGAAAATGACATCGATATGGAACGTCATGGAATGGAGATGTAGCATAGGGCTTCATGTGCGCACAGGCATGTTTGTTTTTGTTGATTGGCATATATTTTATAACCACAGTATTTGACGGTTATGCAGCGGTTTTATTCTGTCCTACAGCGGTTGATCGTGGTCAGTACTGTTCACTTTGTTATTAGAGCTATTGAAAGATGCGAGAGAAGTAAAGTACGGGTTGAGTAAAAGTATATAATGCAGAGCAGAGAGGAAGTATTATAGATAAAGACAACTTTCTACCTCTCTGGCTCCTTAAAATTGTTGTCAACCATTTTGTATATCGTGTTCTAAAGCCAAATTGACCAATCAGAGAAGTGCATTCACGTTATTTCGTGTCATTCACATAATTTCAAAAATCCTCTCTCCATAGACGAAGGGCTAGAGCAAATAGCTGTGAAGTTTGCAATCTCTATAATACTTTATTTCTGAGAAGGATTGTCCTTATTGAGGGCTTCCTATGTTATAAACCCCGGTTATAAAAGTACGATATTGCAAAATCAAACCCTTACCACAAATATTGAATACATGGCATTGAAATTATTTCGGCTGCCTTATTGCCCATTCGGCAACTAACAAGAATATGTTTTTTTTTTAAATATGTTAATAAATCAAGTGTTTTTTTTATATAAACACGTAACGCAAGGTTTTAGGTCACTCTGCCGAACCCACTTCTTCGTCGTGGGTTGGTGAGTCAACTATTACGCAGAGGATGCCAGATTCGATCCCCAAATGTTCCAACTTTCATAATTCACTGATCCATCTCTACGGAGATAAATAGAAGTGCCGAAGAACCCAATGAACCACATAGTATAAATGCCTGAGAACAAAAACAGTAATAAATTTAAACCTTTTTATGTGAAATATTTCGGAGCCTTCAAAGGCAAACATAGTTAACATTTAAGACAACAGGATTTGGAAACAAATACTGACAGATTTAAGACTGGTACTGGCGCAGACGCTGGAATATACTCATGACATCTCAACATAAGGTAATATTTTAGATCACCGAAACTATTCAGTGTATTCCATGGTTCCAAGAGTGACGATCTTAGTCGGCTGCCGCAACACGATAAATCTCAAAGTCAGAGATAAAGGAGGCAAGGGAGGCAGAAGTTGGATATCTCTATCATTTATTATCTCTGGTCAAAGTGATTGGGATGATCTTCGACTGCACTCTTCCTAGCGTTTTCAACTGGTACACAAAAATCTTAGAGGCATTAGGCAACGTAATCAATAACAGATCACATAACCCCAAGTTTTACTCCCAAGAAGAATTTTGGGACGCTGACAACAAAACCTGAACCCTCACCTTACATCTGTGTATGCATTTTTGGCGACCTCAAATATGACCTTAAATATATGATGAAGTGTTGTGTTGATACACCTACCAAGGATGGAAAATACGTGCCATTCATCGATAATCGCTGACTAACAAGGGTTCGCTTGAGTGACAGCAGGCAGCATTGAGTTTTTTAAGCGTTAAATTCCACTCGATTGTCCTTTCCCCAGTTAATTATGCTGTCAAGATCGGAATTCAATGTGCTTAACATAAGCTGCTGGTTCCAATTCTGCGGCCGAAGGGCGGAGCCGTGAGTCTTGAAACGAATATGGAAAGCTGAGGGTGCTATCATCAGCGAAGGAATGGATTGGATTAGAAGTAGCAGACCAGAGATCATTTATAATATATGTATAGCGAATGGAATCGTATTTAAGGTATGCCTCGGAAGTCGTGATATGGGGACTTTCATGCCACGTGCTGTTGTGTGAATTACTCGCCCTTAACGAAGCGGACCATTCCGGCGAGTAATTCCCACAACAGCACAAGGAATTTTTATCTCAGCTGCTGGAATTCGTGGTCTTATTTTTCGGACATTACCAGTGTTGGGATATTACCACAATTGTGAGGTCTACCACACTTACCACTAATGCAAAATCTACCACACATTGTAATTTGTATTTCTTATGCCATTTGTTTGTGTTTTTGTTTCTGAAACCATTCCCTTTCAAAGGAAATTATGTCAAAAAAATTACAAAGAATGGTTAATAGTAACTACCGTGTTTCAAAAATCTGATCTCATGGGAAAGTTAGGAGTCATTTCATTTCAACTATGATAGCGTTCACGTAGAACGTGAAATTTCTTATAAATTGAGTATGCAAACGAGATCTACCACGGTTTTATCAAATCTACCACTCATTTTTGTCAGGATCTACCACAGTTTGAAAAATTGGGGTCCCAACACTGGGACAATCTTCATGACCATAGGTGAGAGTTAGAACAAATACCGAGTTGGAAACCGCTAATTTTTCAACTAGCTCGCCCTAACTGATTACAGATCTTCCCAGCTGTTTGGAAATGACCCAGCTTTGGCAATCCTACAGGAAAGATCAGTATCACTCCCCCCATCTTCTCTTACTTAAACTTCCCAAACTGCTTCAATCGGACTCCTAAATGTGCTTTGAATAGGCGTTCTAACCTCTGATTTATCCACATTTACCTTCATACCGGCACCAGAACATACGTTTACAAACACATCTAACCGCACTGGAGTGAGGCTGGCTAAATCATATGAAAAACTACGATAAATTAACCTCAAACCTCCAACACTCGCTTCAGCTGCACTGCAACATCCAGCCCATTTAAATACCATATAGGAGAGGTGACAAGACGCACCCTTGGCGAAGTCCAACGCCATTTTTGTTTTCATTTTCGATTTCTCATTAAGGGTTTCAATAAGAAGCTTTTCTTCATTTATCCACATATCAATTGGTGTTTTCTTCATCTTAGAGATCCGAAGACAAACAGTCTTCATGGTTATTGTCTCACTCTGTATTTTCGATTTCAATCACTTTGCATATTTTGTTCGTCAATTTTTGTTCTATATTCGTTCAGGTTAAAGGCGTAATAATCTTCGTATGAAATTTTATACATTTTGCCTCAAATTTAATTCTTTTTATCCGTAAGGGTGCTTCTTATATGAAATACATTTAACACACAGTATTACGTCAAAATGTTTTGTGCCATCAAATTTCTTTCTTATATCCGCCATGTACTGTATGTATGTCCTTACATTATTTATGACGACTGGTTGGCGCAGTGATTTGTGGGGTCCCCGGTTTGAATCAAAGTAAAAGCATAGTTAACACGCTTTTATCTGGTTGTCAAATCTAGTCCAGTTACTATTTACGGTTGCGGTCAAATTAACGACAATTATGTAGGGATGTAAGTTTATTGAGATTTCATTTTATTACATTTACATATTTAATTTTACTAACAAGTGCTCTCACCTTTTCAGCCCGACTATGACGGTACGAAAAACAATTTGTACGGCCAATGCTCAAGGCGGGTAAAAAAAAGTCTGGAAAAATGTTTTCAAAACATTTTCACCAGTCGTGATAGGACAATAGCATGTACAACATGAGTGGTGATTGTGGAAGGCGTTCTACTGGCTGTAACGCAACCCATATTATTATCTTATATTCGCTTTAAATGCGTATTTTATCAATGTTCAAACAAGTTGAACTGAGTTGACTACGTTGATGTTCATACATTAGGCCGTCGCATATTTTCAGAACAAAACTTTAGATAAATGTGCACTAATTGTCAAAAAGTCGAGGTGAGAAATTAATAAAAGAAGGTGAGTGGACCGGACACATTGATAACTTGTACAACAGCAAATATACATGAGTAAGAAACCAACTCCGAAGAACAGTCTTGGGATAAGTAAAAACGCATCATAGGTACTGTAGCGCATTTTAATATAAAAAAACAACGCCACTTCGTTACAGTAACTTACGACAAGACTGTAGTTATTAGCTGTAGGTATTAGCTCGGTCTTGCTTCGACTGCTTTTATACACGCTAAATTTGTCTGTGACTTTTCCAACTTGTTGGCAAGGGCGGTGAGACGTGTAGACAGTGTCTCGTGTACTTAGGGTTTGCTTAGGATTTTTCATGTTCCCTTTATTCTTATATTGGGTAGTAGACGTAGCCATGCTGTACATCAGCAATAAAGTACCATAGTTGAAGTATTATAACGTACTATGGTATTTCATTTCTGCTGTACATGAGGAAGGGTGGGATATACAAAAAATTGAGAATTCAGATCTCAGTTGCATCTCAGTTCCTGTGTAAACGTGGCTTGGGATCATAAAAGATAATTTGTAAAAATTGAGTAAAAACTTGAACCATCGGTTATAACATTTGTACATTGTGTACATTTTGGAGTCATAACAGTTTGTTTGTATTTTCTGATGATTTCTGATGATTTCTAATGACCTCCAGACATCCCTGATTACATTGTTCCACTCCTGAATCGGTTCCACCACTGACATTACAAACTGTCAAATATGACAATCAAATCGAACTCTGGTAGCTCTGCGTGGCTGCATTTGAAATTTCATAAACTTTGTGAAAATTACAAACAAAAATAGAAATGAAAATGCACGAACTACCAACAAAAGAAATCGGTAAACTTATTCACGATGTGAAAGTTGGGTGAGAATCAATTTAACTTTTCACAACACTTCGTTTTATCAAATATTATTCTTTCAGTAAAATCGAAGGATCCTACAATATTACAGAAAAGACACTTAGTATTTTTAAGCAAATTATCAATGGACAAGACTGGCATAATGCAGAGTAAGAAAACGTGAAGTTTTGCACTTAAATCCCTCTAATCCTCCGTATTTTCGTAGGGAATTAATGCAAATCATTCGGACGCAAGGGAGAATTCTCGTTTCCGCACTTCCTAAAGAATCTGTCACTGCAAACATCGCTCGAAGAATGCTCAAACTCATACGTGAGGAATTTGTATCTTTAAAAGCAAAGGTGGGTGCGAATCATCATCAATCTGGATCCTAACTTTTTCGAGGCATTTGGTCTTAGGTTCAATTTTGTGATGACTCTCAAGCGTCGTTGTCACTGCACAAGCTTGTCACTCAAAGTCACGAAAACGACGTCAACAAGGACTATTCTCAACCACAGGAGGGTCTCCGGGAGGCGCTCATTGATCATTTGCAAGAAATTGAAATTGAGTTGGAAACTAGTTCGGAGAATCTGTCCGCCCAAGCTGAGGAGCATATTCATTCGTCTGAGGTTATTCTCACATTGGGCCACTACAAGTGCGTTGAGAACTTCCTTAAGCGTGCATCGAAAAAGCGACAGCATTTGACAATTATTGTTGCTGAGTGTGCTCCTGGATGTAGGGTACTGTCCTTGCAACATTGAGCATAGAAACTTTAACCATTGATTGCATTTTTTCCACACTCAGGGTCACAATCTTGCCGCGAACTTAGCATCTGCCAATGTCCAAGTGGTTGTTATTCCGGATTCGGCGATCTTTGCCATGATGTCTCGTGTGAACAAAGTTATTATTGGCACTCATAGTGTCTTGGCGAATGGTGGGTTACGTGCCGCATGTGGTGCATACACCGTCGCCCTCGCTGCCAAGCACTATTCAGTACCGGTCATTGTACTCGCTCCAATGTTCAAACTCTCTCCCGTACATCACTGTAGCTACGAAGCGGATGCATTCAATCTGGTTGGCTGCCCCGAAGGTGTCATACCCTATGATTCACTGGCAGCGCAGTTCGCCAAAGTTTACAGTCCCATCTTTGATTACGTCCCACCAGAGTTGGTCACACTCTTCATTTCAAACATGTAAGTACAATCTTGACGGCGTTTGTGACTCGCATTTTGCTTATTGTTGTTTGCTTTTCCTTTCCAGGGGTGGGCACGCTCCGTCCTATGTCTATCGATTGTTAACGGAATTATACCACCCGGAGGATTATGAAATTTAATTTGAGAAAGTAAAGAGAAATAAAACGGAAATGTTCGAATTGCAGAATCGAGTGTAAATATTTTGTTTGGGTTTCTTCTTTGATTCATTACACGGTTTCTTATGTCGCGCCGCCTTGCACTCAGTTCCTGTGTGGGGAAAGTCATAAGCCATTCATCGCTGTTAAAGGGCCTTTCTTCGTTCGTATAATCCAATTAGAGATGTGTAAAATTCCAAGGAGCGGATAGATGACAGCTTGTGTGTCAGTTTCGCTTTGAACTTCATCCGAACAACAGATTTTTGTGTTTCCTATCGCGGAGCGTGTAATTCCGATTGAATTTTCTTGGGAACTGCTTGATTGTGTAAAAAGATAAAAAAAAAAAAACGCAAGCTGAGATGAAGAATTGTCCGGTTGAATAAGAAGACATGGTCCGCTGACTCGAAAGTGTGATGTGTGCTCTGGGAATCGAAGTTGACCTTGCCTGAACTTAATCCTATTCTTCAATGAACATGTTTGCATAACAGCTTCTACTGTTGTTGTCGCAGTTAGAATTAACATAACTCTTAAAAGCATACAAAGTGAATAAAGTGAAATTAAAAAAAAAATGAAATTAAATTGAAAATTTTGAAATTAAAAAATAAAGTAAGACGAACAATAAGAAGTAAGAGACCTTCCAAAACCAAAAATGGTTAGGTACCGGTCGGATTCACAAAACGGATTTTGATTCATTTACCTTTGAAACTAGCGATAGTAATCCAGCCTCGTCTATGTTTCCAATTACTCTAAAGGGTTACGTGGCTGCTGTGGGGTTGTGGCTATTTGCGTCAACTGCTGTGCAGGGTGTTTAACATCATTTCTAGAACAAGCTTTTTAAACTGTTGGTCTCGTTCACTCGTGAGAGAACAATACCACGTACGGCATACGTGGTTGTTGTAGCAGCTAGGTACAAGTCCAGAACGGGGTGAAGCGCTATTCATATTGTTATTAATCAATGCCATACTCATGACAAGATAGTATAACATTGGCAAGTTCAGGAAACATTAAAAGTCTGTATGTAGTGATCAGACTGAACGTTGAGCCTTATAAGATAAGAATTTGTTTCTCCAAAAAGATTAATTCAATCGATTGTAGTGGCGTCTATTTATACTGCTGCTTCAAAGTGCAGATAAATTTATTGTAATTAGTCGCTTCGGCGATAAAACGATTTTCGCCGTTCATAATAGTCTTGTCACATTGAATGCAGTAATCTCTAGAGGATTCATGCCTTTGCAGATGAGATCAACCAACAGATTGGAGCCTTACAGTCCCTTCGATGAATTTTGTTCAATTCGATAGACAACTGACTCACTGACTGTCAGCCATACTTTTTATGAAACTGAAGGTGATAACCGTAATTACTGATCACGTTGAGCAACTCGAGTCTATGTATACTATGCTGAACAGTATACTTTACCTCCGCACACCTTTGTGATGCAAGCGTTTAGTCTCAATTCGTAGTTGCCTATGCACGTGGTTACTCTTGCCCCGGCAAGAAAATGCAATCACATCAATTGACTCGAATTGTAATTAGTACTTATTATATTCTTAGTGGCATATAGTGAGGTGCATTTCCGTGCAATTTTCCTCGTCTTAATTTGATTGCATATGAAGACTAAATTATCTCAAAATAAGCTCCTATTTGGAGACCAAGTTCTAGGTAAATCATTAAAATGTGTTTTATGGTGAACAAGTGCTTTCTGATATGACCATCATTTTCATTCTGTGGTTTGTTGAATGAGTGTGTGATTCTGTGGGAGAGGGAATTTCTACTGACTCAGCAGTTTGATTGACTATTCAATCAATTAGCAAGTACTTGTCCACTTGTCCAAATCCAGTTCGAGAAGAGGCTCTCAACCAGCATTTCATTCAGTCTTACTGGGAGAAACTCTCGTGGGATGGATAATTATTTGTGAATATTCACAAATGGGTCCAAGATGGGGGCATTTTGAAAGAGCACAATATCAGTACGTCACCACTCCTTCCCAGTCATTGAAATGTCATTCAGATGGGCACGATGGCAATCGAAAAACCGGGAATGGGTGGCATATGCGCAATGCGGTATCCAAAGGAAGACCATTGTCAATTCGGATAGCTCAGCTAAAATCAAATGCGACTCGAAGGCATCACTTAAATAGGGCCAATCTATTGGGGTACTTCTTTGTCTCATATGTTATGTCATTATATGCTTTGAATGGTATAGATGGGTGTGTCCCACTACCTGTAAACTTGGCCTAATCGGGGTGCACCTGGCCTCAAACCAACCAGAAGCTATCTCCAGCTGACATGATTTTACACTTCCACTTCAAATGTGTTATTTTTATTCTATTTTTCTTATGCTTACTGTGCGTATGCTCAAGTTATGTAGTCACTTTGTGTCAAGATTGTGGTTGGCGCTTCTAACTCATGGCATAGAATTTTTATCACACATATTGTAAACCAAAACCATAGGTATACTCAACGCTTCTTCTTCTTCTTAAGGCGCTACAGTTCGAGGTGGGCCTGGATCTCACAACATGCCTATCCAGTTGGCCCGATTTATAGCCAGCTGTCTACAGTTTGTCACACAAAGTCGCCTGAGGTCCCCTTCGACTTGTGTGCGCCACCTTGTACGTGCACCTTATGAACGTCTGTTGCATTGTCCCACAGGCTTAGGGTCGAAGATTCTTCTTCAACGCTACGGTTTATGCAAGGGCTAGATTAGATGTACATTCAAGTATTTAGTCAAAGAAATTATAAGTCTGCAACTTGTGTGTGTAGTTTTCCATTCTGCCAAGGTTTAATATTTAAAAGCGAGTGTGTCAAACTTTGAAACCTTAATTTAACACATCTATTTACAAAAACTAAACAGTGCTTATGAAGTCCAACTACCAAGTCAGGCCTCAGGTCTCCCAAATGGCGATCAAATCGCTGGGTTCAGTCACATCAACTCGAAAACTTCCCTGAATTGCCGCCTATCCCTTAAGGAGATGGCCAAGTAGTTTATTATCCAACGCATGTGGGTCATGTGGGACATAGTGACATTCCAAAGAATTGTTTCCAAAGAATTGCGGACGAATTCCGCGTAATAACCCGACACTGCGCCCCTTTAACGCACGCTTCCAGATTAGGCCTGCGTCATAATGACTGCAGCAGAAGCTGCATTGACAAGGGAGAGGAAGAAACTATTGTGCATCATCTTTGCAATTGCAGCGCCCTCCTCTCCCGACCTGACACTGTGCCGTTTTAACGCACGCTTCTGGATAAGGCCTGCGTCATAATGACTTCGACAGAAGCTGTAGTGACAAGGGGGAGGAAGAAACTATTGTGCATCATCTTTGCAATTGCAGCGCCCTCTCCTCTCAGAAGAATTTGCTTGAACGCCTGCCACTGTAACAACTTGGCTGAAGTAAGCAGCCTAAAAGCAGTCATCTTGGTGAGATAATACGATAATTCAGATTCACGTGGTAACAGAATGGGTCTACTCCGCATCAGCCGTCAAACCTAACCTAACTCAACCTTAGAAGTCAGTTACTCCCTACAACTACTCAGTTATCTGGACGAAAACAAAGAGGTTGGGATAAAATAGGAACACAAGTAAACACGAGGGAGAACGAAATTTGTAAGGGTGAAGATGAAACCAAGTGCAGTGAAAATTCTCTTGGGCGGACACTGACCGTCGGACAATTTTCTGTCCGCTTAAGAGGAGTTAAAGGAGGAGTGTGGCCTGATTTACACATATTTTTGTATTGATTTAAGATTGATGAATAGTCAAGTAAAAGAGATACACTTTGTAAAGGGTGATTTTTTGAAAGCTATAGGAAAGCTTTTTAAAAAAAAAAACACATAAAATTCAGAAAAATGCATGAAATCTTTATTTGAGTCGATAGTACGGTAAATATAATTTAATGTTTGAAGATTATTTCATGCAAATGTTGACCTTGACTGCACCTCAAATGGTCCATCCGGTTAGTCCAATTTTGGCATACTCTTTCCAACATTTCGGCCGGTATCTCACGAATAAATGCTTCAATGTTGTCTTCCAATGCGTCAATTGAAGCGCGCTTGTCTGTATAGACATGAACTTTAACATAGCCCCACAAAAAATAGTCTAAAGGCGTTAAATCGCACGATCTAGGCGGCCAATTGACCGGTCCCGAACGTGAAATAAAATGTTCACCGAACTCGCCTCTCAATAAGTCCCTTGTTGCGCGTGCTGTGTGGCATGTGGCACCGTCTTGTTGAAACCACATGTCATGCAAGTCAAGCTCTTGCATTTTGGGCAAAAAAAGTTGGATATCATCTCACGGTAGCGCTCACCATTCACAGTTACGTTACGATTCGCATCATCTTTGAAGAAGTACGGTCCAATGATGCCACCAGCCCATAAACCGCACCAAACTGTGACTTTTTCCGGATACATTGGTAGCTCTTGCAATGCTTCTGGCTGATATTCACTCTTTACGTACCCATTGAGCCAAAAATGAGCTTCGTCTTAAACTGACCATAAAATGGAAGAAGCGCGCGATTAACTTTATTAACAGAGCACGCATTTTGATAATAAAATTCAAGAATTTGCAAGCGTTGTTCGTTTGTTAGACGATTCATGGTTAAATTATAGACCAAACTGAAGATGTTTGACAGTGAAACAAAACACGAAACGTGCGCCAGCTGTTTAAAGCAGTGTTGCCAAAAAGATAATAGCTAAAAAATCACCCTTTAAATGAACATGATACACCGAAGTCTGAGTACGTGAACAATAACCTGTTTAAGGCGACGTTGAGATTGAGTTCTGTAAGGGCCATATGAATGGCACGCCAGGGCTTGTGCTATAGTTAAGTCCTTGGCTTTATTGTGCTATCAAATGGATCGTTCAGCATTTAAATCTTAGGATTGGAGTGATTGATGTCAACATTGCGCACGCCGAGGCGACGACGGTTTCCCTCTGTATGGCTGCCGTGGGAATCGTTGACAGGGAGACCCAACATTTTACATTGAAACCGGTTTAAGGGGGTACCCTCAATTGCGGTTTTGAGAAAGTAGAATATCTCGCAAGCGTTCTCTGAACATTTTAGACAGATCGGACCATTATTTAATAGGAAATTTAAAGGAAATCGTTGATGCAATAAAACCGTTTTATGAAAGCCTTACAAACGAAGAATTGCTGCAAAGATGCGTTGGAGGGTTCACAAAGAACAGCAAACAAAAGCTTCAACCAAATCGTTTGGAGGATCATGCCGAAAAATTTATCGGCGACCTTTAATACCGTCAGCATAGCCGCCAACAGTGCTGCATCTACTTTTAACGAGGGTACATGGGGATTGTTGCCCGTTTTTGATGCATGGGCATTAAGTTGGGACCATATGTCCACACATTTGCTATCGAAGAGCATTCTTGTTAACCGTCTTTCATTAGAAAACAACCGAGAATCTATCTTGGCTCGATGACGGCCAAAAATTGCTGCTGCTGTAGCTAATAAAGCGGTGATGAGACATTATATGGTCCAAGAATAGATTGAGTATAAGTCAAAACAGGAATGTTTTATCTGCGTTCAAAACTTGAAACACATTTTTCTCGAAACCAAGTTCTCAAAGTCGGTGACCTGACTTGAAAGCGGATTTTATTACTTATTCTTCATTTTATTGTCCTCCGTGTGAACGAAGGATTTTTTATAAGCAAATTTGAGACAAATTTGGGTTAAAACATCAACGACTGCAACAAATCCCCTTATTACACACTACCTCGCTCAACAGGGAACCCCGCTTAGCTGAACATCTTTTTTGATTGTTTGCCTCGTCGCTTAAGCAGATTTGACTGTACTTACTTAGCAGGCCTGCGGGCCATGGTGGGTCTGACTCCGAGCAATTGCTACCTTTCATCTTCCATTGACCGTTCTGGGTACGCTGCTTCCACTCGTCAGGGCCAAGCTGTCTTGCATCAAGGGCTTTACAGCGGAAGTTCGGTCTTCCTCTATCTACCATCGTACCAGGATGTTCGTTCGGACTCGAATACCCTCTTAGATGTAACATTGGTGTTCATAAGCTCAATGTAGCCGAGGCACTCGACTTTCTGGGCTACATCCCCATCTTGGTGCAACTCCATTCACTCCATTCGCATTTTTTCTATCGAAGGCACCAAGAATCAGCTCTGATGCTTTGCTTAGAACCAGCTTTCGGCTCTTTTTTTTGATAAGATGTGAGACGATCAGTTCTGATGCTTTGCTTATCAGCCAGCTTTCGGCTCCATATTCAGGAGATTTGAATTTGATAGGATGTGAGACGATGCCTTCAGTTTATTTACACTAAACTGTCATAAAAGCCAAAGCGACCTGATTAACAAACACTCAGGAGATGCTGGAAGTTGCCCCCGACGGGTGTGCAGTGAGATCTCTTTTGCAATAGATGGCAATTGAGTGAAATAAGCAAACACGTGTTGTCACAGAAAAGTGGGAGAATGTGTCAACCCATCTCTCCATGTTCATTATTCAAAAGAAAACTATCTGCATTCGCAAAAACCCATATTCCACGTTTTCGCAGCCATTCAAGCGCAGTCAGTATTTAATGAAAATGCGTCCTTGAACTGTGCACAACTAAACCGCGCTGACTTCATCGTGACACTCGTTTAGCGTTCGTATTCACGAACACCAAATACCAGTCATGCATACTAGGACGTATACGTAACATATTTCCGTAGTACATCGTCGCCGTACTACGAGTACGAGGCCAGCATAATATAGTGATTTATAAAATCCCTTCCCATCCATGTGAACTTATTATTGCACCACGTCCGCTCATAAATATCCATTAAGCAAGTCTTGCAGACAACATATAATTCTCGCAGCGAATGCCTTTCCCCCGTCAGTGGTCACACAGCGCTGCTCCTCATTTTCGGGCGCACAGCCTTCCTCGCACACACTCGACACCTGGAGTGACCGCCCAGTTCGCTGTGTGGCAGATGTTCTGCCGGCTGACCTTGTGGAATTCCGCAAACAACAAAATGATTAGGAAAACCTTTTCAATCGATAACAAACACACCCCGGTGTGTAATACATGCAAACGGCGATGTAATTGAATTGCGAATAGACCAGAAATACAAACGAAGCGAGTGCTCTAATGAGTGTTGGACACATTTTTCAAACCAAAATCGTTTCTCTACACAATGAGATAATCATAATAATTCAAGAGTCCCTCATGCAGAGGCGAGGAGATGTGGGTGGCGACAGCGTTGGGTGTTGGTTGCGGTCCTTGACACACAGCCGACGACACAGCCAACGCGCCCTGGGTCTGGTGACGGCCAGAATAAAATAGTGACGTATTCGGTCTGTGTGCTGCCAATTTCCAACTGGCATTGCACAGACTGGCTAGCCTGTGTGATGTGCTCCGCTGCGGCGCCAGTTTGTTTTGATCGAGTTACGAGTTCGGTGAACGTTTCGCTGACTTACACAAAAACTACCGCATATAGTTTCCAGTTTCTGTAGTAGTTTCTGAGAGTCAACCTGTGGTGGATGGGGTTTTTCTTTTTGTGGTATAGTTCGGTGAAGTTGTCGTATTTTCTTATTTTGTTTCCCTGTCACATGACGAGGTGTGAGATAATCATTCGATTGCAACCTCCGCGTGAGTTCGTTCTGCGGAAAATTGTTACAGTTGAGTGATTCATGCAGTGAATAGAGAAATCCATGTCGTCCTTGTGGCTTGTCTGCGATTTGAAAAGTGGACTCGGATGTGCAAATGCAAATTCCACATACCTGTCTGCCAGTTCGAACTTGATTGATGCGCCGGAAAACCATGTTCATTATATCTAATTGGAATAATCTGTGAATCTGTGTAGATGCGGCGCGACCTAAACAAACCCAAGCGCTTCTGTTCAGTGTTCGTGTTCTCGCGTTCTCGTGTTCTCGCGTTCTCGCGTTCTCAGCAATCGATTGTGCTGTCCAAAGTAATTCCAAAATCGGACGTTTGTAGTTTCGTATGTATTGTGGCTTGCCGTCATCACATTCATTTATCTTATCGGACATAGAGTAACTACATCGACTTTGTGGATTATGTAATCAACTTCATCATCGTCTTTCTGTCACCAAGTAGCTGTTAGTCTAGATAGATTGGCTAGCAGAAAGTTTCTTCGCTGACCATTTTTTTGTCTTCTATTCGTTGTCAGCAGTTTGGTCATACGAGTGAAATCCAGTGAAATAGCCCTTAGTCGGACAGCGATGGTGACGACGGTGTCCGCCGAAGGAATCGGGACCATGTGTCTGTTTTAGTCAGCTGACAGCAATTGGAGGTTTCTCTACTAGACACATGGCATGTTTAATACTTGATTTGGGCTAATTTTTCAAGCTTTGTTTACCAGTTTGAGTGTTGGGAAGAGTAAACTGTAAGTTCTCCGCAGCAGTCTACCAACAAATGGATATCCCTTGGTAGGCACCAGTTACATCGTTTTTATATATGTATACAGTCTCTAAGATTTGTTGCTTATGAAGAGTAGGTAGATAGTTATATGGGTCCCCTGATGTCCTTACGGTGCTCAGCGGATCGCTTTGTATGGGAGTGTTAAATCTGAACTAAAATTCGGTGAAAAACAAGTCATTAGAACACAAGAAACTATAGGTTTTATATATTCGGTCTATAACATGAATTTGGACGTTTATTTAGAGAAAACATGTACAATGGTATTATTCAAAGTATTGCCCATCTGAAGCTATGATTTTTTCCCATCTTTCTAGAAATTTGTGGATCCCATCCCAAAACAACTGCGCCGGCTTGGCAGCCAAGAATGAATCAAGCCAATTTTTGATATTCTGCTCTGATGTGAACCGTATTTCACTGAGAGCGTTCTGCATCGACTGGAACTAATGGTAGTCAGAAGGGGCAAGGTCTGGGTTATAAGGCGGGTGGGGTAAAACTTCCCATCCACTGTTCTCCAAATAGTTCTTAACCGGAACAGCAACGTGGGACCGAGCGTTGTCATGATAGAAAATTATTGCCGCGTGTCTGGTCGCATATTCCGGGCGTTTTTTGGCTACTGCTCTCTTCAGATTAATTGTGTTCGGTAGCGTTGTCCACTGTTTTAACAGCACACCCTTCTGATCCCACCAAATACAGAGCATTACCTTCGCGCCATGGATATTCGGCTTTGTTTCACGTATGATTTTTTGAGCTTGGAGTTGTGGTAATCGATTCATTTTTAATGACCAGTAACAATCCGACGAAAAAATTGCTTCCTTTTGTGGTGTTTCAGCAACATTTCGGACATGCAAAACCGCCTTTTGACGTTTCTCGGCTTGAGTTCATGTGGAACCCAATTTCTTCGCTTTTGAATATATCCAGCTGCTTGAGTGACACCCAAAGATTCTGTGAGCTCTTCTTGTGTTTGGCAACAATCTTCAAAGAGTAATGCTTTCAGTTCTTCACCTTCAAACTTTTTTGGCTGTCCAGGACGTTCATCGTCTTCCAGGCCAAGCCAAGCCTTCACCACTTTTAATTGTGCAAACCACTTTTGGCACGTTCGCTCAGCTAGCGTATGTTCACCATAAACTTCCACCAAAATACGATGACTTTCGGCAGCAGTTTTCTTTATACTAAAGAAATGAAGAAGAACTCCCCGCAAAAACACTTTTTCAGGCACAAAGTTCGACATATTGAAAAAAAATGTTTGTAGTTTGTGCTTCAAAAGAATGACATATACTGAAATGACGTACAATGACAGTAGCTTTCCAACGCATGTTCCAATGGAATAATACCAGTTACGCCATCTCTTAGCAAACCGCACGAATTAAGTTATAGGCCCAATAAATACTATCAAACCTATGCACGCTTCGCTGAGCGCATTTGCAAGGTAGTTAGAGGCGTAAAATTCATTCAATTCGTCAGGCTTCAGAAATCCTGAAAATTAAGAAAGCAGAAGGATAAATACGTTTTAAAATATTTTACGTTTGAATTATTTCTTATCAACATGGCACTTCGTGCATACTCATGCATGTCACAGTGCACGTAGCTGGTAAAACTGTCAATTGACCAATGTCATTAACATTGACAACCGATTTCATAGCTTCTCGAAGTTGAATGTGCTCTTCCGACCGAAGCCTTCCGACTAAATCGAATGCTGTTTAATCGGTTAGTCTCCATTTTTGCATACATATCCACTACGTATTGATGAAACAATCTAAGACAGAATGAAATGTGAAATTTGATGACCAGTCGGTCCATCGCACCGAATTTCTCATTCAAAATATGGACAGAATTAGAATAAGAGTAGTGGGATTCACCATGGGATCCAACATCCGAATCAAAATGAGATAAAATGACGTCGCATCAAATAATTGGGTATTGTTAGGCTACGGAACAACACAATATCCCGCCTACTGAATTCTTTCCCAACGATTTCTACTGCCACTACAGTCGGAGCATTTAAATTTCTTGGATGTGCTCCATCAAGTATTTTATCGGCTCTTATATTTATTATCTCTTTATATTATTATCTCTTTTATATTTATTATGACTCTCCGACGTCAATCGGTCGAGTAAAGTTTTGAAATAATCGAACTAATTCATTTCTTTCGTGGGAAAATCTGTGCAGCCTTTCCATGATCTTCCTTCTGACACTGGCGTTCAAATGTAATACAATTGCAAACATTTATAGTTTGAATCGATTCACAGTAACAATGATCCAGTTTTGTGATAGAAATGGCCTTGAATCTGATCAGATGGAAAACATTCAGATATTGTATCAAATTTGCTTACAGACATGCACGCAAATTACTGTCATAAATCCATCTCTCAAATCAAATCCAAATCCGATTTTGCTATTTTCACTCTCACATTCATCATTTGAACGCCTCGAACATGGTATTGCGCTATGCGCTCGCGTTCATTATTGAGTCGAAAGGCACGCTCCTCTTACCCTTTCTATCGTTCTTACAGGCGTTTGCATCTACTACAGCGTGTATTTCTACCAATTTTTCGTCGTGGTGGAGTCAAGATGTCTTTCAACTGGAACAAAATTTCAGACAAATTAAGAAATGCAGACGACAAAAGATGAGTCTAACGCAATAGAAAATAGAAAACCAACAAACTTGATACTTACCGTGAAAAAAAAAAAATGATTCACTTCAAACAGAAGCTTCACTTCAAATAAAATTCAATATTTACGCTTTAATTTATTGAAATGTAGACCAGTAGTCTTGCACGATCCGATCGCACGTTTTTTTTTTAATTTGCAGAGTCGTTTTCCCTTTTTTCAAAGCAGCCGGCTAATCGCCTGTTGATGCATGGGAAGTTCTCTGCGATAAATTCAGAGATGTTTGCGATGCGCTTGCCGATGGATTTATACAATGAACCGCGTATTTGAAAGAGTCCTTCCGATTGGCCGCATGATGCAGTTCTGATTTTGATGACTCTTTCCCGTAGGAAAATTGTTTGTTTTTTTTGCATACAAACCTGCTACCTGCTAGAATACCTTTCCAACAAAAAAAGAATCCTCAAATTCGGTTTTGCACAACTTGAAATATGAACGGACAAACAAATATGGAACCTATTTTTTATTAATTAATTCAAGAGCCTCTTAAAATTCAAAGGAGGATGGTTTTTCTCTGGTCCATGCCTTACGTGGGTCATATGGATCGGATTCTCACATTTCCGAGAACATTTCCTCGAGTGATGGGATCTGTTGGTCTTGTAGTCCTTACTCCTACTTTCTAGAGGTTCTTCTGAAAGTGATCCGACGGCATCAATTACTCCTACTCCGCGTAATACTATTCTCTGAACTGTTGCGGGCATGTGATACCAAGGGTGTATCGTGAGCTTAGCTGTCTCTTCAGAATAAAAATTAAATTTTCTTATATTAAAAAACAAATATAACCTTAAACTCTGGAGCTTTTCAATCTCCTGCAAATAACTCCAATAAGACTGCGAGTCTTGTTATAATCGAACATCTTTTTGAGTGACCTCTGCAGCCACATCCAAAAAATCTTCTTGGAGTATTGCCGTCATTTGTTGTTTCAGTTCCTCGCGTTAGAACGTCAACTTTTATTCGAATCTTTGACATGAATTCCGCTTGAATTCATTTGTTTCCTCTTCCTTAATAGCACGAGTAGCCTCATTAGTTATCCATGCTATTATGGTTAAGTTATATCCATGCATGCAGTGTTGAAATTCCGAGTGTAAGAGCTTCTTCATTCCACACACCGCACATGTTGCACTAATGTTTAAAACCGATACCAACGCGCCTTAAAAATTGTTGAAGAAAAGTAATTAGAAATCAGCATCCGACCCAGTAACCAGTGTCATAAGTCCAGTAACCAGTAACTTGGTAATTACAACCCAATTGCCATTTTTTGTCCATTGCCAGATGCGGACCCTAGATAAAATTTATTACAGCACAATAAACAAGAGATAAAAACATCACCATTTATAATCATTAGTATACTGAAACGATCAAAACGACTCCTCTGTAGCTCTAATAGAACATTTTCACAAATATGGTTTGCAGCTTAGGTCAACATATTGCTACACTCAAAAGGCTCTTGTGGTCTGTAGGTGGATATGATGGTGACAAGATGAATAGAGCACCCTTCCAACTTTCGGTCTTCTATTGGAGGTTTTTTTCTAGCCCAACAAACATTAAAGCACACCCCCTGCAAAGGTGTGCTCAATTAAGATTTTAGAATAAGAATGAGAATATCTCAAAACTCCGCCAATGGATTCATTTAATCGGTTTTTTTGATAAGGATTTATATTTCTTTTAAAAATAAAGTCCTAACTGCATTCTTTTTAACCATTACCAGCCAAGAAGTTATAACGTTTGTAACATTGCGAGAATCAAACCCATGTTTAAAAAAAAACCGATTAAGTGAACAAGATTTATACAAATTTAGATCAGGGCGAAAACCATTCTTTATAGTATAGTTAGCGGATTACTGTATCGTTCTAAAACTGGTAACCACTCGTTGGAGTTTTGTGAAGCTTAAACTGTAGCGCAAGGGAAAGAATAATAAAATATTAATCCTAGTGCACTCGGTCTAACTCAGCTAAATCACGCAAATTTTATTTTATTTTTTTCTACTTTATTTTTATTTTGAATAACATAGTATTTATGAAGGAAATTAGGTTTTAACAAACGATTGTAAAAATTCTACTTTTTACACCAAAGAGTTATTTCAAGAAAATTCGTGAATTTCAAAACTAAACGAACGGGTAACTTTAGAGCTCTGTGCCTCGCACATCCCTTGACATAATTTTGGGCAAACTCAGGCCAGTTATGTATCTATAAAAAAAAGTAAATGCCACAACTCCAAATTTCATATTTAATTTTGTTCCCCTTTTTACCCAAAGTGCGGTGGTCGCTCACAAAGAGCATGTGTTGGGTCAATCGTGCCCTTAATACAGAATGTTTTACTTCTGTGAGATCTTAAATACTCCCAAGCCCACCCAGAACGAATCTCATGAACCTGAGGAAGTTTTTATTATAACTCTGTTTAAGTCTCGCAGCTTTACATCAAATAATTTTCCCAGGAACTGCCTTTTCTACTAGACACTTGCAGGGCAATTGTTTGACAGTTTCTTCTTCTTTCTCAGCTGTGTGCAACTGCTGTAGAAGACATTATGTCGTGTGTTCAGAAGCAATGCACGTGAACCTATGACGCAGGTTCTGGGAAGAGCACTGATTAGCATGCCCGCTTCCTTGAAACTACATCTGGTCATTGATGATGGTCGTTTCGGGCTCAAAGTCAGCCATATAGCTCTCCCTGTTGAATTAATGTCCAGATCTAGCCTAAGCAATCGATTACTGGCTATCTATCCAAAAAAATTTGTTTTTTCCCCTTGTGAAATTTGGCGGTGAGTATAAGGGGTTTCTAAAGTTTTACCCGTGGTAGTCGTGGCATTGAGGATTGTACCATACCTAGCGAGTTCATCGGCCTTGCAATTGCCCGGTATATCACAATGTCCCGGCACCTGCATGAGGTCTATATTACAGTGATCATTCATCTCCTTTAGAGACCGCCTGCAATTATGGGATGTTTTTAAGTTGAACATGACATTGTCCAGGAAATTAATTGCGGCCTGACTGTCCAAACAGACTCTTTTGGATATTACATTGGTCTTGAGCCGGGACAGTGCCTCTTTTATCGCAATGGTTTCTGCCTGTATCAGTGATCGCGGAGCTTCGGGGAGATAGCAATTGGAATAGACGCCTGTATCTACACCCTCGTCCATCTTCGATCCGTCACTGAAGATGCGCAGGGATCAACAAGCGTCTGGTTATCAGATATCCAATCTGATCTAGAGGGAATGCTCGTAGAGTTTCTTCTCGAAGATAACTTGAGACTAACTAACTCACTAACTGCGCTGTCGATAGGGAGGAAGTTGTATACGTTTAGAATGGTTGAATGCCGAAGGTGAGTTCGGCGTAGAGGGTAGAGGAGTGGGGGTGCTCATATGTGCCCCGGTGATGCACATGCAGTCTCTGCACTCGATTAAGAATTGTGCTGTTCACCAAACTGAGACCCCTTACACCTTGATATTAAAGATGTGCATTGTAATTTCCTGTCCTTTCACGAAGAAAGCAAATCCTTCCATTTACCCTCATTCATCACGTTTGCTGACATTGAGACGCAAGTGGCTCACTGACGGAACGTCAATGTAATCGGCTTATGCTAATAGTTGTACGGACTTTTGGAAGATCCTGCCTCTATTGTTGGCGTGTGAGTCCTGCACGACCATCTCCAGGATGATGTTAAGACATCCACAGGACAGCGAGTCGCCTTGTCTAAATCCTTTTTTGACATTGAAGGTCTCAGTGAGTTTACCGACCTTGCTGGAACATGAAAATCCTCCATGGTCATCCCCCCAGGCTCAGAATCCCAGACTTAGGAAGAGATTCGCAGGACGGATATCCAAAATCGAGTGCATACTTAATAAATCTTGAAACAAACCAAGTAGTCTTTGGCCAAAATTCCATATCCCTCCTTAGAGTCTTTCAATCGTTGAGTAAATGTCGAACCATAAATGTAACTATCAGTGATGCCCATACGGAAGGCATGTGCGTTTATAGCAGTGTCCCACCACATTGGTAGATCGATCGAATGTCTAGATTTTGTCACTGTTCCGGGGCTTCATCCACTTCTTCCATAGAATGGGGAACATGACATATGGGGAGGATATTTCCTCCAGCTCAGTATTGCAAGCTAGACCATCTTCTGCAAGGATTCCCGCTTTCCTCGGTCGCCAGGAAGACCCAATATGTAACAAAGGGCCACCATAGGCAGGCTGGTAGATGAGATTGACAAATTCCACACGGAAGTTGCCTCACTCTATTGTACTGTCAGTTTTATCGGCTTTTTCGCGACACTTCGTTGAACTATTGGGTCTATAAATTAATTCGTGCAGTTTTTTTCTTCAAAATTTTAACGTTTATTTGATAAAGAAAATAGTATTATTCAAAGTATTGCCCATCTAAAGCTATGACTTTTCCCATCTTTCTGGCAAAAGAATTGCGCCGGCTTGGCAGCCAAGAATTGTAGTCAGAAGGGCAAGGTTGGGCTATAAGGCAGGTGGGGTAAAACTTCCCATTCACTGTTTTCCAAATAGTCCTTAACCGGAATAGCAACGTGGGGCCGAGTGTTGTCATGATGGAAAATTATTGCCTCGTGTTAGGACGCATATTCCGTGTAAATTTAAAAAATTATTGTTGTTTACGCTTCAAATGAATGACATAAAATGAAATGACATAAAATGAAATGACGTACAATGACAGTAGCATGTTCCAATGGAATAATACAAGTTACGCCATCTGTGAGCAAACCGCACGAATTTAGTTATTTATAGTTATAGACCCAATACTTAAAGTATTTGATTTGCACTTACCCTCTATTAGTGTATGTATTAATACTTATAACCTGTTGGTGGTTTTTAGAAAAAGGATGTCCTTTGTGCTTATGTTTGCTATGTCCTGCCTAGTTCTGAGGTAATGTTGCACGGTTTGCTCTTTCTCCTCATCCCTGCAGCTTCTACCGAAATCATTGTAGGGTGCTCCAAGTCTTCTGGCCTGACTGCCAATTAGGCAAATGCCAGTGGTTACACCTACTGTTTTTTGCTAATGTTCCTTCTGTAAAATTCTAGGAGGATTTTAGTTCTTGATGGATCTAATGTAGGTCACATCGCTTTCGATGTTCTACAGGTGTCCAATTCTACTCATCTACGTTTTGATAATGGCGTCTTTCAATGGCATAGAAAGGTGACCATAAACACTTCGCTGAAATGTTGCATTCGCTTGCCCTGACCTTGAGTTTTGAACCAGTTTCCAAGAACCAAGATTCAGGGTACGCAATTAAATATTTATTTTTTGTAATTCAATCTATCTTATTGGCTTGTTGATTTGAAGCTCCCTTTATTTATACCAGAAATAAACAATAGGGATGGCCAACTTCACAGCTGATTGATCCCTAGACCATCGACGAATTTCAGGGGCTTTTTGACAGTTATTCACGAAATAACGTGAATGCCGTTCTCTGATTGGTAAATTTGGCTTTAGAAAACGATATAAAAAATGGTTGTCAAAAATGTTAAGGGACAAGAGAGATAGAAGTTGGCTATCTCTATAATAGTCATTTCTGATTTATACTCATTAGATTCCGAGTTGATTGTAGAAACAGTTTATTGCGTCTATTAGCTCCATTATCTCCCCACAATGACAGCCAATCTGACTTAAGCACTTCTTCTAATCTTAATAACATGTAGGCAGTGACAACTACATTACATATTCCGCCTACGCGTACAACGATCAGATGGTGCAAACATCACTACGATGAGATTCGTCGACTACACCAAAATTCACTGTTTGCGTTGCTCTCCCTTCATCGCATAAGAGTGATGCCTTGTTGAGGTCCACACACTCTAGGTTAAAGTACTTCACCCAATTTCTTATCGAACATCAGTCCCATCAAGCATCTTGCAAGGTTAAGTGAACGATAATATACAGCGTACGTGTCTTTACTTTACGATTGCCAAACAAGATGTCTATGACAACACTCGAATCTCTGAATCAGTTCTGCGTTAATCACCTCATTGGGCGCCTCAAAGAATGTCACAATCCGTACTCTTATCGCAAACAAACATCCAGCAATTCAATGCAATAAATCCTCTAAACATATTTGCCGAGTTCTTGTATAACTCTTGCTTGTCAGACAAAAGAGTGCAGTACATTCCTCCCGTACGGCATTAAACGTGCTCATAGCGCAAACAAAACTTAACGTTTATGTAACTCAAATAGAATTAATTAGTGACGCAGTCACACAGATTGCGGTTAGTAAGTTCTTTCGTACCTATCAGCTAAGTACAGGATCTAATCTATTGGGCGAATCGTGTTAATTTATGTCAGAAGAGGGTATGTACACAAACACGTGTGCTATTGTTCTAACTCTTGACAGCCGATGTGTATGCTTTCCATCGGTAGAAGCTATAAAATTTGTTTTATCAAAAACACACGCACACTTGAACGAAGGAAAGGCACGAGTTTAAGGATGAATCCAAGCTGATGACGTTAATGTTTGGACGGGTGAATTAATAGAGGAGAATCATGACTAACTCCGGTGGGCATTAGTCTTGTCTCGCCCAACGTATTAAATCCAGCCGTGACAGAACTTATGATTGTAATGTTGATAGTGACAGGAGTGTATAAATAAATACATTCTTGGGCAACTGGTTAATGATATGTGGTGGCAATCGATAGCCAGACTCAGAGAAGTTGATTAACTTTAAGAATGGCAGGGACTTTAGAGCTCTTATGTGCCGAATTGTAATCTTTAACTATATTTAACAAATTTGCTGCCATCCAAATATTGCCCATGGCTATCTACACCCTTTCTATCATTTCATTCAAGGCTCTGGTTTGAAAAATTAATAGCCACAACGATGTGGCCTGATAGTAAGAATATTTGTGTTTTGAGCAATTAAGGAAAACGTTCCGAATTATGCCTAAAATTGTGAGACAATCGAATTTTTAAAGAAAAACTATATATGTAAACAGTTACGACTGTGGGAAATGGATAGCCCTTCTTCAACCGATATCTATAAGCTTTCGGACCACTTACGTGTATGGTTGTACATTTGGAGAAATCATCCAATGTCCATTTTATCCTCGCTCCTCCTAAACTTGGTACCTCTTTTGTGTGGCGGAAAATATGCTGTTCGTTGTACTGCACTCTTTTTGGAGTTTATAGTTATCGTGAATCAATTTAAGGACTTTTGAGTGCTTTACTTCATTCCAATTTTTAAGAGAGTCAATTCAGATGATGACATTCAAGAAAAAGAGTCAATTCAAAATGGTTTCTTGCAACTCTAACTCCTTAGGCATAAAAATGTGCAATTAGTTACGGTAATAAAATTTACTTGTTAAAAGTTCAAGCTTACGATGTTAGTTCGGGAGAGATTTCCTGTGTCTCAAGCTCTTCCACGTTATCAATCAATCTGCCTTCCTGGCTAGATAGATTGTTTGACCAAGGATGCTGCCACAACTTGATAGCTTCGTTTTTGTGAGCTTTTACTCCTATTTTTCTTTTGATTCGGGCTTGTAGAAGCACTGGTAGAAGGCAGTTTTTCTGTTGGCACCGCATCATCCCTCAAAGTCAATTCGTGTTTCAAATTGCGCGCATATTGGTCCTTTTTGAAATGCCTAGAGCAAATGAAATCTGTTTTAACGTTCACTTTGGCTTTTCGCCTACATTTGTGCATCCACACATTTGCCGCTCTCGGTCTGGTGGGAAACGAAAAAGTCTCACTGTCGGCATTTTCTGCCTTCATTGCAACCAAATATTGCGCAAATTGCCATTTTGATAATATTATAAAATTCCACACAAGAATGTTCACAACACACGCTAAAAGGCGCGAAACTGAATCTGCATGTACAACTGACACATTTGCGAGATACACGTGACGCCACAAATAAAACAAATTAAAAAATAAGGTTCGGGAATATGATGCCTTGTATTCTGTGTATCATGCTTCGAACCATTATTTTCTATGCGTTATCGATTATTTGCTTAGAAACGTCGCAAAATTCATTCAGGATTTTTTTTAATTTGAAAAATACTGATAGACATTGAAAATGGTTGAGAAACTTTGCAAGAAGTCCTCACTCTATTTTCCATTATTATTTGTTCGAAATTTTTATTAATTTCTATTTAATTGTTTTCAATTTTGAGGAGCCAACTGTCTCAAGTGTTATAAAAGCCGTATGTGCTGCCAAGTTTTAAGGATAAAGTATTAGACTCCGATGGTCGTTGTTTTTTGTGCACTTATATTTTAAGCGTTCAAAGAAAACTAGCCTATTATGATTCACTTCATGAGCTTTAAAAAAAAACACAATAATTTTTGAAATAAGTAAATATTTGTTCATTTCTACACATATGTCTTCTTATAAGGCAGTGATTCCAAATCTTTTCAGCCCGCGGCGCACCAACAAGTTTAGTATCTTGTCACGAGTGTGGTGTGGTGTGTTAACTCGGGTTAGAAAACCGAGTTAACCTAAACTCAAACCGAGTTACATTTATTTCAAACCGAAGAAACGAACCATATACATTAAAAAAAATCGACATGCTCAATTCGTTGTGAGCATCGGCATCATATCACACAATACAACTCGATCAGCCCCATTCCATATTGGTTTGGGGCACCTGCCCTGTCGCATTCCGCCACCACCGGCAGCATTTCGGTAACTTATCGCGTATTGTGTATTTTGTATACATGCATATATTCTCTCTTTTTTGTCGTTGTTGCGTTGCAACTAGAAATGAAGTATTATAGAGATGGCCAACTTCACAGCTGATTGACCGCTAGCCTATAGACGAATTTGATAGACTTTTTGACGGAAGTTATTCACGAAATGCCGTTCTCTGTTTAGTCAATTGGGCTTTAGAAAACGATATAAAAGATGGTTGTCAAAAATGTTAAGGCGCAAGGGAGGTAGAAGTTGGGCATCTGTATCAAACTTAATTTCTGACTTCAACGACAGCTAATTTCATTTGTCAGTCTCATGATTCAATGGAAAATTCAAGGGATTACTAATGCACAAATAAAACACCTACTTTATTATATATTTATTATTTTTTTGTATTTTGAACGTATTTAATTTAAAATTCAAATTCTATTGAAATGTCACAATGTGACTTGTCAACGCTGAAGGAGAGAGAAAAGTTAAAAGTTGAGCAACTACGTGGTCTATGTGTCACCCTCCACAGAACACAGGTATTTTATGTATCTGTCAAAGTATAGCTGACGCAAGTTAAGTATTCTTTTCCAGCCTTAAATTTTGACAGAACAGAAATTTGTATAAAAAATCTCATGTGGATCAACTCTAGAGCTGAAAATCGGAAGTGGAAGCTTTCAAATTTGAAAACAAAATCAAAATTGAAAGAAGGACTCTAGTGTTGTATGTAGAGAGAGACAATTTCTACCTCTCTTGTCGCTTAAAATGTTTGACAACTATTTTTTGAATTGGTTCTCATTGCCAAATTGACCAATCAGAGAAAGGCATTAACATAATTTCCTCGAACAACCGTCAAAAATTCATGAATAACTGTTAACTGTCCGCCTATCTAATTCGTCGATGGACTAGGGGGCAATCAGCTGTGAAGTTGGCTATAGTACTTCTAGTGAAGTAGAGTTCTGGATCGTTTCTACATTTATTGCGCTTCAAAATCCTAAAATAATGAAAACGCGCCATCTATACGGCTAGCAAATATTTTGCAAAATGACCTAACTTCAAATCTGCCTTCCTCTGCGTTCAATGAAGCCTTTGACGTCTCTCCCAGTCATTTTCGTTGACTCCGGTAACTTTAAATACTCTAAAGGAGTTTCATTTGCGACCACCACAGACCTTGGCCAGTATGAGTAAAGTAGCGCCTCTGTTGAATATGATCTGCCTTTATCCACACAGTATCCCAAACAACCAAGCATTTTTCTATGCATTCTAGTGCATGCTAAATCGCTTGTCTACCAATAAATTACATCCAATTCACTTTCATAATCAACATCAACAATTCCGCAACACGTTCCCTATGCGTTCTTAAGCCCCACTCAGTAATTAGCAGATAAAAACCCAGACAACCTGTCTAACTACTCGATTTGAGCACAATTCCAATAGTAGAGAATAGAATTGTTAAATCGGCGCCGACATCCCGTCCAACAGGCTATGAAATTTGCCGTCACACACGGAGCTTACCCATTGCCCCTTGCTATTGGCATTCCACCACGATGCTGCAAACAGTAATTGACTTGGAAGACGTAAACCCACATCAGTCACTAAACAAAGCATCACGCAACGACTCGGCTCTTCTTCGTGCAGACCCGCGACGCGCCGCCGCCACCCCGCCATTCTCATACACAGCCGAAACACAAATCTTCATCTCAGTAGCTTTCGGTTTCTCGGTTGTACTTACCAATTGACGCATACACACGCATACGTTCGGAAGTCTAATCAAAGTCTAAATTTTACAGATCCCATTCCAATATCTAGACTACTCAACGTTCTGTCCCTTGAAATGCAAAGATAACGATAAAGAATTGAAACCATAGAAGAAAAAAAAAAAAAAAAAACACGAATTCACTGAAAAAAGTGCTCTTGGCAATTATCGCGGCAAGACTTCGGTCTGATTACATGAAGTGACGGGCGCGCTGAGTGTGTCTACCTATCAGCAATTCGTTCTTGTTGTATTTTTTTCATTTCAAAATTGTGTTATCGAAATTGATTCGATTTGAAAGAATCGAAGAAACCAAAATTCTCACTCTGAAACATGGCTGCGGTCAATCAAGTCGCGAGCGATACCAGTCCGGAGGTTTTCCAAATGAGGACTATAATTTCTGCTGGCTCGCAGGACTCGAACTCAATCGCCAGTTTGCCGGAGTCATCGCTTGATCTGCAGTCGAGCTCGTCTAGGGAGTCAAGTGTCTCCGTTATCGCGAATGTGACAAATGGCAATGCAGAAGATAACTTCGTGTGTAATGAACTTGTGAGTGATTTAATAGTGCCACACCCGCAGTCGCAGCTAGTTCCGAAAGTGTCGCCAGGACCGACAAAGGTTATTGTCAGAGAGTTGTGCTCTCCGCGGCTAGTCAAGGATGTCCAGTGTGAAAGCACATGCAGAGACAATAAGATAAACAAAACCCAATCTGATCAGCAAGCCAACAACGATCACATCGTGAAACGCGAGCGCAAGGCGAAAATTTACTCAATCGAGGAGTTGTTCGATAGTTCCTCAGACTTGGACTTGCCAATCAGCCCTCCACCGCCTCCACCCTCCATTGTGCGACCTTCCAGCGTAACCCAGACACGAAATTCGCTGAAATCATCGCGTGCCACAAGCCCAGAACCCACTCTACCAGCGGTACCCGAAACAGATCCACTCCTAGAGCAAACCGACGAGAGGCCCTCAAACGGGATGTCAACCAATTGTTCCAACGGCACTTTGGACAATGCTCAGAACTCAATAACAACGTCAGCGACTCCTCCACCATCCACTGGCATATCAGAGAACCACTACGAGCGTTTGATTGAAGAGCTAAAGTGTCCAGGATGTGCTACTCCAATGCGAGCACCAATTCGAATGTGCGCCACTGGCCATAGCATCTGTGAAAAGTGCACCACCACGTTGATGCTGTGCCCCCTCTGCACGGTAAGTACTTACACACGACACAGCCTAGTGAGATTTAATTTTAGATTCATAATATTCAATAATTCGATTAACGCTCCTCACAGCCATTGACTTTCGCTGTCGACAGCTGACGTCAAAGAAAGACAGCAGACGTCATAGCCAGTCATACACAATCATAAATAAAGATAATGCCTCTTGAAGAAAGGGGTTTTTTTCTTCCCCTGCAGATGTAGACGTGCACAGATTCCACGGGCGATTCTAATCTTTTCGATTTCGATTACCCCGTGTGCTTGTGTTATGAGTAGATTTTTTGATTGTTTTAATTTTGTTTTTCCTAGGAGCGTAAGAACTGAATGATGTTTTTCTTTAATCGGCTTTTTCTTATCAGGAATGCTATCGCAAATCGCGTCATAATTTGCTGGCTTTTGTGTACATTATGTATTTCATTGCTGCAGATCATTTCAAACCAATTCGCATGTCCAGCAGTTGGTTCTTGCAATTAACACTTGATTTATGGCTGCTTACTCGTCCATGATCGGTTGACGTCCAGAAATGAGGTTAAGAATATTTTAAGTTGGAGACAAGATTGCTGGACAAAATGTTTGCTTATTGATGGCAGTGATGGAGTATGGAGCCAAATCGGCGGTGATCTTGACTTCGACGTCGTCTTCACCCACACCGGTTAGTAGGAAACTGTCAAGAGCACCATTAACCTTTGCTTACAACTCTTCAATAAATGATGTTACGTTGACGGAAAACAACAACGTGACTTAAAAATAGTACGTTATTTCTTCAATGTTATAGATCCAGCCCCGTACACCATATTCGAAGTTTCCACTGCCTATGGGAACCGTCTTGGATCACTACAATTGATGGGCTCATCCGATTTCGATCTATTTAAGGCCGTTTGCTGATAATCATTTTGTCGATTAAAGTTTCACTTAACAAGTTCAAATTGACTTAGCCGATTTGCACAACTCGAAAAACAGATCGTGGGCTAAGTAAAAGTTGTCCCAAAATTAACATAAAATACGTAGGGTGATTTACGGAGCACAGTTCGGGCCTCGCCGGCACATACAAACTCTTTTGTTAAAATGAATATTTATTAATGACTCACTAATGTGTAAACATTCTACTGTTCACTTGTATGCAGATGATGTCCAAATGTATACAACTAGCCACAAAAATATTATAGTTGACCTTGTCAATGCTAGCAATTATGATTTGGATGGAATCTATCATTGGTCTATTAACAATGAGTTAAATTTGAATCCGAAAAAGTCGCAGGTGATTCCTATCTCCAAAACAAGTGAAAATGTGAGCGCCCTGGTTTTCATATCTTGACATGGTTGAATCAGCGACTAGTCTCGGGTTTGTTATCAACTCTAAATTGGTTACAACCAAGCAAACAGTGTTATAAGACGGATATGTGGATGTCTCCGTAAGCTCTAGTTGAGTCATAGTTATACCCCAACTGATACCAGACGAAAACTTGTTTCTTGTCTTATCTCACCTCTTATTTCCTATGCTGAAGTTGTCTGCTGTAAACTTAACTCCCTTTCCCAACGAAAGCTAGAAGTAGCTCATAATGATGCCATCACATTTGACTAGGGGATTTTTGGGAACTTCTCTTAGACACCACTTTGACGCCTGAAATAGCATATTCCTGCATAACATCCTGCATAACACCATCCAGTGTACCTTCATGAAAAACTCAATTTCGCTCATTCTCTCAGAACACGTACTCTAATTTCTTCGCGCTACCGCTTTAATATAGCGCTTTTTCTTCATTTATGCCATACAACTATGGAACCCCTTACCTATTAATATCAGAACAATCATTAACGACAAACGCTTCAAATGTGCCATTCTTCAATACTTTCCTTCCCTTTCCTAATTACTTCCGCCCTCTACATCGTCTTTCTTCTCCATTTCTAATCAAAATGTACTATTTGCTTCATTATTTATTGCAATTTCTGAATTATTTTTAAAACGCTAATTTAATTGTACTTAGTACTAAAAGACTTATGTCTGAATGTACCTTTATTTACGAGGGGCGTTCAATATATTCTCGGTATCGATATGAAGGAAAATGCGAATTCAATTAAAATTGTTTTTATTTTTCAATATAATCTCCCCTAACATCAATGCATGCAGTTACATTTGAGATAAGCTTTTTTAAACCCTGAAAAAAAAATAAATTTCCTCTTTCTCTGCAAAATTCCCATTTATTGACGACTTGAGTTCTTCATCATCCGAAAATATTTTTCCAAGAAGACGCAAGGTCTGGACTATAGGGTGGGTGTTGCATTTCTTCGAAACCACAATCTTGCGCAGCAGCATTGAAAACTCGCGCCGTGTGAACAGGAGCATTGTCATGAAGAAGCAACACACCCGCTGCGAGGTTACCCAGTCTTTTCTTTTTAATTCCCTCCCGCAAATTATGCAAAGTGGAAGCGTAGGATGTGGCGTTAATGGTTTCACCTTTTTTTTTTGTACTCAATGAGCAAGATTCCCTTTGAGTCCCAAAAAACTGTGGCCATGAGCTTCCCGGCAGACGGAGTGACTTTGAACTTCTTCGAGGGGTCTGTTCCTTTTTTATGCCACTGCATGGACTCTTGTTTTCCTTCAGGGTCATAGGGGTGGACCCATGTTTCGTCACCAGTAACAATTCGATCCATAACACCGTCCGCGTTCTCACTACACATCTCCAAAAGCTCTCCACAGCATGCGATTCTCACTTTTTGTGAGCATTCGTGGCACCCACCTTGCACTGATCTTTGAAAGGTTAAGATGGCCATGAAGAATGTTGTGAATGGTACCAATTGAAAGCTTGGTGATCTCTGCCATCATTTTCACCTTTATTCGGACATCCTCAAGAATAAGTTTTTCGACTTCTTTGATGCTTTCTCCCGTACAAGCAGTAGCCCCAGAGTGGGGGTCGTCTTCAATACTCTCTCTGCCTCTCTTGAACTCACTTGACCACAGTTGATAATGAAGGTGCAGAGCCCTGGTAAACGGCCACCATCTCTTCATAAATAGTTTTTTGACTTTTTCCTTGCTTAGTGAGAAATTTAATTACAGCGCCATGCTCAGTTTGCACCATCATCGTCTCAGTTGCCATTATGATTCTGTTTAACTAAAGATAAAATGCGAATTAATAATCACATTTATATGAAATTTAACATGAATGCACTAAAATAATGGTATTACTTGATAAATAAGTCAACTTGATAAAGAACGCCCCTCGTAGAATGTGCTCCTTTTTGTGTCTTGCTCCGTTTTCACTCACAATTGTAAGTGTAAATCCAAAGAATTTGAAAGACCGAACCGTTACAATTGGGCGTATAAAAGGGCGACACGATCTGAGATCGTAAATGTACACAAATAAATCAGAGCTGTGCTATTAGCTAAATTGTTTTGAGTGGACGGACTGAACAACTTGTTTGTTCGTTTGGTCTTCTGTTTCCCCAGTGGGAGGAATACATTTTTTTTTGTACTTTTGAAAATTTAACCTTTTTTTTAATAAAGCGTCGAAGAAAAATATGCCCTTATTACAATACACAACTTTAACGTAAATGAGAAATCGGTATTATCGATTACGACTTTGAGACAACCAGTTGTCTTTCAGTTGTCAAATCAACAACTGTTAATGTTCAGTTCTTTTGTCATTTTTAACGGTATTATGAAAGACAACTCAACTGAGTATTGGTTGTCTGAACTGTCAAAACTACTCAACTTTCTGTGCATAGTGGCGAAGTGGACATTCTTCTCACTGGAAATAAACGTTAGTATATTTCAATATGTGTGTACTTAATAATTACTACAATGCGTATTTTCTTCCAGCTTGCAAAAGTTACAAGAACGAGCAGTGGGGAATCATGACTGTCGAATTGAACAAACATCTTTGATTCACTTTGTTTTTATTCTGTCATTTGTGCCATTATCCTTGGCACTTATACTATCGGTTGTGTTAGCCCTATGTTGAGATTTCCTCTACACTTTTGATAGCTTCCGTCGGATAAAAATCGAAGAGCAGTAGCTAATTTTAAAATTGGAGGAATTGATAAGGAACCGACAGGTTCTTTGAAGAAATCCTACACTTCATCCAAGACGCAACCCCATTCTCGGCTTGAAAGAATAAGTCAAAAGAACTTTCCATTTTTCCTCTTTATTAAGGTTGAACCAAATCACACGAAATATTTGTTCACTTTCCTTTGTTTAGAACGAAAAGTCATTTTTCAACTTCCCAAACTTGAGTTGGCTGCATTGGCTCAACTGAATATCGTTGTGTTCCGTAATACCACAAATTAGTTCGGTTGTCTCAAAGTTGAGTTGTCTCGATGACAACACAACTAATTATTATAGCCAAAATCTCTGGGTCACTATCGTCCTCTCTACCTTCAATTGCATCTTCTTGACTTCCTGGAAATGATTTCACACCCAAAAGTCGATCTCCTTCATCCTATGCATCTTCCTGTGCCTTCAACCTCTTCCTTAGTTGCATCTTTTACGCCTTCCTCGTCTTCTGTATCTTCTTCAGCTTCGTATTTTACGGCTTTTTCGGTTTTTTCATCCTTCGTCTTCATTGTCTTGGTTGAAGTAGTTGAACGATGAATGACTGACTGCCGATCGATGTCGTCGATCTATTTTGTTAATTTTGTTTGTTTGTTTGAAATGTGTGGCCTCATTGCTTTAGAATTCCATAAAAATACATTTTTGTAGCTGGCCATGAATCAGTAGCAGGCCACAATTGGATTATCCAAGTCCGATGCAAAAACAAAACAAAATGGGATGGATGCCAATTGCTTAAATTGTATAGGGGAATCTATCGAAATCATTGGAATATATGGCAGCAGAACGTGCTTCCATTTGAATTGTTCGGTTATAATAATTGCCCCAATTACTCATATTTTCTTGACTTATCTGGTACTATTGCCTGAGAGGGGAGTATTCAGATTGGCGAAACAATTTACAAACACAATGCTAATGGCGGTAGTCCAGTTCGGGTACAATCGGTCAAAAATCTCTGTTGGATAGCTGACGCTTTCAATTTTGTCGATGACTGTGTCGATGGATTTAGAAGAAAGCATGTAAAGATCTCAGTCACGTGCTTTGTTATTTTTGAAACGTTGAATTGCCCGACAGAGTTCGGTTAATGGCACATATTATATCCCCAAACTGTCTGGTGTCACCCCAGCAGTCTGGTGACTACAGCACCAGACAGCCGTATCTTTTTCAGCTTCGTATTTTACGTCTTTTTCGGTTTTTTCATCCTTCGTCTTCATTGTCGTGGGTGAGGTAGTTCAACGATGAATGGCAGCTGTCTGGTGACTACGACACCAGATATGCGACTACGACACCAGACAGCTTGGGAGTATATTATGTGCCATTCTGCCAGTCAATTCAACATCTAGGATCGACCCTTCGATTGCCTTCATGCTACAGGCTTGTGTTCCTTATATATGCTTCTATGTATATGCTTCTTATATCCTTTAAATACTGTCCATCAGTGTACAAATCAGCATCAGCATCAGTGATCACACTAGCTGATCAAAAGTGTAATGAATCGCATCATACAGTCGTGTTTCAACTTGAAGGGTGCATCACACTGTACACTGAGGGACTGTATCCTTATCGCAGAACAACGACTCAAATTTGTTGCCAGTAGATCACGATTTCGGTTGAAGCAATGGGTGAGTGACTCCAATGTCACGCCGATTCGTGACATGAGTCAAAGCCAGACATGCTCGAGTATCAATGCCCTTTTACCATGGAAAGACTTACACCCGAACAGCACTTTAAAATTATTATTTTTTTATCAACATTCGTGCTCTGGCAAAATTGTTCCTCATTTTACTGCGATTTCGATCTACTGAGCAATAATTTTAGGCTGTACAAACCGGACATGAGCTTCACTTGGATGCGCCACCTTAGGTGATTCGTTCCCATAGGTTCGGAGTCAAAAACTCTTCGAGTCGGAGCTGAGCTGTCCATGCTCCGTATATGTCCACATCCACTTAAGGCGTTGAGGCCGTAGACGCCTGGCTTGGCTCAAGAATTAACTGCACTATACTTGCAGGGATCATTACAGGCCACTGCCGGGTTGTACACCATACTCATGGACTACACTTACGACTACTGGTAGGAACTCAGTAGCACCTTCTTTGTTTCTACCCGATTCTAGCCAAATCTCGATATAAAACTCTGGACCAACCATTCTTTAAATCTCTTAATGATGTCGTGAAACCACAACATCTTAAACATTTCGCAAATACCACCGGAACAGTCCGCTTACGCTTTTAGTCTGTTTAGTGGGAGCACTATGGTCCAACAGTAACCTAACCTAACCTTGGCTTGTCGCTGTACCGCCAACACTGCTCATGGATCTGCAGGATTCCTTTCCTCAAGATTCCATCAACGCAAACGGATCAAAGATAGCACACACAACTTTTTTTTGGACGAGAGTGATATGTTCATACGTACAGCAAGACTGAGATGATATGCTTGTTCGTTCGAGGGACGCTGCAGTGGGACAGTGGTCTACAGTGGTAGACATGCGCTATTTTGCATTCGATCGCGGTACTGGTGTTGTTCCTACCTACTATTCACTGAGGAGCCGAGGCTAGCCGAAGGAGACGAAGTCCTTTACCACCTCATGGTAGAGCTGTTCAATGCGACGCTCTGTCCAAGACGACGATATTATACGTCCCTTCTTGAGGACAGCATATAATTTGACATTTTCCCGAAGACACATTAAAGCGCGTCGCTTATGCAGTGGACAGCCCGTGACTCTACACATACGCCATGTCCGTGCCTCTAAGTGGGCCGAAACCGTCCTTTGTATAGGATTGTGCTGACACATGAATTGAAGCCGGAAGCCCGTAGACAACGCCTTATGGAATGTTGGACAGAGATCCGAAATTTAAACAAAAATCATCTTCTAGGCCCACTCCCATTTCTGACTTTTACAAGCAAAATTATTGCTATTATAGTGAACACAATCCACGGACATCAAAACAAACAAAAATTTACTGCTTGGTATAGTTTCCGTTTTCGAAACGAAAAAGAGGGATCGTTACCGTTAACTGCCTCAGGTGCAGTGCAATGTTAACCGACGAAGTTGCGGAGAAGAAATTCGATGACTGGGTCGGTAAGGTAGGAATGGGGCTGTTTGTGAATCGGACATTTAGACCATGCTAGTCCATTGTGATACCGACAGTCAGAGGACTACCACTGATCGACCACTCCAGTGAAAGTGCTGTTAATTTGATCGCAACGGTAAATGGTGACTGGAACAGATTTGAAAAACAGATAAAAGCGTATTCATTTTGCTTTCACTGGAATTCGAACCGGGGAGCCCACTAACCAAGGGCAGGCACTTAACCAACTGCGCCATTCAGTCGTCATTCTACTATTTGGGCCTCAACTTCACCAGAGGAGTTTTATTGGTCGTAGATAGATAAATAATAGTTACGTATCTGAGCGTGCTTAACCCAAAAAAAATGTATAGGGTGGCCAGCTGGGGGCAAAAAGTGAAAATAGATTCTGAAAGGCAACTTCCAGGAGAACATTTTAATCCTTTTTCCCGATGGGGACTTTTGCAAAAGTCGATGTAATGTCACAAGATGTAAAAAATAAAGGCCTTCAAACAAAACGATAATTCCTAGCATTTGCTGAGGTCGTAGAAGGTTCACAAATCGAAAAATAGAAGGTTGCTACTTACTTCATACGAACATGATGCATTTAGGTGTAGTTTCATCAGTCTTTCGAAACGTAGTGTAGCTGATGTTTTCTGTATATTTGCTGTTTGAGATGTCATGCAAACGATAAATACCTCTTCCATGCATTTTTGTTCACAGAACGCAGACCTGATGTTCCTTTCCCTGCCGTTTGATACCAAACTTTTATCATTCGGACACCTTTGATTTTTGAATTAAGTTCCAGTAGATTCGCAAAATTGCACACTGTGCGCCACTTGACACCACTCGGTTGCTTTCCCTGAGGCCAACCTACGCTAACAAGCCAACCACTTTGGTCGGACTCGACGAGAACAGTCGAAGCGCTATTGCCGGAATGACGACGCATATATTGGACCAAGACGTCAAAAATTGAACTGGCCACTTGAAGCACTGCCATCGAAGCCGAGGCGGTTGTTTAAACGAAGTGCATACAATGGCATAGTTGTAGGTTTAAGAGAAAGCTAGAATCGCACACCCCTCTTGTTCTACTCAAATTTCTTTTCCTGTCGTTCCTATCTGGTCAGTCTGGACACACAAATAGCCACCCATACATCGCTTATCTGATGGGAAACCTCTAGTATCTTGAATATGTACAATCACCTTTTCATAACTAATCAAAAATGCATATTCTTTCCCTCCTCAGAGCGCTTTCATCGATTTGCGTTCCCGAACTGTGGAGGCGCTCTGCTCGAAAGCCTTCTTCCGTTGTCAAAACGCAGCCTCGGGCTGTTCGTGCCGCATGCAATTGGACCTACTGAACTGGCACCAGAAGCAATGCATATACAAGAGCATGAAGTGCTTCATGGGCCGTGTGTGGGGCGAATGCGCCTGGACCGGCATAGAAGCCAACTGGAAGGATCACTTGGAAACGGAGCACTCGGACAAGGTCTTCACTAAAAATCAAGTGGAACTAGCATGGGATCTGAGCATCCGAAACAAACCCTTAGCTGGCTACTACGTCTTCCTGGTCTTCGATGAGATGTTCAACTTCTATCAAGTCTACGATAGAGATCGAATTCTCTTCACAATGACTGTGACATCATCGGTTCGAGAGCGGAAGCTAAACTTTGCCTACGAAGTGGAGATGTTCCATACGGAAAATGAGGCGCTGTGCATAACGCAACGCTTCCCAGTTCATAGCGAGTACGATAAGGACATTTTGCTGGACGGCACGTGTGTCTCTGTGTCCCTCACAGACCTGGCACGTTTGATGGGTCAGCAAAAGGTAAGGATTTTCACCTCTCAACTTAACGTTCAATAGAAAGTCTCACAGCTGATCCCATTGCAGATTCTTAACTTTCGCGTTCGAATTCACCAGGTCAAGTCACCGAAAAAACCGAAGCCACCAGTGAAGCCATCCAGGAAGCATCCGATCGACTTTCAGCAGACCAAAATCGAGGGGGCGAATTTGAAGAGTGTTCCAGCCGAGGTGATCCACACCCGCAAGGCCGAACACTCACCATCCCATGATGACAACACGCAACACGATGGACAAACTGAGACGGAAAATAGCGAGGCATCATCATCAATTGAAGATGCAGAGAGCGAAATACTGGTTGACAAGAGTTGGGGAACACCGCAGCTGAATTTCAATCGAAAATTCCTAAGAACAGCTGAGTCCAAGGATAGTTGTTCGACATCTTCCGGTTCCTCGGGCAACGCAACCGACAGAACCCACAATGGACTCCAAAGGTCCAACTGTGGGTCTACGAATAGCAAAATGAAGAGTGTGACATCGAGTCTTCGCAAATCCTTCCGTTCCCTGAAGACAGACATCATTGAGTTGAAGAAACCATTTTCAAAGAAGTCCCCCGAGAAAAAGGAGTCATTAATAAAGAAATAATTGCTGGAAGCTTTTTCTACAAAAAATAATTAAAATGTGTTGTTGTTAATTTGATCTTTTTGCTGTGCCGATCTCCAGGGATTCAGAAAAGTCTATAAGAGGCGTAAGTATGTACATTGAAACTTGAAAGGAGGCACAAATTGGCTGTAAGGTCAGCCATGCTTTATGTCGAGTGCCTACTCGTGCTTGTGGTCGTAGCAAAAGCTGTGTCGCATCAAAATTGACGGGGAGGTTCAGAATTACTCCTCCCAGCACTCCTGCAAATACCCCAAGACACTTAATTGTCCCCACCCGCAATGAGAATGCTGATGAGGAGGCAGGAATCTTCCCTTCAGTGCCCGCTTAGAGAGGACTAGAAGCAATCACGACCAATTATCAAATCTCAGATGTTCCATACTGACGAGCTGAACAACATCAAAGAAAATATGGCCTGAGTACAACCGATCTAAGACAAATGATCTCCTTCTGCGAATTCGTAATGATATTGCTAGATTTGAGGAGGTCTGTTCGGGACGCAACCCTATGGGATAGCATGCTCAAACGAGGCGTACGACGCAACACTCATTGTTGCAGATCTCTGGTCTGTTGTGATGGATCCATGTTTCGCTCACGACTCTTTTGTGAATTCATGTCGAAATATGCATGCAAAGTGCGATGTATGCGTAGTGAATGCATGCCATCAAACTAGTCTATTCCACACAACACACACGGTCGCAGTTGCAACAGCAGAGCTGAGAGAGAAACCTTAACACTCTTCATTTGTGTCTTCCCTGCACTTGCTTGAGCCAGACTGCGAGCGCTTGGTAGACCCTTCTTCAACTCACTTAGCGAGATCTCTGCTCTGGACTTAAATATTGCTCAAAAAAAACACTTTAAAAATAAGATAGCAAACCTGAGGCATTAACATCTCACCTAATTTTGAACCACCACTTCTACCTAACGACCTGCTGGTATGTCCAAAGCTGCTTACAAAGGGGATATCTCGTAATCAGAATCCATGACTCTTCTACGATACAGGTCGACCAGTCTTTCTAACGCCGCCTTCCATAGTCCTTCGGTAAGGTATGAGTGCCGAACTGCAGCAGTCTCTCCGAAGAGTGCAGAGAGCACACAGCGAATTAGTTGTCATGCTGAGCCATCGTTAGTCGATGAGTGACTGCCCACGCACGCAGATCGTACATGCAATTGCTGTTATACATCAAGTGAAATGTAATTGTGTTGTAACCGTATAATCGGATGACAAGGTATGCGATCATTTATCAGTTTTTGGTAGGAATGTCATATTTCCCTCCAAGATTGCCATTTTCCTTCCATGGCACGTAGCTTTGCTATAATTGAAGCATGAGGCAAAAAGCGTCAGCAGCCGTGATTCCAAAATGTTATAAGCACGTTGCGTTTCTATGAAGTGGCGGCAGTGGCGTTGTGGGTTGGTGCGTCCGGACTTTGAACATACATTGCCTACGTTCGACCGGTACGAGCAAAACACATGGCCCCACCTCTTTCAAGTCACTGACAATGCTCAAACAGTATTACTGTCGGAGGAGATATAAAAAGACATAAAATTGTAGGTCCCTTCCACTCGTGAAAGAACACTAGCACGCATAACACGAGTGATTGCTCAGACGCTGGGCCCTGGCGCTCTACGGACTGTAGCGCCACCCATATTATTATTATTATTAAAGATTTCGGCGATTGAATAGGACGTAAGCTGTGCACCGCAACCGAAGTTGCTGTCTGCGAATTTCTTCCTTCTTGCTGTGTAAGCTGTAAATGATTAATTCAGCTCTTGGTGCTTCAACTACTAAATAGTAGTTCATACATTTTCATGATGGACATTTTTCGACCGAGGTCGAACCAAGTATTATTGCTTCAAAACTGTTTGAAGACGAAGAATTTCAAGTTTTCAAGCGAAATCCACTATCAATCAAATATTCACGGTACTGCAGATCTTGGAAAATATCCAGAATCTCTCTCATCTACCCTCTTTGCAGACTTGACGGAATGACTTCACAGCTGATTACCCCCTAATCCATCGATAGGTTTTTTGACAGTTATTCATGCATTTCTGACGGTTATTCACGAAATAACGCAAATGCCGTTCTGTGATTGGTCAATTTGGCTTTAGAAAACTATATGAAAAATGGTTGTCAAAAATGTTAAGGGGCAAGAGAGGTAGAAGTTGGGCATCTCTATCAGACTTCATTTCTGGTTAAGGTCGGTGAAAACTTCACCGAGCCCTTTGATGTCAAAAAAGGATTTAAACAAAGCATGCGATGTTTTTATGAAATAATAAAAATAATTTATATCGTGTGGAAATGTCAACACCAGGACCAGAGGACACCCAAGGTGTCCAGAAACTCGTGTCGGTATGGGCCGCAATGACTTTCTGGACAGCCAAGGTGTGCATAAACTCGTGTCGGTATGGGCCGCAATGACTTTCTGGACAGCCAAGGTGTCCAGAAACTCGTGTCGGTATGGACCGCAATGACTGGGCACCCAAGGTGTCCAGAAACTCGTATCGGTATGGGCCGCAATGACTTTCTGGACAGCCAAGGTGTCCAGAAACTCGTATCGGTATGGGCCGCAATGACTTTCTGGACAGCCAAGGTGTCCAGATACTCGTGTTGGTATGGGCCGCAATGACTTTCTGGAGGACAAATTCCATCGACATCGGCGTATTAGACAAACCGTCAATATAGTCTGCTATAGCTATAACTTTGCAGTAGTAAAAGACTGTCTACCTTGGCTTCGAAGGCAATGCAATCGATGACACTTGCCAATCGCTGTGTCACTGGGCGTGAAAGGCAATTAACCTTGGACAATAAATGCTCCTAAATGAAACCGCGAAATTATCACATGATGAATGAACCACATCAGTTCTTCTCATTCTGAAAGATATAGTCGTATTACTAAATTCATAATTATGAGCAGCGGACGTAACTATGATCCCTGAGGAATTGTGTACACTCCCATACATTCAGCGCAGATGACTTGGTTACTCATGGTTCCAAAGGGATAACCTCTGTTCCAATTGAAAACAAAGTCCTGGCGTGTTTATTTTACAGCAGTTAATACGATGTAGACCTGGTCAGCACTGGATCATCCTAAAACGAACTTTCTTAAGAACACAAGCCGATTTCATTTAAATTAAGGGAAATAAGGAGCTTAGTCGATTCCAGAAATTAAAGACTACATATGTAGATGTCCAACTTCACAGCTCATAGCTCTTTGAACAGTAATTCGCCTAAATGACATTCTCTGGTTTGTCCGTTTGCCCGAGAAAAAGTTGTAAAACCACTGTTCTTCTCTTTAACATTTTTCTGAACTAACTTGTGGATGTCTCGTCGACTACACAGTTTATTCCAGAATAATTTTTATTTAATCATAAGATATGGCAATACAATTGTTAATTTAAAGCGGTATTTGAAAACATATTTAGCTGTAGGGGGGTTAGTTACAGTTGGGTTGTGATACATGGTAGCAATATAGCAGCGTCGGTAATGCCGTGTAAGATTTACCTAACCTACAAAATTAACATTTACAAGGCAAACTGGCACTGCATTACCCTCTTGTGCAGAGTCATCTGTGGATGTATAGCATTGAGTAGTTCCCTCTTGAATGAGATAATCAAATTATGTATACATATGTAAATGTCATTCTTTACGTCAGTGTAGTGTTGTTTTTCTTGGATGTCAGAAGGTTTTTGCATATTTTCTAGTTTTTGTCTGTTTTAATTTGTTTACTCAGAAATTAAATTCTAAACCGTCAATTTTAATTCCATAGAGGTAATCATTGATTATGTGTACAATTAGGAACGGTCTAGTGTAAGATCGATGAAGAAGTTTGTTTAATGCGTCGGATCTCAGGCACAAATATCGCAAGCAGAATCACAGTCAATTCTTAGTGAAAATTTGTTGAATTGTTGATAAGTTATTATTCCATTATCCTCTTCCTATACATTACATATTTTCTAGAGTATGATATTGTGTTGTTGTGTATCAGCTGTGTAAAATCTAGTTTTCTCGTGGATTAAAGATATTTATGTTGGCGGAGATTAACACAAGTAAATATCTTGTTGATGTTTTGTCTGCTACTCGCCCGTAACCAAATAAGTGAACAATGTTTTAGACATACATAAATTGAGAAACCAGCAAGTTTGTTTAGCCTTGCAATTTGACTGTATCAAGAAAGCATTAACAAAACACTACCTGAGTAATGAAGTGCTAACCTTTCTTGTTAAATGCTGCCCCAAGTGTGATACAGTAATACAATTCGTCTCTTTGTGATACATCAGAGTTATCCTCAGAAATAGGTGTAGCGTTTTTCACATCGATTTCCTTCCGTGCGTCCCACAAACGTGAGTATTTTTTTCGGTGAATTAATTGCCCAGTATCAATTAAAACTGCGTTCTTTATTCTGCCCGGGTCGAGGAAGCCAATGTGCAAAAAGTTGTAGCAACTGCGATCGTACTCCTATGCCCTCCATAAGTAGTGTTCACGCTTTGAAATCGACTGTACTACAGACAGCAGTTGATGTAGCATGTAGAGTTAACTCAGGCGTACTAAACAGAGCGTTGACTCATGAGCACAGCACTCGCGTGCATGTGAGACGTGTCACATACACGTGACATATTTACCTTTGTACACGGCTTCATTTGCGCTTGTACATGGGTAGGTCTCGAATGCACGTACTGACACGGACGGGTATATAATGTACATTGCTCGCTTGTTGTTCCTGTGTTCGAATCTACATTGTCGTGTAATGCGATACTAAAAACTCGCATGTCATTTTCTTTTTCACAGAACACGTGAACGGTTTTAAAGCAAGATATACGAGTACGTAGTGTTAATTTTTCAAAATGAAAACCAAGAGTTGGGTATGGCAGTATGCTCAACGACAGGGTGAAAAGGCCAAATGTTTTTTGTGCAACAGCGATAGAAACAATTCTTTTTCCTGTCGCGGTGGAACGACTGGATCATTGAGTCGACATTTACAGAGAGTACACGGAATTACTGAACAAAAGAAGACTGCTACTCCTGCTAATAATACGTAAGAAGATTGAGATATGACCGCTTAATATCATTTTCATTTCAAACATCTTTTCATTTCAGCATAATTGGTGATGATAATGATAGGACCAGTTCATTTGACACAATTTCTGAACAATATTTAGAGGAAGTGGATGAAATTTCAATTGAAGAAACGAAGCCCTTTGCTTCTTTCGACAATACGTAAGAAAACAACTGTCTACAGATCTGTTATGTAGGCGACCAGATTATAATTTGTGTAATTTCAGCGCAATGGGTGATGATTATTTGGGGAGTCACGTAAAGACAGAGCTACATTTAGAAGAATCTCATGAGAATTCACTGGAATCAATTAAGCTGCATGGTTCTCCCGATAATATGTAAGTATGTTATAAAATTTAACTCTCTACTGCTGCTTGGTTTTTGGCTTTTTCGTTGTATTTACCTTGACATACAGTCAATGATGCGGGATAGAGGTACGCATACATCACGGCTGAATATAGCACAACCATACAACGACTTTTGCAGGAGCTGCAGACATATAATCTATCCAACATCTGCTATGTGAATGCCCAGCTCTTGCAAGGAAAAGAAAACAGTTCTTGGGTAAATACTTCTGTGCAGGGCTGGATGACCTGTACGGTGTGGAGTTGAAAAGTCTCCTAAAGATTTCAAATGAAGCAGGATGGTTTTAGTAAGAATAAAAGTTGGTCCCATGGTAGTAGGATAACACTATCAATTAAGGCCACAATGGACTAATCTTGTTGGTCTAAGGCCACCCATATACCCATCAATCTACCTATCTAGAGCCCCTCGCATTAGGTTCCGGCAAGCGCTTTGTAGCTTTTGAGTAATGGGTTCGAATGTTTTGAACCCCACACTCATCTATGTCACCAATAACAAATCTGCTTTTTTTCTTTGAATATCCATGAAATTATGAGGAGTTCATGAAATTTTCAAATACTGTAAAACTTTATCATTCGCAGACGACTTTAAATTATATTTAGGTGGTCAGCCACTCTAACCTAACCTATGAAATATGCTGTGTAAAGCGATACTGAGAGTTAGCACATAGAGACGGTAGTGTTTTGTGTGTCCTGTGCTGGAGAATATAAAAACAATCATTGTGCTGTGTGTTTTTGTCTATCATCATTTTATAATCGAATCATCAGTTGGGAGAAGACTGACCTTACTTTTGGGAAAACGCAAAAAAAGGAATGACTTCTTTCTTTGATGGCATTTTTTTTCCATAGAAACAGCTTTTTAAATCGCAAAATTTTATGAAAATGTGTTTTGTTTCCTTCTTCGGACTAACAGATGCGACGTATAGGGATGACATTTACATCAAAATGTCATTTTGGGACTTATTCCCTTCTTCCAACTGGTGACTCAACTGAAAGTCTGATCAATATTGTAATATTGTATAATTCTGACAGCATGATTTTTAAATTCAATCAACGATTTTTTTAACATCGTTGCCGTCTTGATCTTTGGGCATTTTCCCAAATTTTTAACTCTTTGTAGGGCTCGTTTCCTTTGTCCACCGCAGGTGTCACAAAACAAATATATTTCCGGATTTCTCTAGACGGCTATGCATCTTTACCTTACAAGTTATGCTTCGTCGAATCGACGAGGTCCATCTTTAAACTCATCTTCTCTTTACACTATGCTAGTCTAGGCTCTTGGCTAGGATTTTCAATTTAATGTCTTAGACGTATATTTTAAAGATTGCTTTTATTGTTGTACGAAGAGTCAGCCATAAGCCATAAATGAGTAACTTAAGAGAAACCGTCGTCAATTGACATTTACATCAAAATGTCATTTTGGGACTTATTCCCTTCTTCCAACTGGTGACTCAACTGAAAGTCTGATCAATATTGTAATATTGTATAATTCTGACAGCATGATTTTTAAATTCAATCAACGATTTTTTTTAACATCGTTGCCGTCTTGATCTTTGGGCATTTTCCCAAATTTTTAACTCTTTGTAGGGCTCGTTTCCTTTGTCCACCGCAGGTGTCACAAAACAAATATATTTCCGGATTTCTCTAGACGGCTATGCATCTTTACCTTACAAGTTATGCTTCGTCGAATCGACGAGGTCCATCTTTAAACTCATCTTCTCTTTACACTATGCTAGTCTAGGCTCTTGGCTAGGATTTTCAATTTAATGTCTTAGACGTATATTTTAAAGATTGCTTTTATTGTTGTACGAAGAGTCAGCCATAAGCCATAAATGAGTAACTTAAGAGAAACCGTCGTCAATTCGAGAAACTAAATAACCGCACTTAATGAGTTTTAGCTTTAAACTTTTAAACTGTGTTCGTATGAGGCTACTAGCTTAACAAGCAAATAATTGTTATCAATTATGCAGTGGTAAATATAATATTCAATTTCAGCAAAATCAGTGACGAATCAAGAAGAAATAAAACGAAGGCCAAGAGCTGGGTGTGGCAGCACGGTCATCGAGAAGGCGAAATATGCGTATGTTATTTGTGCGGGGATACATTTTCCTGTCGCGGAGGCTCGACGGGATCATTGGGCCGGCATTTACAAGCCCTGCATGGAATTTCAGCACCAACTGAAAATAAGACGTCTACCTCTACTGAGAATACGTAAGAAAATGATCGCCTACAATGATCGGATGAAGAATACCTTTTGTAATTTCAGTACGACGAATAACGGCTATTTGGGAAGTAATGACAAGATGAATTTATCGGCCGATCCCGGGAAATCGGAAGAACACTCAGAAGAAACACTTGACATATCAACCGAAGGAGCCAAGCCTTATAATTCTGCCGACATTACGTAAGAAAATTACTGACAACAATTATGAGATAGTGAATATCGTAAAACTCGATTTCAGCAAAATCAGTGACGAGTCAAGAAGAAACAATATGAAGAACAAAAGTTGGGTGTGGCAGCATGGCCATCGAGTAGGCGAAATAGGCATTTGTTACCTGTGCAGTGACACATTTTCCTGTCGCGGTGGCTCGACAGGATCGTTAGGGCGGCATTTACAAGCGGTACATGGAATTTCGGCGTCTAATGAAAATACTTCCTCTACATCTACGGATAATACGTAAGAAAACTACTCCCACCAGTGATGGCAACGATGACTATCATATCATTTATTTCAGCACAAGCATTCAGGAAGAAAATACCGAAGAGTATAACAAAAGCAGCCTGTGGGGATTGGAGCCATCCTCCAAGAAACGCAAGATACATAAAAGAAGACTCAGAAATGCTGTCAATAATAGCATTTCTACAGAGGATAGGCAGGAAGAAATACATCAAGCACTGACCAAAATGATCGCGTTGAATCAAATGCCTCTTGCCTTCTGTTCCAGCAAAGGGTTCATTGAATTTATGGCAGTGGTGGAGCCAACTTACAAGCCAGTGGAAGAAGGGGTAATCAGACAACGACTGGAGTCATTGAGGCACGGCATAGAATATGTCATCAGGGACAATATCGACAAGGCTTCTGGAGTTTCATGTACATCCGAAAGCTGGAGCTCGTCAACGCAAGACTCGTACATTACCACGACGGCACATGTAATCGACAAGAATTGGATACCACGCTCGTTTACACTTGAGACAAATCAGGCTGATGAACGCTCCATAGCGGATATAACGGAAGACTGGGGACTATCCGGGAGGGTCATGGCAGTGGTCACCGACAACGTTGCGGATAATGTAAAAATTGAATCACCGGAACAGATCCAAGAAGACACAAATTTGACATGTGCTGCTCAGAGTGTCCATTTAGCTGTGATAAAAGCAATCTCTTCCGAGTATATTCAAGGCCTAATTCATAAAGCCAGCAAAACCGCTAGGCATTTCATAAATTCCCACGCAGCGAAGCATGCTTTGCAGGAAAAGCAGAAGCAATTGGGCTTCCAAGTGCAATCACTTTTACGACACTCCCACACGAGATGGAATTCAATTTCTGTAATGCTTCAGCGACTGATCAAAAACCGAGTTCCGATCACAAAAGTTTTGGCAGAGCACACCTCTACGCATTTAGAACTTTCAGAGCAGGAGTGGATATCACTGGAGGAGCTGGCAAACGTTCTTGAGCCCGTGCACTTGCTAAGTAATCTTCTCTGCGCTGACGACTCACCTGCATCCATGGTTCGACCTCTCATGTATGAATTGCTAGAAAATCATATGGTTTTATCGGAAACCGACTCTACAATGGTGGCGGAGTTCAAAAGTAAATTCACAAATGATTTACGGGAACGATTGAACCTACAACGGGAGTGTACATCAAACATAATTTCCACAAGACAAGTGGCCTCGTTGCTCGATCCACGTTACAAATACCTCGAACATGAAGACTATAACACAAGAACTGCCATAAGAGAGAAACTAAAACAGCTATTGACAGAAAATGCTCCGATCGAAAGTGCTACGACGGCAAATAACAGTAATAGCTCAACACAATGCTCATCGGAGAAGAAGTCTGCTTTGGAATTTCTTTATAAGCAAACTTCCACTAATCGAAACAATGTAGATAGCCAACTAGATGCATATTTCAGCGAACCGCAATTGAAGTTTGACCTCAACCCATACGAATGGTGGCAATGTAGAGAGGACAAATACCCAGCCATTGCGCAATTAGCACGCAACTACTTATGCATACCAGCCACTTCTGTCAGCTCGGAGCGTTCTTTTACAGCAACAGCTGAAAGCGCTGGCACCTTAAAAAGAGAATCAATATCTCCGGAAGATGTGGATTTGTTAGTGTTTTTATACCAAAATAGGAAAATATTTCCATCCAAAGACGCTCCAGACAGCGTCCAATAAATAAAAAGTGATAACAATCAAAGTAGTTTTACATTTGTTTTTCTTTCTTCTAAGAACTGGAAATATTGGGAAGATGTCTTCAGCAAGACTCCAGTTGTTGAAGTTGATGCATTAACAGAACACGTTTTGAAATCTTTTTAAACACAGATTTCATCTCACTCTAGGGTTGCCATGGCTGTCTAAGCTCGCCTAGGACAAAAAGTTTTAAAATCCCGAACTTTGGAGGACAGGATCTGCCTTAAAAGGAGAACAAAATGAAAACAAGAACTAGGCCTGAAATAAGAATCTGTTTCATTTTATGTTCTCTGCCAGATTTGTATTGGACCTCTTTTTCTTTGAAGATCAGAGTTCAGAAATATGACATTTCTTAAAACGTTGGACGTTCCGCCCCGGGTTTAAAATGAAGATATGTCCTCCAAAAATGGGACGCATGGCAACCCTATTTCACTCTAAAACCTAAGGTATATATTCAGCAGTTTTTGCATTTTGCCTGTTCCGAAAACCCTTCGTCTAAAAGCTTGGATCAAGTATTGTTCCAATGCGTGTTATGTCCTTACGGTGAAAGTCTTATTTTCACTGATTCCATTAAGTTTGAACATCTGTAATTAAGTTCGATTGAGTTTTTTCGAGATGATTATAGATTCGATGATAAGGGAATTATCAAGGAAAATATGTCCGTAGCATCATTAAAGCACATCAAGAGTTGCTCAAGTTCCTTTGGAACTGTTACTTTCCCTATTTATATATGTATGTGACGTTGCGGGTTGGTGCGTCGACACCTACGCAGCCCTGGTTCGATTCCCGGTACGAGCAGAATACCTATCACGGCCCCACATCTTTCGAGTCAATGGTCAAAGAGTATAACAGTCTAGAAAAAAGCTTCTCAAATTCGAGAGAAGGGCTACATAGGGCCAAGCCAGCCATATGTAGATGCAAGAGCTTAACGCGCTTGAAACAAGTTATTGCTTAAAGGACCAACCAACTTGCTTCATCGCTGTATTTTAAAGAAAGGAGTATTTCGTCTTGTTGGCACATTTGCAGAAGCTTAAGCGGATTAATTGTGCTAACAAACAGTCTGTCTTTTGGAAGGAATCCTACATTCATATTACTGGTCATTTAAAAAATGTGTAAATGCGTATTACACATTCAGATTCATATTATTCACAAATTGAGATGAGATCTGTTTAATTTGAGAATGGAGCTTAATCTTTAGGATTTAAAAAAAATAATTTTGGACAATTAATTACTTGGTATATTACGTAATATGTAATACTATCGAAAACGAACGAAAGTAGTATCGATTAATAAAATATCCATACTTCTTCATCTCTAATGCGTCTGTTCTTATTCGTATTGTATACTTTACTTCCCTCTTGTTGTAAGCACAATCACAGGACAGCTAAGTCTGCTACTTTTTCCGTGTCGGCTATCCGTGCGAACGGGGTCGTTTTTCCTCGTCTCATGTGTTGCAGAAAATTTTAAAGTGGAAATTCAACTGTGTATAATGAGCAAACCTTCTCCAAACATCTACCCAGAAACCACACGCTTTACTTTAGCCATGCGTCTGGCTGGTAACCTCTCAATCCCACCAAGCTACAGCCTTTATACGAATCACATTTTATCTTGGTGGCATTGCCGCCTGGAAGCACTTCAAAAAATATCCAAGCACCAAAACATTCTGAGAAAGTAAACCTGTGCAAAACTGTGTTCGCGAGAACTCCGACCACCCGACCTAGACGAGATCGAGATAACATATCGAGACTGACGTCTAACAAAGATGCCGGTGCGGACTCTGGTGCCGTCTGCTGAAATCTTTAAGGCAGCTAGGATATGATCTGGGCGCATACACCAGCTCACCTGTAGGAGAGCATGCCCGTCGAGTGGAATCTCAGGTCCATATCAGTGTGGCTTTAGGCCGGGGAAGTCCACCATCACCATTACGACAGATAGTAGAGAAGACCCAAGAGATGCAAATCGACACCCACAGCCTGCATAGAGAAGAGCTATACAACGCCATGTCTAGTTTTGACATCCCAGCCCAACTCATCAGGATGACGATGGGGAATTCTCGCTGCTCTTTCAAGGGCGGTAACCAACTGAACGAGATCTTTAATATCCTTAAACCTTAAGTGCATCTCAAAATGTAGCACTATTTTGGAAAAAAATGACTTAAAGCTAATACCTAAACTTGAAGGCTCCATACCAATAAAATAAATTGCCTCATAGTAAGCTGCGAACAAAATTGGGAAAACCAACACAAAAGGAACTTGAAAAATCACAATTTGTATCAATTTGAGCAAATGACTCCAAGTGATACGTATTTCTGCTCCACAGTGCGATGCTACAAAGCCAAAGTAGGCAATCATTTTTCTTCTTTGCTTTGGAACTCTTGACATGATGAGGCAAAATGAGACAATTTTGCTCGAAAACTATTTAAGAATTCTTTCCAATCTCCTTTTGTAACATTGCTTATTAAAATCTGGCCTAATGTTTTTAATAACTACTTGCTTATATTTTTAACTTATTCGGTTGCTTTTGTGCATTAGCCTCTTTTGCTTTGTCGGCGAAGATGTATTAGTGCTTGTAAATCTCTTAACTGCTTCTTCTACGGAGGATCTATACAAAGAAGCAGCTTGGCCATCACTTGGAGTAAACAATGTCATTTTTTGTGCTTTCAATGTTTGGTGAAATCTTTCAATGATACCATTTGAATGTTTATGAGAGGCGGTGGTGCGGAGATCTATAAGGGCAAATCCTACGGTGGTTTCATTCATATTGGCGATATGTATTGCGTCATCTAGTAATCTATCTATGATGGTTAAGCGATATCTAAAGCCGTTTGATGGCGATAGTGGGCCGATCAGGTCGATGTTTAGGTTTCCGAGTCTCTAGGATTATAGGGAATATTTCGTAAGTGGTGAAGACATGTGCCTACTCACCTCTTTCCCAAAGGAACGGTTGCTTAACCATATGTGAAGTGGCTTTCTTTCCCGGATGATCTTTTAGTTAATGGTAAGTAATGCCAATTCAATTAATTTAAAATGATATCTAACACTACCTTATCCTAACTTATTCGAATAGCCGACAGATGGCAGGTGCGAAGTTTAAAAGTAATGACAATTGTCAAACAAAATTGACATTTAGAATTCACTTGTTTTTTGCCGCTATTGTATGCAAAAATGAAGATTGTATGACTCGGGATTTCGCATTTGTATCAGTTCCGCTAAATGTTTTAAATTATTTTTGCTTACATTATGGGAGTCACTGTACTAATACCGTACCAAGTACCAGAAGGAAAAAGTGGATCACAAGCTATCGAATACCTGGCCAAGCGCTTAATAGCACTAGGAGCAACACAAACTGGACAATTTTTAGTCGATTGTGAAACATACATCTCAACACCAACTCATGGTCCATCGAAGACAGTGCACGTCCTTCACAACTCAGAGCATCCAGCAACAACATTTGCGATTTTGGACAATGGTAATCGGCACATTCCCCTCGTAGCAGATAATTTGTTTGATTTAATGATGCTGAAGATGACCACAGTCTACTCATCAAAGAAACAAACTCGAATAGAATCAAAGGGAGGGCGTTTCGAGTATGGGGACTTTGTAATTAAACTGGGAAGTGTAACAATGATGGAGAATTTCAAGGGAGTACTGATCGAACTTGAGTATCAGCCTTGTGTAATGCTTTCCAATTGCTGGGAAATGATGCGCGAGGTTCTGCAAGGATTCCTGGGTTGCGGGGTTCCAATAGTGTTTCCTGTATATTTCCTAGTTGCATCCGTCAGCAATATGGGACACCCCAATAAACAAAACGATATCTACGAACCGCTTGACACAATCAATCAATACATGGAACAATTCACGAATTACAGAAAACAGTCGAATATGCAGATGGGGACAGGAATTAGATCATGAACTGATAGTGTAATAAATATGTTTAGTTATAAAAAAACAACTAAAGTTCTCTTTCTTTCCAATATGTGATTTACTTTGAGAATTTAAAACTGGTGTACGGCATAATGTGAGCCTACATAAGTATCCCATGGATTTGTCTTAAATTTAAGAGATGGCTTACATTTTAATAATTGGTTGATGAGTGCTCTGTGCAGATTTTTGCATGATGCATTGAATATCTCATATCAATTCCCATTGCTAATGTGTGTACTTGATCGTTTTCAGTTGATGATTTCTTCACCAAAGAAGTGTACCTATATCACATACTATAGATCTTTGAAGGCATATTTATCAACAAGTCACATGATAGACGACCACGAAGCTAGTGTAAAGAAATCCACTGTATACTTACAGAAGACTGTCAGTGCGTTGGGCAGTTACTTCTACGGAGCTTGTGATGGAAGGGCAAAAAGTGTGGCGCAGATGCGCAAAAAAGCCAACAACACGCGGTGTTCCCAAGCGGTCCCCCAACCAAGTACTAATCCAAACAGGACTACATCTTAACAATAACTTATTGTATTTAATCCGAACTTACTGACCCTTTGCGAGTACTCTAAGCTAATCCAATTAATATATGGAATGTGCCTTTCGGCGCATACTACGTATTTTTTTTAAAGTCTTTACAGACTACCAATATTACTAGCTTAACCTAACAAAAAAAAGGTTAACTTTGTTATGTCCGTAAGAGACAGACGTGTGCACCAGGGCGTATATGTTATGTCTATGCTTAACACTACTAACTACTATACGCCGTAGTGCACTTTTTTTTGGATTTTTTAATGTAAGTTGGCCCCCATGGTCAACGTCGTTTGGGATAGCCAGCGTCAGCTGAGACCGGCTCTGGTGCAACCACCAGTAAAAGTGCCGTTCTTTGTCACATTTTCACCTGTCCAGAGCAGAGATTGCTCTACTAACCCGAGGAGATCCTCGTGGCCGCGGGCGACATCCGGCTTGTATTGGAGTCGCCTGCCCACTGTTCGGCGTACGACATGGAAGATCAGAGGGCATCCCCTTATCGAGTTAGAGGAATGCTTCAGGCGGACCAAGGCCGTTGAGACGTACTCTTTCATGGTACATAGTGTTTGGGTAGTAAGCCCAAAGATCAGACTGTTCGAAGAAGTCATAGCTCGTACATTGTGCCTTCTGATCAGCTTAGTAAAAAATAGTAGCTATGCTGTTCATGTCTGCCTCGTTGTACAGGAATTTGTTAGGATAGTACTTCTTGTGTACAATACAAACGGAGACAGGACCGAAGGCACTGTCTCTCGAACAACCTGACTTCCATCTGGAAAGGACTCACCTTGAATCACAATGGACAACCGTACACCATAATTGGCTTAATGAGAGCCATATAGCAAATTACCTTCATCCCGGTATCAAGCTGGTTGCTGAAAAACAACCTCCTTGCCGCAGCAAAGGCCTTTCTGGCTTTCGTCAAAGCAATAGCTATAGTTTATCAAAATGCAGATATTGACTGCGGGTCAACTATGCCGAACTTGCGCCAGTTTTGGCGCTTATCCCGCGGTGCCGTGTACATCGGGGTCCTGAAAAGGGTAGTTTAACACTTCAGGAAGTTGATAACCAACTTCCAGTCGTCGCAAAATCGCTGAAATTTATCGAAGTCACGCTGCAACAAGATATTTATTACCTCGATCTTCGGACCTGTTCTGTACGATACCAGATCGTCGGTGTGCGCTATAAAGTGCGCCATGGAATCTACAAGATCTGCAGTGAATAATGAAAACAAGCCAGGCGAACCAACAGTCACTTGTTGCAGACCATTTTTAATGTCAAAGACCGTTGTAGAAGTTACGTCGCCATTTTTCACGTCGAACTTTCTGCCTGTTATCATGTCATAGATCATGTATAGCAGTGGTTTACTTATACCTAGCCTGACCAACTTGAGGAAGAATTCCTCCAACCAAACGCTATCAAAGGCCTTCTCCAAGTCAATCAAACAGGCATCCGTGTACTGCTTTTTGTTTTTGTTCCAGTGAATGTCAGAAACCAGCTTTGACGCGGCATGTATGGTATCATGCCCCGTCCTGAATCCGAACTGGTTGTCCGGAATGATTTTATTTTCATCAACCCATTGCTTCAGAACTCGAATGACCATCTTTTCAAAAACCTTGCTTGTGCATGGAAGAAGACTGTCTTGTCTTTGTCAAGTTTCAAGGGATCGGCTGAAACATAGCTGTTTTCCAGTGAGACGGAACGAGAACTGATGCGTCCAGTATGGTATGGTCGTTGACAACACTTTGGGTACAAATGATGCACCTCTGGCACACGTGTTTCGTTCAGTTATAGCTTTTCTCCATACATCGCCGCTGTTCTTTTAAATATGGGTTGGGATAACGATACTATAAACGATACTTATCAAACAATTTGACTCGTTGGTATTGCAATTGTCAATTTGTGCATTTTGAATGGGGCCGAGGTGGTATGTGAGTGTCAATTGAAATCAATTGTTTGATAAATGTCAATTTTTTTTGTCAATCGCGTTTTTGAGTACAATGGAGCCGCTACATGCAAATATTTTTAATCACTGACTCGCTATGTCGCCTGTATTTCTACACGACTGTAGTTTTATTTGTCGTGTCCTTTTTTCATCGGCATTCCGTAACTTACTCGACACGTCAAACACGTAGATTTCCACACGACAATTCTTAGAGCCACTTTGAGGCAGCTCTAAAGATTTTTCATTCAAAAATTGAAAATCAGATTTCAAAACAGAGGCGAAATAGTTTGATAATCTGATAGTTAAGGATGTTCAAAACAAGTTGAGATGAACACATTAGGATCCCTACTCCTGAAAGGAATCACACAACAAGAAAGTCCAGAAAGTATTTTCAACACTGTGCTCAAGCCCAAGCCATTAATTGATTGTCCGACGAAAAATCCTTTTTTGCTGTATTTTGGCAACTGCATTACGACCTACATAAAGCTACGAAAACTGTGAATGCATGTTTTGCCTTGCACAAGAATTGTTTTTATTTTTGCCTTAGTAGATAATGCTTGAGTAAAATAACACATTTGATCAACGTATTTAAATAATCACTGGTGAATATTTCCTGTTGACGTGAGGTTGGCAGCAGTCACATTTAGGCCAAAGTACGCTTGTAGTGTTAATACGCGGATCTAACTGATCATATCCCGCAAACAAGACAGTGCAAACGTGAATCACCGAAACGAATGCTATTTAGTTTCAACGAAGATACACAATAGTTTACTTCTTCCTCCTCGTCTCTGCCGAAGTCATTGTTGGGCAGAGTTTCAATGATGCCCGGTCGTGCGTTCATAAAAGCAATGTGCCAGTCAATCTGCGATCAAACTGGCAGTGATTTGTGTTTTGTTGCAAGATTGCAGGGAACCCGAAAAGTGAACTTGTTCATGCCAAAAATGGTTCCTAACAACATCAAACGGAAATTGTCGTATTATTTTGAAGAAATTTCTGTTACATATTGTATTTGGAACATGTTTTAACTTCCAATTTGCTTTATTTATAAGCATGGCCCGTTTGCTGCGTATTTTGCTACTGTTCGCTTCTTTAATATTTTTCAAAGTTCGTCAGTTTTTATATGCAGCAAGAATCAAACCCGGTATTATACTTTTCCTAGACATTAATATCAGCAATACAAACATCAACCACACAATTTCTGTATCGCCTGCTTATGTTTCGTGATGAGGCTTTCTGTCCCAGTGGACCATCTACGACTTGTCTCTGGTCAAGCAAAAAATCCGCCATACATTTTATGTTTTCTCAAAATGCGCTCAAATATAGATTAAATGCCATGTTGTACCACGCATGGCGCAATAAACAACTGATGAATTCGTCAGCGAAATCCGAATAAAATTGCCTTTGGTTTTATTTTTATTCGTTTTTTTATTTTTTATTTAATCCTTAACATGTAATAATTATAATTATAGTAATATTTTTCTTGTTGTATATAAAGTAAGTAAATGTTATGTTAATAGCAGTTTATTGTATCTCTTTAATATATTTTTTATTTACTTTTTAGTAATTTTTGTTTGTTTTAAAATTTGCAACTTTACTTGTTTGTTTGGTTTTTCTAAAAAAAAAAAAAGAAACTGTATTCCTCTTCTCATATTTCGATTTATCTCACTAAATGCGTGAAATTAATTTCTATGCGTGTAAATTGCTTCGTTCCAATATTGAATTGTAGAAAATTAAAAAAATACTCTATCAAACATTTACAATTTAAAAAAAGAGAAAACTTCATAGTGAAAAATTACGAGTTATTATTTCTAAGCAGTTTATCCTTAAAATTCATGTTCATTCGTAAAAAAGGTAAAATGTGAAAAATAAGAAAAGAAGAACAAAAAAAAAAGAAACTAAGTATATAAATGTTCTGAGGAGAGGAGGAAAGAAATGTTTTTTGAAGGAAAGTAAAATAGCTTTTCAAAAAGTTTACGTTAGCTCTATTGAGTTTTAGTTTTTGATAATCCTTATATATTTACGTAATATTGTATTGTAGTCCAAAAATTTCGTTTGTTTTCCGTTTTCATATGTATATAATTTTACACAATTCTATTTGTTGTAGGTATTCATTTATAAATTATTAAAACTTATAATATGAAGTTCTTATGTAGTAGTTTCGGATTCTGTCTAATGTTGCTGATTTACTTACTGTGGTTTTGTCAAAATGTTTGTTTACTTTTCTTCTGCTGCATTAGTTTCCTTCGTCAGTTTGTTGTAGAATATATGGCATTTCTCGTTCGGTGTGGTTAGGAATTGTATTGGTAGTTGTAGTTTTTTGTAGGTGGTGGTGATAGAGGTTATAGGGATATAGGCTTCTTATTTTACTTTTCCGTTTTTTAATTCTTCTCTCAAATAAAACAAACAAAAATCAAAGAAAACGAGATCAATCTTCCATTCTCATATGATTTTAGTCACGAATTGGAATTGTTTGTGGTTTGATATGGCCACCGTCTCCTTCGGAGACAAAACGTTTACGTCCTCTGTAAAGACAGAATTAAAAATAAATGCATTAGTTTACGAATTCTCCAAAACTGTACCACAAATATAGAATAAAGGACATCATCTTATCGTATGAACTTATACTTGTGTAGATACACCCATTCCAGGCAACCATTTGCCAATATTAAAAACAAAGTGGACAACGCGAACCTAGTTAACCCAAACAGGATGTGATGCTCTTTAATCACCAGTCAGAGGCTTTGGCTTAAGTTCAACGAACAAGTTGTTTCCGTAAGTCAATATGTTGCTGACATTGTAGGTGCACCACTCATCTGATGTATGCATTATGATATGAAAATGACGATTGTGAAGGACTATGTAACATTGCTGTTTCGATGAAGAGGAACAGGTGGATGAGTTGAAGGGAATTGTGTTAAGCCACACTGGATTATTGCGTCCCCGAAACCGATGGCGCACACAAGTGATGGGAAACCTGAACCGTGATAAACTGGAAGCATCTGGGTAAGATCATGCCAGCTAGAAAGGGTTCTTTGCTGAGGCCCTCTAGCGCCAGTAGAAGAGACGATGTGTCGTCCAACACGTAGCACGGGCCCGGCACGAGCAGTGAATGTGATGTGCGATGAAGTGTGGTCTCTCATCCTCCTCCACCTCATCCATGCAGCTTCTGCAGAAATCAGCATCATTCTGTCACTTCAGAAATAGAACACTGAGTAATTCGTCCATGATCTTAAAGACTTGGACAAATATTTGTTTAATCTGTCTTTTCAGACTTATTAAAACATTGGGATGGCTGGATATCAGTCAAGAATGAATACTAATAGGAACTAAGGTTAGCATGAGGATTTTCTTCCCCCTGGGCATCACCCAATATTGAACATCATAAATAAGCGAGAAAAGGTTAGCAATATTACGATGAATCTTTCTTGTATTCCTTTTGCTGTGAGATGTACAATAACTAGTTTTCTATAAGCAGTTACATCGCATGATTTCAGTTTGCTTCATTACTTGTCTTCACGATAAAGGGGATGGATGGACAAGAAGCATTGGCATTTGATTTAACACCAATAACGGAAGATTCTCATCGTAAATGCTCGAAATTATTGACCATATTACGTCTCACCGTACGTTTTTACTTTCAAATCATTTACTCACAAAGAATGTTTATTATTTGAAAACATTTAGACATGTGCTCTTTTCCGTCTGGCAGATACGACATTGGGCGTCTTCGTAAACGTCAGTATGCACTAAATGTATTCATAAACTTAAATGGATCTAACACAGCTTGACCTTCAGCTGCTTTGTTCGTAAACGTCAACTGTATGCCGTTTATCAGACGCTAGGCGGCAGCGACGTGTACATTTAGCATGAAGCTAAATTTTCTAGTTTGTAACAAGAAACAACAGGAAGCATGCGGCGTCAGACGTGCATTCGCGTTACCATATTCCCTAAAGGGGGTTGCATTATACTGTAGCAATCTTGTCATTATCTGAGGTCACTTCCTTTCATAATTCGCGTAGTACATCGCGTAGTGATCTGAACAAGCTTTGAGACTTCTTATGTATACAGGTCTATACTCGTGCTTGGAAGTCGAACATGTGTTTGTAAGATTAGGATATGGACAGCGTCAAATTAATCAAAATCCATGATTCTAAAGGCTTGGATCTAACACTAATTTGTTCATTGATCCCATTGAAACCACTTTGAACCTGATCTGTAATCAGTGTTCATTACAGTAATGTTCGTGTACGAAAAATAGGTTTTCCCTTTTCCAACGTTCCCATAATCTCCTCAGATTCATAAAAAACACATCACAAGTGTACTATATAATTACCAACAAAATTAAAAAATGATGCCTGTATACACAAAGCTCTAGTTCGAGTTTAAATATTTTGTAATAGCAGTGCATTCCAATCTCATCACAATCGCTTCCAGTGTCCTAGCGTTATTATATTTACAGTCGATTGTTTCAATGATGTAAAACCTATCGCCTCCAAGAACATAGATATTTGTCTTCCCTTTGTTCAAACAAAGCTCACACAAACATAATTGCAGTTACAATGTCGTTGTCGCTTTTGTTTAATCGCGAACAAAATCAAAAAACCACAACACAACAGAGAAGAAACAGGTTTTCTGCATTGGCAAGAGGTGTGTGTATGTGTGCTTGACTCTGTAGCCATCATACATTGTTGTCTCCGTTGTCGCTCTGGTGTTGTGTAATTTAAACGCATTCGCGCAATGCTCTCCCCATCTGTGTATTGCACTTTTAAATTGCAACAAATGCCAACCATGGGGTGAATGAACTGCCGTTTTATAAGACATGCGAGGAAATAAGAGGAACAAAAAAAAAAGAAGAAAAATCAGTGAATAAGAAAAGCAGTTTTGAGCTTTTTATAGTTTGTTCACCACCACCAGCAGCCCAGTCAGCCAGCATCACACCAAGTGGCACCAGCAAAGTTAACGCGATAGTGCACACATTTTTCCTTGTCTAGTGCACTCCGCATCGTTGCACTTCACTTCGAGCGCCAATTTAGATTGTCGTTCAAATTAACTTTGACTACTCAGAAAACGCTGGCGACATTAAGCGCTGCGTATGATGCCGATAGCATGATGGAAACGTATGGGAAACTGGCGGCTACCACCGCTTGGTCAATGACGACTATGTGTCAGTCACGCGTCTTTGTGGGAAAATCGCCAAAACAAATTGGGGAAAGTTTATTTTTATACAATTTACTTGTGGGCTTATCTATGTAAACCTGATTAGCATATAGGAAGCTGTTTGCATGTGCGTTTTTTGTTTCGTGTCTCTTATATAAGTTAGAGAAGACACTACCTAATTGGTTGACGTCGTGAAACGTATTCTTCGATTTGTCTGATAAAAAAGCATATGTTAATGCAAGGAATATTTATTGCGGTTTACATCACAGAACGATCTATGTTATGGCGTGAATAGAATTTACCATCGAACCAAGGCAAACAATAAATCTGTTGAGACTACCAGAAGCGATAGCGATATTTATGGATTAACGAATGTTTACGAATTTTTATCATTTCACATTATTTTGTTTGTTGTTAAAATGTATTGTTAAAACTGATAAAGGGAACAGCGTCATAATTTTCCACCAATTTCTTGACACACATTATTCTTTCCATTCACTGTAGAATTTATTATATTTTCCACTTTAAATGGTTGTGTGATGTATGCTATCGACTTCTTTCCGTCCATCGGTTACATAACATAAAGATCCGAGCTTAGAGAAGAACAGGATCACAGCCCGAAGAAACAAACTGGGACGGTCAACATAATTTCTTGAAGTGGAACTGCCCACTTCGTGTCATCAATGCCACCGCTGATATAATCACAGAATTAGAGCATCAGGAAGAAGACATATTCGCAGTCCAATTCTAGCGGGCATCAAATTACGAGAGTTCTGATTTGAAGCCAATAAGACCAACCCAACTTAGGATCAGGATCAGTTATCCAAAAACTATGCCGAAGCTTATCATTTTTTAAATTAGCCAACATAACACCAAAATGATTAGCAAGTTGATTAACATGGGCATCAAATGCTTCTTCCTCCATGTGTGCTAGGGCTATCCAATTTGAAAGCAGATGTCTATTCAAATATTTTTCCATTCGAAATGGGTAACAGCTTGGAACAAAATTAAAAATCCTGCCACCCAGTATTGCACAACCCGAACTTGGTTAGAACAGTTTTGTGATTGTTCACGTTTTATAAATTCACAATGAACTCAACAAACAAGCTCTTGTAACCATTGAACACACACATATTTGGCTAACATGCAATGTGTTAAAACAAACAAAGCGTATAGCTTATGAATGCAAAGCAAACTTCGCCCCCCCTTTCATTTGTTATCATCGCACCAGTTCAAAAAGCCGGTCACACATCAACGCTCCTCCAAAACTTTCACTTTTTACCAACCCAACTATTTCAATTATCATTCCCCCCCACCTTCCTTCCAACGAGAAAAACAACACTAAATAATAATGCAGTCATAGCCTTGATAAAACTGCTTATCAACACACTGAACCACACAGAAAAAAAATTAAAACAAAAAACAAGAACATTTTGCCTGAAAGGGGGTGTTAGACGCGATAATAACTCGAATACTGATTTCTTAATTCAGCTCAACAAATCTATAAATATTTACTATCTGTTACTTTTTGCAACACTGGGTTGATTGGAATGTAGAATACACACATGTGTGTATGTACGTATGTTGAAGCTGATCAACTGGCTATATTCAGTTAGTTAATTGCGTCGTGGGCTTCTGGAAACTTTGCACACATTTGTCATGCTGTTGATTTTCATGATTCTTTTACGTGTGATTAGAAAAAAACCTGCTTTCTTAGCCATGTGATTTACTATATACGGGTTATATTGATGTATTCGATTCTGAGCTTGTTTATTCAATTGAACAGTTCTTGTGTATCATAAAATGTATGCGCATAAAACACGTTTCAAACAATAATCAATTTCCATTTAAAGCGTTGCTCGAGAGGAACTGTTCTGCAGGTTCTGTTTAAATGTGGGCTTTATTATCAAATGTTGAGGTGGAGAAAGAGAAAGGACACACTCACTCAGCTAAGTTTAGAGTTTACTTTCCTTAAACATCTAGGCACCAGGAAACCGCTGATGCTCCCCTCAATTTAGACAATAATCGATGACAATTCCATCCTCAAACATAGACAAGGTCATCCAGCCGAGTATGTCAATTTTGACATTTCTGCCTCTTCATTTTGTCACCAGGTTGTTATCGCTGCACACCACAAGTTGATATTGAACTTTAATGTGAGGCACGTCGTTGCGCGTTGTTGTAGAATGGGACTGGCGGTAAGAAAGCACATACAAAATCGACGACAACTATAATTTGATCACAATCAACAATCATCAATCGGAGAAATAACTTTTGAGTAACATAGATCAAAAACTGACTCTGTACAATACATTGAATATCCCAGTGGAGGGCAGGAGCAGTGCATACAGTCGTTGAATGTGTGCAACGGGATGCCAGCAACAATCTCTGTTCCTCAGCTCAACTGACACAGGACAGTCGGGAGATTGTGCCTAATAACCCGTCCACATAAAAACAGAACTCTTGTAAATTAGCAAGCTTTCGGGGATATGCGAATTCGCTGTAGGTAATCAGTTACGGTCAAATGTCATTAGTTTTATGATTCTGCCACAAAAAGAGGAGATGTCTACTTTGAAGCGAATGATCAAATGCCTCTGAATAAATATAAGGATTGGCAATTTCAATTATATAACACCCCTGCAAACTAAAAGAAAAGCACGAATAATAGTCTATTCGGAATTAGTAGTAACTCTAGTAGTTATAAACTCAGAATTTGCCTGATGTGAGGAATACGTTCTTCGTAGTTAGTCTAGTTTGGATTATCTTAAAGGAAAACGTTTGCATTTTACGTTAGGTTCTGATCACCTGCAGTTGCATAACATATCACATCTACATAATTTCTTCGTCTCAACTAACTTGGTTTACCATTGAAAATATGACCAAATATGTACGTCGTATCCTACTGACTTTCTAGTAGGTCATGGTCGGGCAAACATGAAAACAAGAGTATATTCGTTCATAGAAATCGCACACATCACACATGAATGACGCAAAAGAACCTTCGAAAACTTTAGTTCTTCTGCACTATTCCTCATTTCAAAACTGCTTCTCTATTTGCTCTGAGCAATCATGTATACTTATATAGTCATTAAATAGGTTATAACGATTTGCAGATGGATATTTAAGAGCAGTTCACTATTTATGAAGATGCCACCAACTATATAATGTTGAATTGAATAGCCTGAGTGTGATTTTATATTAATTATCCTGTGAATTATCCAGTGCTGTACTCCTTATATGTGGAATTGCCTAAATGTTGTCACAAGTGCACTGAATATGAATGAGAATGAATAGAATAAAAACGCAACCTCCAGAATATGGACTATATCGTTATTTCCATGAGTGTACATTGGTAGTCTCTGCCACCATTCGCATAGCTGTTTATTTATGCATTTATACATTGCATTCTGTATACATACGTTTGAATATTGAAATAAATTTCCACCGGCAGAAAATAATCACGCGATGACACCGGCGTTTCTGCCATTCGTGTGAAAGAGAGGTATAGTACCCTGAGCGGGGCCAGCAACCTGTATTTAGTTCAAGATCGTTTTGTTTGTTTGTTTTCAGATTGTATGGACCCGGCCAACGTGCAATTGCTACAGCAATATGGTATTCTAGTGGCGTTTCTTTCTGTTGCCCCGAAGGTAAGCTTGAAAAGTTAAAAACTGCAATGGGCGAAAAGCTTGCTGCAACAGACGTGCATAAGTTCAAGGAAAATTTCAAGTGGTTAAATGGTTTCTGTAGTGCTTAATTGGTGGCACGCATAAAATTATTTTCAAATGCGATTCTGACTATGCATATATATTTTTTGATTTTGTTTTTGTCATTCTATTTAGTGCATAGCCTCAAAGCTTTTTTTTTTTTTTTTTTTTTTAGTTTCAGAAAGACACAATTAGAATTATTGCGGCGCACTTATTTATGCGTTGCAAAAAAAAAAAAAATATGAATTGGACTTGTAAAGTGAAATATGCACACAATTATTGTGAAGTATTTGTAAATAGATGCAGAATGTCACGGAGCCAGACTACTCATTTCTCTTTAAGAGAATTTTGCGGCAAAAACCGAAAGCATTGAGAATGACAGTATAAATATTAAACATGTGTTAGATAACAGATTGATAAGTGAAATAAGTATCGAGTGCATCTATAAGTTACGTGACGTGGCCTTGAATATCACACTGAAGTGTTACACTTTTTGTCTGCCCATAAAAATTAGAAGACAAATATTTAATGCAACAAATTTGATGTCACTTGTGATTGCTACAAGACAATTTATGTAAATACATGCTGTCACTCTTGTCTGTTGATCTTGGTCTAATCATTTTATAAAATACAAATGTCCTCAAAAAACAATCAGAATTAGAATTATAACATTGAGTACACCCTTTCCGTTAGGTTGTGCTGGCAGACTGTAGAATGCATAACAGTTACGTTTAGTCTAAACGCTGGTTACCAAAATGCAGTTACGACTACAAAATATCACATTCGATCTCACTCAACTAGAGCAAAACAAAAAAGACACTCATTTATTCTACAGCTCCCAGCTTGCCGCTAGCTATAATATTTAATAAATTTGGAAACGATTGATTCCACTTTGTTCAAAGACATAAAGAAAATTTCGTTCGAAATAGTCTTTGTAGAATGAGTAGCTAATGACTACAATATTCATTCGTTACAACATCAGACTACAATTGGCAAGCATGGTAAGATATCAATCTAACGAGACTCTCATACGTCTTCTATAAAAGTTGTAAAGATAAGATAGAAGTAGTCCTGTTGAAGATCCAAATTATTTTCGAAGCCAAAAAATATAAGCACTATTTTGGTAAATAACCTGTCTCTCAACACCCTCTTACCGTAACACAATCCCATCCGTGCTCCTCTCTATCTCTCTCTCTCGAACAACCAAAGTAAACCTCCTTAAGAACTTAAACGTCCCAGTGCTGCTATATGACACCCAGGCATGTACTTTCTCGGGTGATTTTCGTTCCCGTTAGAGGAGCAGAAAATATAACAACTGGTCTGGTCTGGACTGGTCAAGAACATCTACTTAGTCAGAAGACTGAAGGTTAGGTCATGTGGACCGCATCGACACCAATGCTCCAGCCCGACTTCGAATCCACAGTATTCAGCTGGCTCTGAGGACGCTTGTTAGATGAGACCCAGGACCGGACAGTAGAAATATGTTTGGACCGAAAGGAGTTACATCTGGAGGCTGGGGCTTCAGTTTCAGGTTTGTTTGTATGCGAAGATGGTATTCCTATCGCCACTCTATTTAAAGACAACTGCAATTCGGTCGATCGTAACACCCTCAACCGATTTCTCAGAGGCCACACCCGCACCTAGTCAGCCATAAATCAATTTGCATATGAAATTGAGCTTGACTAATGAGTACATTTCACTTAAGTAAACCAATTCACGTGCATTTCAATGCATCATATAAGCGCAACGGCAAACAAAATAATGAACAACAACTCACTAAAAATAACTCAAGATAACCATGATGTAAAGACACTGATTATTTTAATGCTATCGCATAGATCATAATCGTATTACACTCTTTTTCAACACTTTGCTCGGCTGTGTGGTTTTACCACGGTACATACAGAACAGATAAGATAAGGTAAGGTAAACATTTGGACCAGGTTTGTAAAAAATATGTAATGTTACTCACCGAGAGGGCATATTAATAATAATTTTATCAGTGAGAAAACCAGCGTTGCTGCAACGTTCCACAAAACGATCCAATATGATATACGCCAACGGAACGTCCAGCACAATATCAGCCATATCATCAAACACACGCTGGAAGCCCTGTTAAAGCAGAAAATAAAAGAAGAACAAAAAGACACCGCTTTAGAACAGAAAGACTTTATGCCACTCAGACTTCTTCCACTCAAACTACTCTGGTATCTTTAAGAATTAAATTTAACAATTTTTCACTCACTTGTTCCATAGTAGCTGGCAAGACTAAACATGCTTGGTCCAACGATTTCAAAAGTTCACATACAGCCTCTTCAATGCTAGTGCTGCACGATTCCAATGCCATAACAATGGACTACTCAAAAGAAGAAATCCATCATAATTATTCAAATGCTCTTCAAAATTCTTCATCATATAGTTAACAAACCTCATAGACCAATTCATGATGGAAATGAGGAACTTCCAGGGCTCGCAGACAACGATGCGCCTCCTGAATATCACGAGACGACAAATACTCCTTCAACAAAAGAGTCATCTCCCTGGTTATGTATTTAACCGGTCTTAATGGGCCACCCATGCCCCATACATTGTCCAAATGAGCCAATCCCTGCTTCATGTTTAGCAGAGTATCAGCTCGTTTCAAAGCTGCTACTGCATGTTCATTCAGGGCATCAATGTCGACCGGTTTAACAATGTACTTTGGTGGGATGCAGTCGTCGGCCACTGCACGTGCCATGTAGTTGGCTACAAAAAAAAAATACACCCTCTGTTATTCCCTGCGCTCTTCATATATTCTCTTTTATCATCGTTGTCTTACCCAAAATATGTGGCGCTTCTGGTGTATCCAGAATTAGATCAGGCAAGTTCTCTAAGAGGATATCGAAACCTTTCTCGATATCTTTTCCAGTAATAACTCTGCCATACAGATCGGATATTAACACAGATGTCATTTCACGTTGCGAGTCTTTGTGGTCCATCGATATTTGCACCACAACACTAGTAACATATGGCCTCAGAGATCCGGTTAGGATCTCATCAAAACTCAGAGCCACTTCATGGGTGTCGCCATGCTCGTAGTACTCCAAAACAATTGGTTCCGCCAGTTTGAAGAACTCCTCTGGCGAAATATCAGGTATCACTTCTCGTAGCTCGATATTCTTATCGTTGCACTCACTGTCATAGTTGGGATCGTTCTGATCTTCATACACTTCTTCAAGTAATTCTGAGCCGGGCAGACCCCAGACACCCTTGCCACCGGCACCACCCTTCTTTGGCAGCCCTCGACCATGACCGTTTCGTGACCTTCGACTGTTTTTCCAGCGACGCTGAGGAACCACATAACCAGCCACACCGTTTGGATTGACCAACCCCTCTCGACTATTCTGTTTGATTAGTCGTTTTGCCTTTCTTTTGATACGGTTTTCATGATTGTCCACAGGCAAAGGCTTTTTTATACCATTCAACGAGGTAGATTTAGGAGAACCATCGCCACCATTAGTTCCATTTAATTCCCGCTCAGCGGAGCTTTCGCGAGACTCAACTTCAATTTCATTCTGAGAAGCTATTCCTTCGCATTCCATAGTGTTGACAATTGCTTTCTTGTTTCTGTTAATCTCCTCTTCTGGAATTAGTGCGATGTCGTTTGTTGTTGTTTTTTTGTTTTCTTAAGGCGGAGAGCAAGAAGATCTGTTAGACGTTTGTAGGTTTGTTTTTCGATTGTATGCAACCGCCTTCTTCTGGCGTCTTCTGCTCCTGACCTAAGATCAATTAATGGTTTTTTAAAGCCAATGCTGCAAAATAAAGAAAAACAAAACATTTATTACAAATGTGGCAGTGACAGCTTGACTTACGTACTAACTGTAGTCAAGAAATACTGAAGTTACACGAACCCAAGGGTCGAATATAATATGCAAAGCAAAATACGTCAAGGCGCAATGAAGTTGGCTTTGTTTGCGGTTGTCCAGAGGACACATGCTCAGACACCCCACTATTCTCGAAAAATAACCTCAACACAATCAAAGTATCAGCCTCATTTGTTTATTTTGATTGTAATTAAGAATACACAAAAAATATGTGTGCACAACATATGTACATATGTATATGCTGAAGTAAATACCATAAGATGCTGCACAGTTCAAACTGCATGAAATTTAAACGTCTTTTCTTGTCTCGTTTAGTGGTCAACAACTGGAATATGTTGCTACACCTACGTGTGGGAATTATAATTAGTGAACACTGTCGTCGGACGCCGGCCGCCGGCCGTCGACGTCCATTGTATTTATTTTGCATTCTGATCGAGGAGCGATGCTTATCACTGAGAAAGGCAACTCACAAGGCATCAAGTACCCGTTGATGGAATTCGCAATTGACAGGATTTACATGCTAGCTGCTGGAGTGTGGTAATGGTTCGGACCATTTGTGTACTTTCGGTCAATGCATTTTATTTTGAGCCGAAATGTTCGTGCCGCTCACGATTCTGTGTAAATTAATTTTATTATGGTATAAACACACGTTCTGTACGAGTAAATGTTATATTTTGACAAAGTTAATCCAAGGGATGAGCTCTTTACTTTGCTTCAAAAATATATCAGAGTGCATCGGCTTTTACTGCTCGTTTAATTGGACGATAATCTGGAAATATATATCACCGACAAATCCTTTCCGACGACTTGTTTTCAGGTGGTGTTCATATAGCACTGGAATTTAAATTGAGTCTACATGAATAAGAGACAGATTCATTATACGGGTTATAAATTCGTCGTTTCACATGAGTTGAGGAGTACATTCTCACAAGCCAAGTGAAGTATGTACTGAATTGTAAATATATGCGTGTATTTATAGATTTTCTAAGGCAATTGGAGATTTTAAACAGCAATGCCATCGAAGATCCTTGAGTGTGCGATGCGAACGGAATTTTTAATACAACCGCAACACCATCCAATCGCCTATTCCATTGACTACGTGCATACATTGACAAATGTGTGTAAGTTCACCACTTGCTCAGAAAACCCTAATAACTGACGACTTGGATGTTCAAATCATTATAAAAAGCTTGCTTTTCAAATAGATACTACTTTTTTATAGGGCTAAGCTTTATGAAATAATCTGTAGACTGAAAGATAATTCGTCAGATTAAATAAAATGCGACGTTTCTCGGGCCCTCTTGATTTAAACGTTCTTTAAAGTTGTTCCTCCAAAGAGTGTGTCAAAAATACGTGTTTTGTCTGTGCCGTCACGCCTTTCTAAAACGTAACGTTAATACAGCATTGTTGAGTTTAGTTTTCCACAATTTCTGATCAGAGTGGATATTGAAGCGTAGATATGAAGCCATGAAGGAGGGTTGTTGCGAAGCAGTTGCAAGCGTCTGCTTTTAACCTAAACTAAGAAAGAACTTAGCTCTAGTTCGTGAAATCTGACAGCAGAGGATCCTTGACCAAAATTAGGATTCACAAACCCCCGTAGGGCAACGTTGGCGGCTTCTAGAGAGGGGACAAGCACTCATTAACACAACGGCGGCCTCTTTTTAAAGCGAGTCCTATTCTCCTATGGACAGATCAACGGATACGAATGGGATTCCTGCCCAACCCCAGCAAACGAAGTAAGGACAGGATTTTCGAATTTGCAATGTGAGTTCCCTTTACAGGTTTTGCGTTTGATACGTTTACGTTGAAGACAATTAGATGGATCAAGTCTTCGACTCCGAGCCTCTGGACAATACACGAGGGAAGGAAAGTTTTGTTCGAATTTAAAATATTGTACTGGATGTAGATCTCAAGCTATAGTGTTACACAAAAAATAATAGAAAGATGATAAATGCCTATAGACCAAGTCTCTTATTTTTTCGTCATTTCTCATATTTTTCCATTTCCAAGGCAATGCTATCAAAATGCTTCTAGTATCAATCAAGACGCACAACTTTCAGTCTCTATACTGACGTCAAGTCTTCCTTTCAATTCGAAAACTATTGTGAATTTATGCCGACCACATAAGAAGATACCCAACGATTTATTTGTTGTTTACTCCACTTTCAAGAAGTGGTCCCATTCCCTATATTTTTAACTATGTAAAGAAGCATCTCACTGATTTATTTGTCGACGGCATATAAAATATAGACTAGCTCGATGGCCAAGTGCTGCGTAATTTTTGATTGAGTGCCTGGATTGATATCTAAATCTCCTTGCATTATTGCGAATTACATTGCGTTATACTGCCAAAGAACAGATAAATCATGTAAGTCAAATATTGCAGAATAAGAATGAACGAAATCACCATACAAATTGAAGGTAATAAATTTTAACAATGACTTTATTGTTTTTGAATGCTGATGAGATCATCGATCGACTGAGAACATGAGGTTATAGAAACCTGCTACATATGAATATGTCCCGGGAATTCTTTCGTTGTTTTAGCAATTTTTCAAGCCTATCAGATAGGAAGGAACCACCATCAAAATTCGACCGGAATCATTAGGAAATCTTTTTGAAAAAATGCCAAAAGTGTATTTATATCGAAATGAAAACGTTGAAGTCATGTCATCTGTATGTGTGACCACGTACATGGCATATGCCCCAATCAATCTGACCGGCTCCTTTTGCAGGGAAGTTTAAGTTCCAAGCATGTGTGGCGCTTGTCTTACAGAAGTAAGCGGATTCTCTACCAAGTTCAAGGTTACTTCCACAAGTAAATAGCTGATATATTGATTCCAATGATTGTCCACATTGTGCGCGCACAGAATGGTTTAAAACGATTTTCTGTAATAAGACGTGGTGAATAAATCTGTCTTCATGCATGCTAAGCGAAACACGATTATACTTGCAAAAGCAATTCGAAAAACGTATAAAGCTCGATGTACAGAATAAGAGTATGTAATGAAAAAAGCGCGTCCCCACCCTACTCCACCCATTCGCTCCAAACAACGCCAGGCCAAGTAATGTTTTTATCATGTCAATCAGCCGCCGATTTTTTTCTTTATCATATTCTCTTTCGTTCGTCTTCTTTATCAGAGTTTTCTTTTATTTCCTTGAATCAAAACAAGTCTAAGAAGCAAACTTTTTTTGTTTGTTGTCTTTTGCTCTCCCCGATGGGGTATGCGCATTATGTGCCATGAAATAAGAACTGCGTCGCTGAAAAATACGAAAATATGTATATGTAAGAGGAGAAGCAAAGAAAAAAAATACGCTCGTTTTAAATGTAGGTGTGCCCCTGCTGCTTCAAGAGTATTGATGTTGTTTTGACGTGGCCGCGGCCGTATGCTTATTTCGTGTTGTCGCTGATTTTGTTTGGCTTTTTCCACTTTTTGACAGATACGTATGTACATAAAGCTGAATAGATTTCTATGTCAAGTGGCGGTGTGTACGTGACTTGGCTTTAAGATAAGAATATTTTGAATGTTTATTTTTCCTCTCATTGCAGAAGAAATCTAAAAGTAAGGAGTTGAGGAGTTTGTGAAGGGAAATGGTACATGAAGAAATACTTGTTTTTACGATACAAATATAGGTATTTTTTCTCAGGATCATACATTTTCTCACTCAACAAATTCCTATCCTGCTTTGCATTTAATGCATGCTGTGGTGGTTAATACGTCGGTATATGAGTTCCGAACAGACTAGTAGTTTTAACATTCTACTGTATCGGAATTGCCGCCGTATCAAAGCATCAGTGGATCTCGACGGGACAGAGCTTTGGGTTAAAAATATACTGCCCTACATTTCCACTTGGGGTTAATTTGTCAAATGAGTCATTCTTTGGTGCTCAATACTCGTATATTTCAGATCAGAGCCCATGGAAATAAAGTGAGGTTATAGCCTAAGACCCGTTGATGCCCTGGCTACTCAACTACAATTTTAATTTGAATTATATTGTAGCTATGCAATAAATAAATTAGTGCCGGGGGTTGTTCTAGGTTCAATCCCCAAATTTATAAACTCTCATAGTCCACGACTCCACTGATCTAAAAAAGCTTCCTTCTTCCCCGTTCAGAGTCGGCGTAAAAGTGTTAGTCCCCCATTCACCCGCGAAAAAAAAAAAACAGGCACGCACAAGACGAATGGGGGCTGTAAAACCTAGGCTCAGATCCACCAAGGATTGTCGTGTAATCCATATTATTGTATTATTATTCTAATATTGCACTTTTCAAATAAATCATTAAAGCTCAATTCTACAAATTGTCTTTCCATAAGTTAATCATTGTTTAAAAATATTCTTCCAACGGTATTGTCTTATTGTAGAGACCAAGTGTATTCAGAAATGTACTCATTTAGATGACCAAAGACATCCCATTTTCAAAACACCAAAATTTCCGCTCTAATTTTTCGCAAAAGCACTTGACTCTATTGCCATTCAATATGTCACCCATGTATAATGTAGTGGGATACTTTTTTACACCGATAAACACACTGTCTATCAGACAGTCAATCAACAAATACGTTTGTATATACAATATACGTCCATCCAAACGGCTGCGAGTTGTTGCAGACTGCAATTTCTTCTCTCCCCAAAGGCTGTTAAAAACAATCAGCTAACTTCTCAGGTACGATTGGAGATCAAATACAGACCGCTATTCAGTTTCTGTTTCTCCCATTATTATTTCTATGTAGCATTAGCACGGGCGGCACCAAGCTTAGATCCCTATATGCTACGTACATCTCGTCACACGTAATCACAGAACGTTGCGCTATAGGCGATAACATGCGAAATGCCCTATCACTATTTGATGAAGGGGATCCTCCTATCACTAGACACGTTTTATAAACCATTAAGAACAAAAAGTAAGCAAGCTTGCTATTTTACAATCTTTTTATGCATCCATCCCAACGACAGCCACTTTAATTCCTACGTAGGTAATGAAAACAAACTTTATACTGTTTGTTTATCTCCTCACCAAACATTTCAGACACAAGACAAATGTGAAAAATATTTGGGAAAATGTTTAGCAAAACATACCAGAAACTAGGTTAATTAACCATATAATCTAAAAATATAACAAAATACAGAATTATAATCGGAGAATATTCGACGCGATGCCGGAAGCCACGTGCGCCTTATAACTAGACTGTAAGCTTTTTTTAGTTATGCTTCGTTTCACACTGAAGTGATAACAAAATAAGTTTTTCGAATTTGTGCAAACAGAATTGACTTACATTGAAGGTAGCGCTCAATGTCGTTACATATGCACAACAGCAACATCTAAAAATATGTATTTCTTGTCTGCAGTCAGTCAGGAAAGTCCATCCTATTGGATATCATTTTAAAACGATTTTTTTTTTGTTTTCTTTGTCCATCAGATATGTTTTTGTTTGTAGTTCGTCTCTGAAACCTCAACAAAAGTCATTAAATGTTTACCAACCAACTCTTGGACGTGGACGTTTGAGGTTAGTCTGTGCTAGGTTTGCAGCAATGAGTGCTGTATGCTGTAATCAGGAACCATGCCTGGCGAGTAGGTCAGAGTCGAAGTTTTCATAAATACTACAGTGCCTTGTGGGAGCCCCACATGAGGTGAATGTTAATATGCTTTGGAATCTTATTAAGAGGTGGACTTTTGCGGATAACCTATCTTTGATTCGAACACGATGGAATTTAGAGAGTTGACTGCATGTATAAACATCTTTTAAACACCAAAGCTTAAATATTCAGAACTTGGTCGGGAAAGCTTCGATCGCTTGATACAAATGGTGGACAAGAAAGCTGAAAAGAAAATCTCAATAAGATAAGTAGAATCCAAATATCTCTGCAGCTCTGATATTGTAGAAAACCTATGCATGAATCTCAAGGCCACGATTATACAAATTGATTTTTTGACTTTATACAACGACAGAGCTCCCTACCGACTAGGGAAGAATGAGACTACGATCAAGTCAGACATTCATCTGCATTTAACTAACAACCATCAACAGTGGTGGTGTCTTTGGCGTTCCGGACGCATGGCCACTTGTGATTGTTTTCTTGGCTTCCGACTTTTTTCGCAAGTCAGCAAAGCATTGGCAGACGTCAATATTTAGTACAAATACACAGACGAAGGTGTGTTCATTATTGGCAACGATCTACGGCTGACATTTAATAAATCGACGTCTAAAAAATTGCTGACTTGAAAAATGACCGAATGTAGGTGGTAAAGCCAAGGCTTAAGGCGTTGATAGTTTCATTTCAATCACAGATTTATGTTTTCATCAATTCGTTGAAAAGATCATGTGATCGATGCGTATTTTTATGATTATTTTGCGTTGGATACATTCTTTGTTAATTTTTTGTTTTTATATTGATATTTTGTACTATTGGTCGCTTCATCAGATAATGAAGTTTTCTTATGGTAAGTGGGAGCAAAAATTGTCATTAAGGTCAGCACCTATCGCTGCACAGACTACAAAGCGGTTAGACTTAAAATATTTCAGTAAAATTTGAAAACTCGGTTCCCTCCGGTCCACTATTCTCAATAAATTTCGATTCCTTCATCGGGTCGTTAAACTCCTGCTTCCTCAAACCATTTGAAAACTGATTGAGATCAGCATTCGTTCCAGAGAACACTAGAAGACTGATCATGGAACACTGGATAGCCCTTCGCGTATCACACCACAGATGGATGTGCGAACAATCGTCTGCTCCATTGATCTAGACATACACATGAGTTCCTTTCGATTAACTAATCATTATTTTTCAAGGCGCAAAGGTCTTATTTTTTAGGTGAACAACTGTGTCGTCTTGAGTAAAGGGAATAAAGAACTCGCTTCACTGCGAAGAAAACGTTACCATTTGCATCCGCATTGGGTAACATGTTTTAACCCTTATGACATCCCTTCATCCATTGCAAGAGCTTCACTGTTCACTTTACCATATCATGACAAGAAAGCATAAGATTATCAAGCATCGACGCCAGACAGCCATACTCAAATTAGTTCCGAACACACAAAACTCACGCCATGCCTCATTGGGTTATTTATTTGTTTAAAGTTGCCCTGTCGTGAGCTTTATTTTAAGACTTTTCAAAGAGGCACACACATCTATATACACTTGGTATACGAATACGTACACATTTCGAACTAAACACGCAATAGTTTCAACGGCTGACCAATAAACTATTCGCAGAACAAAATAAAAAAAAAGAACACACTCTTCCCGATTCGTTTCACTTAATTGTTTTTTGTTTATCTCTGATAAGCTAATAAAAATATATGTTTCAAAATAAAATAAGGAAAACAAAGTTATGTAGGTCATCGAAAAGTCTAGATTGGATTGGGGCAGATATACACCCATCAGGTGACAATATTAACGCCTACGTGGCGATACATATCCCATAAACAAACGAATCTTTTTTAATATTCAGCAGTACTAACTCAAGCAAAGAATCTGATAAGGAAATGTGAAGTGGAAGTGAAATTTGAAGCCGAGCTGAAATTATTCATGTGTGAGAGAAGATAACAGAGTTTAGATCTGCGACAAAATGAACGAGACCAAAATTGGACTTGTCTTTTTGAAGAAACCTTAGACAATTTACATACAAATTATTGATCAATAATGGATGCATATACATTGTACCATAGTACATAAATACATATTTATAAGCCGTAACTAACATTCAGTCTATGTACGACATTGAGGCTGTGATCGAAACATTTACCAACAAAACGAGTCTTGTCCTTCACATCGAAACGAACAAACTATCTTCCACGCAGACGGGTCTTTCCAGAAAACAATCCAAATTTCGCACCTACTTATGTAGTAAATTTAATCTCGTAAGACCTCATTTCTCTTGACGTATGTCGACTTATCAAATAAAATCTATGTGCGTAGACACATGCGCATACTAGATTCAATTGCTAGAATTGTGAGAATAAGCGGCAGACTGCATGACGATGATGTGTTTTTATTTACATTCCACCGCCACTGCCGTTCAAGGTCATGGTGGCAATTCATAGACGTAAGTCAACATTTGTTTTCATTTCTTTTTACCGGCTTCTCTACTAGATGTTGTTTTGTTTCTACACATTTTGTTTTCGTTATATTATGGTCAGAATGTTTATGAAAGCATGTATGATCATGCGGTCGTACGTATGTGTAGCACGCAATTGATGTAATTCTAAGATTTTACCACTAGCCAAGGTGGTCGACAAAAACATTCGAGAGGGTAAGGGGATAAATAAGAACTTGCTTGTATATACGTACATATGTTTTCTTTTACAAATTTGAAGGTTATTTAAATTGGTATCTTGTTGGGGTATGTGCCCATGTATTTCTGGTTGTTATTGGATTGGAATCTATCGAATGAATATGTACACAGAAATAGTACACTGTGATAATGATGACCATTGTTTTCACTTTTTAAGCAAAAGTGAAAAAAGTCGTGGAGACGCGAGTCGTTCAATACGTACGTAAAAGGCATTTGGTACTGGAATTTAGCTTATGTTCTCAAAAGCAATTGTGGACACCTTAAAATTGTCTGTTGTTTTTGACTACTTTTTATTCGTTTACGACATAATCTATCTTAAATGCAAGTTACATGTGTTGTACTGTGTGTACCGAAAAACTCCTAGTCCCTTGATATTTCAGTTCGCAAGAAAGAAGACCCGACCCTGCGCCGACTGCAGAGGGATGGATTTTTTTTTTGTAGCTTTGTGTGCCCGCCTGAAACCGTAATAAGCAATGGGATAGGTCCATATCAGTTGTCGCCTCAAGCCGGGGAATTCCACCATCGACCATATCTTTACTCTACGGCAGATCCTGGAAAAGACCCAAGAGATGCAGATCGACACCCACCACCTATTCCTCGATTTTAAGGCCGCATAAGATAGCCTGCATAGAGACGAGCTATACAACGCCATGTCTAGTTTTGACATCCCAGCCACAGTTTGTGCAGGATGACGATGGAGAATTCTCGCTGCTCCATCGAGCTCGCTAACGAACTCACCGAGACACTCATTTTCAAACAAGGATTTAGACAAGGCGACGCGCTGTCATGTAACACCATGTAACGCCAATACTAGAGACACGATCTTCCAGAAGCAGTTAACATGTGCGGATGATATTGACATGATCGACAAAACACAGCGAGCCGTCAATGAGGCGTTTTCTGGCTTTGAGACGGAAGCGGCTAAAATGGGTCTTTCGAGAGTCCTTAGAGTCCTTAAGAAAGCACATACAATATCTACGTCATGGATAGAGCTTCACAATAGGCAGCAATAACTTCAAGGTTGTCAAGGACTTTGTCTACGCTTCAACCAATTCAACCACGAACTTAAGCTCCATGAGCTTAATCAGACATCTGTGGATCCAATGTCTAAGGTGGCTGGCATATAGAGCACAAGCATGGCGCGTGACACTGGAGGCAGCTGGCCAGAGATCGTGCTACTTGGCTTGTTGGTTAGGGCGGACACCCGGACTGTAGCTCCAAATAAAGAAGAACAAAGCCATCTTACTGGAAAGCATTTGTTCTGCATGTGCAATTTAATGCTATTGAAGATGAGAAATAGTTCAAGCAAAGAGACTGTCAGAGTTATTATGGGGGAATTTCTTGTTCCCTTACCTTTTTCTCTAAGCAGGAAACGTCCTCGCTGTTATGGATCTCCATCGGAATGTTTTCCTTCGATGTAAGGTCGAAATTGTTTTCGATAAATATATCAGCTGTCATTTATGGGAAATTATCTGAACTGATTTGTTAATTAGTGCGTTTATTGAGTACAAATGATTGCGTTCATATTATTTTCCTTGTGTTTTTGTAATTATTTCAAACAAATTAAAAAATTGTTTAGTATTGGGGCTATGCTGAAAGGTATGGACGATGAGGAAAGGCAAAATAGTGAAGTACGGGCAATACGAAGAGAATTAAGGAACAAATCGAATCCTTTGCAAATACCAACAACTCGCACATTAATTTATGCAGACAGAATGTTCTTCAAACCAAAATATATATTTTGCATAGATTCCAGCAGCACTTCAGAAGTAATTAACAGGCTTACAAGTACCTTCTGAATGTTTTGGAGGGATCCTTGCTACCCTCAAGGAAGCCTTTTGCAATACCACCAATTATAAAGTTAACTTCGTCCTTGCAACTTTTTGCTGAGTGTGGCTATCAAAGAGGAGTTGAAAAAAGAGCATGACGTTGGCTTGGCACAGTTGCCACTTTCCATAGTTCTTACAAAGGTACAAACATTTGAAGAAAAGCTGTGCCCAGTTTTTATAAAAATTAACATGACACCTGAAGACGCAAGACCCACAAAGCTTAAATTTTTTGAATAGTTTGGTATTCCTGGCTTACTAGGATGTGTTGATGGTACACATGTATCATTAATACAACCGCGAAGCAGCAGACAATGTTTTTACAATAGTTTTTTCGTGAGTTGCAGTAGACCTTTGAACGTAAATAAATAATCACGATCACAAATATTTTCACCCAATTCCAGACAAAGATAATTGCATTCTTCCTCATATTTATTTGATTTTCCCTAACAAAATGACAGGGGAGAATTTTGTATTTCACAATAAGGAATGCTTTTTCCTTTTCCTTTGTAACATTCTTCACAATTGTGGTTTTTCCGAAGAAGTCTCGAGGGAAATTTATTCATAATAGCTCTGAATTTGCACCTACACAGAGGTTATGTAGTTCAGACCAAGCCAAGCCAAGCAGTTAGAATTGTACAACTGACAAGAATCATGTACACACGAAACCTCCCAGGTCTCACTGCCGGTACTTAAAACGATGATAAGGGACTTGCAATCTGTTGCCCATTTACGTGCTCTAAAGATAAAGTCATTGGGTTATTCATTTAATCACGACTTTGTTATCTTATTGAAGTCCATGAAGTAGTCCAAAGAATGTAGTCTTCTTTCTTGAATGCTTCTCCCTAATTAATATTTTTGTTGTTATCAGACTGCATTTGGAACAGAATTCTTCTACAGTAATCTGGATTCCCAGCAACTGATGTGTATAGCTTTAGCAGCCCATGGTAGACGTGACATACAGAATAGACACGGGTACGTGGAGCTGTTCAAGAAAGCAATAGATGGCGCCCACTTATACACCAGATTGTGTCAACTGGAGCAGCTTATTGGTCGGTTTCGGACTGTTGTGTCATTAAAAACAAGCTCATGTCTACTAGCCGGTATTCAAATCCCAAGTCAAAATAAAATGTTCGAGGTTTGTTTAAGTTTTAATGACTGAGTTCTAGCAGCGGATTAGATATCTCCTGCTGTCTGTCCGGTCGTCTACAATAAGCAACAATGTCGCAACGACCGGGCAAATGATGACGGCAATGGAGCCAGACGTACTAGTCGTACTGCGTGCCATCATTGCATTGAGTAGAGATGCCCTTAGACCAAATGAACTGTAACGATAACAAAATTTCCTCATTTATATGGGAACTTCGAAGAATGGCACAGAACATTACTGTCCTCCGACAGAACATCCATGCGTACATAACATGCACACATAAAATAAACAAATCTCATGAGCTTCTTTGTGAACTGCTTTGTGCGTGCAGATCCAATAATAAACAATTCTTAAATCTGGTATTTCTACCTCTGACGTGCGTTATTGTTATTTTCGCGCATATACCATACGCATACCAATCACGACCAGAAAAGCTCTTCCCTTCCCACACCAAGTATTTCGACACAGATGGGGTGGTTGCGAATCGTTCGACTAGAACGAATGTTAAGCATAAAAGAGAATATAAATAAAAACAAAAACAAATTGAACTAAGTACATAGAAAATTCCCAAAGCAGCACAGATGAGTTTAGCTATGTAGGTCTCGTTTTTTTTTTTTGCGTAGCATCAACATTCAACACTCGCCATGGCTTATATACCGCCCAAAAAGCATGTACATCGGTGATGTGTATCCACCCAAAAGGCGGCAAGTATCAAATTGCGGCGCAATTACAATATTTCTTTTCTCCTCCTTTGGGATACGCAAACCAAGATCAAATTTTCGGAGTCGAAGCAGAAAAAAAATTAAGAATACAGGAGAACCAGTGATATGATTACGTGTTCCAACATGTAAAAGGAAGAAGTTTCTGGAAATTTTCTTTCGCTTCATGTTCTTATCATATGGGGAAAATAAATAAGCGGAGCTGTTCCAAGTGTGAGACAAATTACAATAACAATTCTTGGAGTGTACAACTGGATTTTTGTCATGGCATCGTTCGTTTCACACACATGAACAACGATTGCCCTTCACCGGCACACAGCGGGTCAGATCAGAAGGAAAAAGAAGCAAATATTAGCTCGTCTCCCCCTTAATCATAGCCTGACGCAAAAGACGTTCAGTGCCTTTGCAATAGCATTTCTATTCTAATTGCACAAGGATTACTGGCGGATAAGAAAAAATGATGCAATTTTCAATTAAACAAATATTTTATAACAAGAAGTGTTGCACTTACCGTCCTACGTCGTAGTTTTCAGGATGTGAATTATTTGTTTTTATTTTTTGTGATGCTTTTGCTTCTTAATGCAGGCAAAACAAAATACACACAACACGCAAAATAAGTATACAATTTTCTGCTACAGAGGGAGAGAAATTCAACCAGAAATATGATCTCCTTTCTCGCTCTGACAAGTACAAGTTAAGATTCCACCACTAAAATCCGTCTTTTCTTCTGGAAGTTTTCCTTTTGGAAAAATATTATGTTTTTGTTTTCGTTAATCCTTCAAATGGAAAACTGGCAAACGATTTGAGAAAGAACACTTTTCATTCGGATCAGACCAAAAACCAAAAAGTTTTCTTCCTAGGCTTTGTGATATTTGTTTTTTATTTTGTTTTTTTTTTTTTTTTTCACCACACACAGAGAACAGCGAGAAAGAGAGAAATTGGATAACTTTTCCTCCAACTCTGCTGAATTCTTGTTTTCTTGAAATATTCTTCTTTACTGATGGAAATTGGTTTAAATTCGCTTTTTTTATTTAAAAAAAAAACCAATCAACGATGAGATGAAAATCTCTTTACGCGAAAAAAACAAAATGTTTCCTGAATTTTTCCGCTACACAACTTGTATGATACTTTCTCAGCTAAAAGAGAATTCCTTCTGATCTGATGTCGCGGTTTTCTGTTATTTTCTATTCTGTTCGACAGACGACCAGTCAAGCAACTGGGGTGGCGTGCTGGTGTGCGCGCATTGAACGATGTAGTATTGTATGTACGATAAACCGGCTTTTACAGATGTGTTGGTAGACGGTTGGTGTTGTGTTCATATCACAGCACAGTATAAAAATCGAATTGGGAAGTGTGAAGGCGGAATTTGCACAGCGACGTTACTTTTAAGGGGTCAATTGGGGACAGAGTTGTCCCATGCCTATGGCCGATTGCAAGATACGGAGATATGATGACAAGTAGACTGTTGAATAGATTTCTGATAGTGAATTGGATTTCAATTAGTATTAATTCACAATTTTGACAGAGATTTGACGTTAGAGTGATGTTTACTGACTTACAGCGGACTACGTGATTCACATCGTGCGTTAGGCAAACCTTGGCTGGGCTTGCCAGATTTGTTGACTTTCAACAGTATGTATGTATACTGTACATACCTATACACATATTGTAAGAAGTGTGAGACCATGTGTGCAAAATATGTACATTCATGTGGACACAATTTTCAAAACATGAAGCTACAGTTTATAATGCTGTCACTGATAGATAAGTGTGAACATACATATCTACATTGTGTACGCATGCAGCATTTAGTTCTGCTGGATTTCTGGAGCCTATTCATGCTCTGTAAGGTTGAGGTTGTCGTTTTCTAACACTCTGCATAAAAATGCTTGTTTTGTAAGTACCTATGTATCTTAAGCAAGAAATTTAAAAATGTCAATGAAACGTGCCGGTACATAAGGATTCTTAAAATGTGCATAGCTTCCTCATAAGGAAGTCTATGACTTCTAAGCCTCTCTAAAATTGCACCCAATTTTGCTGGGAGATGATCTCCCTTAGTGCTACATACGAGTAGTACCATTAAGGGATAAGTGGCTTCCGTGGCACAGTCAGTAGGTCTGCAATATGTGTGCTTTCTGTGGAAGATGAAAGTATAAATCGATACCTATATACGTGCATGCTAGATCATCCACAGATCCTTTGCTTAGGACAACACTTAAACACTGACTGCTAATGCTTTGATGTAGTATGGCTGTGAGAGAAGATTTTGTGACTAAATAAATGGTTAGTTGAAAATCTACACCCGTCTGCTACACGTGAACAATACAAGCTTTATTAACCTAGCGCAAGTCACCAGATGATCGAAAGTAACTAGGAAATGGATGCACGACACCCAGCTTGGGAGGACAACAGGATTTCGTCTACCTAGTCTCTGGAATAAACACCATGAACATGAACGTTAAAAGGGTCGTCTACTAACTATGTCGTATGGATCCGTTTACTGGATCCTTGAAAGGGCAATTCATAAATGAACACGGATGAAAAACTTAATGAAATTCTTTTCCCACTTTAGACTTTAAAAATGGGCATCTGGGTTTTTCTAGAGTCTAGTCTTTCCAAAAAGGACTTGTCTCTTCTACAAATATCCGATTTAATATATTAAAAAAACGTAGTATCATATCGGCATTACCGAGGAAGGCAAGCAAATTTAAAGGGCCAACATTAACGCAACCTGTAAATTCAACACAATTTATGAAGTAAAGTAGTATAAGTGATAGTCTAAGGTTAGTAAAATTGGATAATATCTTAAATAAAATTAAATTTTGGCATCATTGGACCATCCTTTTTTTTTAAATGAGGCTAGTTAAGTAGAATCTTTTAGTGGTGCTCAATATCGTGAATTGATAGCATAGTTCCTCTAGCCGAAATTGGATGATATTGATGTAGCCGATATGTGATATCAGCAGGAAGTGGCACCGTCGCATATTCTGCATGACACATTTTCTGATCCTGAACTCTCTCGTTTCGGTAATCTGAATATACCCCCTAGATCATAGATTACTGCTCAAGAGGTTATTAGAAGCCAAAAGAGCTATGTCAACAAAACCCACAACCACCAGGAGGAAATAAAAGGACTGCGTGGTCGTCGACTCACCAGCGAGGCAGTGGATGCTATTTGTCCGATGTGTTATTCCATAAATAATCCCATCCTATGTACTCTATTATTCAATAAAAATAATAATCAAAAGACTTCTCCAAGTCAGTCCAACTGTTGGGATATGCAGATGACATCGACACTGTCTCGCGTTCCCAACGTGTTGTGGAAGTCCGGAAGTCTGGAAGCAATTACGGCAATTGAAGAAGAGATTGGTCTTAAGGTGCATGATGATAAAAAAAATATATATGCTGTCCACCAAAAAACGTAACGTCACCCACCGCCTAGGAAAATATATCACGATCGACAGCTATGATTTCGAGGTAGCAAAGGATTTTATCTACCTCTGGGCAAACTTAAAAACAGAAACAAAATTATAGTCGACATCTGAGGTATAACCGTCCTTGGAAACCAAAGCTAGGATGTGCATGTAGTCCGGAAGGCAAAAATCCGTCGACTGCTCTGACTCAGCCACATTGAGCGCATGGACACCAACGCTCCAGCTTCGAGTCGGAACTTCCTGGGCCAAAAGGGGGAAAGGAAGACCGAATTTCCGGTGTAAAGACTGTGTAATCGCGGGTGTAAGATACCATGGTCTGACGGTCCTGGGCACGCTGTCCTTCTGTCCCATGGGTCGCCGCGCCGGCCTGAAGAGTAAGTAAATACGAATCAATAAACTAAAACTAAAAACTTTTCTATTTAATTCAAATCTTGCTTAAATTTAATTCAAATCTTGCAGCCTAAACTCCTTAGGCTGTATTGCCACTAAATAATTATCTCTTAATCGCGTAGGTATGCGAGATGTTTTCAAACAATTGTACTTCGGTATTTGATGAAAAGGCTGACGGGATGATCAATTACATACATCTGCTTATGAATGAAATACATAAGTATATATCATGGTTTGACTTTTGTTCATAAATCAGTAATCTTTATGCATTGAGAATAACTTACATAAAAGAAATAATAATAATATGGGTGGCGCTACAGACCTAGTTTCTCAGCAACCATCAGTTGTGCGTACTATTGTTCTCTCACGAGCGGAAGAGACCTACAATTTTATGCCGACTCCGAACAGCCAAGTTTGAGAAGCTTTTTCTACACAGTTATAACTAGTTACTGAGCATTGCCAGTGACTCGAAGGATGTGGGCTGTGAAAATTATTTTTTATTTGTTTTGTCGTACCGGGAATCGAACCCAGGAAGCGAGTTGCAATTGCGTACAACGCCACGGCCATAACGTACATGGAATTTATTGCTTCAATAAGGAGCGGAAAAGCCACACCAATGTAATCGTTAGCATGTTCATGCACTCAACATGGCCCAAGCGTTGGATCCGTAGTCTCCTGGTTCGGCTGAATGCGCTGTACAGCTCGAACAGTACCTGGTTGAATCTACTCATCAAGGTGGCAACAATGCAAGATGGAACAAAGATCGCAAGCAGAGTAGTCCAAGACGTCGATGTTAATTTCTTTCATTGAAGTCAGCATTATATCCATTTCTGGTTGCTGTAGGAGCGGGTTTTTGGCGTCCACTTCGACTGTGAACAGGAAGTCCCTGATCTGAAGCGGAGGAAGAAGTCAAAAGAGGATAATTTTTTGAAGCTGCAGACAATATCCCAATCAGATTACAATCAATTTTCTGACGTTAGGGTCAAGTGATTATCTTGGTCTTGCAAACTCACACAATTCATTGAATATGGACTGTTCGATAGTTAGCTAGATATTAAAAAATTTTTTTTTGCCATTTTTTAGTCTACCATTAAGGAAGGTTGGATCCAAAATGGTTCTTAGTGCAAAAAACTGGAAAGGACGAAAAGGACATTTAAAAATTGAGAACCCTTTAAATTTGTTAATGCTATTTAAAGGAAGGAACACGTCACGAACGTAAGAGCGCAGTTTCTCACAGTTTCTTGTAAGTATTTTTGGACATGTTTGAAACAGAAAGGAAGTATTATAGAGAGAGCCAAATTCTACCTCGCTTGCGCCTTAACATATTTGACAACCATTTTTATCAAACCAATTTGACCAAACAGAGAACGACATAATGTAAACTTTATTTCGTGAATAACCGTCAAAATTCATGAATAACTGTCAAATAGTCCATTAAAGGCTGAATCGCAGCGGCGCGGCCGGGCTTTAACAGGCTTTGGTACGCGCTTTATCGAGTTTACGAGACAACCTTCGCGAAATGAAGGTGCGCGTTTGGCAATTCAAAATTTCGTGCGTAAATTAATAAAGCAAACATATACAGTGCTCCACAAAATTTTGTGTACAATGATGTAGTTTGAAAAAAAAAAAAAATGGCTGTCATTCACGTAATATAAGTTAGAAATATTTTTGGAATGTAAAATCCAATAAAACATCGTCTAAAGCTTCAGTTTTCAGCAAAATAAATTAAAAATTATTATTCATTTTAAAAAACCATAGCAAAAACCAAAAGAAGTTCCGAAATGCACAAAGTTGCGTACAGCTGGTAATACTGTTTCTTTAAACACTGTATATGCAACGGTAATTGTTTTTCACACAGCGTGCTTGTTGGTTTGAGCATTGACGTTGTTGACAAGATAAAAAGCTGTTGTTTTTTAGATTTAAAAAAGCAAATACTTTATTGCAGCAATAAAAGTACTCATTTATCCGTACGCTTTAACGTATATGTAGTTTCAGGTTTGTATTAATTCAGGTTTGAATAAATTACAATTTTCGTACATGGATTACACCTTGATGGCCATAATCTGATATACCTATTATGTATCTTCTATCAACAGAAACATATGTAAGAATCAATCAAATGCGAGTTAGGCAATTAAATTTAGATAGAGACGAGTATGGGGTCTGTGCTCTGAATTTCGAATGTTCGATCTTTTTTACTTTCCAACTTCAAGCCCTGACTCCGTTGTTTAATCCATATGTTGGCAAATGTCTCGTTTATGAAGACATCACTTAAAACATTGAATTCAACGAGAGTCTTAAACGAATGAGAGCAGAGTCAACTTCCTCTTATTAGGATACTTCCGTTTGAGTCCGCCAATTATGAGTTGGTCCTTCAGTAAGTCCTTCAGCTAGTCTTGCTCGGAAATCTACCGTTTTCAAGCATGTACAACTTTCGTCTGATTTAGGCCTTCAACAGGTCTTTGAACTGATAAGAGGACAGAGCGATAAAATTACAAGCACACATAGACGCTCAAGCACTGCAGTAATCACATGCAAGGTGCGTTCGATCAAGTGCTAAACATATCTAATTGCACTCGTACTTGAAGTGAAATATGAAATTAAGTACCACTCGAACAGCGCATGCAGGCGAGTTGGGAAAATTAATTCTCCCTCCAAGATTATGCAGTTTGCATCAACTCCATCGCCTCTGCCGGATCATTAATATTACGTCTGATTAGCAATTAGTCATTGCCATATTTACCAGCACGCCTAGGCTATTGAACTCGCATTCGCACTCACTCTGCCTTTGTGCACGTAAACAATTCAATATCTCCTTTGCAATTGTTTATATTTATTTCAAAAGAAAACTGATTGCATAACTCTGCAATCGACGCGAAGAGCATGTGACAGAAGTCCGTGCGTGTAGACCCCGTAGCCGTCTTCATCACTCGCCACCCTTGGTTTTCAGTGAGTTTCTGTAGCAGTTCCCTCCCAACCAGCGCAGTTGCTTGAATTTTTCAAAAAACAACAGCGAACGCAGAAAAAATAAGTCATAAAAAATTAAAAAATATTCCTGCAGGTGATAGATTAAAAACAAAATGCAAAAAAAACTAATGAACTAAATGCGTAGTTTGTTTTATCCACAAATGCCGGCTGTGTTGCCGCATAACGCCACCGTGCCCCCTTGACGCACCAATACATGCTAGAATCAGTCAGCTCTTGGCTTCGCGTTCAAAGTTTGAAAGATTTCCGAACACACACTGACGGCGAATTATCTAACAAAGTTCTGATGCAGTGGCAGAGTGTGTGTGTTGTTTTGGTTTTTTCGAGAGGTGTATATAGGGCGAGTGGATGTGTGAGTGTGGGCTTACTCAATTCCATGTAATGTTGTTGAATAACAGTTGAAGTAGGTTAGTGTTTGTGTCAGATGTTTCTCGGGCTTGTTTTTGGGCATGTGAGTGCCATTACGCACACAGCAGAGGAGTGGTGTGTTGTTTTGGTACTTTTTTGTGGACGGCTTCGTGCCACGTAGGCCGTCAGACGACAAAATACGCAAGGCAAAAAATGGTTGCGCTGTGTAGTGTCGGTGACAGTGGGTGCGCAGCTGGAGCTTTCACTTTCAGTGGGCTTGTGGTGGAATGGTGGCGAGTTTTTGCGTCGTTTTGAAGTTCACATGCTTGGGATGTTTTTTTTCCCTCATTCTGGTTGTTGTATAAGAAGAAAGGGAAAATTGAATATGCCTTGGACAAGAACCGCATGGAATTTTTTTTCCCCTTATCGAATATGCCCGGGATAGTACGCGTGGATGCTGGTGGTGAGACTAGCTGGCACTTAACGAATGTGGTGGTGGCACTAGGTTACTCGGGTTTGGAAATAGCGATTAGGTAGGAATGTTCGGAAATGATGAGGGAACACATTCAGTGTAGTACCAATTTAGTACCACGAAAAGGACTGCCGTTGAATTGTGATAAGAACGTGTAACAACTAACAACTAACAACAAATAATCTAAGTAAGAGTAGTGCTATTTAAAAGCGATTTAAAAAAATTATTTGAACAGAATTATTTTTACAATTGAGTTTACAACTAGACTTACAAACTAAAGGCTAGGGTGTTGGCTCAACAGTAGGGGCCCCACTGATGTACTTTGTTTAATTTAATGTTTATTATTATTGTCGGTTTATTGTTTATTTTTTATGTCCAACAATGACTGTTGCTTACATCGGGTTGTTCAAGTCCGTGAACAACCGATGGTGGTCCTTTTGGGATGGGGTGGTGATGTGGTAGCCGACTTAGCCTCGATGGTGATTGCTATCGCTGCTCTGGTAGAATCCATGCAGCTCGTTGTTCGACGTTGTTGGAAAGTTTGGCTCATTTAGCAGATTTAACGCAGCGTTGTCCGGGGATTGTTCAGGTTCCTGATTTCCTCGTTAGGATGGTTGTTGATGTTTAGTAGCTGCTTTCTGAACAGTGTCACCATGTACTGTTGCAGGGGGATGATGCGTGCTTGCTCGTAAAGCCTATTGTTGCTTTGGTGCCTTTGACGGTCCCTGTCGAAGGTGAGTCCGGCACATTTGCAGTATTTTTCTTTCGAAAATTGCGAGCTTCGTCATGTTGATCTTAGAGATGGTGTGCCAGATTGGGAAGCCGTACATTAAGATCGGCCGTATAAGCTGCTTCTGTAGCCGCAGTTTTATCCTCTGGCTTAATCCATTTTGCTTGAGCATCAAGGGATAGATGCTATGGAAGCCTAGGTTGGCCTTCTTAAGGGTCAGTTTCGAATGACTGTTGAATTTCAACCTTTCCGTGAAGTTAACGCTAAGATACTTGACCTTTTCGTCTGTTAATATTTCTGTACCGTTAGGGAGCACTACCTTTATGCTTCGACATTTGGCTGCTGATCTGCATCCACCTCTGGATGGTCTCCTTAAGTATATAAGTACCGATTTCCCAGCATTTCCCTGTTGACTCGTTGCAACGTTCATAGGTGTCGGCTATTACATATAACACATTCTGAAACATTTACGATTGGTCTATTGCATTGTCCTTCTAGGAGAATATCTATGCGGTAGTGTAAGTAAGGTTTCCACGGGTTGATTCAACACACCAAATATGTTAACCCATACATGCAGACGACTGCTGCAAAGAGCGCTATTAGGACCATCCAACTCTATGGCTGGCACTTAAGGTCCACTGATCATTCAAGTATACTGGATAGATTATAAATTGAACAAATGGAAAGCGACAATTCTCAACCATTGCTTGGCTTCGAAATACCCTTTCGGTGTTATTTCTGAACAAGTACAGCTCCATCAGAACGCCTGACTGGCAGTTTTTTGTAGAGTTGCTTGATTGCATCAAGCAGAGGTCAGGAAGCGGCCAAAATGGCATCAATGTTGGATATTGCCACCTTAATGGGCAGTCAATCAGGTATCAAAACAATTTCGGCAATAGATATTCAGTCGAAGCTGGTCATAGGGACATAGCCGGCAATGAGGCATGGGATGAAATTGCCAGAAGAGGAGCTAAAACCGACCCATCCCAGGCAATCATATGTATCAAACCACCTCTTGCAGATGTCGAGAACAAAGTGGATCACAAAATTATAGAACTAGCAAACGAAAGGACCGGCGGGTGTTTATGCGGGTTGACGCGCTACACTGAGTTCCTGTTAGACCCATTGTGACGCCCATGGGATGAACCTTCCTCGTCGTCGTCTAACTCGTTTTGGTGCTGGTGTTGTTGTGAATATCTGCCGATGTGGATTGTGCAGCTGATATTACATGTGTCTTCAAGGTGTCGCTAGATATTTTAACCTTCTATCCAACCAGAGATCCTTATGAACCTGCAAAGAGATTTAAGAGGTATAAAATTATCCCAGCGTTCTTTGTCTCAATACGCAGAGACTAGGGCATCGACAAAGATAGTGGGATGTATCCTCAATCTCCTCTGCGTTTCTACAGCCTCTGCATATGGTGTCATGGGTAAGTCCCATTTTGTGGTCATATTATCTCAAATGGTTATGACCAGTTATAGCTCCGACTATCATCCTTTGGAGGAGAGTATCGTTTTTTGAGTTATTGAACCTAGGCCATAACGCACGCGAGGTCTCGCATGTGGAAAGAGAACTCCACCGTTCAACTCCATGATATTGATGTCCACCTTCCTCTTGATGTCACATAGAGGTGGGTTGGGCCATGGGATTGCCTGGGATGGCTCGGATTCGACCCATTTCTTGACAAGTCCATCTGCTGCCTCGTTGCCGGTTATGTAACTATGACCTGGGACCCAGCACAGAGTGATCGATTGCTCTGTTCCAAGATCCTTGAGCTCTTCGCGACAACTTGCGACTAGCTTGGACTTGGGGTCTGTAGCCGAAATTGCTTTAATGGCCGCTTGACTGTTAACTAAGAAGGTAATATCAGCTCGTGGTATTTCCACCAATGATATCATTTTGGCCGCTTCTTTGATCGGAGGACCTCTGGTTTATGTTTAACAATTCGGGGAAGATGCCCGCGAATGTACCTTCTTCCATCTTTGACCCGTCCGTGTAGACATGTATGGATGTCGGGTCATTGATGGGTTCGTTAGTGCTCCACTCCTTCCTTGTTGGAAACTTACAACTGAAGGGTTTTTCGAAGTCAAGCGAGGGCAAGGAGTAGTCGCTCCCTACTTGTTGTATAAGAAGTCTATCTAGAATGCACACACGACCATTGGGATTAGGGTGCCAGTTTTTTGATTGGGTCATATTTATGGCACTCTTTGCAGCAGTCATCTACGTATAGGTGTCAAGTGGAAGAAGATCCATTATTACCTCCAACACCGCTGTCGGGGTGGTGGAAGTTGCCCCTGTCACGCCTAGGCATGTGCGTCTCTGAATGCTCGAGAGCAGCCTTAAGGTTGGATCTTTCAGGCAAGCTTGCCACCAAACTACACTGTCATACGTCAGGATCGGCCTCACGACTGCTGTGTACATCCACAGTATCGTTTTGGGATTTGGTCCCCATTTTCTTCCAAAAATCCTGTTACACAGGTATAAGGATTCTTCTTTGTTCTCTCCTTTATATCACGTTTCCGGTTGAGTTTCTTGTCTAGGATTAAACCAAGGTATCTCGGGCTTTCTCTTATGCCCTCATTTTTAGGGAGAACGAAAGGCGGAATGACCCTTTTGTTGGTAAAGAGGACCAACTCCAACTCCATTTTAGGGGGTTAATCCCAAGACCTTAAAACCTTGGCCACTTAAGGAGGGAGGTTATTGCGTATTCGATTAACTCACTGAGGGTCGGGAGGAATTTGCCACGGGCAATAATAACTACGTCGTCGGCGTTGGCGATTGAATTGGTTCCCGAGCATATCAGTTTCACAAGAATCTCATTAATGACAAGCACCCCCTGAGAGTGCCCCCCCTGAGAGTGCCCCTCGAGGCTATAACTTGGAAAGTTGAGTCGCCTAAGGATGCCTTTATGACTTTTATTCTGAGCAAATTTAGTATTACCGAATGCTCCTTCAATATCTACAAATGCAGCCAGGGCATACTCCTTGACATCTAGGGATTTTTCAACTAAACTGACGACGTCACGCAGCGCAGTCTCTACGCCTTTGTCCTTTATATACGCGTGTTGTGCGCACGAGATTGGGTTGTGCTTGAGATTGGCATGAACGAATGAGTTAATGAGCTTAGGACAAATGAAGTAAGGCTTATTGGTCTAAAGTCCTTCGCTGTGCAGTGACTAGCTTTTCCTGCTTTGGGGATGAAAACTTCTTTCACATCCCTCCAGATAGACGGTATTTAACCAAAAGTTAGACTGCCTAGGAGGAGGTCTTTGAGGATAGGAGTAATAATCGCATTGGTCTTATGAATCATAATGGGAATGATTCCTTCGACTCCAGGGGACTTAAAAGGATCCATGGCTCATTTTATTCTGTTTTCACTTACTATTCATTCTGGAACGTTGAGGGCACTGTTTGAGAATGTTTCAGTCGTTGAGGGTTCAACTTGCGTGCATCCCGGGAAGTGGGTATCTACCAGGAGACGTAGAATCTCAGCTGACGACTGTGTCCATGCACCTTCATTATTCATGATAAATCCAGGGACCGCGGCCCTTTGGCTAGGACTTTCCTTAGTCTGGCAGTCTCTGAGGTGCTCAAGATCTCACTACAGTAAGATCTCAATGAGCGCGAAACTGTGCGATATGGCCACGTGTCCATTAATTTTCTTCTGCATGTTCCACTTGCGTTTGAATATCACAGACTTTCTAACTAATTATTGCATCTCTTCCTGGGTCTGCCAAGCGGTCGCCTACCTGATGGAATCTCATTCAACGCCCGCCTCGGAAGTCGTGATGAAGGGGAAGTTTGTGCCACGTGACCAAACCACCGAAGCATAGCCCTCTCCGTTCGAAGAAGCAGCTCCTCAATGTTGAGCTCCTCGCACAATGCCGTGTTTCTCACCCTATTCCCACAGCAGCGCGGAGAAACCTCATCTCAGCAGCTTGTATTCGCGATTATATTCGTTCGGTCATGGTGAGAATTGGAACAAATACTGAGTCGAAAACCGCTAACTTGGCTTCGACACCAAGTTTGGCCTTCCTGACTACAGATCTACCAAGCTATTTGAAAATTGACCCAGCTTGACCAATCCTACAGGACAGCTCAGCATTACCCCTTCCATCACTCGTGAAAAAGACACCGAGACGATTAAACTTCTCCACCTGCTTCAATGGGACTCCACTAACATGTAGAGTGCATTGAACAGGCGTTCTGGAGATGACCATAACCTCCGATTTGTCCACGTTGACATTCATTCCAGCATCGGCACATACGGCCATAAACCTATCGAGGACGCGCTGGAGTTCTGTCTGGGAAGATGTTAGGATCAATGCGTTGCAACATCCAGTCCATATATACAATGAAAAGGAGAGGTGTCAAGACGCATCCTTGGCGAAGTCCAAAGCCAGCAGTGAAAGGTGTTGATTTAGCACCGTTAACCCGAACACAGCTACTACAATTTTTGTATAGAGACTGAATGGCCCTCAGATGAGGATCATCAATCCCATACTCCTGCAGAGCACTCCAGAGTTTAGCTCGAGGAACTCGGTCGTATGCCTTTTCCAAATCCACCAAGCAACTGAAGAAGAAAGTTTCCTTAAAAAAACGGAAACGGAATGAATGTTTCGCACTTTCACTTTTTACACTTAAACTTATTTTCTGATCTTTTTAAATTCAGTGTAAGTGTAACTTCGATTTTTCCAGTTTTCTGACTTTTCCGGCGGGTGTTCCCAAAATGTTCTGTCGTAAAATCGATGAAGGACTTCCGTCCTGAAGGACTGCAGCAGTTTTGCATATGTACTGGGCCTTCATATGCAGAGGCTGTGGCGATGAAGAGAATAAAGAGGATCTGCTTTATATCCAGCCACCGCCCCAGTCTCAGCCAGTTGACGTACAGAACACTTTTAAGACACTTTTTCTTCAAAGGCTGCATAATTATAGGCCAGGTTCCCATTTCCTGAATACACCCTTGTGGCATTTCGACATCGAAGCAAATGCAATATCACTTGCGCTTAACAAACAAGGGATCGAAAAGTCACCAACAGGGTAATCCACTCTCATCTTTGTTTTTTTCCGCAGAGGAGTTAAAGAGGAACCCCACAAGGAGGAGTACTCTCACCCCTTCTTTGGAACATAGCATTAAATAAGCTGCTGTTAATAAAGGAAGAGGCTGGATGCATCTGGCAAATTCGTCTTCACTTTAAGAGACATAAACATGCGGCCTTAGAGTTAACCCCCATAAAGGGATCTTGTACTGTTCACCAGAAGTTCACTCTCAGTGAGACCATAACCACCAGTGCGGAATTTCTGTGCCTCATCATCGACATTTTCATTCTTCTGCCCTTTACTTTATTTACTTACTTATCAGGCCGGCGACCCAGGGAGGGTTCGTTCCATCGCCGATGGTCCTTGGCACGCTGCTTACATTCATCAAGATCAAACTGTCTTGCATCAGCGATTACTTGGTCTTTATACCGGAGATTCGGTTTTCATCTCCTTCTCGAACCAGGAGGCTCAGATTCGAAGACCGTCTTAGCTGGAGCTTTGGTGTCCATTCGCTTTCCAGTGCAGTCTACGGATTTTTACCTGCCGGACTACATCCACATCCTAATACAGCTCGTAGAGTTCGCGGAGAGAGTTCACCTTCCTTGCAGACGGGACCATATATCCGACGTCGAGTTTTTCTGTCGAAGGCGCCAAGAATCAGCTATGCAGGTTTGCTTAGCGTCCAGCTTTCGGCTCCATAGAGCAGGAATGGCATAGTAAGCTTGATTTTCGTCCTTCGTGTCAGGATGTGAGCCCAGTCGTTTCGACAATCCGAAGTAACATCGCTTGCCAAGGGCGATTCTACGTCGGAACCCTTTACTGTGATTTCGTTTCTGGAGCTCACGTTTGCCCCGAGGTAGGCAAACTCCTTTCCTACCTCGAAATTGTAGCTGTCGATAGTAATGTGTTGTCCATTGACCTTGAGACTAGTTCGTTTCGCCTGTTGTTCAATCGCCGTAAAATCGACTTCTACTACGGCATGTTGGCAACGCGCGACTATGTCGATGTCATCTGCGTACCCCAACAGTCGGACTTGTACAAGATAGTGCCTTCCATGTTTACAGCTGCTATCTTCTCCTGTAGCAGATTGAAGAAATCACACGACAGCGCATCTCTGCTGAAATCCGGTGCAGGTTTCAAACGGCTAGGAAATCCTTGAGCCGAACTGCACGGTGCTGTTGAAAACCATGGCACTCGTGTTGACCAGCTTGAAAATGAATTAGCAACAATAACAGCACAGCTGATTCAATATGAAAATAGCAACTCGCACCTCAAGCTTCAACTCGATGTAGTTGCTCGCAACAATATATCGGGTCCTGCATGGGATTCCCTCACTCCTCTGGAGTATATTTGACAAGTTTTGTGCCAAAATTGGCTTTCCACAAACAACACCTAACCACGTAAGACGAATCATGGCCGCAAGATGGTCATTGTCCAGTGCCATCACAATTCAACTACATCCTTCAGACACTAAGGCAAACTTATTAAAGAAATACGCGGAGTATTATAAAACTAACTCCAAACATGTGACATTGGCTTTGATGGCAATAAGTTCATAAGTGCGTGTGAGTGCCGTGCCTTATGAAACAAAATCATGCCCGCCACTGCCCTTCCATCCTCAGGGTATACGTACGTATAATTATTTGGATAAAAAATGTATGAATAAATAGAAAATAAAAATAAAACAAAAACCGAGTGTGCTGCATTCATGGGCATTCACTGTTGACTGTACACACATTACACATAGTTACAAGCTTGCAGCCAGTGCCGGGGTCACGTCTAAATGCGATAATCAGCTGCTTTCCACGCCTACCCAGTGTGGCAAGGGTCACCTATGTCAAGCGCATTTCGATCATCTAAGGGTTTTTCCGAAGGAGCATCTGTCGATTAGAATAGTTCTAGACTATCGCTGAGCTGACGAGCTGAAAATGTGATTTTGATCATAATTTAATCATATGCAAAGTAAAATTAAAAGTTACTTAATCCCGTTGCGTCTGACGCGATAGCATTTTGCTGATTGCCGATCGGATTATTTTGTTAGTAGAGTTGGGCAAACAATCAATAAATGCGATTTTTCACATTGCATTGTGCGATTGGATGCCGTGATGAAGGATGAGCTAACATTTTTGCGTATGCTTTGAAGAGGTCGAGGAGCTCTCCAACTAGCGCGATCTTCAGTTTCGCACGTCAAGTTTTTTGAGGTGCTTCTCCTCTAGGGTGATTGAAAAATTAAACCACCTACATATGCTCATAAGCTACCTCTATGATAAATTTGTTCAATTAAAACGGTAACCATACGAAACAAGGTTTGTCCTTGGTATACTGAGGATGTAGTCCAGGGTTTAAAAGGAGAAATAGGCTTTTCAGTAAATGGAGAAGGAATCACTCCTCCTCCACAAATTGATCGGCATCGTATAGCTGCGGCGCGTATAGCTGCGATTGCTGCCGTTCGTACATCTAAATGTAGTTTTTATTCATCCAAACTTAATACCTCCTTGCCCTCTAAAGATCTCTGGAGAAATCTTCGTCAGGTTGATGTGAATGGTAAAAGTGGTATTCCTTGCACGTTCGCTACCGCGGAATTGAATAACTGTTTCCCAGGAAATGCATCAGCAAACACTGCAAGAGTCGATTGCAATGCAAGTCCGAATACTACTTTTGCCACTCAAGCTACTTTTCGATCGGTTAGTGAGGATGAAGTGGCTCGATATGTAATGAGTTAAAATATTATGCTATTGGTGAGGATGGATTACCACTTTGACTCTACTAAGTATCCTGATGCACCTGACCCATGGTATAGTGGACCCCGTTGGACTCTGGGAACAATCTCCACATTCTATGAACATGCTCAAAAGTCGTCAGAGGGAATTAACTTTCAACAACAGTAATTGAACAAATCTGCTGTTAAAAACGAAATAAGACCAATCTGGGCTTATTTAACCCAATAATAGAATGAACAGTGGAATAGGTATGAGGGCATGCTGCTCCTTTTCAATTACCTTGCTTGGGTCACTATAGGATTTAGGGTTGGTGCGAGGTTATGTGCATTCAAAGTTTCCTTTTATTTGTGTTTTCCATACTTTACCAAAGGGGACATCATGCTTCCCATGCCTATTCCACTGTTAATTGCAGAAAGCTGTGAAGCTTAAGCTTATAAGAATAAAAAAGTTCTAAACAAAATTAATAATACCTCATGCCAGATTGAACACAGGATCCTGCAGAAACCGTGAGCAACATAACAATCCACACCGCCAAAGAACTCGATAACTTATAAGGATTTTTTTTCGATCGCAAGTTTATGCCTACACCCACAGCTGTGTTTGTGCGAGAGAGAGATAAGAAAGAGAAGAGAGAGAAAATAAGAAAAGGAAATTGTGTACTGTTTTGTTTTCATTTGGAGAGCCACTCAGTCGTTTGTATATGATCATTTGCAACATCGATTGAGATGGAAAACAAAATAAAGGGACAATTTTTGTACACCGAAGTTACAACACACAGGAGGATGTTTGATATCCATTACTACACAACCTGAAATGGTTTGATATCGGATTGATGCAACTTTTATTTTATTCATACAAAAAAAAAAGGGATAGCTCCAGCCGGATTTGAATACAGAACCTGCACGAGAGGGGGAGCAACGTACGAACCCCACACTCCACCAAAGGACCCTATAATTTCCAAGGCTTGTCCACATTCAATGTATGTCACACCTATACGCGTACATACTAAAATACACATCGCTTTATTATAGAATTATAAAGAGGGAATTAAAACCAAGCAGTTTTTTGGAACTAAATTCCCTCTTTGTATGGTAACTTATCACCCAGCACCGATGCGGGTGCAGTGTTGTCACTTTACCACAACTGTGGTAGATCTACCACTATTTTGCGAAGTTCTTTACGTCAACCACATCTACTATCCAATTTCAAAGGAAATTGTGTGCAAAAAATTACAGAGTAGAGTTATTGGTAACGACTGTGCTTCAAAAATATGAACACATGGGGAAGTACGGAGCTCGTTCATTTCACTTATGAAAGCGTTCACGTAGTATGCGACATTTTTTGGAAAGCGTAAACGAGATCTACCACTCTTTTTTCAAATCTACCACTCATTTTCTTCGGGATCTAAAACACCTTTAAAATTTGAAGTCACAACACTCTGTGGGTGCTCTGTGTTGCGTTGTCCCACAGCTTCGGAATCGAAAACTCTCCGAGCAGGAGCTGAGTAGCCCGTACGTCCTTCATGGCCCAGCCACGTTGGATTCATGGCCCAGCCACGTTGGATTCGTAGACTCTTCTTCAAGTGCGGTCAATGTAAACAGGACCAAGAATTTCTTCATTCGATTTTCAGATAGACCATGCCTCCGCGCCATAAGCAGGACTGCGATATAAGGTCCACACTGAGGGTGAAGATGATGATGAACTTTTGAGTGTGCGTTTCATGAAATCGAGTTAGAAATGGTTTGTCGCCTTCCGAACATCAGCAAGGTACACGAGAAGGGAACAAATAGACCCCTGATCTACTGGACTGAGGACAAGCATATTATCCCGTATAACCAAATGAGTTTCAAAGCAGTTCATGACAGTATTTAGGCTGCCTCAAAACTGGTGTCGGCTATACAATGGAACAAGAGCAAGAAACAAGGTACAATTGCAAGCTTGATTGACCTGGAGGAGGCCTTTGACACCGTGTGGTTAGAAGGACTTTTCTACAAACTTATTCGGCTAGGCATTGACAAATCACTTATGTACATGTTAAAAGGGTGATCTTTAAAAAAGCTATAGGAAAGTTTTTCAAAAAAAACACATAAAATTCAGAAAAATGCATGAAATCTTTATTTGTATCGATAGTACGGTCCATATAATTTAATGTTTGAAGATTATTTCATGCAAATGACCTTGACTGCGCCTCAAATGGTCCATCCGCTTAGTCCAATTTTGGCATACGTTTTCCAACATTTCGGCCGGTATCTCACGAATAAATGCTTCAATGTTGTCTTCCAATCCGTCAATTGATGCGGACTTGTCCGTATAGACATGAGCTTTAACATAGCCCCACAAAAAATAGTCTAAAGGCGTTAAATCGCACGATCTAGGCGGCCAATTGACCGGTCCCGGACGTGAAATAAAATGTTCACAGAACTCGCCTCTCAATAAGTCCATTGTTGCGCGTGCTGTGTGGCATGTGGCACCGTCTTGTTGAAACACATGTCAAGTTCTTGCATTTTGGGCAAAAAAAAGTTGGATATCATCTCACGGTAGCGCTCACCGTTCACAGTTACGTTACGATTCGCATCATCTTTGAAGAAGTACGGTCCAATGATGCCACCAGCCCATAAACCGCACCAAACTGTGACTTTTTCTGGATGCATTGGTAGCTCTTGTAATGCTTCTGGCTGATATTCACTCCAAAATCGACAATTCTGCTTATTGACGTACCCATTGAGCCAAAAATGAGCTTCGTCTAAACTGACAATAAAATGGAAGAAGCGCGCGATGAGCTTTCTTAAAAGAGCACGCATTTTGATAATAAAATTCAATAATTTGCAAGCGTTGTTCGTTTGTAAGACGATTCGTGGTTAAATTATAGACCAAACTGAAGATGTTTGACAGTGAAACAAAACACGAAACGTGCGCCAGCTGTTTAAAGCAGTGTTGCCAAAAGGATAATAGCTAAAATATCACCCTTTAGTTAAAAATGGTATCCAAGAGGGTGTCCTTATTTCGCCTTTAGAGAACACCAGCAGAAAATTCCACTCCAATGTAGTCTTTTACAAGAGGGCAAACCTGATAAGAGTGGACAATTTGATGTTGAAGATGATTCAGGGCAATACTGGCAGCGTGATGGACTCGGCCAGCAGTCTAATCTCTGGGGCTTACTACCCCTCCGGAACACCACGAAATGGTACGGCTTCGTCTGACCACGGTCAGACACAAGAGAAAAATACCAATTCGAAAATTGTGATATTTAGTAATCGGGGGACCTAGTTCGGATCAACTCATGGGGAAAAGTGGGTGCATGTCTTGCAGCGGAATAGATGTAAATTTTGTTTCAATCTCTTTTCATGGCTGACTTACGTAGCTTAGAGTAGTTTTTAAGCTGTTAAGCTAGGTGATGTGGCCGCTTCTCTGATGTGCATTTCAGACCCTTGTTTGGCCAATTCGTCCATTCCCTCGTTGACTGTTATTGAGCTGTGGCTCTGGATCGAGCAGAGTTTGAGAGATGGACCTTAGTGAGTTGCGGCAGTTCGTAACTACTGTCAACAATACCAACCATTTAACTACACCAACCACACTTAGATCTCGTGGCACTTGTATTTATTAAGATCGGTCCACGGGCTCAAAAGTTACAGATTTGTTTCCAACGCCCATATAACCTCTTTCACTCACGATTCAAATACAATTCTTAGCTAGTTTTTGACTAATCCGTAGCAGATTTCGCCGCCATTCGGAGTCGGTTTACAACTGTAAGCCCCACCCTCGTGATAGGACAATAGGACACACAATACGAGTGGTTGCAGTTGAAGCTAGACCCAGGTCAACCTCTGACTGCAGTGCGGCCGGTGCTCCTACCAAAACAAAGACAACTTCTTAAATTCACATTTGATTTCAAGTACCAAGTGCCGAATGTATTCACCTCAAATCTGGGTTGTGTAATTATTCTGTTGACGACTTCAGGATCATCAGTTAACATCATTCATCACCATCAACAACATCAACAAAAATTGAACTCAAAAATATAGCCGGTCACGCCTGCAAATGACGAAATTCGCTGCGCCAACTCGTTTTGCCGATACGCTGTACAGCATCCGAAGTCGTTTAATTTTGAACGATCATTTAGTTCTCAAGTGCAGGCAAACCTGAACAAATTGGGAGCAAAACCGAAAAACACCTCAGCCTGACATCATAAATTCAGTGTGCACCGAACGGCACGCCCGTGCTAATATTTGCGAATCATTAATTCATTGCCAAACCACAGTACACCTGGTTGGCAGCGCAGAGGTGTGATTCCCCGAAGAGGCTGGTTATCTGCACGCGACAGCATGTCCAATCCAAGTGCACGTCGTGTGCCCTCTCCACTCGCCACGGCTCCAAGTCGTGAAAGCCATTAACATAGATTTCATATCCCAGTCGGCGCTGGGCATATCTTGCACTATCGTGGCACGATTTTATTGCTTTCCCAGCACTGTGAGGTGCGTGAAAATGTATGTAACCTACCTCGGAAATGGGGAAATATGAGGAAGGAAACGATTCGAATTGATTCCGCTGCCTGGCAGCTGGGGTTCAATGCAGTGCAGCCCGCCATGATGTGGTTTCAAGATCAAGGGTACACCTTTGTTACCGGCAAACTGTAACGCCGGTCTTGTTAAATTTAGAATTGTTTTCTGTCAACACACAACCGGTTCACTCTTCCTGAATTGGAGTGGAGCGTAATTGCTTAGCGGTGTGTCGCAATTTATTGCTGGCCTGGATAGTGGTTGGTTATGATTTCCTTTGTGCTTGGGCATGCCTTTCTTTGTGTTTGACAACTGCACGTTGAGACAAAGTCTTCTGGAGACTTAAAGTGCCCGATTGCCCTTGATGCGTCCGCTGTTTACGTTGGTGACTTTGCGTAAATCATCTCAAATGAGACACGCTCTCAAGGCAAGTAGGCTCATGAGCTTGAATAAAGTTCATGCAAGCCATATAATGGGTGATTCCCATTTTCCCTCGGTCCACCTCTGAGGAGATACTTGCAGAGCTTATACTGGAGCGGTTCTACTGCACATTCAGGTTAATGGTCGTGGCTAGAGAGTTTATTTAAACCAGATAAGATCCATTGTGTTGATTTGGAAGTCCATCCAGCTATTTATACTCAAGAGATCAGTTGGAAGTAGGTTGGGTTGGAGTGGCTGGTTGGCAGCAGTCAAACTAAGGGCACAGTACGCAGTTGGTGCTTTTGATAAAGCGGTGAAGGTGAACGTGAATTCTACTGACAAAGAAGATATGGTAATCTACTGGCTACTGACGATATTTGTACTCGATTTTAGATTATTTATTTCTAGCCAGAAGAGAGCTTCCTTTAGTTTCTTGAGAGACGCCTAGTGGTAGCTGGTAGTAGGAATGACAATTGAATCTTTAGATCCCTCGAGCCGACGCCCAAGCCGTCACCCATCTTCTATCCAGTCTCTGCAATGGAGACTAGAGTACAGATTCGCAGAGGGCTGGAGTTCAGACTTCCAGGATGCATGCAGGAGGATGCTGGGTAAGACGCCCTCCCCGTAGTGGAGATTAGATGTTGTAAGATCGGTGTCTTCGGGTACGGATCTATATGCGTCAAAGATATCGGGATTGATTTCGCCCTGTTTTATGCGCACGTGAAATTTAAATTGTCGGGTTCGTTGACGCAGTTGGTTGGTGCGTTCCTGACGCTTTCTACAGTTTCTGTCCACTAGGCTGCACAATGTCCGTGAAGTTTAAAGAGGCGTCAGAGAAAATCCAATAAAGCTGCACCCCAAACAAATGAATAAGTTTTTGTTCTTGTTTGGGTTGATATCTGGAGGAGAACACACAAATGGACTGTGAATTATGTGGGCTGTACAGCAACTTGAATCTACACAGGTCACTACGGATCCGACATTTATGACGAATAGACTAATGTGGAGCACTGGGAGAATTTGGAACCGGCCCAAAGAATCTTAGACTTCGAAGCCTTGGGAGAGTTACATGAAGAAGGACCTCAACCAAGTTAGTGTGCCCTACCTGGAGAGGCAGTTTTGGTCAAGATCCCACCCGGGCTGTACCACTGTATCTGTAGGTACTGCCCTTCGCCGCAACCCGTTTGCGTCTTTCCTTAATGACCGACAAATTTTCATTTATTTCGTGATGCCAAATACCCCACCCACCATCGCCTATTTTCGCAATTCACAAGCAATGTCGACTTTTATCGTTGCCAAAAATCGTTACAGATTAATTTTCATTGATAAAACTAAGTGTGCGCACATTTCAGAGGTGCCCCAATTACAGAGTGTCCCAATTAGGTTCTTACTGTTTTTAGAAACGTACTACGTACATACGTTGGCATGTGATCACATATCCCCACAAATCGCCCACTCTCTGATCACTTATGTCGGTAGGCATTCTTTAGTAGGTTGTACTGCCACTCGAATCACTTTGTATTGATCCATTGACCATGGTGGGAAACTGAATCGTGTTACGTTTAGGATTGCTACCCTATATAAGTCAATAAAGTGAAAAACTCCCAAGAGTGTAAACCTGCGACACATCAGACCCGACAAAGTAAATGTACTTCGTTCATGCAGCTTCCTAGTCTCCCGAGGCAGTGTTTTGTAGTACCAATCATGTGACTTCTCTTCAATCTGTTTGAGGGAAAAGTTTGACTTATTGTTGACTTAGCTGCATTAAGATCTGTTCAGTTTAGAAAAGGCTTTTAATCACAATCTCTGACAACGCGTTGCCAGATGCGAATATTGCTAACTATTATCAAGCCCTGTTCAGAGATTGAGATTCAGTGGCATTTTGTTCAGCGTTCACGCTCACGTATGCATACAAATGTCAACAGTCGTTTAGTGGAAACGATATAAATCGGTCTCATCATCACGTGCGAGCTAGAGGCAAACGAATATTCAGTCTAGCAAGCAGCTTATGACTCCTCCTCGAACAGCAGCAGTGGATGGCATACAAATGTCAATTTACTTTGAGTCATTAAAATTTAATTTCTTTAAAGGTCACCGCATGAGATTTACTGAATTAATACTCAGTTGTCGCTGGCACACGTTTATTTCCCACAACTATACATAAGTCAAATTCATTGACTTGTTGAGTCAGTGTCATTCGGAAGTGGAGAAAGTTGTTAAATGCTTTTCCAATGTCAGACTTCTGGGTGAAAGTGAACTGAGTTCAGCCTAGAAATCTCCTCAGTTCCACTCGTTAACATTTTGAGCAGTTGATTTGATTTCTAGACGGAGGAGGGTCCTGGTCCGAAGTCCTGGAATGTTGTCCGAAATGGTGATGGAAGTGCCACACAATACCGTTGTCAGTCGAAACTTTCATTTCAATTTGGAAATGTTGGAAATTCTATAAATACACGTCTTCCAGGTGAAAACATCGAGACTGAAGTTGAGACTTGGGACTACCTTTTTTAAAGCAGCTGTGGCTGTTACAGGTTTTTGAAGAACTAGAAGAAGTGGTGGATGAGGTCCTCCTCTTCTTCTTCTCTACAACTCATGTAGGCGATTGTCTAAGAGAGAGCCATTATTATTACTGTTGTACTGTGTACCGCGACCTTTAGATATGTTGTGCCCCCTATTCATACCTTTGCGCATACCTTTACCCTCCCAGGCAGCTCTTTTCAGAGTCGTATTCAGGGTTATATGCTCCTGTTGCGTGAAGGTGGGCGGGATTTATCCTTGAGTATTCTCTTTTGGTGGCGGTCGTGGCGTTATAGGTATGTGCGTCGACCCCTCCGCAACTGAAACTCGCTGCCTGATTTCGATTACCAACTAGTACGCCCAAAAATAATGTTCACGCCTGCACCTCTTTTGAGTTACTGACTGATGCTCAAAGGGTAATAACTGTTGAGAAAAAGCTTCTCAAATTGGCCGTTCGGAGTCGGCATAAGGCTCCACTAAAAGTCTCTTCCACTCGTGAGAGAACAATTGCACGCACAACACGAGTGGTTGCTGAGAAGCTAGTCTCTGGCCGTTTTTACAGCCTGTAATGCCACCCATATGTATGTATACGTATATCCTATCTAAGTCAGCTGGTTCTAGTGACTTCAATTCTTCCTCTGATATTTGTGGGCCAGTGCATCCAGTATATGTTCTGGAATTTCATTAGATTCTCCGCAGAATCTGCAGAGACCTTCTTCTGATACTCCTGGTTTCCTTGGGTGCTCCCTCAGTCTACAGAGCCCTGTTAGAAAGCCTGTTAGGATATGGAGATTGTTCTCCTCATTCTGATACATGCCTCAAACCTCTTCCGGCAATGTTGACCCAGGAGTTTCTTAGTGTGCTTCATGCCATGAGCGTTGTTCGAGGTCTCACCTAAGGCCTGAATGGTTCGGGACCTATAAAGGGTTCCGATGCTCATTTCCTAGCGGGAGTCTCTCCTAAGGGAGTCCCATTATGAAGGCCTGCTGGCTCAGTGTAAGTAGACTAAGCCGTACCTTTCAAAGCCAGGTCCAGCAACTGACATTTTCATTCACCCTTAGTTGGATTAGAGTCCTGGTGGCGCGACAGTCCGAGGGGTATATTGGACTGTTTACTTGTGAGTGTGCGTGTGTTTTTACTTCAAACCTACTGAACCTATACGGGTACTCTAAGCAATTCTACTCTTAATTTAATTGTGCCTTTCGGCTTGAACTATTTTTTTTTGTCTTAATGGACAATCTTTTATTGCTTCTTTTTGCTTGGCCAAGAAAACTGGTAACAAACTTGGCTTTATTTGTCCAACTTAAAATACCTTAAATAGGGAACATAAAACTTAGAAACTATCTTAACAATGCCCGCTACTATACGCATCAGGGCGTATATTATGTTATGCTCATATATATAATATATGCCCGTATATAATTTATACGCCGTGGTCAGGACTTCCTCGATATTCGGATTTGACATCTCTCTTGCATTCGAAACAAAGGATGGACCAGCAGGTTATCCTCCTATTGACAAATAGGTGACAGCCAATCGATGCTCCAAAATGACTTCTGTAGAAGTACTGCCGAGGGGAGGATACAGTCGCTCACTAACTCGGCACCTGAATACAACTTCAATAGTCTTATGTCCAGGGATGGTTTAAACTTAAGTTCACCTGAACCTAATTTAAAGTTTGCCAGTTCAAACTGAGACGATTATTTGTGCTAGTAATTAATTTTTTTCTGGGAATTTTATGTAAGCATTAAGTCTTTCGAGAATAATAGAGTCGCCTAACATCTACCTCTTTTGCCCGTACAATTTTTGACAACCATTTTCTATATCGTTTCCTAAAGCCTAATGGACCAATCAGAGAATGACATTTACGTTATTTCGTGAATAACTGTCAACAATTCATAAATAGCTGTCAAAATTCGTCGATGGACTAGGGGTCAATCAGCTGAAGTTGGGCATCTCTATTATACTTCATTTCTGGCTAAAAGAGCATAACTGTCTAAAAAAAGCTTCTCAAATTGGTCGTTCGGAGTCGGTATAAAACTGTAGGTCGTGAAAGAACAATGCCACGCACAACACGGGTGTTGTTGAGAAGGTAGGCCCTGGCCCTCTACGGGTTCTCCATTATTTCGCACTCGTGAATTTGAATCGCTTGATAGTCTGAATTTTGTCCCGGCCCCTTTAAAAATACTCGATAAATTGAATAAGTCCCCTCGGTAATTTGAGGTTAAAGGAATAGAATGTTTGTTTTCATGAAAGGGATATGAGAGAGTTCGGAGAGGTGACTCTTGAGGACGATCCTCATGTTTATGAAGACACCAGAGTCCACCGATGCTGAACTGTGAGACTTGGTCACTCTGGATGAAAACTAGGAAGAAAACGCTGAAGAACAGCCGCCATTTTCAGTCACATTGAGCGGGCATGGAGATCTCTTACTAACCCACGCTTCTACGCCCTCAGAGCTGACAGAAGTGACGATTAGTTCTCAGCTCTCACCATTATCAAAAATTCATTGGACAATGACAAATCATGGTTGCCGTTTTAGCAATTTTTGCGGATTTTGAAAACTATCGACGATTTTCAATAAAATACACGGCTGAATCCACGTCACCCTTGATGGTCTGTCGAAAATGTTATGCTAAGCAAATATCTGGCTCACGAAAGCAATTGACTTGCCTCCGATAAGTTGATCATTTAAGCATTTTATCCGCTATGAGTGTCCACAGTAGAGGAGAGAGCATTCCCCCCTGTGGGGGGGAGTTCGCACAGCATTCTGCTGTCGAAAGTGCGAACTAAGGCAGCCTCAGAATTCGCAAAACAAGCGGAGCTATAACATATGCCGTACGTAAACATTCTGCCGGCGTTTTTGCCATCAAAATTGCTGACAACAATGTCACCAGATGTACAAACAAATAACATTCAACTTAGAGTTCACTCAGAGTCAGTGTTTTCACAAATGTGGCAACTCAGTGTCACCACTCAGTCTTTGCGGTTGGTTGTCTCGTGCAAGCTCGCCATTGCATGTGACTCTATCGACTTAGCAAAGTCATCACATGAAGGCGTATATTGACGCGGTCAATGGGATCAATGGGTCGGAAAGAGAATTGGACACGATTGGAGGGTTGATGGCCAAGAAGTCCACTTGTCCATAACTACAAACACCATGCAACAGCCCTGAAAACAGTGCTCTCTTCGATAAGATTGTTCAAGTTCACCATCCACTTTCAACTCTGCCTAGACAACGCGACTAATTTAAGAGCCCCTCATGTGCTGATCCAATAATACACATTTTGGAATTCCCACTGACGACATGAAGTGATCTAATTGAGATGACAACCGACAATCAAAGTGGGATGCGATCCACAACTAGGGAAAAGAGACGAGATGAGACTACTTGTACCTCATAATTGGTTGAAATTTCCCCGAACGTCATGACCTTTCAGTTCTGAGATGCTTCGCTGCCGTAGATAAGGATGATCATAGTCAACTCGGAGCAAGTAAGCGAGTGCAATTAATGTTTATTGTGTGCGAGTTTGGAAAAACCCCCGAGATATTGGTTTAATGCCACGGCCTCATTTCATCCACTTTTTGCTGCAGGAAGTAAAAATATAGCACATACAATATGTACATATAAATTTTGATTGAAATCACGTCTCTCGGGTGGGATTCACCTCAAGGCAAAGAATGTAGAAGCGCTTCAACGGACAACGAAGTTAATTTGGAATGCATGCCGTGTTCGGCTATGTTGAGTTGACATTCAAACCTTGTCTTCTGATCCAAAGCTGAACAGAAGAAGGCTCGTGGGAGCTTTGGATTTTAGATGTTGATTATGTAAATCTCAATGTTTGTGTTATTTTCATCTGTAAATAACAAAAATTAGATTCTTCATCTAAAAATTTGCCAATGTGGTGGGTGGCAAATTTTGCATCGCACTTAATTTGGGCATATTCATTGCTTTCACCGAAACTGTGGAACAACGCGGCAGAGGAAGTGGCTTACAGAAGTGAAGAATCGCAGCAACCATCGGGGAGTTTTGAGCTGGAAGCAGCTAGCTAGAGATCCCGCTAGCTGATGCAGCCCGATTGCAGCTCGAATTGTTGTGCCTCACAAAGACGTTTTGTTTGTTTGGCAGCTTAAAGCATAACAAATTAACGACATTTTTATATTTTTGTGCAGACTCATTTATTTGGCGAGATATATTTTATTCATTTCATTTATTAATCACTTATCTCGCGGTTCCTTTTTTCACGCCTTGGCGCTGTTTATGGATTAACGGCATTATCGGATGTCATTCCTTTCGAAATGAGGAAGAAGACACCGTTACCTTCAGTGGTGCCAGGTTGTGATATATCAGAGTTGTAGGTTTAACAAGACGGCGAGGAGCTACCGATAGCTTCGGTTCAAGTGACGCAACACTCGAAGATGTGTAGCAACGTTTGGCGACTGGGTCATCTCACGACATGCGTGCATCAATTGGCCGTCGCGATCGTGCGACTTGACACCACTCGGTTATATTCTCTGTGTCTTTGTCAAGTTCTAAGTATACGCAATCCATCCACTTTCGAGATGCAATTGCCAGAATAACACGGCACGTGAACAGACCGCTTGAACCACTGCCAGCGAAGCCGATGCTTCCTTTTATTGATTAAGTGGTATTCCATACATGATGGAACGAATATACGTACAGTGACTGTCATTAATATTCGGTTTTTTACTCGAATATGTTAAAAATTACAGCTACATGTTTAAAGCAAATGACTTTAAAAATATTCCTTTGAACTTCCATCACTTCCTTAAATTTATAATTTTTTTGAATAAAAAGCACTTACCATTACCACAAGATATTTAATTTACTATCGGGTCTATAACTTAGTTCGTGCGGTTTGCTAAGAGATGGCGTAGCTTGTATTATTCCATTGGAACATGCGTTGGAAAGCTACTGTCAATCACTCAAATATGTCGAAAAATTGTGTCTGAAAAATTGTTTTTGCACACGACGCCAAAAAAGGAAGTCATTTTTGGATTGGATTGTTACTGGTGATGAAAATGAATCCATTACGACAAGCCCAAGCGCAAAAAATCATATGTGAAACCCATCCAACCAGCCAAATCAACGGCAAAGCCGAATATCCATAGCGCGAAGGTGATGCTCTGTATTTGGTGGGATCAGAATAGTGTGTTGTATTATGAGCTGCTAAAACCGGGTGAAACCATCAATGGACAACGCTACCGAACACAATTAATCCGTTTCAAGAGAACAGTAGCCGAAGAACGCCCGGAATATGTGACTAGACGAAAAAACCGCACGTTATAGACCCAATAAAAAAACAATAAAAAAATGTGTTTCCATTAATTTTTTACTTGCATTTCTTTTGCAGTTTAAACCAAAGAATTGTATTCCTAAATTTGTATAAGAGTTCTAAACAATTTTTCCTTATTCTATGAAAATTTTTGGCGGATGTTACGGTTGCGCAAATTAATGAATGGCTGTTTTCTTGACACTCGATGGACGTTGAATCCTTCTGCTTTAATTGTTCAGAAGTTTCGAAAACGCCTTTTCCACTTTCGACCAGGATTTGTTATTTTTGATGAACTTAGAGGGTTGTTATCGAGAACTAAGCCTTATTCGCGACGTGCTACAATCTTGGGTTGGCTTTTTGCCGACCTTCGTGACTGGACCGTTTTTTTTGGTGTCACTGACCACATTTGTCTTCATGTTCAAAATATCCGCATTTTCATTGTTTTAGTTTGACCGCTTAAATAATGACTTAACACTAACTCTGGTTTTTCAAGTGATGTGTTCTTTCCTCTGCGGCCCATTTTCATTTCTTTATACTGAGTGTAGGGATACTAGTTTACAGCTATACAAATTTAAGAATAGAATTCTTTGATTTGTAGTAGAATTAATTGTAAAGACCTCGCTTCGATATCAAAATTCGATAACTTTTTGTTTTTTAATATATCTTGTGCCTACGTGGCGTTCTCATTTTCTAGTAATGGCCGACCCCGACCCGAAGTTGGCTGCAGTTCGTAAAACTCGATATCACCGCGCAGCTGTCATCGAGAACAGGTTCGGTCAAAATTACATTTTTTTTATTTTTATTTGATTTAATAGCAAACGAAATGTAAGTAAAAAAACCCAAAAATTAATGAGAATTCAGTATCTTGTGACAATGGTAAGTGATTTTTATTCAAAAAATTAATAAATTTAAGGAAGTGATCGAAGTTCAAAGGATTTTGTGAAAACCGATTTGGTTTAAACACGTTGCTGTAATTTTGAACATATTCGAGTAAAAAGCCGAATATTAATGACGGTCATTGTAGCTTCAAAATAAAGCCACAATCAATTTCATTTCCCACACGGATCACCCGATCAAATGCGAATATACTCTCCCCGATTACGGAAGTCGTTGAACGCCTTGTCTCGAAACGCCTCTATGATGTCGGTATTATGATTGTAGTGAAAGCAGTCTACGCCATAAAACGACATCTGGCGATAAGGTTATGTGGCACGAATTTTTGTGTGACACTTGTCATGCGTCGGTATTCTGACAGTCGGTGTACTACACTAAAACGCCAAGTAAAACGACAAAAGATGGCGATTTGAATTTTGTGATAAAAAACATGAGTTTTCTTCGCTTTTTAACTGGAATGGTGTAAACATTTTTTTTTTAAATTTCAAGTCCAAAACATATAAGCCGGCTGGTTGAACGTGAATTAATAACGAATTTCAAAGGCGGTGTTCCTCAAACATATGCAAGCAAAAATGGTTGGAAAGAGTGATTCTGAATTGGTTGGGCCACCTTTAAAACATGAGCAAAAATGCATGGCTTAGGATTTTGATCTAATACTTCTTATTTTAGTCATTCTTAAATCAATTGCCATATCAATGTTGTCCATATTTCCTTTCAACAATCACCAATGTTACTCAAAAGACAATTTTAATTTTTTTGGTCGGCACTCAGACTCAAAAACTGGTCCAGTGTACTGCCAGGCAGCTACTTACTTTTGCTGCAGTTTCTGTGCTGGCACTTCTGTGATGAAGAGCCTACATCATCAGCTCTCACCACTTCAGCACCGAAAACCTGCCAACTGATCCGAGCGAAGGCGGGACAGTGAGAGAGGAAGGGCTCCTCTCCACAGGATTCGTAGAGGGTTTCGTCGTTTGTCGAAGTTTGGGGAAGGGACAGGCACTTCTGAGATGAGGAGCCTACATCATCAGCTCTCACCACTTCAGTACCGAAAACCTGCCAACTGATCCGAGCGAAAGCGGGACAGTGAGCGAGGAAGTCCTCTGCAGTGTCGTCGTCCTTTCCACAGGAATCACAGAAGGTTTCATCGCTTACGTTTAGATGTCGAAATGGCGAATGTGTAGTGTCCCTTTTGTACGCATGTCAGTCGTCTGCAGTCTTTTCTGCTTTACAGACGTTTGGGAGCATGCGCTTGGTCTGTCTGCATCCTGAAGAGTCATGCCACCTGCGATAGTGCTCTCGAGAGGACCAAACAATGACGAAAGCTCTAATCAAGGACGCAGGTAGGAAAGTTCATCGGCGATTTCATTTCCAGCGATCCCGTGGTGACCCCGGACTCAGACATGTCAATTATGACTGCCGATGAGAGACTTGACAGAGAGGTCTTGCATTACCGAACTATCCTGGAAGTGGTTAAAGGGTTGGGTAAGGCCTTACCCAACCCTTTAAGGATACTTTAGGATACTTTTCTCCTTTCACCTGTTCTTCACCAAAAAACAATTCAAAAAATGTTAATTCTATGAAAACTACCTCATTCATCAGTCAGCTTTTGAGTTCCATCTTTGGAATGTGTGTGGAACATAGCTCGAGCCGATTAAGGTTCGTAATGCCTATACGTTAGGCAATCTAAAGTGACTCGCCTCTCAAAACACCTTGTGTCGGTTTAGAAAAACGGCTTTCGGAATCAGGGTGCCTATTGTGTCTCCCATGACCTTTTTTAAACGGATGAATAAATAACGAACCGATTTCGTCCTTCACGCTTTCATTTAAAACACATTCATACTTGGAAAACAATGAGCTCTGCAAACTATGAAAACATTTTCGTGAGTTTTGCTGAAGAAGCTGCCAATATTTGTGTATCAAGTTGGATGCTAGTAGAAATCAGTGAGCAGGACTCAGGATCCGGTATCTACCAAATGGGTGGCGGGCATTCTAGACAACCTATTGTAGCAGGCCAAAGAGAGGACGTATGGAGGAGAAGTGAGAAACACACGAAACACAGCAGTCGAGATCCTGACGCGGACGTGTAAGGCCATAAAAAGTGTTAAAAGAATAATTAATAAATATATAGAAGCAGTTTTATTTCTTTTTGATTGCCCTGTTAAACTATCAATTTCTTATTTGACCAAGAAAACCGGTATCTTTGACACACACTGTCTTCTATCCCGAGCAGAGATCGACATCCGTGACTTCCCGTCCGTGTGGGAATCGCTCGTCCACTGTTTGGGGTAAAATTAGAGGAAGGCTTCAGGAGGACTAAAGCCGGAAAAGGCGCACATATTATTGGGGTAGTAAGTCGCATAGACCAGACTGTTGGAGGAAGCCATCGCTCGTGTTATGAGCTTCCAATCAGCTGTAGCCTTGCTAAAATACTGATCTTAAGCCAACCAAATACCTACTGTGGCATCCATGAAGAGATGTATTCTGCAGTTATTTAGCAGCAAAATGTGCAAATATGTAGAGAATAATGTGCCCCAACTCACATTATTCTCTGAAGGAATCGCCGAGTATGGTCGTGTGTGTAGATTGGGTGTTCAAAAAAAAAAAGCAGAACGACTACAGTTACTGATCCTGCATGATGCTCAAAAGTCACATTATATTTCTTATTTATTGCCTATATCCTCAAAACTACTCATCACTCTGAACGTTCAACAGTGAGTGCCGTCTTCCTTCTTTCATCTGCGACACTTTAAGAAGCTCCTTTTAGAGCGGCAAAGTCACGCCAGATTTAGTCGTTACAACATTATATTTTGTGTTTTAATTGACTGTTAACCCTATCGCACTTTTCGGCCTTCCCTCCGGATCAACTATGCCGAACTTGCGCAAGTTTATGCGCTTATCTCAATGATGTCAAGTACACCGGGGTCACACTTCAGCAAATTTGTACTAAGATCATTTACAGCAATGGTTTAGTTGTGCCGAGCCACTGTCGGACACCAGTTTGAACGCGGTATGTATGGTTTCATGCTCCCATCTATCTCCTGATGAGCAAGTAAAATGGATTCAGCCAGAGGACAAAGCTGCTGCTCTGCAAGCGGCTAGTGTGGCCGATCTTAGCATAGGGTTTCCCAATATGGCACACCATTTCTAAGACCAGCATGGAGAAGAATGGAGACACCTATCACCACGGCAACAAGAACCTTTACGATCAAGTACAAATCGTCACCTTCCAGCAGTTCATGGTGACGTTGTTCAGAAAGTTGCTGCTAGGTATCAACAACTGAGAAACACAATCCCCGGATTACGCCACCTCAACGTCCAAAATCTGCCAATAACTTCCCGACGACAACAAACAACGAGCTGCATTGTTTCACCCGAGCAACGATAACGCTCATCAGCGAGGCTAAGTTGGCTACCACACCATGACCCCATCCCAAAATGATCACCATGGGCACACGGATTTGAACAAACCGATGTAACCACCAGCCATTGGAGGATATAAAATATAAACAATAAACAGTCAATAAAAATAAATGTTGAATTAAACAATGCCCCAGCCTAAGTTTGACCTCGATTGTGAAAAATAAAATGTTTCACGAATGTAGCCTTCATCACGACTTACGAGGCAGGCGTTGAATGCGATTCCACCAGTTAGGCGACCGCTGGACGAGATGGTTGGCCCAAGTCACAACACGCGTCTGGTCAGAACTCCTGATGAGTTGGAGTCGATGGCGGAGGATCGAGTTGCCTGGACATCTCTCGTGCGTGGTTTATTCCCGCGACGATGATAATGATGATGATGACAAAATCTTTCATCAGTTAGTCAGTATTCGAGGTTTGTCGCCTGGGAAGTCTAACGGCCTTAGTGTCGTTTTGAATACTTCATATATTACAATACACGCAGGAACGTAACCGGGTTGTTTTCGATTTTACTTTGACCGGCAAAGCATGTAGTAATTCAAGCGAATGAACTGGTTGAGATTCTTGTTTTCCGACTTCAGTGCCCAGTCTTCTGCGTTTTTTGAACCTGAAAACCGCAGCAGCTTGAGTCTTGACAGCATCCTTCTTTTATGCACGTGATTCCATAGACGTCGTCGTCGTCGTCGTCGATTTTGTCTTTCCATGTCCAATATTGTCAGTCGTCTGTCGATCAGCAACTTATCCGGATAGGACTGGGCACCTTGAATAAGGTGGCCTATCGGTTGCAAGCAAACCTAATTGAACTCAATATTGTGCCTTGTCAATCAGTCTTAGTGGATTCCCCCAGTAGTTATGTACTCCATTGCCCCATTCTAATTCACTCGAACTAATTGCGACTGGTTTGATCAAAAAATTCGGATAATCGAACCCACAATCGAAAGTCAGGTGTGTAGCCGGTCCTCTTTTTTGCTTTTAATTTCAGACTTTCACCGTTTTCGAGCTTCTTAATAATTTCTATCTTTGTTGAGATTGATAAAATGCTTCGGTTAATTTTTCTTGTTGACGACATCTTAAAAAACTGACTTTCTGGACAGATCCGTCATTCACGAATAAAATTAAGAATGTTCACTTGGATACTAGGCACATACGAGTATGCACGTATGCATGCGTCAAAGGTAACTCAGGAAGACTCTGTTAGTTTTTGCTTCCCCCTTGTAATGTTTAGTTTCGGATAGTTGGCTGATTGGAGTTCGGATAGCTGCCGTCCACTCGCTTCCGACGTTGCGTTCGGATAAGTGACGTTTCGGTTAAGTCGCTGCTTTAGTAAGCTACGATGTAATAATTCTCTTCCGAGCTGAGTCGAAGGTTGGACAATCAGTCTCTGAAATGGAGTGACGATTGAGTTCTTTCTTGTCAAATGCATTGTAACTGATCGCATGCTATTTCGATAGAAGAGAATAACTGCTCTCAACGCGCAAAAATCACCAGCTTGAAGATCAATAAGAAAACCCTTCTAATTTGTAGGCCAAAGTAGGCCAAGGCCTCATGGTGCTAGTCTCTTGGTTACCATTTTCCCCAGATCATCATCATCATCTTCTGACCCGCATGCTCCAATAAAGCGGCCTCGGAGGGTAAACCACGTACGAGAGATCTCCAGGCAACTCGATCGTCTGCCATCGAACCAGGCGAGTATTTGGACTTGGTCCAACCATCTCGTCCTGGGTCTGCTAAGTGGGCGTGGAATTGCATTCAACGCCCGCATCACAAGTCGTGACTAAGGAGACATTCGTGTCACGTGAAACATAGCCCTCTCCGTTCGAAGAAGCAGCTCCTCAATGCTGAGTTCCTAGCGCACTGCTGTATTTCTCACTCCATCTCGGCGAGTGATTCCCACAACAGCACGGAGAAATCTCATCTCAGCAGCTTCTATTCGGGATCTTATTCTTTCGGTCATTACATTTCCCCATTGGCGCTCCAGCCCTTAGGGGTGCCAGAGCCTAGCTTTTCAGCAACCAAGCATTTTGTGCGTGTTATTGTTCTTTCACGAGTGGATGGACAATTTGATAAACTTTTCGACACAGTTATACCCTTTGAGCATTGTCAACGACTCGAAAAAGGTGGGCCGTTTAAATTATTTTGCTCGTACCGAGAATCGAACCTAGGTAATGTAGGTAACCTAGGTAATGTAGGGTAATGTAAGTGAGTAGTGGTCGACGCACCAACACACAACGACACGGCGGCGCTCACTATTCTCAGATCACAATGGACATAAACTGTAGGTTTATGTGTTCACCCAACTGTCCGAAGAAGACGAAGTTCTAGTACAGATCTAGTACTTTGATGCTGATGCTAGTTTTATTACGTCCATATTCACAGTAGAGATTGGCCTGTATAAACTAGCCTTCACTGAACGAATTAAGGGTATGTCCGTTGAGTCAGATGTGTAGGCGCGTGTATTCAGACTAAACTTATTATTGTTGCTGAGCGAACCGCGCACCTTGCGTCTCTCTTACGGGTTTCCTTCACATTCAGAGTTGTATTGAGGGTTATGGACTCCTGTTGCGTCAATGTGGAGTAGATTTATTCTAGTTCCCTCGAGAAATCTGAGGATGAGAGATATTTCTAGTGATTTCATATCTTTCTCTGATAAAAGGTGCTTGTCCAGCTATCTTTGTCTTTTGTGGGCGAGTGCCTCATAAAATCGCATTACATTTTCTGAACTTTTATTCCATTCTCCACAGAATTTTATGACCGTTTCCTTAAGTGCTCCCCGAGTCCTCCATGCTCTGTTAGGTTTTTCTTGTTCATGTTTCGCTTACATAGGACCCAAGAGTTTCCAGGCCTGCTTCATGCTACGAGCGTTAGTCTCTAGCTTCTTCTATGTAGGATTCTTCTCAAAAGACATGGTCTCCTACAGCGCAGCATGGCTTGGGCCTGCGAATGGTTACAATGCTCTCTGGGGAGTCGGTCATTTCATTGCGCTCTGCCCCTTTTGGGCCTGGTATCCAGCAGAGTTTTACTCTGTTTCTCCTACACAGACCTAAGCTGCCTGGATGTTGGAAGCCGACAGTTGGTATAGTTCCTGTCTTGAATGCATCTGCCTAAGACATACATTTCTGCTTGAATGATGCTGGTGTGTTTGTGTTCAAAGTGTTTTGTCCGGAATTAAAATGCCCAGTCCATGTTCCTTCATCAGTTCCTGATCTGTCTGGATGGAATACGGATTCAATGCTGACACGATTGCTTGCAATTTTTCAAGCCGTCAGACAAAAAAATACCATAGTCAGCTGCAAGCCCAAACCGCGGCAGCGGTCCTTGTCGCAATTCCACCATTTCGGGACTCACATAGATCAGAAATTACTTGACTGGGGCAATAGTCTTTTGATACAGACACCGTGTTCAACTCTTAGTGGTTTAATAAATGCTCAAGTCCCAACCCAGAACGTAGGCGATTTATACACAAGGTTGTGGAAAAATACCTCCATCAGCTATGTAGCTAGCTGATGTCCTAATCCAGTCCAAGTCTCATGCAAGCCCGTGCACCCGTTTGCCAAAGACAGCTCCACAAACACCCGATTTTCAAATTAGTACAATATCCCTCCTTGACCCTGCAAACTGCAAACAAGTGATTAGCGAACAAATCAACTCGTATTTCAATTATCTCTCATCGCTTTTGGATTGCATTTCTGGCAGGTATGCCAGCTCCAAGAACCATTCGTGCATCGCTGGAGTAGAAGCCGACATGAATGCCAAATTACACTCAGCTGCTTTTGTGTGTCATAAGCATCCAGAACATTCGCTGAGGCCAAACATACGATGAGCACACGAATAAGTCAGACGCCTTTTGTTATCAAACACTTAATCCCGAGTAGCAACCGAATTGCAGACCTAAGCGAAACACCGGCCGGCTGTGGACAATTGCCAATCAGCTGTAGTTGTTTACAGCAAAACCACAACGAAAACAAATTCTAAATTGAATACCAAAAAAAAAAAAATGACATAAAGTGATTAATTTTGCATTCGAGAGGGCAACTGAATCCGTAATAGCGCATCCACCGTGCTAACCAATTCCCAGAAGCCTACTCCCCTAGCGGAGCGCAGTCTTAGCCGCTTCTCCCGGGGTCCCCCAAGAAGATTGCTGCAAAACAAAACCAAAACAAAAAAGAAACAACTGCGAGCGAATGCAGATAACGACAGTGAGCGTGGGGCGCAGCCCCTCAGCAGCCAGCAAGTGAAGGCATTCGAATGAAAGCAAAAACAAAACAAAATTCCCCTAGCACACTGAGGCACCTATATAAAGGAACTTGATTCTCGGACCGGTCATCAGTCGATTGGTGTTTCACTGCGCGACAAGATGTCTGTAACTACAACTGGATCCATTCTCTTGCTGGCTCTGGCCGCCTTGTGCGCCAGCTGCTCCGGTGGTGCAGTGCAATCTGAGAAAATCTGTGAGTTCATAATTGGATGAGAAGTGTGTGCCTGAGTGTGAGTTTGACGGTATTCTGTGTTTTGTAGACAAAATGTGTGTGCCCGAGAGGCACTACCAGGCTTGCCTGGATCTGCTTAAGGACCCCTCGGAAGCTGGGATCCATATGGAATGTGTCAAGGGACGCGATCGCTTAGATTGCCTTGATCTGATCAATCAACGAAAGGCTGATGTGCTTGCTGCAGATCCGGAGGATATGTACGTCGCCTATCACAAGAGCAATGCCGACTTTAAGGTTATTTCCGAATTCAGGACGCAAGTTGAAAAGGACGGTGAGTAGAAGTGAAGTGAGTTGGAAGTGACATGTCGAGTAACAACGAGTGTCCTGTTCTCCTTTAGCCGAGTTCCGCTACGAAGGTGTCATCCTGGTGAAAAAGAACTCGAACATCCACACCTTGAAGGACCTTGAGGGGAAGAGGTCCTGCCACACCGGCTACGGAAGGAATGTCGGCTACAAAGTAAGCAACCACACACCAAAGCACAGCCTTTCGATTTGCACACAATTAATGACGTTCTTTCGATAGATCCCAATCACCAAGTTGAAGAACGCTGGAATCCTGAAGGTCGACATGGATCCCAAGTACTCGTCAACTGAACGTGAGCTCAAAGCGCTGTCCGAATTCTTCTCGCAGTCCTGCCTTGTCGGCACCTACTCACCAGACCCAGAGATCAACCAGGCTCTGAGTACGTTTCCGAATGAACTGAAAACTGTCCAGATCCTTATTTTGAATTGATTCTGTTTGCAGAGAAAAAGTATCCCAACATCTGCGCCCTCTGCCAACATCCAGAGAAGTGCAACTACCCCGACGACTTCTCTGGCTACGACGGCGCCATTCGCTGCTTGGACAAGGGCAACGGCGACGTGGCCTTCACCAAGACTTCCTACATCAAGAAGTACTTCGGTGTAAGTTCCACCATTGCCATGGAAAACTTCATCCATTTCTCACGACTGTCCCTCTCTCCTCCCGCAGATGCTTCCTGGATCAACAGCCGAGAACAACCACCCCGACGACTTCGAGTACCTCTGCGAAGATGGCAGCCGCAAGAAAATCACCGGACCCGCATGCTCATGGGCGCAACGCCCCTGGAAGGGCTATCTCAGCAACGCCGACTCAGTTAAGCAAAAGACCGATTTGAACGCCCTGCAAACCCGCCTCCAAACGTTCTTCACAAATGGACTGAACTCCAAGAACGAGAAAGCTGCCAAGGATCTCCTGATCGAACAAGACCTTGTCTATCACAATAAGGACGTGATTGTCGATCCAAAACTGTATTTGGAACGCGCCGGCTACAAGGACGTTATCGAGCGTGACGGCAGCGCCATCAACAAGATCAGGTTGGTGCCGATGACCATCTGAAATGGAAGCACGGCGTCTAATCCTGTTTTCTGCTCCCACAGATTTTGCGTCAGCCAAGAAATCGAGATGAGGAAGTGCCAGACAATGCACGCCGCCGCTTATTCCCGCGACATCCGTCCAGAGATCGAATGTGTCATGATGCCCGACTGCATGAAGGCTGTCAAGGAAGGCAAGGCTGACGTTGTAGCAGTGAAGGGCAAGAACTATCAGACTAGGACCGCCATGAATCTAGCCCCAGTTGTCTACGAAACTATAAAAGACAACAAGATGTTTGTGGTTGTCGTCGATCCAAGCCTCAGCAAGGACGTCATCATGAAGAGTTCAGTGTAAGTTTGAAAACCGCACCGAAGCCCCCGCCATTTTATTCTATGGCTACTCTATGATTTGCAGTAAGTACGATACCAACAACGAGCGTGCCCATGCCGCCGCCGCGCTTTTGAACAAACGCCGTGGACTTCCGCCATGCGCCGCCCAATCTAGCAACGACGCCAAGATGATGATTGTGAAGGCCTCTGAATTGGAGAACTACAAAAACATGCAACTGCTCTGTCCCAATCTGGAGAAGAAGCCCCTCACCGAAGTGGCCACCTGCAACTTTGAGGCCGCCATTCCAGTCACCGTTATGGTCAATCAGAACATGAACCCCCACGAGAGGTTCAACGTTGTCCATGTGACGTCCCTGCTGTCCACCCGATTCGGTGAGGTGCCGAGCAAGAACAATGTGAACGATGTGTTCGAGATGTTTGGCGAATACGAGCCTGGCCAGAAGGATGTGCTTTTCAGCGTAAGTTAGCTTTGCTTCGTGTGCTCTCTCTCTTGGTGTGGATTAATGGGTTTTTTTTTTTTGCTGCTCGCTTATAGGATGACGGAAAATCGCTGGAGACTGAATGGAAAAATCCAAATGTTGACGAAAAGACTGCTGTCGAACTTAGTTGTCCAAATGCGATTTCAAAACATTAAATTTTGAAACCTGTGTACCTACGGATGAGTTGTTCTTAAGAAATAAACACACGTTTTAGCCAAGAGAATTGAAGTTGTTTTTGATGATTCGTGTTGTTACTTATGTCCGTGGTCAGATCCGAGCATCGTGGGGATGACACTCTGTATGGCTTATTGAGCAAAGCAAGTGGAACAGCATCTGCGCCTAATTTACTCCAACATATGAAGATACCGAAACTAGCTAGACTACTCTCGTTGAAGAAATAAGATTTGTAAATAAAGGAAGGCCAAGCGACTACGTCAAAGTCGGGAATTCTGCTGGTATGGCAATCTACCATGGTAGAAGCTTAGAGGTCTTCACATCTCTCTGGCCCTACGTCCGACAAGCAGAAGTCCATAAAACCTGTTGGAGACTTGACTCGGGAAATTTTTCGTTATACACTTGACCGCATAAGCATTTTAGTGTATCGAGCAATCATCTCTATTAATTTTCTTTTTTCTGAAAGAGAGAGAGAAAACTCACGACCGCAAAAGTCTGCATAGAATGAGGGAATATGCGAGTGCGTGTTTTTGAATATACATGTTTTTGAATACTTTTTGACACTAGTGAGAGATAAGTTCATAAAAATAAGTCCATACAAGATAAAGGACAACAAATTTGCATTGAAAAAAGGGTGTAAGCCGCCTTGGTCTAATAAACAATTATCAAACCTCAAGAACTCAAAAAACAAAGCATTCAAGAAATTTAAAAACTCTAATAATCCTTCTGATTATGATTCAGACTTTTTCGTCCTGAATAAGTTTCTAAACAAACAATTCGTAGTCTCTGCAGAAAATAATATAACTCATGAAAGTGAAACTCTTTTTGGAAATTTATTAACTCCAAAAGGAAATCCACAGGAATTCCTAACTCAATCCATTTCAAGACAGAAACCTCCGACAACATTCAACATCTACTCTCGAATTATCTATCAATCCATCTTTTCTGTTTCCAATCCTAAAAATATAACTTGTAATAACGTGCCTAGCTCAGTAGACATCGGATCCTTAGCTTTGAATTCGAGTGATGTCTCCCTTGCACTTAAAAATTGAAAGCCAAGACTTAATAGTGGCTTGGACGGAATTCCAGCATTTATCCTCAAACACTGTGCCGTTTCACATTGTAGTCATCTATTACTCATTTTTAGCCGCTCCTTATCTGAAGGCGTTTTCCTTGACGAATGGAAAGAATCATTTCTCGTTCCCATTCACAAATCGGGTTCCAAACAAAACAAACTTTTCGAAGGTATTGTTTATTATTAGATTTTATAATAAAGAGCACATATCAGATGTGAAACATGACTTTGTATCCGGTCGTTCGACATCCATCAATCTGTCAATATGCTCTTCCTTCGTGATTAATGAGATGGAAGAAAGTAATCAAGTCGATGCTGGTTAAATTTTAAGGGCCGATGTTGAATGTGAACCGCACCTAAACGTCAAGTTTTTCCTGCATTTCATTTGACATTTCTCAATTTCAGACTGACTCAATTTGAACCATGGAAAGATACACAATCTTATTATGAAAATGGGCGTTCAAATCAAAATGCATATCGTGCACTTCGTGATTTTTTCGGTCAATTTAATCGTCCAAATGTGCGTACAATCGGAAAAATCGTTCAAAAATTTGAGCAAATCGGGTCTGTAGGAGATGTGAAAACACCAGTGCATGCTCGTATAGCTCGTACTACAGAAAATATTGCTGCTGTTCGCGAGAGTGTGGCTGAAGAGCCGCCCAACAATTGCACCTCTCACGCTCGTCGTTGATGAACATTATGCATAAAGTCTTGCATTTACACGCTTACAAGGTGCAATTGACTCAAGAACTAAAGCCTCTTGACCATTTCAAGCGTCGTCAATGGTCAGAATTGTGGCAAGAAATGGCAACAGTGGATGATCAATTTTCGAAGTAAATCATCTTCAGTGATGAGGCACATTTTCACTTCAGCGGATTCGTCAATAAGCAGAATTGCCGCATTTGGGCGAATGATAATCCAAGAGTGATTGTCGAAAAACCAATGCACCCACAAAGAGTGACTGTTTGTTGCGGTTTATGGGCTGGCGGCATCCTCGGGCCGTATTTTTTCCAAAATGAGGTCGGTCAGGCAGTTACTGTGAATGGTGTTCGCTATCGTGACATGATAACGAACTTTTTATGGCCCGAATTGGAGGATATGAATGTGGACGATATGTGGTTTCAACCGGACGGTGCCTTTTGCCACACAGCTAACGAAACAATGGCTCTTTTTCGACAAATTCAATGGCCGAGTTATCTCACGTGGTGGCGATGTCAATTGGCCGCCAAGATCATGTGATTTGACACCGTTGGATTTTTTTCTTTGGGGTTCTTTGAAAGAAAAGGTGTACGTCGATAAGCCAGCAACAATTCAAGAGCTAAAGGATGAGATAATTCGGCCCATTAACGGCATAAAACCTCAATTATGCTTCAGCTTCATCGAAAATTTGGACCATTGGATGGGGTGTGCCGCCGAGGTATATATATAATTAAATGTAGATCGTTGCGGTACACACGGTAGTCATTTAGGACCACTATTATTTATAATCTTCATTGATGATATTATTCGATCGAATAACCATAGTAAGTGTGTGTTATATGCGGATGAGATGAACATTTTCAGGAGCATACAAAATATTAATGACTGTCTTTTACTACAGTCTGATATAAGTAACATATTTGATTGGTGCATAAATAACGATTTATATCTTTGTTTAAAGAAAGGCCATTCAATGTCGTTTAATCAGTATATCCTCCGTTATTCCATTAGGTCTGTTGCTCTTTCTATGGCACATTCCGTTAAGGATTTGGGAGTCATGCTCAACTCATCATTCTCATATCGTGCACACATTTCCCATATCCTATCAAAAGCCAACTTAGCAGTGGGCTTCACAAAGCGGAACACCAAAGGATTTACTAATCCAATCGCCTTGTTATCACTTTGCATTTCCTTGTTACGGCCCTTTCTTGAATATGCAGTTGTAGTCTGGAATAACGCCTACACTACCTTTTCCGATCGTATCGAAAAAGTTCAAAAGCGATACACTAAATATATTTTCTGTAAGTTGCATTGGGATTTTCACCTGAGCTATAAGGCTAGATGCCAACTGCTTGGCATACAATCCCTAGCAACTAGACGCATTATTCATGGCGTAATGTTTGTTAAGGACGTACTTTCCTACCATATAAAGTGTCCTAGTCTTCTTCTTTTGATTAATTTTTGTTTGCCTGCTAGATCACTTCGAACCCGGCAAATATTATTCATGAGATCTCATTACACAGAATATGGGAAAAATGAGCCCCTCACAAGGGTAAGTACAGTTTTTAATGAATATGCACAACACTTGGATCTGTCGGATAACAGAGTAAATTTTAAAAGTACACCATTAAGCCTGTTTACATTTTAATTGCTATTTTTTATACATTGAAATTCCTTAAAAAATATTGTATAACCATAAATGAGATTTGTATACTCTATAATATCTGTTAGGGCATATGTAGCTTGTAGCTTAAATAAATAAATAAATAAATAAATAAATATTTAAAAAATTAAAATATAGAACAAATACCTTTAGATAAATTGGGAAATTTGTTTGTAGAACTCACTCGCCAGTCCAGAGAGTAGTTGCTAACTGGTTCCATCTTACCTAAGCCTTACAAAAACGAATCGTTTAGTTAGTGTCCCTTAACCCTCACGACGACATTTTTTTTTTCAAAAACCACTAATTGCACACGTCTGCAATATTGGGTTGGCGCGACAGACAGAGACGCACCTGGGCCTAGCTTCTACAGCAACCAATCGTGTTGTGGGTGCTATTGCTTCACCATGAGGGGATGAGACATACAGTTTTTTTTTTACTTACTTTGAACAGCGAAGTTGGAGAGGCTTTTTCTAGACAGTGACTCGAAAGAGGTGGTCGGTTTTTTTATGTTGGTTATCAATCTGTCCCAAACCCCACCCCCCTCCCCACCGGCAAATGAACTCCTAGGGGTGGAGGCGGGCTTTATGTTTGGGGTATAGGAGTATATTTTCATACATCCCAAGCCTGGCTAACGGAGTTAGGGCGATTGGCCTCCGATATTGAAAACCCTGGTGTACTAGGGCTCCATTTGGAGCCAGGCCTGAATGATGGCAGTATGCGAGCGCCTGGTAGCCAATCTGTCCCGCTCGGCAGACGGCTAAGGAACTACGAGCAACCCAGCGGTGGCCTAGTGAGCTGTTATGGGGGTGGGAAAGGGAGCAATAGGCAACGGACAACGGCATCGAATTAGGAAAGGCACATGGAACGTCTCATCGCTTTCAGGAATGGATCTTGAGCTAGTTGAGGAGGCTGCTAGGTATCGTTTGGATATCATGGGTATCTCCTCGACGAAGCAAAGGGGATCTAGAACAGTGGACCTTTTTTTGTCGGGAGTTGCACCTCAAATATTTGCACAGGCGGGAGTGGGGATACTCACAAGTCTCAGCTAGGATATTGGAATGGATACCATTAGGAGGGAGAGTCGGGATCTTAAAGCTCAAGCTTGAAAGTGCAGGTGTATGCCCCAAATCTAGTGTCAAAGTACGCGACTTACCTGGATAAAGTTAATGCTACCCTGGAAAGGGTAGCGGAAATGGATTCGTATATCCTGATGGGTGATATCAATGCCCACGTGGGTGTGGATGTAACGACACGGGGGAGTGTGATTGGGAGGAACGGTGATCCTCACCAGAACGCGAACGGAAAGAAGTTGTTGGACTTTTGCTGTGCAAAGGCATACATAAATACACATGGTACCGTCAGAGTCTTCAACAGAAGTCGTTGATAGATCTCTTTGTGTGTGAAACGAATGGTTTCTGATGTTCGTGGGATGAGAGGAGCTGAACTGACACCTGATCATCACTTGGTGTTGTGTACGCTGTACCTCACTGATAAAGTACCTCTCCTGCCATGGCGGAAACCAAGAGTGGTTACACGCATAAGGTGGGAGAAACTACAGAACAGTGAATTGCGGCTAAATTTTGCGCAGCACATATCTGAAAGGCTTGAGCTACTTCCAACTGTTCCATCGAGAGTAGAGGAAGAATGGCGACTGTTTTCAGCAGCTGTCATTGCCACTGCACGGGATGTTTGTGGAGGGAAGCGGCTTGGAGTGGCGGCAGGTGGTGAGAAAAGAGCTGCGTGGTTTAAAACGGCCGGAGTTCAAGAAGCTAACAGAGAGAAGAAGACCTAGAGAGACTGGATCCTGTGGGGGACTCTGCCTCTCGTGACCGGTACACTGAGGCGCGAAGAACTTGCAAATTGGCTGTGCGAGCAGCTAAAGAGCAGTCTTGGAAGTAGTTCGGCGAGAAGTTGGAAAGCGACCATAGATCTGCGAAAAAGGTTTTCTTGCAAACCATTCGTCTACTCAGAAGAAGGAAATTCAATATCATCGAAGGAGTCAAATCCAAAGATGGTGTGTTGCTTTTCAATGAGGTGGAATTTTCGGAGCTGCTCAATCCCGAACAGGGACAGAGGATGGCAGACCTGTAGTCTTGAGTGGGACGGATAATAGTCCAACGATGGAGGAAGTCATTCTGGCGATTGAATCGCTAAAAGCTGGCAAATCCGCCGGTGTGGATAAAAGCCGGTCAGAAATGCTTAAGGCAATGGGTAAAGAGGGAGTTTTATGGCTCTCTCGTGCCATTAAAGAGGCCCGGGAACGTGAGGAGACCCCTGGCGATTGGCAAACTGAGGTGATTGTCCAACTTCTCAAGAAGGGAGACAAAAGAGATTGCGCCAACTCCAGGGGCATATCTCTCTTAAGTCTCCCCGGGAAAGTCTACACTAAGATGTTGGAAGCGCGTTCTAGAGCTGTAGTCAAGCCCAGGATGAGGGATGAACTCTGTGACTATCGTCCCGGTAGAAGTACCACCGACCAGCTTTTCGCTTTAAGAATGGTACTTGAGAAGGCTTGGGGGTATGCCAAGGCCATCTAAAGCTGTTTTGTGGATTTGGAAAAAGGCATACAACTAAGTTTCTCGGGGTAAACTCTGGAGTGTTCTGGAGTATGGGATTGATGGCCCTCTTCTGTGGGCCTTTCTCTCAGCTGTGTTTGTGGATGTATGCACTGGATGTTGCAGCGCAGCCGAGGCGAAGAATTTTTCACATTGAGAAAGTTGGGGGTAAGTCATTTTCTTTTTGCAGATGACTTAGTGATCCTCACATCTTCGTAGACCGAACTCCAGCGCGCAATCGATAGGTTTGTGGCCGTATGTGCTGGGATGAAGGTCATTGATGAGCTGCTTCTTCGAACGAATGTCCCCTTCATCACGTCTTCCGAGGCGGGCGTCAAATGCGATTCCATCAGGTAGGCGACCGCTTGCAGACCCAGAACGAGGTGGTTGGACCAAGTCAAAAAACTCACCTCGTAACGCTTGGGCATAAGTCTTGATGAGTTAGAGTCGATGGCGGAAGATCGAGTTGCTTCGAGATTTCTCGTGCGTGGTTTACCCCTCGACCCCGGGTCAGAAGATGATGATAAAGCAAATACGGGAAGAATTTTTGACATGGCCATACGCGCATATGCGTATTATGGCTAGACATCTGTTTTGCAAACATGACGAAACATTTCGGTAAAGTTTGACACTAGCCCATGTACACTGAAGCGAATTATAGTTGAGCCTTTAAGCATGGAGAACTAATGAGGCTACTCGAGCTGTTAAGGAAGAGGAAAACGAACGAATTCGTGTCAAAGATTCGAATAAATGTGGACGTCATAAAGCAACCAATTTCATTGCTGCACGTTTCATAGTTCAGATTTAACACATTAATTTCCACGATCCCATACAAAGCATGTCGTTGCAGAGTTGAAAATAAATCTGTAACATTTGCACCCATCGACTGATGAAATTAATGAAATTCGAAACATAGTACAGGTATCAAAAAATCTTTTCGTGGTTCAAAACAGGGATAGGTTTTTTTTTTACTATTTTTTCTTCAGTCTCTACAATTGCAGACTCATTTTCAATTAAGTCTGCTATTCTAGACTCTGTGTCTGACTCTGTACAGATTAATGATATGATTATGGCTATCCGGAATGCTCCGCTTCGGAGTGCTATGGATGACGGTTGAGCTTCTTCCGAAAGAGAAACATCTATCAAAAATCCCCAAATATATACGACTGTAATGTCACTTAACCTCAGTTTTCGAAAACTATAAGTTCCCCGACTCAAATGGTGCAACAGGTGGTCACTGTGCAATGGTTAAATGGTCGAGTTGACCAATTTAGATTAGGTTAGGCATTAGAAGAACATCATCGGATGAAGCTAAAGCTTTCATAGTGTCAGAGCATATCTAAAGCATGGCCTGGGCTTAAAGCAAATAGTGTAGGGCCAATGATTCTCCCTTGCGTGTCTCCAGCGTCGGTGTAGTTGACCTTGAGGTATTCTTTTCCGCGTAGTAATCTTTTTTCGAGATATGTTTCAAAGATCTTATATAATTTTTCGAAAGAACTATACATGTTTAGCTCTTACAGTAAGCCGTCGTCTTTCAAAACTTCATCCAACAAAGAGACTACGGTGGATATCAGATATATATCCCTTGACATTCGCCATTCTGTCGGCAACGATCAAATGATAGTGAGCTTCTGTTCAGTTTCTTCCAAGCAGAAATACAAATTGTCATGAATTGAAAATCTTCTGTTTTCACAGTGGACAAATCGGGAAGACATCCTGAGCATAATTTTATACGACCCACGTAAATAGAATCGATTCATTTCTGAATGCAAAGAACCGCAAGTGCAACAATTATCACTCCGTGCAGCTGAGTCTCAGCTGGCTCCTGACTCATCAGCCAGTTTTGCACTAGGGCACTAACCAAGCAGACCAGACTACAGATCGCACAGTCTTAACCGCCTTTCTGATTGATTGATCGCTCTGTACAATTAGAAGTGTCTTCATGATTTATGCAAATGGGCTGAAAACTATTTATACTTCTGTGGAAATAATTAACGCTTTCGCTGTAAAGTGAACCGCTGTTGGAACGGCGAGTATTTAAATGAGAATCAGTCATTCAGTCGTTCGCCGCTCAAGGTCGGCTTTGTTTAGTGAAGCTAATTATTTGTAAACAAGTAAGCGAACACCACGGGAACTGCATAGAGCCGATGAGTCATGAAACATTCAATTGCACAGCTACCTCAACAATTTCTTGAAAACAAATGTGTGGACTATATGGCGCAGTTATTAGTTGTTTTTTTTTTTGCATAATAAAACAATCCAGAACGACTACACATGGTGGGTTATAGTTATACATAAGCTTTTATCAAAAACAGTAAACAATCCGGGATCGTGATAACTTTGGCGCCAAAAAATGTCGTAGAGGATTAAATAACAAGCATATTTTGGGGCGGGGTCTGGCACAATACTCTTTCAGTCTGATACTTATCGAAAATGAAAAAATGTCTCCACAATGGAATTGCTCAAGACTTTTTTTCCAGATATAAGATACCCGGCGTTGTAGGCTATATTGCACGCATGTCAACATTATATCGCCATCTTCAAATAAACAAAACATTACTTGTAAGTGAGGTGTGCTTAAGGTTTGTGACAATCAGCTAAGGATTCGTTTCGAAGATGATACAACCCCGAGTCTGGGTTTGTTTTAAGCGGTCTATGTTGCTGACATGGGTGCAGGCCCCGTTTTATTGCTGTCTGTTACCCGTTGGCTATTTGGGTGCAATTTATTCTTTTAGTTTTTTGTCTTTTATTTTGTGTTTATTGCGGATTCATGAACATGTATCGTTCGTATCCAAAAAGCAGGGGAACCGTTTAGCTGGGTTTGACATTTATTTTCGCCCGGATTTACTGTGCGTAAAAAGGAAATTTTTTGGAACATGACACTTCATGCGAAATTCATCATAAGCGAACAGACAAAACGTAAATATTTCAGGTGAAATGCTGTTCCGGGCGAGATACATGATAAGGCTGAATCAGTCTTTTAAGTTGAAGTTGAATTTCAATTAAAGTTGAATTGCGGAATGGCTCTTTCATTTCACAGACACGGAACAAAAAGCGTATAAAAAACGCTGTCAGATGAAATCAAGGGGCAAGAGAAGTAGAAGATGGACATCTCTATCCCTCCATTATCTCTGATCGCAGTTTGACTGTCGCATAGCTTTTATGAACGCAGTTGCCGACTGCTTTCATGCATAGTCACTGCAGTTTATTTTCATTTATGAACGCAAATCTTGCAGGGCTGCCGCAGTGTGACTCGATATGAACTCGGCCGTTAAATTAAACAATGTACATCAGTTGCGCCCCTATTGTTGAGCCAGCATCCTAACCTTTAGTGTGTAAGCCTAGTTGTAATCTCAATTGTAAAAATTATTAGCGTTTCATTGTTCTCTCACGAGTGGCGTCATGAACCACTCCAGACGGCCAATTTGAGAAGCTATTTCTGGGCATTTGTAATCCTTGAGCATTGTGAGTGAAAGAGGTTGGGCCGTGAAAAGTATTTTGCTCGTACCAGGAAATCGAACCTAGGTAATGTGTGTTATCTAGTTAGATACTCGAAAAATAATTTGGGCCTTGAGTTGGGCGTCGGGCCGTGCCGTTGTGAGTTGGGCGTCGACGCACCAACTCACAAGGGTACAATCGTCAGGTCCCAAATTATTTTTCGAGTACCTAACTACATATTTTTTGAATAATCATAAATCATGAATATTGTAGACAGAAATTTAATAGTTTTTTGTTTGCATTTGAATGTCGCGCCATTTGAAAGAAAACAAACCAAGCCAATCTTGAACTTTTTACTCAAATATATATGTATTTTTTTTTGTTTTAATAACGCTAAAGTACACAGCAGAAACAGTAACATAGTGCTTAGCTAAATTAATCAATTAAATGTTATGTATCATACATTTCAAATATGATCCGAACAAACGCACAGACGAACCCACATGAGCCTCGGTCGCTTATGATGGTCGATACATTAGTTTAGAGGTACATAGGTATGTATGTATATAAATTCTGTGAAAGTTTATTACAAAAGAGAGAAAACTTAACATTGTACGTTGCTTAGAATTTTCTATGACTCCATTCTTGTTCTTCTGGTTATGTTATTTTTTATGTTAACGGTTTCATTATATTGTTTTTTTTTTCTTGATTTTTATAAAAATGCTACCATAAATAACTAACTTAGAAATTAATAACGTAACATTCATTATTTAGTTTTTTTTTAGCTTTTGTTATGGTTTTTGTTTAAAATATATTTATTAATTATTGCTGAACACCCTGTAATTAAATTTTGTTTTAACGATCAGAACATGTTAAAGAGGGGATAACTAATTTCGAAGATTGCAAGCTTGAGACTCAATTCGACAGAAGGGGCAGGTTAATTGGTATTAGGAACCCCAAGTGGTGGAGACTTCAGAATTTGTGGGGTGCTCAAGAGCTGGAGTCCTTATTCGCATCCGTAGACTTGTTATTGGAATCGTTCTCCTCGTCAGAGTAGTCCTCGTCGTGGGTGTGTGTCACCGAGGTGGGTATTTCCGGGCGAGTGTGGGGGACCGTTGCGCCAGCCATTACCTGCTAAAATAAACAGACATTAGTAGAGAACAGGGTGCGTGAGTGCAAGTTCATACTTCCATCTCGTAGAATGGACCCATTTGTGGTTTTGCACACTTGATTTCGGACTCGTCTTCGGCATTCTGGTTCCGGGATCTCTGGATGCTGGGTGCATCCATGTTGAAGCGCTGCTCATGTGTGACGGTAGACTCGTGCGGCATGAGCATGGCCGGGGCGCGGAACATGTATGAGAATGGGTAGTAGATCATGTTGAGGAAGGTTGCTGCATACAAATCGGCATATCTGACCACCTGACTGGAGAAGAACGTTTGCCGTGAGCCCGAACGGAAGAGGGAGCCCATCATGCCGTAGGCCAGGTCCATTTTGTGCGTCACGTCGCGTATGCTCGAACGAACCTTTGATATATCGGGCTTCTCTTTGGTGCTCGAATCGAGGTTTCTGAAAATGAAATAAAGTCAGTACATCCCTGAATTAAATTTCCCCCTCCTCACAACCACTTACTTGTACATATCGCCCAACATTATGTCGAGCTGTTGGAGTTCAGCGAAAAATTGACATTTGTCGGTCCACACATGGAGCTCCTGGACCAGTTCGGGGATAATTAAGAACGTCCTCCAGCCACGGAGCTTCTTGCTCTTGAGGATATCGCCAAATATGTGATCACCGATGTACAGCACATCCTTGCCCTTGGCGTTGATGAATTTGGTGAACACCTCACACGAGCCGCCCGAGTACACCTGCCCCTGCTTCAGTGGTCCAGTATGCGAGCCGATTTTCAACGCCCCCGTTGTGGTGTCCACCTGCCGGAGGATGGTGCCTTCGTCGAAAAACAGCGGTTTGTTAGCATCAACCACAATCACGTCGAAGTATGTCTTCCAGTTCCGGTGTGGATCATCGGGCCTTGCGCCATGTGGAAAGTCGAATATGTGGGTCATGATTCTGTCGGTGTACCTGTAGTCGCTGTTGGTCAGCAGAAAGACCTTCGCGCCCGACTCTCGGATGCGCGACAAAATGATGGGGAGGCGTATGTCCTTCTTGACGTACGTGTCTAAGTTCTGAAACGAGATTGGGGCGCATTAAATCTCCTCAGTTTGAGGTGCATGCATTTTTGATGGTACCTCGATGGTTTTCTGCTTCAGGTCGCCTTGAATGTGCACGTAGTCCACTGCCCGTCGGACGTCCTGGAAGATCGATTTAAATGACATCCGCAACTCACCGGCCTTCACTCCGGTTTTATCTCTGGAAAGCAAACAAACGCAGATGTGATGAATGGTTGTGATGGCCCAGGCACTGGGGTTTGTGTTTAAAAATAACAAAACACAGAGGATAACTGTGGGATGGCAGTGTTTTTTCATTATTTTTTTTTTGTATTGTTGCAGTGGTCATGACCGTTGACCGTGACACTTGGCTCCAGAATTCTGCAGCAGTCACATCGCAGATATGCAACGCAGTTTGTGCAAGACAATGGCATGAGATTAAGCGCCAAACAGATGAAGAAAAGCTGCTTAAAGTGCTACCAGGACGATTATGCCATTTCGAGTGGGGGGAAATATATTACAGGAAAGTAAAGAAGTGTAAGAGAAGATGAGGGAGTGACCGAAAACACTGACGCATTGAGTGTTGAAGTCTAGGTAAATTGGTTGGATTTGGACGTTCGGAAGTAGCAGACCCCTCGTCACTTTCCAATTTTTCCATCATACAGGCAGTGACGTCAAATATGTGCAACGCCATTGTATTCAGTTATCAATAAAAACACAATATCGAAAAGCAATCAACAAGTATTGTTAATTTTGTTTATTTGGACTTGACAACCCTGTGCATTTGCACATCCTGCACGTGCATGGTGGGCCCTTCCCTGCGTACAAGGGTCAGTACATGTGCAAAATAATATAGAAAGTGCATTACCGATTATCGCAACTAGTAGAAACTGGGTTGTTGCAATTATCGAGTTGCGATTACTGCGTCAATAATGATAAAAAAATTAGCTGTTGCGAAAATCGAGGATTTGCGTGAATCGAGAGTTGCGTTATCGAGAACGTACTTTAGCTGAATGCTTGGTTTTAGAAAACACATTCAACACAATCACTATCAAGCCGGCGCCTATATTATGATCGAACTTCCCGGATCGTGACCTAGAGAAGTAAACCGTCTAGATCAGTGATGTTGAAACTGCGGGTCGCGACCCCCTCGGGGCTCTCAAAGAGTTCCTTGCCTTTTTTTGTTTTGTTTTGTGTGATTAAAAATGTCAGACTCTGTTTTGCGTAATATTATATTTGCAAGAAAGATTTTGTCGTAGAAACAAAATGTGTATATGTACATTGTCGCATGAGTGCGGAAAATGTACCAGCGCATCAGAGATATCATCAGTGACTGCAACCATGCTCACTTCGACCATCTGGTTGTGCCGTCAAGTTCGGATTAGTGCCCGCAATCCAATTTACCCTTTGACCTAGTAGTGATTCCCTCTTGGGATTTGTTGGTCATATGTGACTTCTTCTGGTCATTTAGTGGCTTTAAGAAATTTTAGAATATCTCTTGGATCTATGTTACTCAGATCCTCAAGTCAAGCAGTCTTCTTCTTGTTTCCGCAAGTGCAGGGCATGTACCGAGGTGCTGTAGTCCAGTTTCCTCTTCTTCTTTATGCATTCAGCTTCTGCAGAACTCATTGTAAGGTGCCCCAAGTCTTCTGGCATGGTTGCCTATGAGGCAGTGGCCAGTTAGCACCCCTATTACTCTACTGATATCCTTCTTGTCTAATTTTAGGAGGTTATCCGCCCTTCCTTGATTTAGCTTAGGCCAGATGGCTTTCGATAATCTGCAAGTATCAAGCTCCGATCATTTGCGGTATATATCGGAGAAGCTCGCAATTTTTGGAAAGAAAAATACTGCGAATATGTACCGGACTTACCTTCGACAGGAACCGTCAAAGGCACCACAGCAACAATAGACTTTACGACCAAGCACGCATCACCCCCCTACAAAAGTACATGCTGATAACCATCAGAAAGCCATCAGCTACTAGACATCAACAACCATCCTTACCAGGAAATCAGGAACCTGAGAAACACAATCCCTGGACAACGCTACCACAACGCGTTAAATCTGCTAAAGAGCAGAACTTTCCAACGAAGTCGAACAACGAGCTGCATGAATTCTACCAGAGCAGCGGTAGCAATCACCAGCGAGAGTAAGACGGCTACCACATCACCACTCCATACCAGAAGGACCACCATGGACATACCGACTTGAACAACCCGATGTAAGCACTAGACATTGTAGGACATAACAAGTAGACAATAAACGGACCTAACTTTTAGTTGTAAGTCTAGTTGTAATCTCAAGTGTAAAAATAATTTTCCGTTCAAATGAATTTTTAAATCGCTTTTTAAACTCCAATAATATTGAAATGAGGCAAGCTAAAGGAGATAGCTTTAGAAGTTTCTACGAGACAATAACAAAGAATTGCAGAATTTCTGCTGGCAGCACTGCATGCATATCTGCACACGAAACACACGCGCAGAACTTAATGTCAATTTAGTGTATTTGTGCGTACAAAATCTATTAATGTTTGTTCCATTGTAATATCCTGCGTTCGTTGCTTAGGAGAAATAATAAACAAATGGCTAACGACAGGTGGCAAAATTCAATTGTGCTAGTATGTTCTCTGCGCAGCGAAATTAGAAATAGAGACTGGCTGCAGCGCTGCTTTGCATGCAGAATTTATGTGTGTTGAGGTATATAAAATCGTGTGTATTCTCATTTCGCTGCATGAGAAAGTCTGCACATCTGTTTCCAGCATAAAGCGTTGTCAAAAGCGAAGGAGATTCAGATGTCTCTGAGGAAACATGATGGCAGCTACCCTGAAAATGCGGAATAGACGGCCATACTTCTACTGGAAACTCACTTTACGGGCAGTCATCAAACCACTGACGGGTCTGGGACGAATTTGCCAAGACTAGGGGTAATGGACTGGAGAGAAATATTCTCCAAAGGACGCCTGGAATGGGCAATAAGCTCGCTCCAGCCATTCAACTCTCCAGGGGTTGATGAAATTATACCAACCCAGCTCCAAAGGGGCTAGAGCGAACTGCTTCCATACCTCACCAGTATAACTAGTTGTCTAGCGCTGGGATATATACCAAACCAGTGGACAGGGGCAAAGGTAGTATTCATGTCAAAGATGGGATAGAAAGACCCAAGTCTTACAGACCGATCAGCCTTACATCATTTCTGCTGAAAATGATGGAGAAAGTTGTAGACAACTACATAAGAGAAGAAATATCTCCTCTGCATTACTGTCAACACGCGTACAGCTTTTATGCGATGCTTAATTTCCATGCGAAAATTTGAGAACATTTGGCAGGCGCAAGTGTTTTATAGTGGCAATTTTTCACTCACTCATGTCTGACCGTTGCGACATTTCAAGGATGACTGCCGACCGAATCGATAAAAACCTCTTGTCTTGTCTTGTGAATTCAAAAAGAACGATTTTATTTGCAACATGACCACTTCACTACTCACATTCCCTTAATCTGGACATCATATTTGTCACTCATAATTTTTTCTTTTCCTTGCCAGCTTTTTCCTGACAGCAATTAATTGCAGCAGTAGCAGATGGAGTCTGCAGGACACGATGGTTTTATATGTTTTCCTCTTCTCTTTGTTCATTGTACTCGGTTGAGTGCTTTTCATATCAGCTTGTGGCTTGTGAATTTAATTTTTGTTTCATTTCTAATATTGCTTTTATTTTTTCATAATTTTTGCAGTGTGGATACCGAATAAATTTAGAATCAGTAGCAACTCAACTTGCTAGCTGCAAAATGACACCCAACTCCATTTGAAAACAGTAATGGGTTCAGAAATACACGTGAAATTTCACTTGGCTGCTATTAAATATCCTCTACTTAATCATCATCTTAGCAGATCTTGTGCATTTCTCATGGGAATATGATTCATTGTCAATTTTCTACTTCTTCGCCCAGGTCACCCAACCACTCTCATGGAAGGCATCCTAGATGATTTGTAGCCATTTAGCCCACACCGAGTAACCTCAAAAGTGTAAATATTTCATGGGAATAAAAAATGCCTGCCATACGTCGTGCAAATGTGTCAGCCCATGCATATTTCACAAGAAGAATATCTAGCGAACAAAAACCCATTAATTTTCTGTGCGCCTGAAAATATGCTACGCACACCTGATTCCAAATTGTTCACACCATTCCACGAGTAATTCCATACACACACACCACACATGCTTACTCAATTTCATATTGCTATGTTCATAGCATCAACCGCAATCAAATTACGGGAAGTTCCAAATAACAGCGGAAGTTACAAATAAATCAATTTGTCTGCAACCATAACCTTCATTCGATTACGACAAGGCTCGACAAGGTACGACAAAGGCTCTAATCGACGAAAGTAGTTAAAGAAATATCCCTAAGCCGTTCTCACTTACCTGATGTAGTCCTTGCTGTGGGTGAAGAAGTCAATCAGACACGCGAGCAGGTAAGTTTCTGGTAAATGGAAAAGAGTGTTTAGTACGTAAACGCGCGATTCGTCAAGCTTCAAGAATTTATTCGGATACATCTCGTACACTTGGTTGCTGAAAGAAAGAAATGCGATCGTGAGGTTGTTGCTAAAGTATGATGGGAAATATGCAAAACACTCACTGCTTCCAGAATTCAAAGCCATGTACACACACAAGTATGTTTCCGTATGCGTCCATTTTCAGAAGGTTCCCGTAGAGTGTATCAAACCATAAGCCGCGCACGGGGAATGACGGATCGTACTCAAACTGCAGAATTTCCTTTGGGTAACCCATGCCGACGAGGTGCTCTTTGATCAGGTTGAAGCCGAGGTTTTCATATTGCGGCGATTTGTATTCTGAAATTGGAACATTGAAACGTATATCAATCAAGAAGCCATCAAAGAGATGAAGAAGACCTGGATTCTGTTGAAGGACCCTGCTTACGGTATGGGAAGGCGAAGAACTTCTAAATTGGCTGTGCGAGCAGCTAAAGAGCAGTCCTGGAAGGACGAAAAGTTGGAAAGCGACCTTCCTCAAATGTGGAGGAAGACATTTTGGCGATTGAATCGCTAAAAGTTGGCAAATCCATCGATATGAATGAAACCCGACAAGAAATGCTTAATTTAATGGGTAAAGAGGGAGTCCCAGGGCTCTTTCGTGTCGTTAAAGTGGCCTGAGAACGTGGTGAGACACCTGGCGAGTGGCAAACTGGGGTGATTGTCCCTCTTTTCAAGAGGGGCGACAAAAGAGATTGCTCCAACTACAGGTTCAGATGTCGCCCTCCCTCAGGCGCGTTCTATAGCTAAGGTCGAGCCAGGATTGGCTTTCTTTTTAAGAATGGTACTTGAGAAGGCGGGGAACTACCCCGAACCGTTAAACGGCTGTTTTGTAGATTTGAAAAATGCGTACGACTCCGACCGAGTTCTTCGAGGTAAGCTCGGGAGTGTTGTGCAGGAGTTTAGGATTGAACATCCTCTTTTGAAGCCCATTCAGTCTCTGAGCACAAACCTTTGGCGGCTGTGTCTCTGATAATGTCAACACCTTTCCACGTGGGCGTTCGACTCTGCCAAGGGTGCGCGTTGTCACCTCTTCTTTTCATTTTATATGCAAATGGAGGATTTTGTAATACAGACGAGAGGAGAATGTTTCACATTAACTTGGCTATCCTCGCATCCTCTCAGACGGAGATCCAGCGCGCACTCTATGTGGCCGTATGTGCTGATGCTGGGATGAATGTTAACGTGGACAAATCAGAGGTTATGGAACGCCTGCTAACATTGGACCGGGTGGCGAAGTTCAAGTATGAGGCGAGTGATAGGAGGCTTGGAAGCAGTACTGGAAGATATGTAATCAGAAGGGCCGACAATGCCAAGTTAGTGGTTTTCTCTGTATTTTTTTCAACCATCATGCTTTTTGGGTAATGAGCGAAACAATAAGATCACGAATACAATCTGCCGAGATGAGATTTCTTCGCGCTGTTGTGGTACGTTGTTAGTACGTGACGTTCTCAACGTTCTTCGAACAGGAAGGCCTCAGCTTCGATTGTTTGGTCACGCAGCACGAATGTCCCCATCATTACGACATTCGAGGCTTGCCACATTTGCCACATTTTGCCGCAGGTTCTACTGCTCGCGTAAAAAGCTATGGATGCTCTCTTAACTCGCTGGTCTACTCTTAGACTCCAGATGAGTTTGGGATCTAAGGTGATGCCTATATCCTTTACACTGGAAGATAGAGATAGCAATTGATCGTTAAGACGGGTTAGAGGAAATTGGAGGTTTTGGTGAAGAGCTGCAGCTCCGCTTAAGTTGATACCTAGGCCTTTGCAGCACAGCTTCCTTTACACAGTGCGCAATCCATGTTCTCATTGATCACAGCCGGTAACTTACATCATATCAATATCGTTTGCAAGCCAACATAGTATCATCTCGTTAGTGGGCAAGAAGACACATTCACGAATTGGTGGAAGCTACCTCATGTATAATGAAGTTACGGAATCTGTCGAAAATAATGCATTAAAGGATTTGTCACAAAAGGACGAGGCTTAGCAAACGATAAGCGATTAATTCTTCCAAAAAACCTTTGGTGTTATGATTGAAACCCTGAAGGACTGGTACAAAATGAGAAACACGAGATGCGGCGTAAATATCCTTGCCTGGTTAAGCTCTTTGCTGCTGTCGCCTGGTGCCGCTTCGCCGGTTAGTTAAAGTCAATAGGAGAACTCAAGTTAAACTGCATTTCATCCGACGTCGGTATTGTATAGATGACGCCAAGGGCTTGTTTGGTGAGTACATTCGCCGATGCGTCAGGTGCTTTCGACAGAAGCAAACCGTTCCTAGTCAACTCATGGGAAGCCTGCATACCATCTCCCCGCTGCTCGTCCTTGCCAGCATTTTCAAATTGTGGTTTGGACTATGGGATTCCGTTCGCACACAATAAAGGGTGCTTGGAGACATGAGCATGTGTTTTATTCTCACTCTTCGGCGCTTTTTTGCGCAACGAGGATACCGCTCGGATATAGCGTTTGTGGTACAAGTTTTGCTGGCGGCAACAGAACATTAAGACAAGCACTAGAAGAGTATCGCAAGCAAGTTGAGGACTTGCAAGTTGTGAATCTGTTGAGAATTTGTCAGCTGAGGAGATACATGGCACTTAATCCCCCCAGGATCCCCAAACTTCGGTGGCATATGGAAGCCGGGATAAAAAGTGTGAAACATCACCACCATCGATAACTCGGTAATGACTTTCGATTCGAAGAATACTACACAAAGTGCTCAAGCAGATCGAGGGTGTTCTCAAAAAAAGACCCCTGACGACGTTGTCTGATAATTCAATGTATAGAGTACGGCTCGGGCATTTTTTGATTGGGAGTGCAATAAACTCAAACACAGCCTAACCCTCGATGGAAGCAGTTACAGTGGATGAAACAGGACTTCTGGAAGCGCCGCAGCTGCGAGTATCTTCATGAGCTCCAGGAAAGATTCAAGTGGCAACCAGTGCAGCGGATGACTTGATGATTAGATGAAATAGGACTTTTGGAAGCGCCGCAGCTGCGAGTATCTTCATGAGCTCCAGGAAGGATTCAAGTGGCAACCAGTGCAGCGGATGATTTGGTGCTTCTGGGGAGAATTCTTGAAATACATCCAGGAAAGGACAACCTTTTCTAGTTTCTAGTGGCGAGCACTAAGACTAGATCACCAGTCTTCATACGGCCAGTGTCTAAAATAGTGGTTTTTCCGACCAGCGTTGAGGAGCTAAATGGTGGGTGGTGGGTGGATGAGGAGCTAAATGCACTGGTCTCTTATAATTCTTCCTTTGCCGCAGTACCCGGGCGAGGTGGGCACAATGTTAAAGAGTTGCACCACGTCTTTAAGGCCAGAAAATGCTTGCATTAATGTCACACTAGAATTACTACGCCATCTATTGGTGCAAAGAATTCAATAAATTTGCTCCACTTTTGGTTGAATTTTCATTCTTCCGTTTTTCTTAAAGTCCTCTTTCTAGACCCGTCTTCGTCACTCCCTTCGTTCGTGGGAGCAAGTCCCCAAATTCCCGCAGGTTCAAATAACCTCCACCTCAACCCATTTCCGATGTAGCACTTTTAAGAGTACATATTATGTAGCCATAGAAATCGTTTCAACGCCAAAGGGGATCTTTCAAACGTAAATTAATTACTTTTTTAATTGGTGCCCCAGGTCAAAATTTAGATGGAAATTCAAAGTTCAATCCACACTCCCTGCGTCCTCCGTAATTGAGGTTTACCCACAATCATTGTCATTCAATACTTACCCGCAAGCGTGTAATCCATGTCGAACCCATAGAACTTGATATTTTCCAAATGCAGAGATCGGTTCACAAAGATTCTGAAAGGAGAAAAAAGGGGATTGTTCGTAAATGTCCGGGATTCAGACTGGGGAAGATACATGTAAACAATTTCAATTGTACTCGTAATAATTGCATTTGCAGTGATTACGTTAATCCAGTATTTTCAAAGGACTTCAAAGGGAAAGGAGATCTATGCGATTAACTCAGATATAATCTTCTCGAAGAGGTGTATACACAGTTGTTATTGTGAATCGGCTTCATTCACTTCATACGTGCAGGGCCTGCTTTTAATCTTTGCTCATTTATGTTTAAGGTTCCGTCAACAAGCGAGGCACTTCATACAGAAATCATGTGCTTTAGGGCGAGAAATTCGTGTACATCAGTGGTTTTCAAACTGTGGGTCGCGACCCGTTAGGGGGTCCTCAGTAGTTCTGCGGTGGGACGCGGTCGCAAGACGGTAAGATTAATAAAAAAAAAAGTACTGTGCTGTGCATACATATGTTCCTGTTTAGTTCTTAAAAAACGTTGAAATCTTGCATTACTCTTGACGATTGAATCGCTTTCCAAATTTAGTCCTGTCCTCTTCTTAGTTTTAACGTCAAACATTGAAGAGAATGTTACGCAGGTATGAAGTGGCGAATGGCAGGAACAACCTCAAAGCCTCGTTTGCCAGCTCATGATACTCTCCTCTTCCGTTGTGGATGTTTGTGGAGTGAAGCGGATTGCAGTGGCGGCTGGTGGTGAGAAATGAACTGCGTGGTTTAAAACGCCCGGAATTCAAGAAGCCATCAGAGAGAAGAAGAAGTCATACAGAGACTAGATTCTCTCGGGGGACTCTACACTGAGACGAGAAGGACTTGCAAATTGAAGAGCAGTCCTGGAAGTAGTTCGGCGAGAAGTTGGAAAGCGACCATTGATTTGCGAAAAAGGTGTTCTGGCAAACCATTCGCCGAGTCAGAGGAAGGAAATTCACATCAGGAGGAGTCAAGTTGGTTTCCATCTTACATGGTGGACATCTTACATAGATGGAGCGAGCACTTTTCGGAGCTGCTCAATCCCGAACAGGGCACAGAGGATGGCAGACCTGTAGTCTTGAGTGGGCCGGATAATAGTCCAACGATGGAGGAAGTCATTTTGGCGATTGAATCGCTAAAAGCTGACATATCCGCCGGTGTGGATAAAATCCGGTCAGAAATGCTTAAGGCAATGGGTAAAGAGGGAGTTTTATGGCTCTCTCGTGTTATTAAAGTGGCCTGGGAACGTAGTGATATACCTGGCGATTGGCAAACAAACAAACAAAAGAGATTGCCACAACTATAGGGGCATATCTCTTTTAAGTCTCCCCGGAAATGTCTACACTAAGATGTTGAAGCGCGTTCTAGAGTCAAGTCCAGGATGGGGGATGAACAGTGTGACTATCGTCCCGGTAGAAGTACAACCGACCAGCTTTTCACTCTAAGAATGGTACTTGAGAAGGCTTGGAAGTATGCCATGTTGCCAGTTGTTTTGTGGATTTGGAAAAGGCATCCGACCGAGTTCCTCGAGGAAAACTCTGGAGTGTTCTGCATGAGTATGGGGTAGAGGGTCCTCTTCTGAGGGCCATTTTCTCAGCTGTGTTCGGGTTAACGGTGCTAAATGAACACCTTTTCACCGTGGACGTTGGACTTCACCAAAAGTGGATCTTGTCACCTCTCCTTTTCACTGGATATATGGACTGGTTGTTGCAGCGCAGCCGAGGCGAAGAATGATTCATATTGGGAGAGTTGAGGATGTCATCTTCTATTTGCAGATGACCTAGTGATCCTCACATCTTCCCAGACGGAACTCGAGCGCGCACTCGTAGGTTTGATGCTGGGATGAAGGTCAACGTGAACAAATCGAAGGTTTTGGTCATCTTCAGAACGCCTGTTCAATGCACTATATATCCATTGAAGCAGGTGGAGAAGTTTAAGCATCTCGGTGTCTTTTTCACGAGTGATGGAAGGGGTAATGCTAAGCTTTCCTGTAGGATTGGTCATGCTGGGTCAATTTTGAAAAAGGCTTGGTAGATCTGTAATCAGGAAGGCCGAGCTAGGTGTCAAAGCCAAGTTCGGTCGGGTTTTTTTTTCATCACTATAGACAGTGAAGTGAAGTAAGATTCAAAAACCCGATTCGCAGTTTGATTTCTATATGTTGTTCAATATAGGAATACTAGGTGAGGTTAGGTTGAAGTGGCTGACTGCTGTACGGAGAGACAACCGCCACACGTAGGCCAGGAGATGTCCATTGCGCTACAACGCGGATCTATGAGCACCTATTCCGCAAACCAGTTAGTGCTTCTGTTAAAGCAAAGAGGATGACTTACTCGCATGGTACTAAGTTCAGATAGGCTATCAAAATAATAGGCTCCCAGAAGTATAAGTCTACGGTCTAAGGAGAGAGCACTGCAGTTGCATAGCAGGTGTACACTATTTCTTACTCATCCTCGTCTTCTGCAGATCTTCTTGGAGGGAGGCCGAGTATGGAGAGACAATGCCATGTTATAACGCCACTGAGAGTTCTAAGATTCGGCCTGCTCAATCTAATCAGACTAAGCGAACGTTTAGGGTCGAGCTTGCGCCAGAGTTCTTTGGCAATCAGGCATCCCGTGCCAGTTCTACGAATTATTTGAGCAAGGGTTTCTAGCTTCAGTAGATGTTTCATAGTAGCCATATGCATGGAGGTGGAGTCCAGAGCTTGTACCCTTTCTACCGAGTTCGTCTGCTTCTGAAATGTCACAGAGTCCCGGCACCCACATGAGATGGATGTTAAACCATTTGTTTTCTAACATATGGAAACTGATCGTTGAAGGCCTAGCTCGCAAACCCAAATGTATCATAAAACATTATATGTACCACTCTTACCCCGTCCACATTTAGTCGAACCTAAGAGCAAATATGTTCTTTACAAGGTGCCTGGTTAATGGAGGACTATGTTCATGAAGCAGCATATTCGCAACAGAATGCCGAAAGGATAGACCCATATACATGTAATGTGAGACACTTGGAACGGTCATCATTCGCTTTTACAATGCAGAAGGTATCAGTTAGGTCTGAAGGTCCATTGTGCCGCCACTAGAGCAGGCTAAGGCTTGGTGTCCACATCATAAAGCTCATTGCTAGATTATTCTTCCAAAATACATTTGCTTTGCCAGACAATAACAGAGACGATGTGTGGAATATTCCTCTTCTTCTTTATCCATGCATCGACCATAGAAGAACCTAAGAACTGCAATTGAATCCCGAGCACTGCATATTATTCCTCGATGGTTCAGTGTTGACCTCGTATGATTACAGATGCCCATAGCATTGTCATCGTCACATGCATTGATCCAGCAATGCATGGGGGTTCTTTTCGCTGGACTGGACTTGAACCAGGAGAGGAGACCGCGGTTTATTTTGTTCTATTATACTTGAGGCACTGCCACGAGAAGATACCTTGGAGTTCAATTAATCCAGTTTAATGAAATTGTGTCTTAAGCGACGCGACAACGATTAAAGACATCATCAGTTAAGTGGTGGACGATTTATCGTGAAAAGTGGTTATGTTTCACCTCTTCTCTCTCGCCATAGCATGATCATTTAACTTCTTCTTTCTTTGACTGGTGTGCACCTGGACCTGAGTCAACATTCGTCTTCAACTAGCACGGTATTGGGGTAGGCGCCTACAGTTTCGTCCACCCAACTGAGTCTTCCTCTTCCAAAGAGAGAGGTAGAGGAATTGCACAAACGAATCAATAACCTCCATAATCAAGTTTAAATAAATCAAATCGAAAAAGAAATTTGAGTCCTTCTTAAAGCGCTCTGGCGGATGTGATTTAATTTGAATGTTCTCCCACTCCCACATGTACCTTACCTAATTTGTTATTCCGTACGCGGCGGGAGGCGGGAAGAGGGAGTCAGGGATCAAATCAAATAAAGTACTTCATGTCGCTTCAAGGTCATATCCCATCAGACCTACATCGCATTATCCTTGGCATTTCCGTATTCATTCACCGATCAATCACTCCCGTAGCAGGAATACTTTTATGTCTGTCAAGTGTCAACTTTTATCCCCACGGTATATCCCCTGAAGAGAAGGTTCCCTCCACGCTTCGACCATCGCTCGACGCACTTCAACGTGGCCGCAGCCATAAATTAGTCGCAACAAGGACGAAACAAAAGAATATAAGGAAAAACTTTCCAACATTGTGACCCCCTCCCCATGGAGAGGATTACACCAAAAAAAGGGAAACAAAGAATATTCAAAACAAAGGTCGCCTCCCTTATTTTGAGCGGAGCACAATACTTCCATTCCACGCCCGCGTCACAGTTAAATGATCACTTCCCGTCGACGCTCGTTGAATATCTCACTTCCTCGCCGCTCCCACTTCCTCGATTGTTTCTTTTTTTTTTTAGTTGCTTACACGATTGACCCAGATACATGTGTATGCACACTCGCACTCTCCGACGCTTCCAAGGGTGACAGTTTTTGAAATTAAATTCTGTTACCGAACGAATGTATGAATGAATCAAGGGACACCATGAAGTGAAAGCCCCAGACTGTACAGAACCGGATGGGACATGAGGAAGAGTGCAGAAGAATTAAATAGGGCCACAGGACATTCGGCTCAAACGACTGCTGCACAGTCGAAGGGGGCAACATGTCCGTCGTCATTTCGGTGGCGGGCGTCGCCACGCTACGGTCGCTGGAACAATGCCAGAAAAGTTCGCAACCCATGTGTAATTTCAAAGGATGACACAATGAAGGAACGAAGGAAAGCTCATCGCTTGTAGAATTAAATTACATAAGGAATGTAGAACAATAGATTTCTTACTTCAGTGCGTTGCCGCGAAGGGAAGGGAAATCAGGTGCGCAATTCAATTTCCGATAAGTGAGTGCAATTAAGCCCAAGTGCTGAGGTCTGCTCGCTTATCTCCCGTTTTTTTAGGTAAATGAGTCTCGGCGACCACATCCATGCCAAACAATTGCTAGGACCGCGCCAAGAATACTAACAAAATACAGATTAATTGAATTTTAATACTCAGCAATTAATGGTGAGGCAGTAAATTGGAACGACAACGACTTTGGATAATCCGATAACAGCGCGATTAGGGAGTACGTGAAAGCACTTAAAAAGTATTAACAGCTCCTTTTATTGTTTGTATCTCTAAGCTGCTCATCCTCGGGAATAAAGTCATTCGGAATCGGTATGAGCTGTTTTGGTCCGTTGGGTGTGTTCGGTGTTTAGCACCGTTTAAATCGAAACTTTTTCACAGCGTTTGGTTGTCCGCAGGGAATGATTCAACAAGAACGTTGTACTCAAGTGAACAAATTTTTACTTCTCGTCAATTTGGAATAATGGTCGTAATGCTCAAAGACAGGAAGTTTCGCATGTTGTTCGAATTTATGTTGTTGATGTCCTCAGCTAAAAAAAAATATCTTAACTTCCGTAGCATTCAACTCAAGGCTATAATGTTGTTCATACGGCTACAATGTTTCGAGGTTTGCGCCTCCTATTTGACGGATTGCAACATCCTTTTAGCCGGACATCAAGACCATGGGGTCGATTTGGACGAGGATTATATCAAGCACTTTGTACGGCTCACAGAGCCCCCGATTGTGTCCTTCTCTTCTTCATTCACCACCAAACATCATTCTTCGAAGCCTAGAATCAACTTTATCGTCCAGCTTTCAGATGTGCCAGAATACATGTTTTAAAGAGAATGAATTTGATCTTTCAAGCCGGCCAAGTGACCCAAATTGTTTGGATTAACTGAAGTGGTATAGACTAACGGGGCAGATTCTGCGTCGGTTTTCACTAGGAGTGGAGTTCACATTTGCTCCGAAGTAGAATTTAAAAAAAATATAAACGTTTTGTCCAATTTCTAATCCTTTTAAGAGATCTATTCTTCGGCCAAATTAGCTGAAACATCCGCAAACGTAGCCACTAAGTGAGTTTTGCGAATGTCCGCACATGACCTGAAATGTGTCCTGAGTCAGGACTCCTGACACCCGGCACCGGGTTGGTTTTAGTAAGGCACAGTCTAACGGTGGAAACCTTGAGTGTGCAATGGACCCAAGTTGTTGCTCTAAGTGAGTGGTAAACCGATTTGTTTCAAAAAGAAGAGAATGCACTTTGAAATATTTTTGACATGAACACGAATTTTGGTAAAAATGATTGAGCGCCAGTGGTATTTACAGCAATTGGTACCAGAGAGAAGATTTTGCACTACAAAAACTACATCGATGTTTTATTCGATGTAATCGAAAATGTACATCGATACATAATGATGCATCGCTGCAAAAACATCGATGTTCGAATAAAAATCGAATAAAAACATCGACGTAGTTAAAAAAAGCACAAACAATTCAGAAGCAAGCTGCAACTGCAATGCAAAGAAGAACAAGCACTTTATAGGTTTATTCTTATTCGTTTTGGAAAATGTTCTTCCCTATTCTTGTAAACACAGCACCACAATCACACAGAATAATAGACATCAGAAATGAAGTATTATAGAGGTAGCCAACTTCTACCTCTCTTGCCCCTTAACATTTTTGATAACCACTTTTTATATCGTTTCAAAAGCCGAATTGACCAATCAGAGAACGGCATTCACATTATTTCGTGAATAACAGTCAAAAATTCACGAATAACTGTCAAAAAGCCACTCAAATTCATCGATAGGCTAGGGGGAAATCAGCTGTAAGGTTGGCCATCTCTGTAGTACTCCATTTCTGATAGACATGACAGATTAGTCTGCTACTTTTGCCGTGTGAACAAATGACTTGTATCATTTGTATATGTCGAATATATTAAAGTCGATACATCATATTAATTAAATGGTGATTTTTTAGCTATTATCTTTTTGGCAACACTGGTTTAAACAGCTGAAGCACGTTTCGTGTTTTGTTTCACTGTCAAACATCTTCAGTTTGGTCTATAATTTAACCACGAATCGTCTTACAAACGAACAACGCTTGCAAATTATTGAATTTTATTATCAAAATGCGTGCTCTGTTAAGAAAGTTCATCGCGCGCTTCTTCCATTTTATGGTCAGTTTAAGACGAAGCTCATTTTTGGCTCAATGGGTACGTAAATAAGCAGAATTGTCGATTTTGGAGTGAATAGCAGCCAGAAGCATTGCAAGAGCTACCAATGCATCCAGAAAAAGTCACAGTTTGGTGCGGTTTATAGGCTGGTGGCATCATTGGACCGTACTTCTTCAAAGATGATGCGAATCGTAACGTAACTGTGAATGGTGAGCGCTACCGTGAGATGATATCCAACTTGCCCAAAATGCAAGAGCTTGACTTGCATGACATGCGGTTTCATCAAGACGGTGCCACATGCCACACAGCACGCGCAACAATGGACTTATTGAGAGGCGAGTTCGGTGAACATTTTATTTCACGTTCGAGACCGGTCAATTGGCCGCCTAGATCGTGCGACGACTTAACGCCTTTAGACTATTTTTTGTGGGGCTATGTTAAAGCTCATGTCTATACAGACAAGCCCGCTTCAATTGACGCATTGGAAGACAACATTGAAGCATTTATTCCTGAGATACCGGCCGAAATGTTGGAAGGAGTATGCCAAAATTGGAGCGGATGGACCATTTGAGGCGCAGTGAAGGTCAAAATTTGCATGAAATAATCTTCAAACATTAAATTATATGGACCGTACTATCGATTCAAATAAAGATTTCATGCATTTTTCTGAATTTTATGTTTTTTTTTTTGAAAAACTTTCCTATAGCTTTTAAAGAATCACCCTTTACATCCATTATCATACTTGCATCCGATACATCGACTGATTCGATACATCGAACAGCAAACATCGATGTTTTCGATGTTGGTGGTGTTCTTGCAACAGCGCTTAAATAAAATAATTTGAGAATAACACTTGGCATTTTCCTCTATGACTTCCAAGACGTTACTGATAAACCATTACTCTGCTTCTCAGTGTTTTAAGAACTTCCGGATGACTGGACATAGCTTGGAATTCCAAACAAGGCTAGCTAGGAGTACATTGCCCACCACTACCATCACTCAAAATGTCCGAAATGAGTTTACGCGACTAGTCACTGCCATGTGCAAATTCTGGGTAAGAAAGACAGCAGTTTGTTTACCGATTTTGAAAACAATCGCAATTGCAGACCAATTATTTTTTATTATTCCTCCTCAAGTTCTCACATACTAAACTCTCTGTCACGCTATCTAAATTATGTTGTCATTTCATCTTTGTCTCGATTCACGACCCTTTCCCGCAAACATGAGAGGACCTGAAATCGCTCATCAATTCAACACACAAAACGCTTGACCTTACTGTGAAGACTAGCAATCTTACAAAATCCCCTACACGACAAGATAAATCATCGCTCGAAAATCAACAAGATTTTGGCTCACCACCGCCACACTTAGTCGCACTCAGTGAGACACTCGACCATCGACGATATGATCTTCACCTTGGCCATGCCGAACAGGATGATAAAGATGTTTCGTGTCTGACAAACCAAGATGGCGCCAATAAATCACTTCCTCCTTCCCGAACGAACATGCATCTGCTGTCAGTTCGAATTTAGCCAATCCTCGCAAACACCCACAGCATCTTTGCTCAGACTCTCTCGGCTAATGATGGCAACAGCGGGTTTATTTTTGACACCGAGAATATTTTTACACAGTTTTCGCCGACAGCGATGACGATGGATGAATTATCGGCGCGTGGTATGGCTCTCTCGCAAGGGGTGGCCACCGCATCCAACTGGCTGATGATGACTGGGTTAATTGCATTGAAAAGCTATTTTGCTGCTTGTCACAGGGAATGTCATTAATAAAATATCGGGTGCATTGGTGTTGCACAATCGTTCTGAATCGGCTGCGAAATGGATGACATTTTGACATTTTTATCGTGTGTGGCATTTGTGGCAGTCGGCAATGGTTTTGCGAAATTAAATATTACGACAGCCGATGCCAAGGGCTTAGTGGGCAATTCAACAACGTGGCTAAAGAACGGTCAGTGGAAACGATTGAAATTTGTCATATTCATATTTATTTCGAAATAAAAGCGTGACACGTAAATGGGAACGAATGCATGCCATTAATTTGCATTTGATCATATGTGCCAGCCTTGGTTAAATCTGAGTTTTTTTTAGATGTCTTAGAGTAGAAGACCGACGATGGGGATGGATGGTTTAGATGATTAGGAAATATTCTGGCTGGACTTTCGGGTAGAAGCCACAACGATATACGAGTTCTGCGGACGTAGGACTTGAAATGAAAGGAATTGGATACTTGTCACAGGGTCTAAGGAAGCAAAGGAAAAGGAAAGGGTTGCTGATCTCGTTTCGCGCAAACAGAAAAAATCCTCCATCTGCCCGAAGAGTATTACAAGCATACCGCCTGCATGCATATTAAAAGCGGTAGAGGTCGTCGTCTTCGCAGATACTGGCGTATGCATCTAACCCCTGTCAACGATATCTCATTTTTTAAATTGCTTCGACATCTTTGGAGCTCATGCTTAGAAATCAGAAAACAAAGCCCGGGAAAATCTGAGCTCACCACTAGTCGATAATATCGACACTAGTTACACGGACATACTGTTGATCACAAATTGGGGCAAATCCTGGAATCTGATTACCGAGCCGCCGGCAATAATTTTGGTAGCACTTCCAACTGCTTAACTAACGTACCAGGATACAGCAGTGACAGAGTACAAACAAATGTCAATAAGTTAGTCCTCGCACTTAACTCAAATGTTTAGCCATCAGACCTTTTGAAGGCTTGTAGGGAGCATGCACTAGATGATGGAGATGAAGTGTTGGAGGAAGAAATCATGCCCGAAGACTAGAATATCAGTTCCACGAGCTCGACCCACAAACAAGGTCATTCTACCTCTCTACACCCCTGCTCAACATCGCCTTTGAGATATTTTTAAGCATGCTATATTACATTGCACTAAATAGTACGTACAAGTGCAAATCCAGGCCGGGAAACTCTTTGAGATAACTAACAAGTTTCACATACACTAGTCCTCGCAAGGAACTATTCAATCCAATCGCCGAATTTGGTATTCCGTCGAATTCGATCCGGTTGTGCCCAAAGCGGGTTCAACGCCTTACGACTCCTTCTTCAATCTGGCACTGAAGAAGTTTGTTTGTGCCCAAAGTGGGTTCAACGCCTTACCAGTCCTTCTTCAATCTGGCACTGAAGAAGTTTGTTTGTACGGTTACAGTTTACCTACGCACAAACAAAATATGGAATATACTCTATTCTTCATGTAATCCCATGACATGGACAAAACGTCACAGAGGTAGGGTTTCGAGGTAGTTAAGGAGTCAGCAGTGATATTTTCTCGGTGATCTGACGCAGAGTAGTCCTTTGTAACCGTTGCTAATCCAAATATTCTCTCAAAGGATAAACAAGTCGAAGACGAAAGCTAGCCTATAAGCAGTTCTGAATCTTGGAAATTCCCCGGATCTCGGAAATTGTATAGATATTGATAGAATCGTTGAGGGAGCAGACACAGCTGCGAACCCTATGGACGGTACAAAGATGAGGGTGTAGTTCGGTAGACACACATCCGTATACTCTCGGCCTAGTTGAGTGGATGCGCACTAATGCTGTCGCAATCCGGATCATCGAATCACAGCCTCCTGGTTCGAAAAGGAGATTTGAAGTCGAACTAAAGGCCCAACAAGAAGTGAGATAAAAAGACTTTTATGTAATATCAGAAAAGCTCGAAAAATAGTCGGAAGCTTTGTTTAATCTCATTTATTTTAGCCTTTGGGAACTTATGAGTATACTGTCATTTACGTACAAACATAGACAACAATTAATTTTGCTCTCACGCAATAGTGAACGAAATTCAACAAAACTGAGGGAGGCGCTTTTTCATTCTTCGGCTTTAGATGCCTAAGTGGACTTGGGTAAGTAATCATACTACCTTAGTCTGGGAACGTAGAACATCCCTTGGAGATCAGTGAGCTCAAAATGCAATTTTGGCATTTCTCAAATGGCTTTAAATAAATCATACTAGTTTTGTATAACCACTCATTAACAGGCGGAAACGTCAAAAGCGGATAAAGAAGCTCGGTCCAGCTCAAGACTTTCGGTCCAGTTAGCACCACGTCCCTAAGTGAAGAAGCACGTAAAATTGGAGAGTTGGTTGCACCATCCAAGAAGAATAATTCCTTTAACTTAAATCGGCGAAGTTTACGGACAACTCTCTTAGGCGCACAATCCCCTTGAGCGGACAATTTCTCACGACCTCCACGGTCTGAATTCAAATTCTTTACATTTTATATATCCTTTGGCGGACACTCCCTAACTTGGACGCGAACAGGGATATCAGCATCATCAATAAATTTAATTATCTTATTATATAATAATAATGGGTTGCGCTACAGTCCCTAGGGCAGCTACCCTACTATGCGTCATATTGTGCTCTCTCATGATTGAAAAGGGCCTACATTTGTATGCCAATTTCCGAACGGCCAATTTTGAGAAGCTTTTTTCCTGGCAGTTGTTTCCCTTCGAGCATTGCCAGTGAATCGAAAGAGGTGGGAACCATGAACATTATGTTTTGGTCGTACCGGACAGGAATTAAACCCAAGCAGCGAGTTTCAGTTGCGTTGGGGCCGGCGCACATACCCGCAACGCCACGGTCGCCAATTCCATCAGGCGGACACAATTTTCATATGTCATTAGCTCTCAATTTTCAAGTCATTATCTCTCAGTTTATAAGTGCCCGCCAAAACAAATCTAGCTTAGTTCTCAATTTTTAAATGGCCGCCAAAACTTCTGCCTGTGGACAGGAATTAATAGTGTGAGAACACCCGAGGGGGGGGGGGGGGTTCAAATAGGTGTCAATGAAATCGAGTGGTTTCGAAAAGTACGGTGACACCTACTAGATTTTAGAAAATTTAGTCCATAGATGCAGATGAAATAATTTTTTCAGAATTAAATTAAGATGATATTAAAGATTTTTAATTTATCGCATGAACGGACAACTCTCTTAGCCGGACAAAAGAGCTGCATCCGTCGCTTGTTCTGTCTATGGGACCGTTCTCTGGACTTTCATCCAGTTTAATATGAACCTCCGATCCACTAACACAAATATACGCACATCAACTGAGTCACAAGCATCCTTTAAATATGCACCACTGTTAACTTGCTTTTGATGAGTGATGCTATTTTCAGGTGCATGCTTCACGTGTTTATTTCATGGGAGAAAATAATTATTAAGATACACAGTGACACTTCTCTTTACGGACACCCCTCTATAAGGGACTCCTCACTCTGCGGACAGTTCGTCATGGGCCCGGCATGTAGGTAATCATGTATTTCGACCCCTTCAGAACGGACACCCCTACATAAGGGACAATCGAATGTCCGCTATAGAGAAGTTTCACTACACATGCAAAAGCAAATGTACTCCCCACGGCAATACTCTTCTCAATTTTACAAGATATCCCACGTCCTTTCACTGTCTGGGATCTGGTTCCAAGTTCAATTAAACTTGAAGCACCATGTCGGGACAATCCTGTTCGCCACGCACCGGTTTAACTATCAGTGACGGATGAACTCCGGTAATTCATCAGTCTTATTTACCCAAAAATAGAAACATTTCTAAGGACACTGCTCAGGTACCGCCGCCGTGGTCGAGTGCTGCTATTAATTTCCGTTCACATTGGGAACCATGGTAGACGACTGTTCGCGCACACCTCGACCGAAACCTTTTGTCTCTGAGACTTCACGACCAGAGGCTGGAATCCGAAATTAATCCCATTTGCATTGAAATTCAAGATTAAACACACTCACCGAATCGATTTGCATAACCAATTTAATACCCGCAAAGTTCGGGGAATTGATTGAATGCCACCGACAGAGCGGGCGCTCCTCGAAGTGTGGACAGAGCCTTCGGTTTAGGTCAGCGTTCACAATCGGACTCGATACAATTCCAGCTGTCATCAGGAGTAATTGAATGAATTATTTATCAGCACAAATGTCGGTTTGGGTGCACTCCTGTCTGGGTGTCCCATGCTCCCCTCGTCAAAGTCGAAAATGAGTGATGGGTGTAAGCGAAGAAGCGAAGATAAGCCTGTAAGCTATCCTTTCGAAATCTACTCAGATCCAGGATAGGCTTATTGTATAGCAACGAAGTCACATCCTTCCACATCGCCGCCTGCGAAAGGAAATCGATTAATAGCGCCAGGACACGGAGGCCTGCCTATGTCAAGCCAGTGGCTCTGGTTCTTTGAGCTAAATGCGATCCGACGGGATGTTTGTGTTTATTTTTGACAGGACCACCTCTGGCGCGTATCGATGACGAGATATTGCGCATTCAATTTTCAATATTTCTGGGGAAATTGCAAACGTCCCGGGGAATTAGGTTGACCACTAGATGACATCGTTCTTTGCGGCGATGTCAACTGTGACAAGGGGGATGTGGATGAATGGGCGATATTCTGAGTGGTGGTCCTAACCTTTGGGGAATAAATTTAGCCGTCGCATGAAGTGAATAACCCGCTTGACCATAAATAGCCTTGAGCATGAAGTGATTTAATACGCGTCGAGGGGAGTGTTTACATTCGTGACATTTGTGGCTATCTGCGAAACGCCTTTTATGGCGGTCTATATTTAGCTGAGGGTTAGAAGTAGAAATCAAAGGAGGGTTTATCCCCTAGACCTATTTAGGGACACGTTTGTAAAAAGGTTTCGTGTGAAACTTCACAGAGTCAAGTGATGGACTGCGGAAGATGGGCACGGATTCCTTTAGTATTTGGAATCAGATTTACTTTTTAAGTAACTTTTAACAATCGAGATAACTCGAAGGAAACGCCTACGGACGATAAACATGCGATTTGTGTAGTCCGGGGCGGTTTCATAATATCTTGCATAGCTCTAGGCTTGATTTATATTCCGCAGCACCGTGCTTTCATTGAGTGATGAAGTTTCAAGGACTTTCGGAATTCCCTCAGAGGAGAATATAAAATTCCGAGTATTTCCTGAAATTAAAGGACGCCCTTGCGTTAGTGCTTCCCTCCTACTTTGCATGCATAGTAAAAGTGAATTAAGAAGTCGTGGAAGTTTTGCGAAGTTTACACGAAAGTAGGGAGTAAGTATAACCTTGCAGAGGTTTCAGCCTAAGGTAGAGTAAACTTTCATTGGAACAACGAGGGTACAAGCCATGTGGCAATGTCGTACGATGAAGACTGCAAAGAGGACAGCTTAAAGGCACGTGAACTGTGGCATATGGAGGTAAATAAATTACTACGAATTGCATCGCCATGATTGTGCTGCATGATTTCTCAACCCGTTCACACTGTTCTTCTTTGAAGTCAAAATTAAACTTTGTGTATCTGTCGGTCGGTAAGTTCACAGGTTCAGATCCCCGTATGTGGCACCGCACTGCTTGAAGATGTTTCTGGGTAGGGGTCGCTGGGCCCAGGAGCATCGAGACTTGTAGGAGAAAGTCTAATGGAAAAGTACATTTTCTTGGAAGGTGGCAGAAGAACGACTTGTGAACTCTTGCAATCTGCAGGCAAAAAACTGAACCATAGAAAGTTGCTACCATGGAACTGAGGCGCATCAGGGGCAAGAACATCCCGATGGGAGAGGGAACTATCGGCAATGTTTGCTCGCGAGAAGCATGCAACAGGTATATGAGCGATCAATGCCAGTATCCAAGGCTAGGGCTATACAGCTTCGAAGATGGCGAAATACAAACATGACCTTGAATGAAATTGCAGGAATCACATCAAATCAAATCAAATTATCTTCAAATTTAACCGTCGTGGAAAAGCTGGAGCCGAACAAGTGAAGACTGCGGCAGCATTTCGAGATAAAACGAGATGACTGTACAGACGACTCACATCAGACAGACCTTCAGCGAGATAGCCTTTTTTGAATTCCGTGAATTCGGTCCTTTGTGAAAAGGCGGACAGTCTGGGGGTAAAGGGATCGGGGCTGGAAACCACTAGCAATCCAGTGTATACACCGCTCAGCTCCGTAAGACGAAACTAGAAGACGAAATCCTGGATGGTGCATGTACACATTGGTTGGCTTAGCCATAGCAAAGGAAAGAAAGCAGTTTCTTAGGAAAGTACTTCTTAATAGAGCTGGTGGACTTTAATGGCGTTGAACTAAAAAACAGCCAAAGATTCATGTCTGGATCCGGTTGGGCTTGGGACCAATGTAGGTTGTACGGTAGTGAACCATTTTCTAGCAGGGGCCCAAAGGACCCAACACGTTGGCACGCAATTCCTCACCTACCTACCAATCTCCCATACCATCCGACAGAAAAGACGGATGATACCAGAATCTAACCATTTGAATGTTATTTGACTATCGGGCAAGGTCTTACAGCTTCAACTATAATCACCAAACATGTGGAATGAAACTGGTGTACTTCACCCGGCAATCCACTTCGATTTGGACTTTCTATGTGTACCGCACCCATTTCCACGCCTGCCCATCTCCCTGGCCAGGCGTGTGCACAATGGTCTACCAAAATTCACGTTTAACTTGACTGGGCCTGGAGTTGCAAAGTCTCTCTGATGGTTCAACAAGACTCCTCATGTGGCAAGATAACTAAAAAGCAAACAAAAAAATTAGGTTCAACTTTCCCAACCACTAAAACTGACAACAGATTGACAGCCAGTTAGACAGTGAAATGAAATACACATTTGATTCTATTTAACATTTTTGATTGATTCGCCTCTTTCCTCGGCTGTGAATCATCACCACTGCCATTCCACTGCCGGTATGCTTAGCAAATGATTTTATCTGCCGTCTGTATTGGAGCACTATCCTATCCAACAAGGATCATCAATCTTTCACTCTTCAGACCTCTCCTCGAGAACAAAAGGAATTTGCGCCCGGCATCTGCCAGTCATAAGACGCACACAATTCGGAGATTAATATCGGTAAATACAATCTGTTGGATTTCGTGAAATTGGATTCCATAATGCGTTCGTTTTGTTTTGCCACGGCCAATCTAGAGAGTGGACGACGACAGGTTCAGAAGTATGAAATATCCCCTCTGGTAATTCTCAGTACAAAAACGTTGATTCTGAAAGTTTCTAGCATTCCTTCGGACCGAGGCAAAAGTGCGAGGCAACAACAAAACACTTACTCACTGCGTGCACCGTTCGTCGCATTCGGGACGAAACAATCGTCATCGAAACTGGATGCCTGTGTTATGTCATCATATCTGGAATCGCTGGCATCGTTGCTGATATCCTCACTGTCATCGTCATATTCATTGTTGTTGCTCTTGCTGCTGCCGCTGTTGTCACCCCCCACAACGGCAGGAGGAGGCAGGTCGTTGCCTGGTAGAGGATTGCCATCGTTATGGCTTGCTACCGGAGTCGGTCTGCGTGGTATGTGAACAACATCCACAACTAGTTCGCTAATGGGCCAAGATGAGTCTTGTTTTCGAATCATTCTCCGGGGGATGATGCTGGATTTATTTTGAGAGAATGTAAGAGATACTCTTGATTACTTTCTCTCGAAGGGATTAAGTTATGCGCTTGGAACTCAATGAATGTCGAGGATGGAATGACAGCGGCGTAAATCAAGGATGTGTAATTGTGATACTCAAAGGACACGAAATGGTATGTTTCTTTGGCACGAATTAGTCGCAATGAGGGGGCAACAATGATGGGTTGACGATGATGCGCGACTGTGTGTATGGCTTATGTTGGTTGTCTGCGAGATTTGCGGATTACATCCCGACTGACAGTGAACGCGGTTAAAATTCCTGTAAACCACATGTAATTACATGTAATTTAATGGGTAAGAAGTTCGTTATAACCTTACACGTTGCCGTGGGTCAGAGGGTGTCTGATTCGCCTCATACCAAGCAGGTTTGCTGTCATGGGTCACTAGCCATGTTCTGAGGGCAAAACAGTCAAGACGTTGTTAGGTCTTGTATTCACCGGCGGCATACAACTGGTGGTCATATTCAAGAGAATAGAAGCAAACGCAGCAGTAGCTACTGAAGAAAGTTTTCGAAAATAATCATACCATGCAGAAATTAGTGAAAATTCCGATTTATTGAAATTCACTCCAGCGTGTCGGAATCGATTAATACACACACGAAAACATCACCAAAGGTGTACAGAAGACTAATTGGGCCAATGTGGCAGTCAGAAGATGAGCTGACCAAGGACTGAAAAATGACCATGCCAGACATGCCGGGTATGCAAAAATTAGTGATTTTGTAGAAAGAAAAAAATGCTCATCTCGATTTTTAGAGTCGATTTTTAGAGAGAGTTTGTTTAGAGTCAATCCTGAATTATAGACTGCAGGTGTCAGTAGATAACCACCTCCATAAGGCCACAAGAGCTTACAATCAAATATGCCAAAACATACCGTCTTTATGTACTGCGTGTATGTTGCACAAGTAAACACTTTGTAAATAATATAGCCCATGCTACATTAATTCATTAAGCCCTCTTCTTTCTTTGTAAAATGGAGTTTTAATTATTCAGACTTTATAAGCAAAAACACAGCAGCAAATAAATGAATAAAAAATTAAACGAATTCACACAAATGATTTTAAAAAGGTGCTGCTAATATGGACCACCCTATTTTAAATGTGGACAATTTATTCAATTCCAAATTGTTTGAGAGTGTGGTGATGAGAAAACTGGTTTTCCTATTTCTTCTTCTTCTTCTTCTTTGTTTGGCGCTACAGTCCGGGGTGGACCTGGGCCTCAACCAACAAGCCTCTCCAGCCAGCACGATCTTTCGCCAGCTGCCTCCAGTTGTGCACACCAAGTTGGTTGAGGTCCTTCTCCACTTGTGTGCGCCATCTTGTTCTAGGACGACCTCTTATGCGTTGTCCCAAAGGCTCGGAATCGAAGACTCTTCGGGCCGGAGCTGTGGTGTCAGTCCGCTCTACGTGACCTAGCCATCTTAAGCGTTGGATCCGAAGACGCTTAACTAGGTGCATGCCGCTGTACAGCCCGTACAGTTCGTGGTTGAATCTCCTTCTCCAGACGCCATCAATACAAACAGGACCAAAGATCGCACGCAGAACTTTTCTCTCAAAACAACCAAGAGCTTCTTCATCTGCTTTCAATAGCGTCCATGTCTCTGCGCCATAGAGCAGGACGGGGATGATTAGGGTGTTATATAATGTCAACTTGGTGTTTCGAGAGATGGCTCTGTTACTCAATTGCCTCTTGAGCCCAAAGAAACAGCGATTGGCAAGAGTAATTCTGCGCTTGATCTCGGTACTGGTGTTATTGTCCCTGTTTACTGCAGAGCCAAGGTAGGCGAAGTCCTTGACTACCTCAAAGTTTCTGCTGCCCATTATGACGCTCTGTCCGAGGCGTCGATGTTGTGCGTCCTTTCGTGATGACAGCATGTACTTTGTTTTGCCCTGATTAACTGCCAAACCCATTTTAGCCGCTTCCGTTTCAATGCTAGCAAAAGCCTCATTGACAGCTCGCTGTGTTCGTCCAATCACGTCAATGTCGTCCGCGTATGCAAGCAGTTGAACGGACTTTTGGAAGATCGTGCCTCTGGTGTTGACATTTGAGTTTCGCACGATCTTCTCAAGTATGATGTTGAAGAAATCACATGACAGCGTGTCGCCTTGTCTAAAACCTTTTTTGACATTGAAGGTCTCGGTGAGTTCGTTACCGACCTTGATGGAGCAGCGAGAGTTCTCCATCGTCATCCTGCACAATCTGACGAGTTTGGCTGGAATGTCAAAACTAGACATGGCATTGTATAGCTCGTCTCTATGTACGCTGTCATATGCGGCCTTAAAATCGACGAATAGGTGGTGGGTGTCGATCTGCATCTCGTGGGTTTTTTCCAGGATCTGCCGCAGTGTGAAAATTTGGTCTATGGTGGACTTTCCCGACCTGAAACCGCACTGATAAGGACCTATCAGGTTATTGACGAATGGTTTCAGGCGTTCACACAAGACGGCAGAGAGGATCTTGTACGATATGTTAAGGAGACTGATCCCTCGATAGTTGGCGCAGTCAAAAGGGTCTCCTTTCTTGTGGACCGGACAAACGACGCTGAGATTCCACTCATCGGGCATGCTTTCCTCCGACCATATCTTACAGATGGGCTGGTGCATGCGCCCAACCAGATCATCTCCAGCTGCTTTAAACAGTTCCGCGGACAGTCCGTCCGCTCCAGCAGCTTTGTTCGACTTTAGCCTAGATATCGCTATCTTGACCTCGCCTAAGTCGGGGGGACGGAATTCTTGGTCATCCTCGTCCAAATTAAGTGGAATATTCTGCCTTCTGGTTTTCCTATTTAAGGAATGTATTTCAGAAGCTCAACACGGCTTTATATCTGGTCGCTCAACGTCTACAAATCTATCAATTTACACATCCTTTGTGATAAATGAGATGGAAAATAATCAGCAAGTCGGCGCAGTCTATACAAATTTTAGTAACGAATTTGACATGGTGAAGCACTCTTTGTTAATTTAAAAGCGATGGATTTCATATTTTCTTACAAATCGCACACTCAGGGTAAAAATTGGAAATTCGTTATCCAAGCCAATAAAATGTAGATAAGGGAAACCTGCGGCACCCCATTTAGGTCTCTTATATTTTTTTAATCTTTCATTGACGACATTATCTGTTCTCTTAAACAGAGCAAATGCTTACTTTTCGCCGATGGCATGCAAATATTTAAAACGATTAAGGTTTTTGACGACTGTTTATGACAGTATTACCTCGATAATTCGAACTATGGAGGTCCTCGAATTGCTGGACACCCTATTCGCAGTCAATACTTGGCATATAACATATGTTTTAAACTGCTTTTTACAGTAAAATAGATAAGTTTATGCAAATAAAGTTTTCGGATAAAGAAACAAAAGAAAATGATATATGATATACACCCAAAATACAGTCGAGTAAAAAAAATTTACATTTTTGAATCTTAAGATGCGTAATGTACAATATTTGGTGTTTGAATTAGTGGAGCGTTCGAATTAGCAAGGCTCTACTGTATCAATACAATCCTACAATCCTTCATCCTACCTACAATCTGATATCGATAATATCCTAGAATTTAGAAAAAAGGCTGACTCTTAATTTTCAGAACTGTCATTCCATCTCATTCACATACTCCATTGGATCGCCTAATCTTTCTAAAGTGTAAAGTTTCAAAGACTTCTGAGGAATGCTTAGCTCTTTATTTTCATCTCACATATAAATTGTACATTATCCAAAGCCAACTCATTAAGCGCAACACAGAAGCTTTCACTGATCCATTCGCTCTATTATCCCTGTACGTTTCCATGGTCCAGCCACTTCTTGAATATGCTGTAGTTGTATGGAATCCTATTTTTAAAAATGCAATAGAATTCGAATACAAACAATGTGGAAAGGTGTCTATTGCTTGGTATAAAATCTCTCTATGAAGTAACATTTGATTAGGATGTCAAAAACAGAATGAATTGACTGCTTATGAATGCACCCAGATGCACCATTTGCATTTTCGGCGGAGCCAGCCCAGACGCTTCGCTTGAACTTTCCGCAGGGCATGCACAAACTTGAATGAGCCAGCGAGGGAATAAAGGAACCTTGATCTACCAGGGTTAGCTTAGGTCTTAAGTCATGAAGCATTGTAGAAGTAGTTGATAGCGGGACATACGACGATTAGGTCGCAAAATAAAATGTATTTTAAAACGTTTGAAATACTTGATTGAATTCAGAACAGTGGGCACAGACAAATCTATGCGGTTCAACGTTTTTTAGCCGACGCTACAACTCGTAACTACTACGTACTCCACTGGAATTTATGAGTGTATTGCCAGGCACAACCAGGTGGTATTAGGCACGTTCAATTGGTCCCTGCATTTAGAACCACATACTATTTTCTATGCTTCTGCTTTCAACAACTGCCGAAGGGTTGGAGAGAGCTGACCGCAAATGATGGCGCTTAGGCGTAGTAGAAGCCCTAGGACCCATACAGGATCTAAGTAAGTATGTGTAATCGGAAAGTCCAAACATCCCAGGAGGTTTTCAGGATGTTATGTGCCTGTGTTGTACAAGTCATGCTTGGATGATAACAGGCATTTGTTTTCGTTTAGGGTTTCATAACAATTTAGTGACCTCAATACAATGTGTTTTTCAGTAACAGAACAAAGTGCATTTTAGAGACATTCACATTATAGTGAACTGGCCACTTTTTTAAACTAGGTCACATTATCGAGATTCTACTCTAATTAAGAATCCTTCACATGGTCCACACCAACCATCTATAGACCTATCGTCAGCCAGTCCGAAAATGAATGAAATGAAAGTATATTCACATGTGTTCCTGTTGTCGGATATTGTGGTGGACCATGGGTCATATAACTATTGTACGGAATTCACAAAGATGGTACAACAATGGTTGCGTATATAGCTTCCTAAGCCGCATTGACGAGTAAAAATGTTGGGCTGTAAAGATATTCATATACTTGCGCAAAGGCTAACCCTATTAGGCACTTCTCTGTTCTTCTTAATAGGCGTAAGGAGCTTCTTTGAAGGAGTAGATGAACTTGAAACAAAACAATAAACCGTCAGCTGATTTATGCTTCAAATATAAATCTCTGCCAAAAAATGTAGTTCAAACCATGTCCGTCAATGAGACTCATAATTGTGAATTCCACGGGTAAGGAAGCCGGTACGGAAAAGAAATCTCTCGCTTTGTTGCCCAACTTTAACAGATGGACCAAGTTCACACAGGTGCCAAAATTTCAGCTTACACCACCGTGCTGGAGAACTCAGACATAACACCCGGTCACACCCACTGATCGACCACTCCAGTAATAGTGGGGCGTTATGCAAATGATGATCAACAGCAAATGGTGATCCGATTTGAAAACCCGATAAAGCAGTTTTTACTTTGCCTTCACTGGGATTCGAACCGGGGATCCCTCTAATGAAGCTCAGGGCCTTAACCAACTGCGCCAACCCCTCGTTTTACCTTAACCCTTTAATGCACAAGTGTCTTCTGTTTGGGGAACACATTTTATGGTGCAGAGAAGTTGATTCTGAACAATTTTTGTTCTACTTTGTTATGTGACAGGTAATCTCAGGTAGTATGTGACCAATTGGGCACGCTGGCACGCATAACAAACATTTTGTTCAATAAGTGTGGGCCCGAAATGCACATATGGACATTTAAGTGTTAATAGAGCAGCTCCAAATTTGTACGGCAGACATCGGAAATTTTCGTGCGAATTCCAATGTTTCCATTGCAACGGGATATTTGTGGAGCGAAGCGGCTTGGTGTGGTGGCTGGTGGTGATAAAAACCTGCGTGGTTTAAATCACTCGGAGTTGATGAAGAGACGAAACAGACCTACAGAGACTGAATTCTTTTGGGGCACTCTGAGTCTCGTGACTGGTACGCTGAGGCGCGAAGAGTTTGCAGTTCGTTAAGAGTGAACTAAATGGCTCTTTGGTGTCATTAAGGTGTCTCGGGAGCGCGGTGAGACAGCTGGCGGTGATTGTACTTCTATCCAAAAAGTGGACTCCTTTTCTCACACACATTCTACACAGAAATTAAACTCACTTTCAGATGAAGTATAATTCCATGTTTTGTATTGTAGTTGGTGGCATGAAAGTACAAGTCAATGTCACAAGATTGGCCTGACATTGACTTGTTCTTTCATGCCACATGTAAGACTGAAAACCTATAAACTTAGCTTCATTGCTAACTTGAGGATTATGTTTTGGCAAACAAGCAGGATCGTCGACAAAATCCTTTACTTTTCGTGCAAACGTTTGTAGAAACAAGGAACTTATAGACAGTCGAATAAAATAGGACCAATAACAGAACCTTGGTGAACACCCACGTGAATAATCCTTAAACTATCAAAGCCCTCTTCGAGTTTTACTTTTGACTCTCTATCCTTAGATAAGAATCCAATCATCTTCTGTGTGTGTGGATTACCACTTCTCTCTAGTTACTAAAATCTTCGGCTTAAAGCAAGGAAAATACCCAAAAACGATACCACTTCAAAAGACTCAGCAATGTGCTTTTTGAGAATGAATTCACTGTCAAAGGAGAGGATGAATATATTAGCATGGATCGAACCAAAATTATTAAAGATTTCGGGGCTAGAAAGGCTTAAAGAAAATATCTTCTCCTTGCTAACTCTGTCCGTACCACTTTCATGCGCTAAGCATTAACATAAACCACCTATTAAACAGGAAATTCTGTCTAGCATATTTATTTGCAGAATGACATCACTACACTTTTATGCTAATTTCTGGTGCATTCGCAAATCTATCGAGCGGAAAATCTGCCCTGCAAATAGCATCCATTTGCAATGCAATGTCTGCCTCGCAGCAGAGTCCTCTTTGTTCCTGCAGCTGATATTTATTGCCGCCATTCCATTAATCATGTCGGAGCGCATTAAGAATTCCAATTGATTTTAGATAGTGCAGTGCATTGTGAAATGCGAAGCGATTATACTCAACCCTCTGCCCCCATCACTACGGCATCCACATGCATCCTCTGGCAGGACAACTGGGATCAGAGACTCAATTTTTTATTATTATCGGCGAAAGGCACATGTACGCGTTTTTGCTCGCAGGCAACGACTGGCTAGGGGTGAGGTGGAAGGCATTGATTCTCGAACAAAATCCCATTAACCCTGCATAACCCAATCGGAGTCTATGAAGCGGTGGCAGGAGCGAGTGATGGAAAAACTACTTCTTTCAACATGACACGGCGTCCAAGCTTAAATTCTGGAACGTTGACATGAAGTCGAAGACCTGGGAAACAACGTAGTGTCAGTGTAGAGCTTTTCATTGTCGCGTCGGAGTCATGACGTGCACCGCCGCGTCTATCCACGAAATATAGATCAGCATGCAATTTTAGTTTCTCAAAGCCCAATGTGCCTGAGATCCACTGGACACATGTCATGTACGCGGATGATGGAGAGCCTGCTCTGAGTATAACAATCTGGGCTTTGCCGTGGGCAACCTTTATTCAAATTTTCTAAAGTTCACTCTTCAATTTCTAAAATTGTGTAGAAAATTGTATGAATTGAGAAAACTTAACGACTACTTTAAGTTGGTGCTCTTAATCTGTGGTTTCGACTCTGAGCCTGCGGGACAATGCAACAGACCACGTACAAGGTGACGCACGCAAGTCGAGAAAGATAGGGCCGGCTGGAGAGGCATGTTGAGTACGGTCCAGGTCTACTCGGACTGAAACGCACAAAGGCCAAGAAAAAGTTTAACAGTTCGAGCTTTAGTTTCGTTCATTCAATTTATAGTTCGATAATTGGTTTAGAATTTATTTTTTTTATTGCTCTTAGTTGAAAGCCACGCCTTATAAAAGGTGATTTTTTAGCTTTTATCTTTTTGGCAACACTGGTTTAAACAGCTGACGCACGTTTCGTGTTTTGTTTCACTGTCAAACATCTTCAGTTTGGTCTATAATTTAACCACGAATCGTCTTACAAACGAACAACGCTTGCAAATTATTGAATTTTATTATCAAAATGCGTGCTCTTTTAAGAAAGTTCATCGCGCGCTTCTTCCATTTCATGGTCAGTTTAAGACGAAGCTCATTTTTGGCTCAATGGGTGCGTTAATAAGCAGAATTGTCGATTTTGGAGTGAATATCAGCCAGAAGCATTGCAAGAGCTACCAATGCATGCAGAAAAAGTTACAGTTTGGTGCGGTTTATGGGCTGGTGGCATCATTGGACCGTACTTCTTCAAGGATGAGGCGAATCGTAACGTACGAGTAACTGTGAATGGTGAGTGCTACCGTGAGATGATATCCAACTTTTTTTTTGCCCAAAATGCAAGAGCTTAAATTGCATGACATGTGGTTTCAAAAAGACGGTACCACATGCCACACAGCACGCGCAACAATGGACTTAGTGAGAGGCGAGTTGGGTGTACATTTTATTTCACGTTCGGTACCGGTCAATTGGCAGCCTAGATCGTGCGATTTAACGCCTTTAGACAATTGCTCATGTCTATACAGACAAGCCGGCTTCAATTGCCGCATTGGAAGACATACATTGAAACATTTATTCGTGAGATAGCGGCCGAAATGTTGGAAAGAGTATGCCAAAATTGGACTAAGCGGATGGACCATTTGAGGCGCAGTCAAGGTCAACATTTGCATGAAATTAGAAAACGTTCATCTCTTCTCTTTTTTAATCAAATACAAAAAAAGAGATTAAACAAAAAAAATAATTAAATCCATCAGGTCCGTCAAAATTAGCGTCCAAAATGCAATCGCATTCCCTTCCGTTCCGCTGAAGGTTCAATGGTGGCTTTTTCCGCAGTTTTCGACTTAGGATAGCATTTATCACTCTCCCTACTACACCATCTTTTTGCTTTTTACGTACTCCATCTCCATACGTTCATTGGTACAGTAATCGCCACATTTCAAATTGACAGTTGCTCGATAATTGCAACTACCTCAGTTTTTATTATTGGCGACAATCGAGAATGCACTGTACTGTACATAAATGTACAACTTTAAAAACGTTATTTCACTTAGATTCGAAGAAGTCAAACATGGTTTATTGCCTTTGCCTTGTCAAAAGTTTACAAATTTTAATGGATGTTTACATATTTCCGACATTAAAACGCTATTCCGCTGAGCCCAAACCAACAAACCCTCTACAAATGTAATTGCAAATCCATCTTTTTCAGAATCAGGTGCGATCGTCTTCAGTTGATTGAATATAAACAGAAACGTTTTAGTTCCAGACTTCAAATTCACAAGCTGATACAGGCTGCAGGGTATCAGGTTTATTGCGTCCTGACCATGAATGTTTGCAATTAATCTAGCAAGGGGTACATTTTACTCATGAAAATGAATAAAAATTTTGGAGGGATCCGTGCTTGCTGGAAAAAAAAGACAAACTCCAGATACGAAAATTAAAAAGCGAGTTGCGTTGAAAACTTTCGAAGAACAAATTAAAAAAAATCAATGGTGTTAATTGGAACACGTCGCAAATCCGAGAGCACACTGAAAATATGAAAATAACAATTGGCGATTCTGGTACCCGTCGCCATGTGGCTTTGAAATTTCAATACGAGCACAATCGAAAGCGCCAATTGTACTGGGAAAACTATACTTGCTAGCTCCTCTCAATTCTTCGACCGATGAGGAAAATTATTATTAATCATATAGCACAACACTTGTCAAACCATGGATCCATGAATCCCATTGTCCTCACCAACTCCAGGCCATCAGTGAATAGAAGGAATATTTCCCACCTCTCAATTCTTGGTATGGCACCACCACGGGTTTCTTCAGCAATATCGGAAAGGAACTGATTACTTCACCATTCCCTGTTCTGAAACTCGAATTTAAACAGGAATTGTCCTCTGCGTCCCCAAAGCGCCGAGAATTATAGTTCTTTGTTTTTCGTGAATGTAAGTACATTATTGCATGTACTTTGGACCCGCCTCTACCCACATTTGCACCCACCCTTAAATTTCAAGAAATGTAGTTTTCAAACGTCAACTTGAGGGAAACAACAAACCTTGAGGACATTTTTTTTTCACACAAAAATGGAGTGCTCCCTTTAACGAAAACGGAGAGTTTCCCTAAGTTTTTATTCACACCACCTAAGGACTCAGTCAATGCAGAGTAGCAGACATTTGAGCGATCAACATTTGAAACATTACACAAGGCATAGTAAACAGAAACAAGGCCTAATATTCGTTATCCTTCTAGATACATTTTTCGCATTGGAACTGTAAGCGATACAGCCCGTAGTAGAGCGCCAGTGCCTAGCTTCTCAGCAACCACGACTGGAAGGGACCTACAGTTTTTTGAGAAACTTTTTCTAGACAGCTATACTCTTTGAGCAATGCCAGTGATTCGAAAATGGTGGGACATCGAACCCAGGCAGCTAGGTTCAATTGCGTAGTGGTCGACACACATACCCACGGCCGCACCAATGTAAACAACATCAAGCCAAAAAAAAAATTGTTGAACAAAATATTGAGTTGAACAAAATACGTGCGTAAATGCACTTAAACTGGAGATTAAGATAATTTTTATCTAATTTTTATGCTGTTCAGACAAATTGTAATTCCAATTTCGACTAGTTCCATTTATCGAGCTTTACCTGTATGAGTTCTAATTGCCATTGAGCGTGCAAACTAATGAAACACCGCCTTCCAATCTTTCGAGGAATTCTGCGATGGACAAAGTGTTGCAGAAAAGAAAAAGGATCGCTTGGGATGAATATACGACAACAAAAACTCTTTGAAAGCACTAGACCGAACAATGCATGGTTGATATTGAGGTGATTTTCGACAACCATTGTCAGTGGACAGCGATTCCACTATCAACACCAGCCAACGAACTTAATGCATTTTATGGGAAAACGTCAAACCACTTAAATGTTGGCCAAATCACAAAGTCGCGTTGGCGCGCTCGGGCGTTGATAAGCTTTGGTTCGCGTTTTATCGAGTTAGCGACAATGAAAGGCGCGAGTTACGTGCCACCCTGTCACGCAACCCGGTACTTATTTAGCTTACATCGCTTTACTCAGCAATAGCGGCTTACCATAGCCAAGCCAACGATGGCTTGTAAACAAGTCCACAGCAAATCAGATGAGGGCTTCTAAATTTCATCAACCAAGCTAACCACAAGATCTTGCGAGACGAGGAAAGAACACCACCGCAGATGAAGAATGGGGCAGACTGGTCAAAGCACTGAAAGTGGTCACACCACAGTGTAAAACACAAAAATAAAAATTTAATTAAAGTGTTTCATTTATTTCTGCTTTCGCTCCTCAAAACACATATCTCGCGCGTTTGACAAGTAAAATGATCTAGAATTAATTTTTCCAAAAAAAGCAATTATTTCACATAAAATCCCTACAAAAAATTAATTACGTAAACAAATGGTTGCCTCAGCCTGCCAACAATGAAAAATCACGAGTAAATAAAAGAGAAATGTTTCACAACTGTCCAAAGCTCGAGCTTGTACAAGTAGATCCGCCTAGAAATTTGTGCTAGCGCTTACGATATTACGGTCCGTGAAATATGAAAAGCGCGACCGCTGCATTGTGACTTGTTTAATGGATTTACGTGCATTCTACTTAAGATTTCAGAGCACGACCTCGCGAACACAGCATTGTGATATGAGTATTAAATATGAACTTGCGAGTGGCTATGTAGAGCGACCGATCTAGAGAAGACTTTTCCGAACAATTGCTAGACATTGGTGATGGCAAAATTCCCGTTGACATACAGTCAAGCACAATAGTAAGTACACAGCATAAATGCACCTAGGTTCTTAACAAAAATATATTCGAAACGGGACTCTAAGTAAAACATCTTAAAGTTTTCTAAAGCCCTTAGTTGCGTACTTAAAACAAAAAAAAAATAATATGAGGGTATCTCAAAGCCTATGGGCACGGCGGGCCATAAACCAAATCGTAACTAATTTCAAATCTCCGATAAATGGCCCTTCTAAGCTTTCCTTTCAAACCTTACTCGTTAGATAGTTCAAATAACCAAACACATCCATTTTTTGATTAGTGGACACTAAATTGACCACGCTAGGTCCTGTCATAAGTCCACGTATTATGGCTGATCACTGCACGTGATTTACATGCGTGTTTGGCGAACTTTTGTGATGTGAATTTTGCTTAATTTTTGGTTTATGATTCGCTAGTTATAGTTTTTGAGATACCCTCATATTTTTTGTTTCATTTTAAGTACGTAGAGTTTTGTAGACGTCATGATAGTTGTTTTTTTGCTTTATGTACATTACGAATTACCTTAGATTTTAGTTTGGAGTCCCGTTTGACATACATTTTTGTAGAGAACTCATGCGCCTCATGTGTATTTACTTTTGTGGTTGACTGTATATCGTCTGGATTCATTACATTTCCTGCCAATTTTTGACTCTATGTATGTGGCCTGTTGCCGTGTCGGAAAACCACCAACATTATTTATTTACCCGTCAGAAAAGGAAAATAAAAATGTTGTGTATCAAGAGCAATTAGCAGTTTTTTTTTTTTTTTTTATTCCAGTTCGGGTCAAATATCTCCCAAAACAAACAAACAACTGTGGTTGGCTAGATTACAAGGCAAATCTGGATGTCATTTAAACGCAGGCGTTCACTCATGTAATTGGGCCAGTTCTCAGGACAGTCTTCGTCGTCGTAACAACGCATTCCTCTAGAGTGGATACCCTTCGTATGATTTTTGTCAGCAACACCATCAATTGAAGGACATACAAAGGAGAGAAGTTCACCCGCATGAGTTAACATCACCATCTCTATTCCCTGGAAAGCGTACAAATGTCCCACATTTAGAGCAACCCTTCCACGAATCCTTATGGGACGACAAGTACGAATCTAATGTTGGCATATGATTAACATCCACATGAAGACACTGTCGAACAGTAAAAACCCTGCTATCACGCGAACACTGAAAACAGAAAATTCACAGGGCAAGCAGAACGTGTCCTTCGGGAGCCGAAACAGAACACAAGACTACGTGTCGCCACAACTACCAGGACCCTGAACGTTGCACTGAAGCAGGGGAGGACAAAACAAATTTCCCCCACCGGATGCGAGTCCTTGTGGGCGCTGCTACTCGGGCATTTTGGCTCGAAATTGATGTCGTCTTCCTCTCCCATCCCACCACATCGATACATTCCGCACGTAATAACCCGAGAAACAGACTCAAGGCAGCCATTGCAGTTATGACTGTGGAAATGATTGTTTTGATTTTCGACGGAAGTACACTCCAACAAGGTTATCTTATAAATCCTTGATGATGCTTAGCCCCCTTGATGGCTTGCCAATGGAGCAGCAGACGAGGAAGGACCAAGTGGGTGACGAGATATTCCAATTTGAATTGAACTGTAGTTATCAGTGCACGTCTGGGATGTATCCTTGGCAGCAACATCCTTCGCACACATGTGTTGCCGGCAACAGAATCGAGTTGAAAGTTATCCCATGCACCATGTCACACCCAGCAGCTCACTCGAAGCATCCAATTGAGACAATAAGGCGGCGCGTCGTAGTGTTGAATCGCGTGGAGTTCGATCTTGATCTGAGCATGAAGTCAAGTTAATGAGATGATAGGGCTTGGGTTAGCCGCGAAATATCCTTAACATGTGGCATGTGAATAATTGAATTCTCTCGGAAGATGCCACATCCTCGAGAGAAATTAAATCTCCTCTCCCCAGTACCCACTTCAAGTACCGAGCAAGAGGAGTGATGCGAAATGGCACGTATACGCCGCCGCGGGTATGCGCCTGTCGCTGGGCTTCCCTTTGCAGGGTTTCACTTCCGATTCTATTGAAGTATCACCCACTGCCGGTGGATGTTAAGGGTTCAATGATATCGATCTATCACGGAGAGAAGGAAGATAACATTTCTATCGGAAATTTTGAGAGGACGATGAATCGCCTCGAGATCTGTGCGATGTGTGCACTGTCTGTGGCTTAAAGTGGCGTGCCACGGCATTATGGCTTTAAGTTGTCCCGTCCATGGTAACATGACAAATGGGGACGCCGGGGATGAACGATGGGCACTGGGCTGGCATGTGGGCGCTTGTGTAAGTTTTCGGATAAATTCATGGCACACGCTGGAATATAATAAATTTCATAGGTTACTGCTGCGGGGACGATATGTGAAGGGAATATGTTCCCTCTCGGCTGGGTGTGGTATAAATCAATCACTCGGTGGGAAGTACCGTGTGTGCTGGCGAATACGTCCCAATGGAGTATTTTGCCATGTTTATGGTCGGCATGGCAATTGCTTATGTGTGATTGAGCTCTAAGGGGACATGGACATGCAATAACATTCAATTTGTATTGCAAATGACCGACTTAAGAGACTTTGTTTTGGGATGGAAAGCGCAGAGGGTAGAGGAAAGATTGGACAACATATCTTCTGCTGTCCTCATTAATTTTGTTCAATTAACTGCGGCTAATTTCCGTAGCGTTGTGGGTTGGTGTGACGACCCCTACGCCGCCCAGGTTCGATTTTCGGTACGAGTAAAATAAGTATCAAGGCACCACCTCTTTCGGGTCACTGATAATGCTCGAGGAGTACAAGTGTCTAGAAAGGGCCTCTCAAACTGGCCGCACAGAACGAGTGGTTGCTGAGATGCTAGGCCCTGGTCATCTAAGGGACCCCTTTACACATCGCGACACCTCTTCGACTGGTCTTAAGAAGATTTTTGACAGCCCAACGTGTTAAATTAGCATTGTCATGTTATCGTGAAAAGACTCCCACCGATGGTGAGATTGACAGAGAACGTGAGGGGAAATCTACAAGTCATTCGAACTGTTGTTGTGACGGAGATTACATCGCGCGTTTCCTGCGTGGTATAGTGGGCGTATTGACGGCAATCGAAGAAGAGGCGAAACGAGATGGACTTATGCTACCTTCTTGAACTTTGACTTAAACCTCAATACGCCGAGTCGGAAGTGTTCTTCAAATGTCTGTCAATTGTAGTGTCTGGCAAAACATCTGTTCGTTGACAGGAAATAATAGTGTTGACAATATCAGAAAAGAGAGAGAGTGAGATAGAGTGTTAGAGAGGGGGAGAGAGAGAGAGAGAGAGAGAGAGAGAGAGAGAGAGAGAGAGAGAGAAAGAGAGAGGAGAGAGCGAGAATGAACAAAACTAAATTGATGCTCACGCTGTAGGCTTGTTCGGTTTGACAATCTTCCGCGGACGGATGAACTCATGGGGTTTCGACTATGTCGCCCAAAGAGTGCGGTTTCGAACCCCAAAACTTCACGATCACGATCGGCAGGTACAATTTTCAGACAGTAAAGGAGTGTGTCTACCTCGTGTAATCCTGAACTAAGCAAACGTTCTTGGTAACCGCTACTACTACCATTTGTAGAAACAACAGGTCTCAAAGCTCCAAGAAGGAACAAATTAAGCTCTACAGAACTTATTTGCCATTCCTGCTGTATGCAGTTCTAAGTTCGAGTCGAAAAGAAAATTCGAAAGAAAAAGGAAGGAAGGCGTATGGAGGGGGCGACACAGTCTCGAACTGTAGAAGTTGTATGAAGTTGCGAATGTAGTCCTGATGGAGGAATCCAGACGGAGAAAGTAACAACACTCGACCAACAGTCGCCTTCATGCTGATGTCGACGACATCACAGAGTTCTACCTTTGTTCGTTACAAAAGCTTCGTACACTTCTTCTTCGCCTGGAGTTACAGTTCGGGGAGGACCTGGGCCAGCCTCTAAAGCTGGCACGACATTCAGTCAGCTGCCTTCAATTTCGCACGCCCTATTGGCAGACATCCTTCTCCACTTGGGTGCTCCCTCTGTTGTCATGTCAGAAGTTGCACAAATTACCAACTTTCAAGCTAACACATCGCCCTTATTGGAGCATCGACTACCAGCAAAAATGATTCTTTTTCGCTAAGCTAGATGGAAAAAAGTCCGTCGGTCTGGCAGATAGTTAGGGAATAAGGAGGTCACATAAATGCTGGAAAAAGGTTCTCGACTTGAATGGATGTAAACACAACGTTACTACTTGTTTCCATAATCGACTTAGTATCCTAAATTTCTCGATCTCCTCGACCTTCTCATGCACAATCATATTGATGCCATCGATCATCTCCTGAAAGTAATTCCTTATGAAAGGGCAGTCCGGTGACAGATTCATACATTTTATCGGCAAGATGAATACGTTCTCAATTTAAGGATGAATCATGAATCCTCGCAAATGCCCGACATTCAGTTGACGGATGACAGTCTCAAGCGAGGAATGAAAACGGATTGGGGTGTATTGTCATGCGATGACCTCATATCAGTTAATTGGCTCAAAATTCCTGGGCGTCACATGAAACTCAATTTAATTGTGAGTGCCTGGCGGTATTTCCCTCCGCCTTACTGCCATTAATTAAAACTATCGTCCAAAAACTTTTCCAACTTACAGCAATTGCTGTCTGAAAATTGAAACGAATACGACCGAATGCACGTGACTTGCATTGTTACACAACCTTACGTCAGCTTGCAAGCGTGCATTGAGTTGTGCCCAAGACCGAGCAACAAGTTAACGCAGTGCCAAAGGATACCCCTCAAGTTTGGAGAAGTGGTTCGATCCTACACTCAGATTATGTGCATTTTAATTATTCATATGAATCCGCTTGAAAGGCAACACCTTTGGTCGACTTTCGTCCAGAGAAACTTGCAATGTTGCACGCACACAAAACTATTGGCAAAGTTTGCTCAAGCGTGTGTAAAATGAGAGAAAACAGGATTTCAGGGCAAGTCCAAAAACGAGAAGCGATCATAAAGAGTAAGCCGTGACTGCTCTCAAGAGATATGCAAATAATAATTTGTATTCGTGGGATTCCGGAAATCCTATACGAGTCTTTGCTGACGTAAGTCGAAGTTGTTTCAATTTCGGAGGGACACCAATGTACACACAAGTGTGTATGAATGACGAAAAACGTTTGCATTTCGAAATCAGTCCCTTTATAGAGTTAAGTGAATCCGGAGCAGGCTTTAGGTATTTGCTGGAAATTGTGTGGATTTGTAAGAATAATGAGTTTGTTTCATTTTGTATATTTTCCCAGAACTGAGGGCAGGTGGTACAGGGAGGATGTATATACAGACGCCTGACACGCTCCGCTGATATGGGGCAAAACGAAGTGAATACTGGAATAGGTTGGTTGCAAGGGGAAAGTATGGGGATTTTGGTATGAGTGAAGAGTGCTTTTGTAGTTTTCCTACGCAAATTCAACTTTCGTTTGCCAAGACTTATCTTTTATATTTCTTGGTACGAATATCTTCTTCTACAGAAAAAGGTGCGAACTAAAATTTAGAGTTGGTAGCCGTAGAGTTGCGATCATTTGAAAAAAATCTCTTCACCGGACTGTTAATGGTAAGAAATTGCGATTAGGGCTCAAGTACCCCTGGAAGGAGGAATGTTCCAGTCAAACCGAACGTGAGTCGTCCTCTCGACCCTGAGCAAAATTAAAATATTGATATTGAAGTGTAACGAAACTGCTGAGGCGAACGGACTGATGGCTGGAACATTTAAATCAACTGGAGGTGATCGTTGATCTCAAAGCTGTGATATGGCGTATCAGGCAGTGACTGGTGGATGCATCTGTCAACGAATTGGTATTCTCACCTCGAAATGGTTTCATTCAAGTTCAGATCGGGGGCTTGACATAGAGAAAAGTCGTCGTCGCGGCGGCTGCAAACCCTATAGGACCTACGGCTTCGCTCATAGCTTCAGAGAGGTTACCGATTTCATATACATCCTCACTTAGGGTCAAAGATCACTATTTCCCACTTAGGGGTGGTGTGTATACGTCAAGGGGAATAAGAAATACGACGCCTGGATATTTTGTCTTGTTTGAGCCCAAACTCGGGATAATTGCCTTCCTAGTAAAGTTCAGCTCCTTGATGGGTTAACAATCAAGCATATCCATGACCCTTCCTTTAAGCTTCCAGCAGCATGAGTAAATTAACTGAATTGGATTGAATTTCCCTACTCGAATTTTTGCTGTTTCCATGACCACGACAGCATGACGAACGCGGTCGTTTGGTCCTTTTGTAAACTTAAGTGAAATAACTCCGAAATGCCAAGAAGGAAACACTTTGTCAAAGCATGAGCTTCGTTCATGGTCAAATCGTTCCGAAGCTCATCTAAGGTGACTGCTTCAAGCTTCCCATTCACAGATCCTTTCCTCGTTTAATAAACTGTCATTTAATCCAATTAAAAATAAATGAAACCTTCTAACAACCGAAGGCGGATTCTTGCTCCCAATTATGAACCAATTATGACATCAAACGTGTACTCTCCCGTCCTTGCCTGACTCGGCGATCCTTTTCCGTTTAAAGAAGCCCGACCCCGCTTGTCCGCTTAATTACACGGAAAAACCAAAAGGGATCAAAAATCTAAAAAATTGAGAGGAAAACAAACTGACCGTTCATGTTGTACACACATTCCACCCCCACCAACGCCGGAAGGCAATCGAAACCTTTTTATATCTTTTTTCCTAACTCTGCCCTCCCCAAATATCACTCGATTAATTTCGTATTCCAATGGAATTCCTCCACTTAGATACGAGTACTGCGGATGCCAAGGCCTCTGTGTTGTTGTACAACCCACCTGTCGTTGTTTTCTGTTTGTAACGAGAATGGATCCGTTTGACATTAAAATTTCATTTTTAATGCCGGGCTAGATAAGGTCTGCCTCCTTCCTATGCTACGGAGGTCTCCCTTTGTTTCTTTTTTCGCAATAACCAACCCGCAGGATAGGGGTTGGATGCCATTGTATTGTTCGCGTTCATATGGCTGCTATAATCTTGATTAGTTTTTTATATCCCTTCAGCGAAGGGTGGGATATGGAGGCCGGGACAAGCGCACCAAGTTAAATAAAAACGGAATTTCACTTTAAGATCCGAGAGTGTTCTGTTTGTCGTTTGTTTCGTGGCCCACTCATACTCCATTGATTGGGATTTACTTTTGCTTTTAACGTCGCCTCCACTTTATGGTGATGGCATACACGCGCTCACACACAAGACGCGTACAGCGCAAACTTTACGATCCTTGTCATGATAAAGATGCTACACAGTAACCAGTGTTCAGGAGGAGCACACAAAGAAGTCGATAGCAGTCTTAGATGGGAACAATGTTCACCTTGTCCTGAATTAGTGCAGTCCGAAGGATAACAACTGCGTGTACAATCGAGAGACGGTTGTCTGAGGGAGAGTCTTTTTTATCTTTACTTCTCTGTCCTTGAAAAAAGTTGTACTTTGGAGTAAGTGTTTTATGATGTTGGTTATGATGGCCCGCCATTAGAGACTGTTGCTGTGGAGTTATTCTTTTCCAGGACAAGTTGAATAGTTTATGGGAAGGTGTAAATTGGGGGATTACCTTGAGTCTGTACCTTGATATGAGATATTCGAGCGTTTTGGGATCCTGTGTGCTGTTGGGGGTTGGGGTTCTTCAAGATCGTCATCAATTAAGTTCTTGAACAAAAGTTCAATTGCATGTATAGCGTTTTGTGGTTGAAACTTATGAAACATGCACCCGCAAGGCGAAAGAGGGAAGCCAAAAGGACACCAGCACCAAGCAGTCAAGTGAGAAGAGAGCATGCATTTAAGCACAGACACTCTGCACAAAGAATGCACAAATAATCTGTTGCTTCCATAGACGTAAAGTGGATGGTTTAGGTTAAAAATGTGTTAAGGAATGACTGCATTTTTCACGGCATCTTAAGTTCAGTCACATAATTTATTCCACATGATGTCTGCGTTTGGTTCAGTTTTGGTAACAACTACAAAATCGCGAAAAATTGTATGGTCTTCAGAATTCTCTTGCCGATCCATTAGCCCATCAACCGTTGACCTATACTTATATACCTACACCTGCACATAACGATAGGATGTCATGATTACTTTACCGGTCTATATATAAGAGGAAATCGGCAATTTCTTATTCTTAGATAACTACGCCACTTTTGTCAGATTGGGTTGAATTCGAACCGTTTGATTTGAATGCATTTTGTGTGAAGATACTCGTACTCGATACTCGTAAAGTCATCATTTAATGTATTTTAATTGAAGAGACAATTTTATTTCAGAAAACTTCGAGTGCTGAAGATTTCCCTTCTTGTAGTGACGAAGAGTTTGTACCAGACGTCGAAAATGGTTTTGCTGGTAAGTGTGGTTCAAGTAAATCAAAAACATCGTCTGTAGATTCAGCGAACACCGCTCCACTTTTCGTATATAAACACAGTCAAAGACAGAAGAAGTTCAAATCTACACCCACCACCTTTTCGTCGACTTCGAAGCCGCCGAAGCCGTTCATGGATATATACAAGCTATACAGCCTCCTCACAGCTAGTTTTCATATTCCCGCCAAACTCGACAGGTTGTGCTTGATGACGTTCTCCGCCTTCATCCTCGCTCCATAAAGGTCGACAAAATTCGCCGAGAGCTTCAATGTCACAAAATGATTAAGACAAGGCGTCATGTGACTTGTTCAACTTCATCGTGGAGAAGATCGTCTAAAACTCTCACGCCAATACCAGAAGTACGATTTTCTCAAAAGCCTGTACAAGTGCTAGCATGCTGTCCGCCATTGATATGCTAGGTGGAACACATCGAACCGTAATTTGGCAGGCATTGATACATCTGTACCGAGATCAAATGCAGAAAAACTCTTGTTAACTGCTGGGGCTTGAGCCTCAAGAGTCAATCGAGTAATAGAGCCGTCTTTCGAAGGATCAAGTTGATTTTACGGCTCAGAAGCATGGACCATCTCAAAAGCGGATGAAGAATTCCTTTGTCTTTTCAAGAGTTCAAAAGTTCTGCATCTGATTTTGATCCTGTTTGCGTTGATGGTTTTTTGGGAAGCCGAATCAACCAAGAGCTGTAGTTCACCGACTTGAGCCCAGTCTGGGGTCCAACATCTAAGATGGCTCTACGAAGAGTCTTCGACTCCGAACCTGTGAGAAAACGTGACAGAGGACGCCCATGTTCAAGGTAGAGCACTCAGGTAGAGAAGGACCTTAACACAACTGGAGAAAGCTAGCCAGACATCTTTCTAGTTGGTTGAGGTTCAAGTCCATACCGGATTATCGTGCCAGAAGAAGATGAATTGTTTCCACTCCTTGACCTTAATATTTCCATGAATCTTACACAGAAATATTTTTTCTTAAAAAACGTATTTTTTTGTGTGTATTTTCTTGAGAAATATATGTAGTAGGATACAAAGTAGGATTAGTCGATTTTTTTAACGTTGTTCCACGGTTAATAGGTACCGTTGTGGAGTTCTTAAGCACATTGGGTGAACGACATCCAGTTTGGTGCTTCGAATCGAAATAAAATCCTACATTTAATTGAAGGAAGACGGCGAGATTTTATGTTTTTATTTTTATATATAACTTTCGGTTCGTGCAGTTTGCTAAGAGATGGCGTAAATTGAATTATTCCATTGAATCATGCGTTGGAAAGCCACTGTCACTGTACGTCATTTCAGCATCTGTCATTCATTTGAAGCGTAAACAAGAATAATTTTTTATCACTCAAATATGTCGAACTTTGTGCCTGAAAAAGTGCTTTTGCTAAGAGTTTTTCTTCATTACTTTTTATATGAAGAAAACTGCTGTCGAAAGTCATCGTATTTTGGTGGAAGTTTATGGTGAACATGCGCTAGCTGAGCGGACCAGCCAAATCAACGGCAAAACCGAATATCCATGGCACCAAGGTAATGCTCCATATTTAGTGGGATCAGAAGGGGCTTATGAGTAGCTAAAACCGGGTGAGACCGGCAATGGACAACGCTACCGAACACAATTAATCCGTTTGAAGAGAGCAGTAGCCGAAAAACGCCCGGAATATGCGGCCAGACATGAGGCAACCCTTCCTTGCCCCTTCTGACTACCATTTGACCTTGCCCCTTCTGCCCCTTCTCACTACCATTTGTTCCGGTCGATGCAGAACGCCCTCACTGAAATACGATTCACATCAGAGCAGAATATTAAAAATTGGCTTGATTCATTCTTGGCTGTCAAGACGGCGCAGTTCTTTTGGGATGGGATCCACAAATTGCCAGAAAGATGGGAAAAAGTAATAGCTTCAGATGGGCAATACTTTGAATAATACTATTGTGCGTGTTTTTCTAAAATAAACCTTCAAATTTTGAAAAAACAAAAACCCGCACCTTTCAAGTATACATTTCTATTTCAAAATAACAATTCCTTTTTTAAGTGCTTTTTGTTTTTTACAAGACATTATAATATTCGTACTTATTGAACACCCTCCACCTGTCAATAGTTTCGGTAAACATTCCCTATACAAAGTAAAGGACTACCAACTTCGCCTTCATTATAATTCAGATTCTGTTTGTTGGAAAAAACTTTTTTTGCAGGCATTCCTAAAAGTGATTATACAGCATAAAGCTACCTGGTTTCTCGATAAGAATTCCAAACGGAACTCCAAGCTTAAATCGTAACTGCAGTTTTCGAATGAAATGAGTAATGTACTTAAAACAACCAATGAGGATATCTCAAAAAGAACTGAGGAAACAGAACACCTGCAGTGGCGAGAAGAACTAGATGCATTATTTCAGTTTTTGTGGTGTTTTACTAGTGAAATCTTTTTTCCCAGTTCCACCCAGTGTCCTTTTAAAAGTCCCCTCGCGTAATGTACGCAGCTTTTTCTGGTGTTTTGCCGTCGCTTTTTTCCATATCGATGTCAATAAGATGCGCAGATATGTATGCGGTTTTAGTTTGCCCACCTTAATTATGCACCAACCCATTTTTTTCCTTTCTGATACCATAAGTTGCTATGGTGCGATGGCATTGATCGAATTTCTGTGCTTGGTCCTTTTTTAAGACAGCAAAACGATGTTTTTCTCAATATTTGTTATTTTATTTTTGTTTAAATTGAAACTTTAAAAATTTAAAATTAGAACTTGATTTTTCAGCAAGAATGTTGCCCGCTCGTTATGATATCAAAATCGAACGCACCAAGGCCTAACGGTAAATCCACATAGAAAAGACGCAATAAAACCTGCAATACTGGATGCATGAGATCCGCATTTCTAGTAGATTTCTATTAAGTAAATAAGAAAACAGCTCTGAATTTCAATCAAATCCGGAATGATGTATCCAGTTTTGCTCGCCACTGCATATGCTGTATACAGACTTTTGCGCCTGACTGTATCTTGTAGAAAATTCTCTTCATAACGAAGTAGTTTAACACTATAAAGCCGCTTTAGATACATTATAAACGTACTATCTTTGTATGCATTTAAGTACGTTTATCCAACGCTATCATTATCAAGTAGGCTGCCTTACCACCAAGGATGGAACACTGGTGTCAATTCTTCTGCTTTCGATAAGTTTTATTAGGAAATTGAATGCCCGAAGCTAGGGCTGATTAAAGTGTCAGAGAAACCCAAGCCTTTATCATGTATAACCTTCGACAGATATGACTAACGTCCTCTGTGTATCCTCCAAATTCTATCTACTCATAATCATCTCATACAAATACACTCGAGAGGTCGTTGACGGGGAGAGACAATAAGGACAACCAAAGGACGTCCTTCATTCACAGAGCCATGTAGTCATTAAATTACTTCCTAATCAAATCACATTGTGCCCAAAAGGTCAAGGAGGCAGCTGAAAGAAGGATTAATGCCCAGTTAATCAATTACAAAAATAGCAAGAGGGAAGGAATTTAATCATCATAAAGGGAGATGGGTACGTTTCCATTCATTAACCCAAATCAAGCTCATAAAATATGGTTTACAGAATAATGCACTCATTTATCCCGTCAAATCGCACAAAGTTCAAATGAGGGATGGATAGAGTTTGTAATTCAATCGTGAGCATGAACTTTACAAGTCTGGTTTCAATTCCTTCAGAGCACTGGTGCCTGGGCAATTTTCGAGATCAGTGTAAAGAAACAGAGATGAATGACTTTCAAGTACTGTATTATTAGGTATGCAGGGGCATTATGTACTTATGCCAAAATAGGCCCATTGTACTGCCACGAGTGAGTCTCGAATTGCAGAGGGTTGCCGTGATTATGACAGCCGATTTCGACTATCATAGAACTAGTGGAGGCAAGAACAGGACAGTCGCAGAGAAGGTGCTAGGTGATTTCCTCCTCTTCCTCGTATATGCAGCTTCTACAGAGGTCATTGGAGAACAGGCCTAGCCTTTTTGCGTGAAGGCCTAATAGGCAGTGTTCGGTAATCATTCTCGCTGGAGTGCTAATTTTAGAGCTCTGTAGGGAGATCAGGCTGCATGATCGGGATGAGGACATATTTATTTTGAGGTTCGACAACTGTCGCCTGTCATTGTGCATCTGCCATTGATTTTCTGTGCACAGGAGGTACTGAGTTGTACTTTGGATGGCTATTGGGGTACCTAGACATGTTACGCGCGATTCCATCACATGGCAGCCTAGAGGCGCGTTTAGCGAGTCCATCTGCTTTTCAAATCCCGAAATGTCTCTATGACCTGGCACTCATCACGGGGGAATGTTGAACTGTTTTGGTATCTCGTTAAGCGACAGTCGGCAGTGGATTGCGATTTTAAAATTTAAAGAGAACGATGAAAGGGATTTGCTGCTTGGCTATCCGCAAAGATACAGATATAGCGGTCAGAAATCCCGCTGCAGTGATTGGAAAGGCGAAAAAGAGAAAACTCCATTTCCTACTCCATCCTCCCTTTTAGATCCATCTGTGTAGAAGTGTATAGCCTTACCAAAGGATATGCTTCCACCGTACCACAGGTCTCTGTCCGGAATCATGGTTTTGATGTGTTTGTCTGGGAAAGTCTAAGTGAATCGAGGTAAGGTTTTGTTCGTGTAAAATCTTGGCGTGTCTATAGGGGTATCACACCATTGGCTTTAGACGAACTGCGTCGTTGGTTGCCGTTTGCTTACTAAAAAACGTCTAATGGGGTAAGGTGCAAGAGAATTTCTAGCGTATCAGTGGGAATGGTGTTAAGGGCTCCACTTATACAGATTCGGGCTTGTTTCTGTACCTTCCACAATTTATTGAGATGGGTTCCGACGTTGAGTATGGGGCACCATACTACTACGCCGCATTAGTGATTCGGTCTGCTAAATAAAGCCAGTGTATCAGATACGGTTGAATACCCCATTTGTGTCGAATGGCCTTCTTGCTCATGTATAAGGCCGAACTGGCCTTCTTTACTCTTTCCACTGTATTGAGCTTCCTCTTTAGTCTGCTCTCTTGTATAAAGCCGAGGTATTTCGCCTTATTCAGCGGAATACTGGTGCCATTTAGAGCGAGGGGGTTGAAGAATAGTGTTTAGTTGGATCTATAGTCGATCTTGAGTCTTTCTGTTTAGTTGGAATCGGAAATGGGACAGTGTAGGGTAGATTAGGTTGGGCTGACTGCAGAAGGCAGTCACACTTAAGCCAAAGCCGGCCCATTGTGGGCGGGTGTATTTGCGCGATAGATCGAACGATGTAAACCTTTGTCCATGCCGATAAGCCAGTGCAAGTGCCAAACAACATGAGACGTTTTATTACCAAGATACCATTCATGTGAATATGCTTGAAAAAGAGTGCTCTCATAACAACAACCAACGACAAACATTAACATGAAGTGATGTTTAAAAAAATGTGCAAAAAAACATCGCATATTAGGAACTTCCCAAAAAACGACATTCATATTCGCAGAAAGCGGTCGCCAAAGAAAATAGGCTCGTAGACCATATCGGGGCGGAATGGAATTAATTCCAACTGATTTCGTTTGACATACCTACGCGTATCGCAGGCGCGCTCCAAATAAGGCAAAACACCGCATCTGACGGCAAGCGCCAGAGACCAGGTGTTAATGGCAGCGGATTTTATGGCAGCGTCCCATAAAGCACGGAAGTTGAATATTATCTGATCCCACAGAGACTTGCATTTTATGTAATTTAGTTGGCAATATGGTGGATTTATACTTGTTTTTATTGCTAATACCCATCGGATACGAGACAAAGCATCCAATCGAGAATCTCATCAATCTGAAGAGCTTGTCGGATTAGACCGCCGAAATTGGACACGTTCACGAGATGGCCCTTTGTTCCTCGACAGCAGATGTACACGGGTCCCATCGGATAAGACGAGCACAATCCCATTATATCACATGTGTTGCGTCGTCTTCAGTCCTCGTTCCTCTCGCAGACTTCAATAAAATACTGCTCCTTGATGAGATGGTTGCGTGATGCTGCCTTGATTATGACTAATTTTTTCTAATTTGTTTCCTTGTGCCTAATGAAGCGGCCAACTACTGCGGCCATCTCACATAAAGCAAGCGACCATATCGCCGGGGGAGGTAAATCAATTCTGATTAGGACCGTTCGAGGGATTTGACCTTGCTGCGGTACATGTGTGTGTGTGTGCCTTGCGACTTCACGATTGGATTTAACTTTGGGAGGAAAAGTTATGAATCCTTTCTGGTGAATAGGGAAAAGATAACATTCCTCTCCAGACCGATGACAGAGAAATTGCCGCAAAAAAGATGTATCCTCTTATCCTTGGCGGGACTTTTAAGTTGTTGTTCGGTCTTTTTTTGTTTTCCGCTCCATCCCACCCTCAATCAGAGAAGAGATCAGAATATTTTTGCCAAGTGGGTGCACGTCTTTGTGGGCCTCGGAGAAAAGTCGTTCTTTTGGCAACGCAATGGAGTGTATGTGAGGAAGGTTGAATGAGAAGCTTTCTTCTATTTTCAATTTAAAGCATACATCAGAGGACGGATATTGACGTGCTCGGCAAAGAATCACCAAAGAAGGCTAATTTCTCAATTTGTGAGGAGGGTAGCACAATATTTGGATGATTTTTGTGTTCCGTTCTTATGGCACATGCCTTATAAATATTTTATTGTAAGAGGCTTCCTCAGTCAATATGAAAGCGCGTTTGAACTTCGTGTGAGAGGTGGTAATTTCTTGAGGGGTTTGCTTCAGACGTCTTATTTGTCTTGGGGTGCTTAGCAACTTCTGGAGCCATCCAACCTCCCGTAGACCTTCCCATAGATAAATTGAAGCTCTGTGCGAAAAGGAGCGGGCCTCGCTTAAACGGGTGTGATTAGCTGTATACGATGGTTATACTCTTTGAACGATGCTTGCGAGAGGCGGTTCGTGGATATTTTACATTGAACTTAAAGAAAGTGCAAGTTTAACGATGAATTGAAAGTATGAGCATGGTTTCTTTAAAGAGGAGGCTTCAATTAGAAGCAGATGTGTTCACTTTATTCTGCGTTTTATTTTTAAGTTCAATCGCAGCGCTCCGGGTTTGACTAGTCACTCACCTAACAGTACATCGATCTCTAGGCAAATGTTGGGTGAAGTCCTTCCTGACGTGTGATCGACATCAGTCATAAACGTCAGCAGTTGCAATAAGTCAAATATTCTTCAAAAATCTAGATTGTTTACCTCAGGTAGGTGCACCCTTCATTCAATTGATTTGTGCATTTATCGATATCGTTGTCGATATTTTCCCAGATCATCAGATGCAATTAACTGTTAACTAGAGTTGTGCAGAGCCGATGACGGAACGGACATTGAACGTTTCTTTTCGTAGTCGGAACTAGTTCCCTGAGGCATGTCCGAGGAGTTAACGATTGGAACTAGTTTTGACAGTGGACATAGTTCCATGAACTGTACCTGACCAAACCGACCGAACGAAGGAAATAGAAAACCTGTTGGCTCAATGGACATACCACGAGTTGTGCAGAATATTCACCGCACGCTTGTTCTATCACAAAAGTTCCAATGTAAAGGTTCGCTCAACAGCAAATCTGGTCTTCATAAGTTTTCAACAATTTTTTCCAAGTATTAAATTGAATTTCGATACGAATATTAGCCACCAAGGTTATAAGGTCTATATAAATAAGACATTAGTCAACCAAGGGGATCATGGCAACGAAAATAGAAAGAAAGTTAAAAGAATAACGACAAACATTGGATTTTCAAGCGACGAGCATTCGTACGAAGTTAAAGAAGGTGAAATAGGTAGTTTTACTGATTATACAGTGAAACTTCTCTATAGCGGACAGCAGCGGGACCATAAAAACTGTACGTTATGTAGGGGTGCCCGTTCTAAAGGGATTGAAATACACGCATATCTTCATGCCGCGACCATGGCGAATTATCCGTAAGGTGTCCCTTATAAAGGGGTGTCCGTAAAGAGATGTTTCACTGTTCCAACTTCGAAGTAATCCACCTTGGTTTCGCGGTACACCGTTCCTTCTGCGGCGGTATTTGAGAACGATTTGTTAGACAGTTTATACTCACTCTTGTTAAGGCTCAGACCCTTCGGATTATAGCACATAGTGTGAAAAGTAAGTAAGTTATACTCTCGGAGTATTCACAGTGACTTGGTGGAGATGGAGCCATGTTTTTTGAAAGTTGTTCGTGTCGGACAGGTCCGTGAATAGTGGATTTTTTTTGCATCCCCGATTGAGCGGTATGACTGTCAAAGAGATGTTGTGCCGGCAGACAGGGTGCTACGTGTGATGCAGCACATGAAACAATCAACTTGTTGAAGGAATAAATCGATGAATGCACTGATGAACCTGACTGGCTACCAAGAACTTGTGGTTTGATCCCTCATGGTTTTTGGTCTTGGGGATATAAACACTTCCCTAGTTGACGCTGACAAACAAGCATTAGTCGATGCATTGAGAGCACTTGGGGACATTCGGCTATTAATGCCCAGAGAGGGGGCTTGTGATTTTTTCCGAGACATCATTCAGTAGATCCAGCTGTCAAGTAATTTTTTAACAATGAAATTTTACATGTCTTAAGTACTGACTTAAAAATACTCTTCATCATAATTAAATGCCCATAATTGCAAGCTTTTGGAACAGAAAGTAGAAGTACGTGGAATTGGCGTACAAGCAGGCACGGGATTACCCCTGACTGTAGCATCGCTTATGTAATTTTTATTTTTATTCCATTTGCGCTTTCATCGAATGCCCTGGTAGGAAATGTAACTCTGAAATATCCCAACGCGTGTTAAATTCGATACAAAAAGCACATACAATTAAAACGTGTGTCCCAGGAAGTGATCCGCATACTAGGCATCCGTAAACCATTCAAGAGTAACGTACCGATGTAAAAGAAAAATGAAATGTGTTTGCATTACTGAGAACAAAATGAAAGGAGGTATGCATATCAGTTTTCTCTAAAAACCACAAAGGATCAGATTCAGATATTCAGTTTGTATGAAGGGATTTTACACGTAAAACAAAACAAAATCAAATATTCGAAATACAATATTTCGAGAAATGAAAAGTTTACATTCCGCTGAAGGACGTAACGTCGACATCACAAAACAAAGTATGAAAGTAGGAGCGCTTTCACGAATTCAAAATGATCAATTGCCTGCAGGTTCTCGCTTAAAGCCTAAACAATATTTTATCGTCCACAGCCTATTGAAGGTAAATGCTGGCTTTGTGTGCGTGAAGCTGTCTTTACTCAAATGAAGTGGTCTTTGGATTTTTGATTACTCACATCTCACGACGAATTTAAAGCAAACTTCTATGTACTTTGAATTTATTTGCTCGCTGTAGTGGCATGTGTAAATATTTCCTTTACTGGGTGACCAAAGGCACACATGTTTGCAGCACGTTCTCCAGCGTCATCCGATGGAGACCAAACTGCACTATATGTCAACTGAATGTGTCTTTGAAAGGACAAATATAAGAGTGTGCCCTGGAATAACACGAGGTGTTGATATTTGGCAAATCCAGTTGTTGTGTGTTGAGTGAGTGAAAAAGGATTTTTTTTAATATGGCAAATGAAACGCGTTTAAATAATACACAGCGAAACCTCTCTTTACGGACACTCCTCTATAAGGGACAACTCTCTTTACGGAGTATTCGCCATGTTCCCGGCATGAAGATATGCACGTATAAAGCTTTCGGCTACCACGTAGAACCATTGTCAATTTGGTCCTGTCTCGTCACACCTGATGAATGCGATTCCATCAGGGTAAGCGACCGCTTGGCAGACCCAGGACAAGGTCGTTGTACCAGGTTCAAAAACTGGTCTTGTTATGCTTGGTCATAACTCCTGATGAATTAGAGTCGATGGTGGTGGATCGAGTTGCCTGGAGAGCTCTCGTATGTGGTTTAGAACCGCGACTCCTCTAGTGAAGCATGTGGTTCAGAAGGTGATGATGATGATGTATCGTCCGTCCCACTTTTGAGGCTCCTGCATTCATGCAACGATTTACATGAAATTTGTGAGGACCTTTTTGTTGAGGACCGTTTTGCCTAGTAATACATGTTTGTGCAGTCATCTTTCAAATGGGGAAGTGTTTGCAAATGGCTCTCATAGACGTGAAGCTGGGGTGAACAATTAAATGCCCCAATGACAAATATGTCAAAAAAATGTGTCAAATAAAGTATTTCATTTAACACATTTTAATTCAAAGTAACATTTCGGAGGTATTCAGCGCAATAGTGGGTGAAGGTGTTTCTCTCGTAACATTATAAACGAGAGTGATAGGAAATCTAGAAGAAATCATGAACAGTCATCATCAAAGAGTACATTAATTGGAAGTTATTCCCAAGATATTTAGCCCATATCGTGGGCTATGACAAATTATCGACTTAAGAGTTTGGAAAATCTAAAGACGTAGTTTTGTAAGTCCCGTTTAGTACAATAAGTTGCAAAAACTAAGATTGCACATCTTTTAAGAAGTTCACGACGTATCAACAACTTAAAATATGTTCACTCTGAAATGGACCTATCTATTCAAGTCTCAGTGTTGCCATCGTCAATTCGCTGAAGTTCGTAGTGAATTCAGTAAAATGAACCGACATTTTCTGAAGGCGTTTGTTTAAATATTCAGAATTATTTCTTTAAAAATATTTCGGTACCTGCGAAATAAGCCGCATTATTTACTACAGATTGTTATTTGGATTTAATAAAAATGAGTGGGATGATAGGATATATTACAGTGGACGTCCAGTTTAACGAATACTCTATTTAACGACTTTCCAATATAACGAATAAGATTTTATTTTCATGGTTCTATATTGCGAATGATGAAAACATTTAACGCTCGATTTAACGAATCTCTTGTAAATGCTTGCAAAATATGTGCAACAAACTTCTGCGGCATATGTACATATTTCGGTAAGTACAGACAGTATATGTGTGAGGTCAAGTTTGCTTTTGTTGGATTTTGACATTTTTGTTTTTTTCTATTCATCACACGTCTGTTATTATCGGCTAGGTTTTATTTCTTAATGTTCTTACTGGGGTGATCAGTTAAGTTTACCTAAAAAAATTACGGTTTATTCTTATGTAGTGCTATCACCTTGCATTTCATTTCGTATTATTTGCGGTTCCTTAGAAAAATAAAGTAAAATTACTGTTTATCGCAAACATCTTTCTTTGCGAGGAAAAGACGCCCAAGAGGGTTAGGCCATGTAGAGAGTATTTAAAACTTAGCTTTAGCCCGAAGAATCTTCGATTCTGAACCTGTGGGACAACGCAACAGAGCAGCCCACATACAAGGTGGCGCACACAAGTCGGGGGGAGACAGCTAGCTAGAGATCAGACCGGTTGGGGAGGCATGTAGTGCGCGACCCGGGCCAGGCCCACCCGGACTGTAGCGCCATAAAAATAAGTAGAAATAAAAAAGAAAATTTTTCTTTAAATACAATGGAAATTAGAAAAGCATGGAATTTTGAAATCTGAGTCACAATAATTTCATAAGAAACTTTATAAAGCATCGTTTGCTGACACACAAATCAAAGACTCTTTTTTTTTTCCAAAATTTGAGTTTTTAGATTTAACCTCTGATCTGTTTTTAATTTTTTATAAATGCATATGCGCATATATTTTATTGTAAATCGTTCATTCCTTCATATCCTTGCACTTTTTGATAGAAAAAAATAACGATCGATCTAACGAAAGGCTGTGTAATATATAATTCGTTACATTGGACGTCCACTGTATATTTAGGTTCTGTTAGCTCTGAATCCTGTTTAGGAGGTGTCGGTGCACTTGTGAGTGAAACTGTTTCTCGAAGTCGTTGTCACCGAAATCACGCATGAGACCACTTCAACTGAGCCAAATACTCGTAGTCTCCACTGGATATGAATGACGCTCCCATATATCCTGTATTTCGCAGGATTATGCTGTATTCTCATGGCAAAATGTCAATCATGTATTTGACTACGAAAATTCTGTAATTCAGTGCAGGCATCAGTGCAACTCACAGAGTTAAAAATTATTGTATGTTCATCTCCTGGACATTACCATTAAACTTTAAAACTCACTGTTGAGAGAATTATGACACAACAGAACGAACGAAGGCTCTACTATGCTAACAAAAAATTCGTCTCAGTTGAACAAAGAATTTTGTAATAATAGAAATTATTGCTCAGCGGCTCAAATTACAAAATGGAAAGGAGAAAAAGTACCAATAACAAGTTCGGGTGGGTTGAAGTTTTCGACCATTGGCGACTGTAATCGAGTTTGTATTATGTCTTTGGGTACAACTGCTTCTGTTCAAAGAGTTTTTCCAGCAATGAATAAAACGTGGGCGGCGGTGAAAAGACATCTTCGAATTAAAACATTTTCGGAGTTTTCAACTCGACAAAAACACAACCAGAAGCTCTAAAAAAATATAATTAAGTATGCGGAAGAGGTTGAAAATGAATAAATTAATTCATCATCATCATCTTCTGATCCGCATACTCCACTAAAGGGGTCGCGGAAGTAAACCACGCACGAGAGATTTCCAGGCAACTCGATCGTCCGCCATCGACTCTAACTCATCAGGAGTTATGCCCAAGCGTAACCAGGTGAGTTTTTGTACTTGGGTTACGTCCTGGGTCTGCCAAGCGGTCGCCTACCTGATGGAATCACCTTCAACGCCCGCCTCAGAAGTCCAAGCCAAGGAAGCATAGCCCTCTCCGTCCGAAGAAGCAGCTCCTTAATGTTGAGTTCCTCTCGCAATGCCGTGTTTCTCACACTATCCCGGCGAGTAATTCCCACAACAGTATGGAGAAATCTCATCTCATAAGCTTGTATTAGCGAGCCCTTCCCGGCAGTAACATGTTTAGGGTAGTAGGAGTTTAATTTCATACATCCCAAGCCTGGCTAACGAAGTTAGGACGATTGGCCTCGGATATTGCCTATTCTGGTGTGCTAGGGAACCATTTGGAGCCAGGCCTGAATGGTGGCAGTATGCAAGCGTCTGGTGGCCGGTCTGTCCTGCTCGGCAGCCTGTCGGGCTTAGACCGAAGGAACTAAGAGCAACCCAGCAGTGGCCTCGAGAGCCAAAAAGTGTTTTTTTTAAGACCCAGTTTGCCATCAGCGGAAATACAATGCAATACAAACAATGTTTTGTGTATTTGAATCAACTTCATTAATTAAACTTAATTAGGAAATGTTACAGAATATGAAACATGAATGCATATGTCCATATAATCCACAAATCTTAACGAACACTCCACTCTTTCGAAAGGTATTTATAAGCGATGAAACGATTGTTTTATAATCTTTGATGTAAATATGTTAATTTTTCAAAAATTTACCAGACTGCCATATTCAATCTCAAAGTGCCACAGTGCCATTTCAATGAAAAAAGTGCCATAATTACACGATCGTGCCACAACGCTGGATCGACGTGAGCTCTGTTCAAAAGTTGAACATGAGATTTGCCGTTTGTGCACGTTTTTGTTTGAGAGGAGTGGTAAATAATGAGAGCAAAAGTAGAAGTGTTAGTGAATACCATTTTTTGGCACTCTTTTAAGTGAGATCTACTTCGTTGATTGGTGGTTGGTTGTCGGCGGCTTGAAGCTGGCTCTCTCGCCGCCAACGTTGAAGTGAAGCGACATGCACATGACATATTTTGTCCACGAAAGAAAAGAGCGCGGATGTCTGTTCAGATTGTGGTTGTGCTGTTGGGCTGATATATGTCCTGTGGAGACGGTGTGTCACAGAGAGATAGATCTTTTAAACATCGCCAAACTCCTCTCTGTATGGGCCGTTTGGCTAAGCGTCTGAAACCATTCAGACACCATCTGACAGGTCCTCCTCAACGCGGTTTCAGACCCGGGAAGTCCACCATCGACCAACATTTTCACACTACGAGAGATAATGGAAAAATTCTAGAAATGCAGATCGACACCCCCAACCGTTCGTGGCGGCATATGATAGCGGGCATATACGAGTACATCGCCATATTTAGTTTTGACATTCCTGTCAACTCGTCAGGTTGTGCAGCATGCCGATGGAGAATTCTTGCTGCTCAATCGATGTTGAAAACGAACACAGAGACGATAAATGTCAAAAAGGCGATAAATTAATGCAAGGCGACGATTTTTTCAACACCATTCTTGAGAAGGTCGTAAAAGCAGCTGACATACAAGACGTTCGATCTGCCAAAAGTCCGCACGACGTCCGACATTGACGCGATTGGTCGAACACAGGGAGCATGCAATTAAGCGATTGCTGGTATTGGATCGTAGGCGACCAAAATGGGCTTATCGGTCTGTCTTTGAGATCTGGTTACGAGAATGGTTACACAGCATCGACGGTATTGAAGATGTTATAATAGCAGCGTGGCCAAGGCCCCGCTTCTCAGAAACCACTCGTGTTGTGCGTGCTAATCTTCTCTCCCGAGTAGAAGGGACCAACAGTTTTATGCCGACTCCGAACGGCCACTTTGAGATGCTTTTTTCACACAGTTATAGTCTTGCGTTGTCAGTGACTTGAAAGAGGTGGGACCGTGAACACTACTTTGGCCGGTAGCGGGAATCGAGACCCGGGCAAAAGCCAACACCGCGTGGTTCACCCTCACTAAAATCTGTTAAATAAGATTCATTAATTAATCGCAAATTGACCAAGCACACCATCAGACGGTCCTGATGGTCTTACCATCTTCAGTTACCCACACATTCACCAGAATCCTTGTTCGGGACACTTTGATTGGGAGACAGAGAAAACATAGATCCGTATCCAAACCAAAATCCAACGCCTACAGCGTATGGTGGCTGTAGGTGCAATGAAGGGACTGGCTTTTGTTCGATTTAAGTTCCCCCGATTATTCGACACAGCGTTTGTCTTCCGCTTGGAAATTCTTTTATTTTCTATTTTTTTTTATTTTGTTCACCTTTTTCCAGTTGTCAACATTTTTGAGTCGGCTTCCGTTTGCAAACTTTCCAACCGTTGTACACACACGTTCGCGTTCGGCACTCGCACAAGCATTGAAATTACATCGGGAGGGTAGATGAACAGTGATGGGGTGCTGGGCTGTGTGCTCTGATGAGTGGGTGGTGGAGGGATGGTGGAGGGAGGGGGCAACAACATTCAAGGTCAAATATGAATGAGTAGGATAAAAAGGGAAGGGAATCTCGGCTCCAAGAAATACCTCTTTCTCACCCACCGAGCGTTCAGTTTGACGTCGCCGTGTCGTAAATAACACAAAATAAGTCTTTTGTAACTGCACTGCACTACCGTGTCTGTGTATGTGTCACGACGGCCACGTGAAAGCTACGGACTACGACTATCCGCACGCTGCCTTGACTTGGTGTGAACTGTGTGCCGCTCGAGAATTTCTGCCCAGAGACCTAACAGAGAACACATTCGATGGTGCGAGCATGAAGACGAAAGAAATCCACCATGTGCCAATTATTTTCCACTGGTGCGGGTACTTAGCGTCAATGTGACGGTTTCGGCAGTGCCGATGATGACGGCCGTTGTCGGCCGTGTTTAGTAATCGCTTACTATCACTCATCGCATAATAGATCGCTCAGAGTGGCGGGGGGAGTGTGTGTAACTGTGCTCAATTTGTGACAACCATTGTGAAGCAATTTGCTGGGGCACCAACTTGAGCAGAGCCGGCGCGGCGGTCGGTTAAGGGATGGCGGACCGTAAGGGTAGACGCGAGATAGGTGTGAGTAGGGAGGTTATCATTCAGAGGCGTGAAGCGGCTGAAAAAAGTGTGTTTGGCCTGTTGAGTGTGTGCACACCGCACGTCTGTGGGGCAAGCCTGAACTGGCTTTTGGCGCTGTTGCCGGACGCTTCTTGCTTTTGGCTTGTTTTTTTTTTGGAACATTAATTGCTGTCGGACATGGTTTGGTGTGCAGTGGCGGTAACGTGGCTGAAGTGTTTCATTCTGGAAGAGATTGTCAATTGATTCAAGTGGAACTCATTGTGAGTGCACGAAAGCTGACATTCGGATGGATGATTAATCGTCAGAGATGAGGAAGTGTCTGTGATTGTGGGCGTTAGTGGTTTACATTTGGAGCTGGCGTATGTGTGTGAGGGCGGATATGCTTTTGTATAAACGCTGCGTTAAAACGTTTAAGGCGGCACAATACGAAATGAGCGTAAAGCTTCTTCACAGAATTAGGCGCGTATTCGTATCTCCACATATACAACTGAATAAGTGGGCGACACAATGGGTCCACTGGAATCTACGGGACCAAACGTGTGAAACGTGGTTACACAGAGTGCTTTGACAATATGCCTCCACCTGACTGACTTTTGAAATCAATCGTTTCGCAAACAGTCGGCTTAAAATGCTTTAAGTAATCTGATACTAGCGAATGGGGAAGTTTTGCTCTTTTTAAGAATGCCACAGTACATACAAACAGAACATTGGCGAAAGACCTCACGAAGCGACAACAAATTAAAAAAGACACTTGGTTGATATTAATTTCCTTTTTGCTTTTTATTATATAAACAAACAAACAAAATAAAAATCGGTTTCTAACCATGTCCGTTGACAAGTTGCTGACAACTGTCCTGGTTTCCTACATCCACGATCACGACATGTCAACAGAACAGAAGACAAAAGGCAATAGAAGAAGACGTTGCCACGTAAACAAATAGGGAGGGAAGAAATTGGGAAAGGACTCTACTGATGACAGACTCATAAACAATTACATCATGCGGGAAGCGTTGCGGCACTGAACGTGTGAACGTGCTGATCGTGTTTTCTTCCAATATAATAAGCACGAGTGGTAACTGTGACACATCAGGAAGTGCACACTTGAGTTGCGACAACACACCCGATTTATAGGTTCTTCAGCGAAATTGTGGAGTCATTTGCACTGCAGACAAAGAAGGGGCATTCAATAATGTCATCTAACCGAACTCGGTTGTCATCTAACGAAAACTTTCTATGCTAGCCCTCGGTGTATTCGAGCAACGCTTGGAAACAGTAGTATAATTAAATTCGCCAGAAGATAGAAGATCTCTCCTCAACTCTGGCTTATTGTCATGTGTTCATGACATTCCATGCTCTTACTAGGGCCAGGCAGCGAGCGCTTGATATGCACTTCTTCAACTCACTTGATGGGAATAAGGCGAAGGATATTAAGAGACGTATGTCCTTCTTAAACAATCCAGGTTGGATTAAGAGATATCACGAAATACTCTTTATAAATAAGGTAACAGAGCTGTGGCATAATGCACGTAATGCTAATTGAGTTTTCTCTGAACTACCACTTCCACCTACGTACACCTGTTGGAGTCGTTGTGAAAAATGCCAGTGCAAGAGAAGTACCCACTTACACTTAAAATATATTTATAATTATCGCCAAAGTATGAATAATATTTTTTCCATGCAAGATCATTTGGAAAATATAGCACTCGCAGATTGTGAAAAGTGAATCTGCGAGTGTTTCACTTCGTAAATACTGAGGCCTTGAGACTTTTATTTTTTATTATCGTTATATCACCGTCCTTTACATAATCGAATGGTTATTTTTCGATTCGCCATTCCATACCAATGTGTTGGAAAAATGGCTATGGGCTAATTGAATGGTCATGTCAGGAATGTCATGAACCACCACAAAATTACTGCAGGCCACAAAACAGAGGCAATTACTCTGTAATTACCTTCAGTTTCCAAATAAAAACAAGCCTGTTATTGTGGCAATTTGAATGGTTGATATCAATCAAATCATTGATTTCGGAAATGATTTGTAATGTCGAAAATAACACCAGAGATTCGGCTCAGATATCCAAGCAAACATTTATTTGTTTCTTCCTTAAAATGGCCTATAATATTTTTTGTTAAATGAATACTATTGCTATAAATGTACTCAACGCCATTTGAGCAGATCAATACAAAGTTGTTGATGTAAGTCTGACTGCATTCCGTGTAGAAAGGGTTAATGGAAAGTACTTGCAAATTAATGACTTCCAAGTACCATGTAGGGAAAAGCGGGACTAAATGTAACACTTTTACTATAAACGATACTGGTCCTACAATTTTGGAGTCAAATCAGCCAAAACATTTTTGCATTTAAAAATCATGTTTGAACTACAAATTTATCAGTATTATTTTATCATTAAATATCAGAGAAATGTGTTGAAATTTTCTTAGAATAAAACTTTGAAAATAGTCTTGATGTTTCAAACTGTCGTATACGGTAGTTATAAAGCTCTACGCCAAGCAGAAGAGTTGGGTCGTTCTGCGAATAGTTCCTGGAACTATGCCCACCAGCGGAAATATTTCCGATCGTTTCGCATACTTCAGGTAAACATGTTCATTTCATCTAAATAGTTTCCAGTTCGCAGAGATGTGTATGAATGAAAAGGAACAAATGTTTGTAGGGACATGTCAGATTGAAAATAAAATCCGAGCATATTCGGACATGTGTGGTGTTAGAGAAATACTACTACGAATTTCGCTGTGAGTTACATGGGCATATCGTGTTTGTAGTAGATAATTTACTGACAATGAAGTGGAACTAGAACTGGGAACACGCTAGTTGGAATTAACATGGGACATTTAGTCTCCTGCACATCGTTTGGCGCCAACATTTAAAGTATTATCTATTCCTTATCTCTGCTACATACTTCCTCGGATACGTATCTAAAAAAATAACCATTCCGTGTTCGTTCCGTCGGGCTTGCATATCCTCCGTTGTCCCATCGATTTTTATATTTCCAGCAGCGAGGCAGCTTGCGTCACTTCCATGGAATTTCTGTGTAATCGTCTTCATTTTGAATTTGATAGTCCTGCTATGAGAGTTGTCCTCAGGTTATAGCAATATGTTTTACATCACAAAGCCTGCTCACATCCTCTTTGTCACATTGAGCGCTTGGACACTAATGCTCTTGCTAAGAGGATACGTCTCTGAGAAACTAGTTCCGACCTGAAAAAAAAAAGATCCTTTCCATATTCGTTCCGGCATTGGACCTATTTAGCACAACTCTATCAAGCAGTAGAACATCGCTGGCATGGAACATTGCTGAGTCGCCAGGAAGTACATGTTTGATTTTACATTTGTAAATACAGTGATAACTTCTCAATGAGACACTCTAAGGGACTAAGAAAATGCGAAGCAATTCGGAGGTGTCCCGATTGGTGAGGACCTTTACATTGGGCCAAAAATCATTATGTTCCATTTATACATGGTTCTGGAATAAAATGTTACTGTCCTGTTAACTGTCGATTACAAATTATTGAATTAATGTATGAAGCACTACTAAAATGAATGAGTTCCTTGTGACAACAATTGAACAGGAGCAAAATTTTTTTTACAAACGCATTGTCGACATTCCGGTGAAATCTTTCCACTTTTGGCACAATCACAATTGGTCCACAAGCGGTCCACTTTTGGCATCATAGCACGTGTGTACGTAGCTGTACACAGCCACACAGTCCATTCTGACACTTGTAATTTCTTCCTCTTTCTGCTTTTTGTTTAAATTAAGAGGTTTTTTCAGGAACGAAAACTTTTTTCTAACGCACAGCACCAATTCAGAGGTGCTCGAGTGTATGCAGGAAGTGCAAGAGATCAATTATAAAAATGGGAAAGAGTGTCGGGGACAGAGCAGAACCTGGGGGAACACCACCATTTATTTGAAGTTAATCAAACTCGAACGCATCCAAAACAACTTGATCTACATCTAAGGCGGTAAACACAAGTGGAGAAGACGTCCAATCAATTTGGTGTATCCAGTACCCCGGAGGGAGCTAGCTAAAGATCGCTCCACCTGAAGAGTAATTCTAGTTAAGCCTCAGTTCTACCCCGCACTGAAGCGTCACATGAAGATGAAAAGGACGGCTAGTCCCCGAAGACCATGTGCAAATCCTGAATGTTTTGGCAGCTGACATTTCATTCCGGAATCAAAACTCAATGCAACATCTTTACTTACTTACTTGTCAGGACTGCGCCTTACAGAGGGTCTGAGCCTGACCGAGAGCTGTCCTCCATCGCCGGCGGTAATTGGGACGTTGTTTAAGGTCACCAAGACCAAGCTGTCTTTTTATGCCGAAGATCCGCTCTTCCTCTTCTTCTCTTACCAGGAGGTTCGGATTGGAACACTCTCTTAGCAAGAGTATTGGTGTCCAAGCGCTCAATGTGACAAAGAGGATGTGATAAGCAGGCTTTGTGAAATAAAACATAATGCTATACAACGAGGATAACTCTCATAGAAAACCAGCAAATGAAAAATCAACACAAGCGAGGCAGCTGCTGGAAATGATAAAAATCGATGCGACAACGGAGGATATGCCAACCCGTGGCATTAACTAACGAGGGTAGGTGTTGAAGAAATTTAGAATTCATGTCGAAATAAAGTACATGTACACGAAAATTCCACAAATTATTCAGGAGATTCGCAAATCAAAAAGCTAAACTTCTGCATCGTCGTTCTTAATCAACTGATAATATTAACGCGCTAGGAAGCAGTAAACACGAAGAGTTCTTCACAAAGTGTGAGCGCCTTTGGCACACCTTTAAGTAGCCGCAACACGCAATGATCGCATTAACGTGGCCGAAGGAAGACAATCTTCCACCAAAGCAGTAAGCTCCTGCGTCTAAAAATATCCCCGGAAGGAATGGTTCACGCTGGCAGCCTGCAAGGACCGGTGGGGAACAATAATTTAGTCGTAATTAAGACTTACGTGAAATTAAATATAGCAGAAGGAGGATGATTAACATCAGGAAGTCAAGTCTAATGAGAAATGACTTGAGCCGGCCCTGTGTTCAGGTGCGCGCAAATTGCTCTTGTCTTATGTTACCTCATCGACTCAAAGGAAGGACATGCCAATCGCCTTCCAATATCATAACAAAGCACTCGTTGTTAAGGCAAACGCTTCTGTTTGTTGATTCGAAATCAGCTTAAAGACGAATCACTAGTCACATCACTAGAGAGCGACTAGAGGGCACAGACCTTTTCAGAAGTGAACAGATGGGGTAAAAGTGCCACCGAGCGTGTCAGAGCGTTGGCTTCCCCCCGTTCCCAAAGAAAGTGTGTATCTCCTAATCGAACATCAAATCGAAGTCATCTTCAAAGTCGATTAACCCAGTACACAGTTATGAACAACGCGTGCCTCCAATTTTGGCCACACGCTGTTGTGACCTGTCGCTTGTCGTGTACATACGTTACCAAACAACGCACGAGTGGTTTCTTTCAAAACACTCTGTCCCATTTGCTTAGCAAGCTTGCAATGAATTCATTAACTTACCTGCCGCTTAGCAACCACGAGTGTGGGCTTCGTTTCGAATTGCCGACGACGCTGGGCTCTTATTCAGGTTAACCTGTCTGCTTGAGTAGTCAGACTGCCTACAAGCGGCATAAGCATACATATATGCATAAGTTTAATGTGAGACTAACGCCTCCGCAATGGTCTCATATGCACGGCAGGGTGGCGAGTTTGAAGGTGAAAGGTATTTTGGAAAGCACAACTAGTTGGGTTCAGTGCGGGGAGGGGAGGGGGGATGTGCGGTTTCGTTTCTACCCTAATACCGTGTAGAGTTGTAGAAATTTAAGATCAGATTGACAGTTTGGCTGCCAAGGAGCTGGAATCGGATTTGTGTCAAGTCGATGAACATGCTGTTTGCCCAAATTGGTCATCTAGTCGTCTGATCTAGTGGTGGAAAGTGCGTAGCTTACAAGCACTCGTTTGTGTGAAACTTTCAGCCTTTCTTCTCAGTCGAAAACGATCCATTCGATTGTTTGAGTTTTGTTAGAAAATCGCACTTGAAACAAGAGAAGCGAGTCTTGAACATTCATCTGCAAACACAATAAATGGGACAACATGTGAATTATGTAAGGGAATTACACCCACGAAGCAACGAGCGCCTCTCAAGAACGTTTGCATTGCTTCCTCAGTGTAGCCAATTGTGTTGGGGTGTATTGTTCTTGCACGAGTGCCACCTATTACGTTCAGTTGATTCGACGTCGACGTTTCTTAGCTGTGGGAAACCAAAAAGGGACGCCAAAGCAATTTACCCTCCCTGTCTACGTCTTAAGGTATAGTAAGTTATAACACATGACAACATTGCTCCCTTCTCGTATTCATGACTGTATAGAAGGTGTCGTTCCTAAGGTATGCTGATACCCCCGCACATACGCGAGAGAAGCGTTTCAAACACATTGCGTATGTTGCAACTAGAAAGTGCATGAAAATATGGTTGCACATATGTGCATAAAGAAATGCGTTCCAAGACTAGCGAGTTGTTCATGACTCACGTGCTCCACCTTTGAGTTGTTGCTTTGAATTAAGCACAGAAAGTTACGTAACTAGAACGATTTGATCTTGCTTCTACACCGTTCCAGTGTCTCTCTCTCTCTCTCTCTCTCTCTCTCTCTCTCTCTCTCTATCTCTATCTGTCTCTCATAAGAGGACAAAAGTTGGCAGCATTGTAGGCTTCTTTGCCTCTTCGTGTTGAGACCATTTGGAGAAAAAGATTTTGCCAAAGAACAGGGTTTAGAGCGACAGGCGCCTACGGCATGTACAGCGTATGGACTGCTTACGAACACAGCCGCTACAGTTTGTGTATAGAGTCTGAACGGCCCTCCGAAAGATCAATACTCCTGCGGAATAATCCATCCTCTGTCATTGCCCTGGACATGGCCAGAAAAAGACGGCTTGATATGGAAATTGGACCAGCAGCAAGGGCCCTAGACGAGTGGATGGCGCTGTTGGTTTATTAGACGGTCCCCGGTTCGAATGCCAGTCAAGCAAAGGCAAAATGCTATTATCGGGTTTTCAAATCTGGTCCAGTCACCATTTGCCGTTGGGATCAAATTGACGTCACTATGACTGGAGTGGTCGATCAGTGGTAGTAGGCTGGCAGTACAATGGACACAGTCTGAGTGCTCCAGTATTGTGATTAATAACCTCTGACAAAAAAGGGCCTTATGTCTCGAAAAGAAGGCAGTTTCTTGGAAAGCACCTCTCCGAACAACTGGAGAACTTAAGCGGTGCTGAGGGTTTTGGGAGTAAACGAAGTTTTGACGGTAGAACAACATCGCCTATTAAGGGTACAATAAAATCAAGATGATGGTCTTAGTGAGCAACGACCACAAGGCCGTAAGTGTAACCCTTTATCCGGTTGTTCCGTTTGTTGAAGACCGGATTGGTTTCCCCATTATCATTCCTAGAGGGCAAAGCTGGTGGATTGCATTTTTGTCCACAAACATCTACGCTTTCTAGTTTAATATAATTTGAATAAATAAAAAGCATGTAATCCTACCCAAATAACAAATAACAGTTTATACTACAGAGTTACATTAAGCAATACAATTTTGTAAAAAAAAAAAACTTGACTGATGTACGAAAACCAAGTGTCGCCTGTCGAATACTTCCCATGATTTTGGCGGAGAGAGAAAACTACGATGTTCCTCATTCCCCTTTGATTTTGAACATAACATCAGCAAAGGAACAAGTTTCGAAACCTTGCTTAAAATTCGGACAGACAACTGAATAACTTATGTTATTTCGGCTGTCTCTAGTCAACTTTCTACTTACTCAGTTCGTACGTTATTGTCTTAATGTTCAGAGCATCGTTGGAAAGTTTCATCACGAACTCACCTGAAACGACAAAGCAAAATTAAAATATTAAATTTTTAAAGGTCTGAAAACAACTGTGAGAACATTATGTAACTGATTAAGGCCTTGTGGCAATTATAGTGATTTGAACTTTATGTTTCAGTTGGCATGGACTTTGCATCAATGCTTCAATTAAGACTGGCAACATGATTGATTTTAATTTAATGTCGGGATTTCAGCACACCACTAGATTGAATGCTGCCAACCTTGTTTGGGCTAGGTGTTGGGAACAGTGTGGGAAACGGTGGACTTTCATTACGAGTGGAATCTGTGTAGCCTTGGTTTAGGAACAACTGATTGATATAACGGGAATTGTAACAGCAACCGAACTCCGTAGTTCAGATGATATATTGAATCGAATGTGGAAATCGTGGTCACATTCAGTATATTTGGCGTGTACACAATGCAATGGTGGCGGGCTATGCCCGGATAAACTGACTTAATTAGGACATGGTAGACCAACGAACATGTTGTGCCGGGGATTGAAAAAAAAGAAGATAACGATTCAATTAAGTGAACATTTAATTGTGTCTACCGACAGAAGGGATTCACATCGGAATACGTGTGACATTACTCCAGGGGCACATTCCCGTAGGGCAATAATGGATATCCCTATTTTTATCGGTCCATCGTGCTACCATTCACGGATTAATTACTTAATCCAATATGCCACTGTTGGGAGACAGTTGCTCGAGACGCAAAAACGTGCCTAGTTACTCTGTGGTGGAAGATCGAGTAGCATATCCCTCTTGGGTGCTTTGCCCCCGCCACTGGTTTAGAGGATTATGGCATTGAAGGTGTGGATAGACATCTTCCATTTAGTGTACCTCCAGGTACTCATTTAATAATGCAGTGAAACTTCTTTTTACGGACTTAGGGGACACCCCTCTTCACGGACTATTCGTCATGGTCCCAGCATAAAGGTATTCGTGCATTTCAACCCCTTTTAAATGGACAAACATGACGGTCCCGCTGCTGTCCGGGACTACTATTTTTTATCAAGAGGTTTCACTGTAATACATTGGACTCTCCACAAGTGGATTTTTCAGGATTTCTTCGAATTGGAGAATGTTTTGGAAAAATTCGAGTTAAAGAGAGAAACTATTTTTGTTTCGGTTTACTTTGTCGTAATTCTCAAATTCTCATTAATTTTTTTTTATTTTATTGTATGACTTAAAGGTACACCCCTTAATGTGTACGAGTTAGAGGGAGTTCCGACTCAGGGAGAGTGTTTTTGCATGGACATTTGGGAGGAATACTAAAATAATTGGAAGGATTTCGAGTTAGGCTGAGTCGACTGTAAATGTTATGGGTGGGGCCACAGCCCGTTGATGCATAAGCCCTAGGTTCTCAGCAACCACTCGTTTTATAAGAACTATTTTTTGTTCACGATTGCAAGGGACCTACAGTTTTCTGCCGACTCCAAACGGCTAATTTGAAAAACTTTTTCTAGACAATTGTACTCTTTGACCATTGTCAGTGAACCAAAGGAGATGGAGCCTAGAATCGTACTTGGCGTCGAACCTAGTCAACGTAAGCTCAAGTGCTTAGGAGTCTACGCACCAGCCCACAACGCCACGGTAGTCACAAGGTAGTCGTCATCATTATTTATTTTACTCATTAACGACATTCTTCAAATGCTTGTGTTTTCAGTATGTCCTTTATTTGCGGATGATCGTTAGCTAATCAATCAACCAGTGATAGGCGCATTCGAATGATAACTCGAGTGATAATCGATTATTACAACATCTCGAGAACATCTCGATTCTTAATCATCAATCGACTACATATCACTAAATTGATACACTGATCGAGTTCTCTTGTGTTAGTAGTCAGTAGACATTCGAATGATTAGTAGTCATTTGAGTGATTATTCGTCATTCATTGATAAAGTCATTCGTATGATCACTCGATTATTAAAATATCTCGGTTACTAAAGTCTCGATATTCGATTATGCCCATCACTCGTATCGACTAAGAATGACTGAATGGTAACAAAGTAATTTTTTCCATCTTAATGTTTCTAAATATCAGGTAATATCGTATTACTTGGGTTTTTTCTATCAAGTCTCCTTTTAATTCTTTCGTAAGGTTTGTCATCAAGTACTCGAGTATAGTTTAAAATGCATTTTATACTCTTACAAGAATTGAGAGAGATTAAAACAATTTTACTATATATTTCATATATGTTGCTTCTGTGTTATCACACACAAGATCTATTTTTACAAATAATCTAAAAAAAAAATTAAGCAAGAAAGAAATTGACACCTTCAGAGTTTAAAAAGGATTTAGACAAGGCGACACATGGTCAAGACTCACACGCCAACGCTAGGAGTAGTGGATCGTTAATAAAGTGTCAATAAAACGAAGTGTATGCTGTCCTCAAGAAAGGACTTACAACATCGAGTAGTCACATAGGGCCTAGCTCGGCTCCGTAAGAGACAGTACAAACAACATCAGTAACGAGATTAAAGGCAGAGTCACTCTGGCCAACCCCTGTTTCTATGGGCTCAAGAGACAATTGAGTAATAGAGCCCACCTCTCGAACTAAGCCGACTTTATATAAGATCTTGATCATCCCAGTCCTGCTGTGTGACGCGGTGGCATGGACAGTCTCAAAAGCGGATGAGGAAGTCCGTGGTCTCTTCGGGAGAAAAGTTCTGTTTTCTCTTTGTTCCTGTTTGCGTATGTGGGTATGTGGGAAAGAAGATTCAACCACAAAATGTACGGGCTGTGCAGCGACATGAGCAGTATTCAGTACTTTAGTTTATGTACCTTTTGTTTGATTAAAAACGTGTCAGCCGAACCAGTGTAAAACTTTGCCCAAGGATATCGCGTGACTGAAGGTGCGAACTGATACATGATTTTGTGAGTTTATTGATTGATTCTGACTTTGGATGTCGTACAATTTTGTTCAGGTTCTGTTCTGTTCGAATAACTGACTGTTACCTTAAATCGAAACACCGTACTGAAATCGTTAGCAACTTGTAAAAAACGATGTTAAATGGCGCCCGCTGGAGACTCATAATCAATTTCTGTTGACATGTTGATGAATTTAAGTAGAAGAAGTATTGCATACGCCCCCAATCAACCACCTCAAATACGTCATTTACCAACACTTCCTAGCTTAGTTAGTAGAAGGTGGGCCAGGCCATCCAAGTACAAATTTTATAGGAAAACCAGGCCCTCCTACACGAAAAAGGACTGATGATCTCCTGAATAGAAATTGGCCCGAAATAGCTAGAGTCTTGGCTGTAAGCACGGGGCACTGGCCCATAGGCATCCACACTGCTAGACTCGGGATACCGTTCAATCAGAGGAAAGTCTCCCTCACTTTCTGTGTGAATGTCCGGCACTAGCCAAACATAGATATATCGCGTTCTTCAAACTCTTCCTAAGCGACCTCTCCGAGAATGCTAACCAAAGTATATTGAACATAATGGAATTCCTAAACCCTCAGGCTGGATTTAGCTAACCCTAACAACAAAGGTTTACGAGGCGAGGGAACAAAACGGCGCGCAACTGCGCTACTTGTTGCCCGTTTTATGCCACCTAAACCAACCAACCATTGCATATGTTCAACGGCTGTTAGATCCAGATGGAAAAGAGCATTAGATCTTGTATACCTGTTCAATTACTAAGAACTGTCACATTCTACTTTAACGTTGTCATAAATGGAATAAAAAGTTACTCTCCCACTAACACTTCTTTCTAATTTTACGTGTGAGTTTTTATGTGAAGGGTTTAAGAAGCAACAATAAATTGCACAAAGAAGTCCAATGCGTGGTCGATTTCACACTGCGAATAGTAGATGCGTCAGATTGGAAAATTTGCGAAATGGAAGTAGCTCTACCACAACAGTTGTCAAGTGCAAACCCTGGTCTCTGCACGAAAGCTAGCAATGCGTCATCTGTTGGACAGTCATCATAGCAAATGCCCTACATCAAAGCCGTCCAAACTAACATCGAGTGAAGAATGAGTCGGACTCGGTAGCTTTAAGGCTATTAGGCTGTCTAAACTGTGAGTACAATACTCCTTAACATCCATTCATTTTAATCATTCTCAAATCAATGTGCATTTATTTACGTCGTTAAAACTTTTATATTTTTACTGCTTAGAGTCCACACTGAGCCTAATCGGGTGAGACTGCAAATGAGTGCAGTCCGCCCCTCATAGCCACAATCAGTACAGTCCGGTTTATGACATAAAACTGTCATAAAATTGGGGGCAATAAAATGTTCGCCAAAAAGTTACTACCGAATTAAAAAGTGTGTGTTGATTTTAATAACGTTAATTTAATATATAATACAAAGTTAATGAACTGGCAGTTGGATGGTTAGGTGTGAGCTGAGCCATGCTCTGTGATAGGGGTACAGGGTGTACAGGGAATTCTCCTTGGCCGTGGTTTTGAATTGGATTAGAGTTCACAGTTAGGGTCTTAGAGAGTAGTCGATGACAATTCAATATTTTTTGTTGACTATGTGTATTTATTTGAAGTAGGCAAGAAGAGTACGCTGCGCGTATGCCAACTGATACTCATGGCAAAAGAAGAAGTTCCCTGCAAAGAACACGATGAGCGAAGTTAGGATTAAGTGCAATTAATACGGTAAGCTCACTGCCACAACCGCACTTGCCGGTGAGACAAGATTGAACATGTACACAAGACAACAAAGATAAGAGCTACGATACATGTCATGAGTGTTCTGAATTCTGAATTAGAGTTTTTCCATGGTTTTGAGGTTTTGTTTTTTTGCACTTTTCAGACTAATCAATCTTTTATTATGCAGCGGCTGCTTAAAATATTCTTTTTTCTTAATCAGAGGTATAAACTGAATGAATCCAAGTTCCAATATATTGAGGACTGCTACATACATTTCTTTAAGAAAGAATGTTCAACCAATCAACTGACGCTAAATAATTATGCAAGCCTTTGTAGTTACCTTTGACAAAACTACATCTAGTTTCATAAATATTTATGTTTGGCTTCGTTGCTGAATGAACGCAATATTCAACAATTAAGCATAGAGCTACATAGTGAATAGAATCTTGGGTCTATAACTCAATAATAAGAGATGGCGTAACTTGTATTATTCCATTGGAACATGCGTTGGAAAGCTCCTCTCATTGTACGCCATTTCAGTATATGTCATTCATTTGAAGCGTAAACAACAATGAGTTTTCTTCACTCAAATATGTCGAACTTTGTGGCTGAAAAAGTGTTTTTGCGGGGAATTCTTCTTCGTTACTTTAATATGAAGAAAACTGCTGCCGAACTGAACTGAACCTGCGCTAGCTGAGCGAACGTGCCAAAAGTGGTGATTTTGGCTTGGCCAACCAGCCAAGCATAGCCGAATAACCATGGCTCGAAGTTAATGCTCTGTATTTGGTGGGATCAGAAAGGTGTGTTGTATTATAAGCTGCTAAAACCGGCTGAAACCATCAATGGACAACACTACCGAACACAATTAATCCGTTTGAAGAGAGCAGTAGCCGAAAAACTCCCGGAAACGGACCAGACACGAGGCAATCATTTTCCATCATGACAACGCTCTATTTGGAAAAAAGTGGATGGGAAGTTTTACCCCACCCACCTTATAGCCCAGACCTTGCCCCTTCTGACTATCATTTGTGACGGTCGATGCAGAACGCCCTCACTGAAATACGATTCACATCAGAGCAAAATATCAAAAATTGGCTTGATTCATTCTTGGCTGCCAAGCCGGTGCAGTTCTTTTGGGATGGGATCCACAAATTGCCAGAAAGATGGAAAAAAGGAATAGCTTCAGAAGGGAAATACTCTGAATAATACTATTGTACATGTTTTTTCTCAAGAAAAAAAAAACGTTCAAATTTTGAAAAAAACCCACGAATTAAAATATATACCCAATATCATGTACATGCAATTTCTATGACAGAACAGATAATGGAATCATTTGAAAATATAATTATTAGTTATTAGTTACATAAATATATTAGTTTTGACAATCATTCAATTGGAACACAAGATATTCACAGTCCGTTTTCAAGTTGTATGTGATTAAACACTTGTCTTCTGGTGAGTAAGACCATTTGATGACACCAAGGTTGAAATCGCCCATAACGATGAGGTCCTTCTCATCAATCAATTGGTCAGTGACAAACTCGATGTTGGCAACATATCGCTCATATATGCAGAGTGGACTGTAGGGTGGAATGTAATCGCATCGAATCCCTCTCACGGATGTTGACAGCAACACACAGTTGTTCGCTTGCGAAGTTTTCAAGAGCAATGACATCCATTGGTAGAGTTGACCGTATATCAATCAATAAACCTCCACCACGAAGATTCATCAAAGTACTCAGCAATTGAGTAATCACTATTCAGTGAGAACAACTATGACATATTCGTGAAGGGAGAAGGTAAGAGAGAGTTTCCTAGTTTTTGTTCACATGCTCCCTGCATTCTGATAGTTAACAGGTAGATTCGTTGATTGAGGTCAGAAATCAAGTATTATAGAGGTGTCCAACTTCACGGTTGATGAAGATTTGTCTATCGATGAATTTCAAAGGCTTTTTTTTTTGACGTTAGAAAACGATTTAAGAAATGGTTGTCAAAAATGTTAAGGTTCAAGAGAGGTGGAAGTTGCTCATCTCTGTCATACTTCCTTTCTGATGGAGATGAATCATTAAATGAGACGGTATGAGAAATGTTTTGCCCATTGTTTACATTCACCCAATTGCACTCCCGTTTTTTGGAAAAAAGGGAAACACTCTTATTCGGATATTCAGCGGACATTTGTCTACTTTCAGAGCTTTACTAATGATGCATGTTGGTACACCAAGACGAACGTTTATAAATTTGAATGTTGAGACATCAGCATCTGTTTTATGGAGCGGAATACACGACATAAGATTTTTATGGATGTCCAGCCTTTTTTGATCCATAAGAGAGAATTGTGTCCAAGTTAAGAAGAGCAAGAGATGAAGCCATTTCATTTCCGATCGGTGTAGGTGGTGTCTTTTCTTATGATTTGTTTGCTCTTTTTGATTTCCCTCTTTTGAACAGCGTTCCATTGCAACTTTGCAAGGTCATTCAACTCTTCTGTGTTGAAGCTGGATGTTTCCGCAGCAATTTCTGCAGTACGAGTTGGGGCAACATGAGCAGCTGTGTTGTTAGTTAATGAAATGTCCAAGAACTGGAACACTAGAACAGGCAGTGCACTTCCACGAATAGTCTACGCTCGACTTGAGAAAACTTAAAGCACTTTCCGATGTTACAGCACATTTGTAGCCACATAACCACCACAAACGGAATTTGCACAACTTTCAGACATTTTGTATAACGAAATTAAAAAATCTCTTGCGAAGACTAATGAATACCAAGTCCGGACAGATTAAGAGTAACACTGAAGAGCACCTTGCACGCTGTACCTCAATACTACCAATACAGTACAATTGCTAACTTAAGCTAACTAAACACTTTCTCAAACGCCAAGGAAAAAAGCTTTGTACTGCCATGGGACGTACAGCAACTCATTCCACTTGCATCGCCATATAAAGACTGTCAATACCATAAGCACATAAGCACACAAAAAACTCTCACTTGTGCTCTATTCAAAAGAATATCAATGCTTGCAACACATGTCCCAGCTTAAATGCCAGACTGCAAAAGAAGATCAAGCATCATTTTGATGTGCGATTCCATTCAAACTTTCAGTCCATTGGCATGTTTATACTTGGAGAATCAAGAAAACCTAAGACGACTGTAGATCATGTATAAAAAGCACAAAGAACATTAAAATGTTCACTTGCATATGAAGTCGTTCAAACATTCAAGCAACTTTCTTTTCTCTCGACCCACTTTTCGCAAATATTGATTATTCTTCCGAGAACGCAATCGTCTTGAAGTATCAATTCAGCGGCATCATACATCACAGAAATCTCATTATTCCTCATTAAACGTCACTCTCGAGGAAATCCAATAGGCCTGGGTGCGAAAGTTAAGCACCTTACTGAAAATCCACACGCACGCACAGGAATCATGCGAAAATTAAAGCGTCGTGTTCAAGGTTTTCAAGGAAAAAAGGTGTCAATACGCGGGGAGTGTTCTTGATTGACACATCAATTATGCGTGACTCAGGTGACATCTCTAAAAGAGGCCCCTTCCTGTCTTCATAAAATTTGGATTTCAACGGAAACCAGATGACGATCGTCCCCTGCAGGAAATCACATTTCAACAACCCTTGAAGATGCTCTTGACGCGTTTTTATATCACCTCGAGTGTCGTGCGGCAATGAAATACGTGCACTCGTGCAGTGTTAAATGACAAACAAATTTAAGGCCACAACCTTAACCAGTCAATGCGTCAATAGCATAGGTTTGTGGTTCTGAAGGAGCTCCTCCTTACCATACCTCGTAAACGAAATCACACACGCAAGTGATACAAGGAAACGAAGGAACTGCTCCAAATTTTCAGAAATTCCCTTCACGTCGGAATGTCGAAATTAACGAATTTACCGTGCATTTCGCTGCGGTGGTGCCCTGGGCGATAGAAATTTTCTTCAAGGATCTCATTTTCATAAATGAATCCCCCCGGTCCTTGGGGCACGTAAAAGATGTAAGCCATTTAAGTAATGATTTTGACAAAAATGCTTTCTGATTGCTTTGGCAGGCTTTCTTGCCCAAAAACTAAATTGAAGTCATTTCCCACTGCGAATGCGAATGGTATTTTTTTTTTTTTTTGCTGCTGCATGAGACGGACTTCAAGGATCGATGGAAATTGAGGGGGTGGTTGCAAGGATAATGCGAGTTGCATGCGAAGTGGAAATTCCTCATTCTCCCAACTCACGATTGCAAATGCATTTTGCTTGGGAATGAAGGGGACTCCGCTGCTCTGAAGGACGTGTAGGGATTCAGTGAAGGGCATTCAGTGGAAAGGTGCGCATCGGGATGCCATGAAATAGCAAATTGCATAGAAACCAGTATTTATGTGGAAAGCGAATGCGTGAAATTGGTAAGCGAACTGCTGATCGACTGAACGAGGCAAGCGTTTGTGAAAAAATCCGAAATACGTCTGTTGTACGTTTCAAAACCGTTCTAAAGACCCTTGGAAGTTTTATTCATTCAGCATCGATGATATCATACCTGTGCAGCATATGAAACTGAACTGAGCAAAGAGAATCACTCACGTACGAAATGAAAGCAAATAGAGTGCTTTGTCAGAATGCTGTGGAATAAGTGGTGGTGGTTTTATATTCACGACATCGTTAGTTTTTATGCGCTTTGTAGTTTAAATATCAATTGGAATTTGCTAGGGCATGGGAGTGCGACTGTAAGCCACCGTTTGGTTAAAGACAAATCTGATGGGATTTGGATGTTGTCTTTCCATCAAGAAAATAATCATAGTCGCTGCAAAGCAAGGTGCATTTAAGCCGTTTCATCAAGCAGATGGAATTATAGAAGTGGCAAGGAATAGATGAGTTTGAATGGATGGAGATGGAGAAGATCTTTTAGTTCTGTTGAAAGCATTGACTTCCATAAGACGTTTGCCAAACCATCAACGACACCTGCACTTACTTGCGGATCCCCTTCTGGGGTGGAGCGACAGTCCGAGGTGGCACTTGGTCGAGCTTCTCGTGTTGTGCGTTCTATTGTTCATTCAAGAATGTATGGGACCTACAATTTTATGCCAATTTCAAAAGGCCAATTTGAGAAGCTTTTTCTAGACCGTCTTTGAGCATTATCAGTGACTCGGCCGTGAAAAGTATTTTGCTCGTACCGGGTATCGAAACTAAGCAGCTTAGGCTCAAGGGCAGCGATGAACATGTCGAAATATTGGGGAATGTTTAATGTTTCGCCTTTTCCTTAAAATATGGAGTGAAAACGATTTCTCTAGGAACAAAGGAACAGACAAATAATATCGTTTATGTATCAGCACGGGCGATTGGTGGGTGAAACACGAAGTTCCAACTTCCTGAGCCTCCCAGTGTCAGTAACGAACATAAAATTAAAAAATGCCTAGCCAAACTCTCCAACAAATTAGGAAAGCAATGGTCCATAGCACACAATCAATACAGTTTTATCATATTTTCCGGGCTTGTCACACTGTGCGACGTGGCGCCCAATGAATATACTCTTATTTAGGTTCACTTCCAAGCCGCCTGAATATACCCACCGGCGTACTTACTTCTTATAACACGTTTCATTTCTGAAACTAAGACCTCGAGCGTTAGACCATTTTCTTGATATATATCATATGCATTTCTACCCTTGCGAAGAGGATTGACAAAGTCATCACTTAAAAAAATTCATACCATTGCATTTCAAGGAGAAGAAGGAATATTGAGTAATCTACTTGTACATTAAAAATTTACTTGAGGCTGAAGTGCATTAGGTGCCGCAGGTGTTGAAGCTGCCACATAGGTATCCGAATAGTTTATTCACTTATCCACTTACGAGATATTCCAATGAAGCAAATGACATCCTCTAGGGTGACCCCATTGCGGTTGTGGAGGTAGTACAGCCAGACAACTAAGAGACACTAGTGCTTAGAAAGTGGGGAGTGGGTGGAAGGGTAAGTAGATGTGAAGTGAAGCACTAGCTATAGACCATGGAATGTAAGTACATTGCATTGTCTTGTCCTCCTCCTCTCTGTTCAAAGAACTTCCGCCGTAGTCCTTGGATGTGTGTTCTTCTTGTCCCTTCTGATAAGAAAATAAAAAACATTTTTCTTAATCCTTATGTTTGTGGGGACTAAGTTCACTAAACTATTTGAGATATTTCTAACATTTCATTTTTGGATTGAGCCGTTCAGTCTCTATACACAAACTGTAGCAGCTGTGCTAAATCAACACCTTTCACCGTGGGCGCTGGACTTCGCCAATTGTGCGTCTTGTCACATCTCCTTTTCATTGTATATATGGACTGGATGTTGCAGCATATTTGGAGTCGCATTGGGAGAGTTGAGGGTAGGTCATCTTCTTATTGCAGATGGCTTAGTGATGCTCACATCTTTCCAGCGCGGAACTCCAGCGCACTCGATAGATTTGTGGCCTTATATGCTGATGCTGGAATGAAGGTCAGAGGAGGTTGTGGTCATCTCCAGAGCGCCGGTTCAATGCTGTCTACAAGTTAGTGAAGAAGTTTAAGTATCTCAGGGTCGTTTTCACGATTAATGGAAGGAGTAATGCTGAGCTTTCCTATGAGATTGGTCAATTTTGAAACAGCTTGTTAGATGTGCCGAGCTTGGTGTCAAAGCCAAGTTAGCGGTTTTCAATATTTGTTCCAACTCTCACCTATGGTCATGAAATTTGGCTAATGACCGAAAGACTTTGCAAAAATTTGTACACCCAACCATGGCCAGCTTTAAAATTTCTACTCTCTTTAAATTGCGGTTTGCGACATATCTGTAGAAACTGGGACCTGAGACTCTATTTGCGACTAATGCATTTTCCATTTCCGAAATGCCTTGGATATCCTTAGCATTTTTCTTTCCCCTGGTCCTGGTTCAGTTTGTTTGAAATGGTCCAACAGTTACCTTGAATTTAATTCTATTCCTATCTCTAGTAGAAAAGTCTGTCGTACGACAGGCAAAATGTTTTCATGCGTATATTTTGTTCCTACAACAAATTTCATTATATTCATTGGAAGTAAAATACTTCAGAAGAAAGAATATGAATAAACATATATAAAACAAAAAAAAATGATAGCTGGTGCATATAGAAAAGAAATAAAAGGAATATAGTCTGCCAGACTTGAATACAGAACATTCAAATAGCGTGAGCAACGCACCAACCCACTGCGCCATCTGGTTCGCGCAAAATTTTGCACTTATCTTTAATAAGTAAACATTGATGCAATTTTTGTTTGGATCGCATTAGATGCCATTGAGCTTATTTTACACCACAGTTAACCTAATAGAGATATGCATCTTCCTCATCCCTTGCCCCTATTTTGACAGCTTTTTGTTTTGCAGCGTCTATGAATGCATGAGAGGGCTTTCGAAGAGCTGAAAGTATTTAACTCCGACATAATGGGGTGAGCTAGGGCATATTTGAAAAAAGTGTTCTTTATTTAAGCGTTATTTCAAAGCTTCATGTTTCACCACGAGAAGGAGGAGAAGCTTAAGAAAGCAGCTTGTGTTCAGAATGTACATTCATTTAACTGGAAGTATATTGGAATGCATTGATTATTGGTACGTTACATTCGAATTTAAATATTTTGCCGTTGAAACATTAGAAAATACTTGAAACGAAGTGGATTTAATATGACTTTGTTGTCAAATTCAAATTATAAATAATAAGTCAGAGTTCATAATAATGTCACGACGGCAAAACATATATTCTGGAAATATTCGTTCTGATGAACGAGTCTCTAAATTTAACTGTGCGTCCGAAAGTTGGTTTAAGGGTGAACTGATGAGCATTCCTGACGAGACGTGTATTGTGAGTGAATTCATAGAGAGGAGGAATGCAGTTGGCAAGCTCACTTGAGCATCGTTTGTTAAAATAGCGATAAAATACGGATAGAGACGAGACGGTACGTCGATGTTCAAGCGAGGCTAATTGCTCTGCAATATTGTTGTATCCTATAAGTTTTATCGCTCGCTTTTGGATTCTATCTAGTAGTTGCAGGGTGGTTCTAGGGGCACCGGACCAGATATGAGCGTTGTACTCAAGTTTGGGGCGTATGTACGCCTTATAAATTAAAGCCAAATCAGAAGGGGTAAAGTATTTCTTGCATCGTTTGAGGACACCTAAATATTTCGCAGCATTTTTGGCGAACTCAAATATGTGATCGTTCTAACTAGGTGTTGTGTTGATACACATACCAAGGATCGAAAGCTTTCCGGTTTCATCGACACAGGTGCCAATGGCTGATTAACAAAGGTTCGCTTGAGTGACAGCAGACAGCTTTGAATTTTTGAAGCATTGAATTCCACTCGATTGTTCTTTCCGCCAATTTTTGGCGGTTCTTGTGCCAATTCTACGGCCGAAGGGCGGGGTCGTGAGTCGTGGAACGAATATGAAAAACTGAGGGTGCTGACATCAGCGAAGAAATGGATTGGATTAGAAGTAGCCGACAAGAGATCATTTATAAAAATAAGAATGAGTGTCGGGGACAGAGCGGAGCCTTAAGGGAACACCAGCATTTGGTAGATATCAGACTTGAACCCATCCAAAACAGCTTGAATTGAACGGTTCGAAAGGTGATTTATAATCCATTGAAGAAGAGATTCATCGACACCATAGGCACGCATTTTCGACAAGAGAGCTTGGTGCTGTCAAATGCCTTAGCGCAACGATCTTGCTTTCGCCTGCATTGTGCAAAGATTGGTTCCACTTCTCGGTGAGATAAGCTATCAGATCACCAGTGGACCTGTGGCTGCGCAAACCATCAAACTTCTTTATCCATGCTATGACTTCGAACACTGCAAAAACGTAAAAATACTTCACGACCATAACTATGGTCGACCTCATGGAATGTTTCCAGATCGTTAGCCAAATTGGAAATTTATTTGACACTGTTAGGCGCAATATTGATTTGGAGGGGTAAACAGTTGATTAAAAGACACCACTTGTAAAAGTATGCGTGAAATAAAGCTTCCATATAAAGCCGTATGCGTGATTTTCGGTGGATCATGGTATTTTCGGTTGGAAAGACGAGTATCTCTATTAGGGTGATTTGTACTTTACACACAACACAAAATGGGAGGGATGGAGAGAGTTGTTGTCTGTCTATAGCTTGAAGATGCAATTTTTGTTTGGATGTCATTAGGTCCCAATTGAGAAAAAACAGAAAAAAGAAGGGAAGGGGAGTGTTGTCGTCTCTCTAAAGCCTGCGGCTGCATTTACGACTTAAAGGCAAATACAGTGTGACCATCATGATTGTCCATTATGTAGTGGTGTTCGTTCCGAAAGGGTCTAACTACACGAATATATTCATGCCGGGTCCATGACGAAAAGTCCGTAAAGAGAGCGTCGCCTATAGAGGGGTGTCCGTAAGAAGATGTCACAGTTATTTAGTCCCCAATATAACACGTAAAACGAGCAAGAAAAGCGAGAGGTGGAGAAAGAGAGAGGTTGAAAAATTCGTACAAATTCGTCCTCACTATAGAGATGACAGGGTAAAGTTTTGCCGATTCAGATTTTAGAGGAAATTTACTTTATCAGCATTTTTAATCATTGCTATAAACTTTGTAATTTGTAAACGTTTCAATTATTTGCTCTTCATTCATGACGAAAGTGATGAAAATATACCCAATTTGTTGATATTGACAGTTTGATCATTGGTCTAAGGATGGGCTCACAGTGAATCAAGTCGTCCAAAGTTGTCAAGCCAATATTGGAAAATTCTCTAAAAGGATGTCTCTCCGGAGAATAATATTTGGGAATTAATTTCTACTTATTAACTACTGTGCTCGTTGCCACTTGTCCTGCCATTCGTGAAAGAACAACACGAGTCCTTGCTGAGAAGCCCTGTCCCTCTACGGGCTATTATTGTACTATCTACTGTGCGGCAACTGTCAGTTGATGCTATTTATCGTTAAACATGGTTTAGAGCTGTAAGAAGCCCAACTTGTGAGACACACAATATTTACATTCATAGTTGATGTGGAAACTACGCCCAACCCCACATCCGTTGCGTCACTGCAAGCATTGCATTTTTAAACAAGTACTGTGCACGACTTGTATAGCTTGCTCTATTGCATACAATGAGTGAGTGCTAGATTTTTGCCTAGATAAAGTAAATACTGCCCTCGGTTAGAAATATGATTTAATGTGTTCAGTGTAACTACGACACCCGTGTCGAATCTATGCGCCACAAATCCGTTGCGATAGCGAAACTGAGTACACTGAAAATCACTAGTTGAGGGACGACGCTAATCAACGCCGTGCACGACAGTATAAACAGCCTGGGGTAATTTGTGCTCTGAATTCTGACAGCAAATCCATCCTCCATTCAAGAAGCTGAAATTGTCGATGCAAGTCACTCATGGTCCATGCTCAGTGAATTCTAATATGCACTTAACGCAAATAATAAAACACTTATATCTCCCACTCAAACGAACACTTCAACTTGACTTTATTCGGCGGCAAAATTTAACGTAAGAACATAGCATTTTAATAAACAGACACCTAAAAGTTACATCACTCACATCACTCGAGTTCAAATTGAATCATATTCAGTTGATAAACTTTAGCACATCATTCCCTCTACTCGTATCTGTGCTCTGTGCCTTTGTTTTCGATCGCCTTGGTAACTCGTTTATAATGCTTAATGAAAGATAAGATTCTCAGAAGATAACTCCACGACCGAGTATACTTCTGTATCTGTGCTCTGGCAATGAATTAATTTAATTTCACCTTATACCGGCGTTAACTGTGTGTTGAAGTAATCAAACCGAACGACAGACATGACATAATTCATTTATCTGCAGTCCAATTAAATTATTAGCACTTCCTGGGAATAAATTTGAAACACACAACATGCTACTGCTCAATTAATGTTTGTTCAACCCGTGTGCTTGACGGCAGTTCCTGCAATTGGATTCAGACGTCCAATGCTGAGTTGTTGGGGGTAAATACAAGCCGAGGAAGGAATCCGAAGAAGAATACCCAGCGGTTTGGTGGGGAGTGCGATCTGCAACCGTCATGAGTTATTACTTTTTGAATATGCCAATGGTCAGTCAATACATCGCAACATCGTCAGCAACGCCGTGCTGCCTTTTTCTTTGCGATTTTCCGAAGTCGTTTAAAGGTTGACTTTTTTAGCGGTATTTTTTGAGTGTCAAACACGGTACAGACAAATAGCAAAATTATTCACAATTTTTGGTCAATTATTGCTTCATATAAATGTTGACCAAGGCTAACTTTGAAGTGATCCACAGGGAGTGTCGAATTTTGAGGCAGTAAGCATATTGTACTCCAAGGCCGATGGCTTAACGGCATAGACGAATGATTTGGCAGCGACACGTCCTGAAAACAGTCGGTCTAAAATCAGTCATCAGTCATCGATTCGCGTGCTCTGTGAGATATATGCATTTCGACGAGATTCAGGTCCTGCACAACTTTGTCTTGCCTTGTGGCCGATCCCGTCTCCTGATGCGTCCTTGCAGTTTCCAATCCGCAAATGCTTTCCAAATAACCGTGCATGCCAATCAGTTTAAAAAAAATCTGTTCGAAATTTAATCGATAACAATTCCGAACCACAAAGTACTTCATTTATAACCAAATGTCCGATGGCTGCTAATCGTGTATTCCGTTCGTACCCGTAAAAGATTGCCTTTACGAGTTTTTTATGACTATTGCTTTTCGTAGCCTTTTTTTCTGTTGTTGTTGGTAGCCACAGCACACCCCGGACAAGAGCTCAGTTCACTTGCAACGTGTTAAGTAACACAGTCGTAGGAGCACTTTAGTTGATTGTACTCCGCTAGCCGTGAGCCGTAAATTTCTTTGCAAAAACCAATTAATGCGCTCTCTAATTATTTCCCGAAAGGAATTAGTGAACTGTGATGAATTCGCACAAAAAGATGTCAATCGCTACACTAACTGTGGGCACAAGCCAAATTTCAAATTCTCAACTTTCACATGTGCTTCGTGTTATGACCGCACAATCGTTCCTCATGGTGGAACAAACTGATGACGTGAAAAAGCTCCACAATCCACACTCGCCTTGACATTGATGTAATCAGCTGGGGTATTGCCAGATACATATTAACATGTGTATAGACATGTTCTTAAACACATGAGAATAGTTGATTGCAGTGGCTTAAGAGAATCTTTGTCAGTTCGAGTTAATTACCTCGTTGGGCAAGTTCTACTTGCGAAATACGCGCGCGAATAGTTTACTGAATAGTGGCTCATCTGCTCGTGGAAGATTCCACTCGATTTGCAAACTTTTTATCTGCTGACTGAGCGGGCGGTTGACTACTTGCATTAACCATGCAATTGCGAAATGTGGAACTTTGTCTATTGTCTTGAGCAAATTTTTCAGCTATCTCTGATAAGATAATTCGCTGGACAGCTATCAATTTGAAAGTGGTAAGCGCGACGCTTATCGCTTATCTCCAGATATGATTGAATGGTATTTATAAGGGGGTGTTTTCTGATTAGAAAATAAGCATTCATAAATCAGTTTTAAGTCAAATTTTGATGTGTTCTTTAGAGAAAGTATATGGCAGTATGTGACGTTTGCAGGGGCCAGGTTGATGTCATCCCTTGGACAAAAGCTGGATAAGCACCGCGAGTTGAAAGTTGAACTACATATAGAACGAAATTGAACACACAGGAACTCAGTTAAGATCAGCTGTTCGGAATGTGAGGTTAGGTTGGGCCAAAGTGGCTGACTGCTGCGCAGAAGGACAGCAGACACGCTTACGTCAAGCAAAGCCCCATTGCGTTACCACGCGCGTCTAAGGGTACCTATTCCGCAAGCCAATTTGTACTTTAATAAAGCTTCGGAAAGTTAATTTGAGGCAAAATTCCTACAATTCGGATGAAATCGGAAAAGTTTTCGTTCCTAGGGCAGAGTAACTTAATTTACGGTTTTACTGTCACTTATGTTGAGTAGACCTAACTGACCAATTCGAGCACAATTATCCAGCATGATGCAATAGCGGTCACCAGTAACTCTGACAGGTGTTCTTCTAGGATCCTCCAAGATATTCCAATTATACCGCGAGCGCAAAGCAACTCGGGGCAAAGGTATGGAGAATCCCAAACCCCGATCAAGAGGTCCTTTCGATAAGCATTGTGTCCAAGTGTAAAACTGCTGAAAAGGGATTTTTTAAAGAAAGCATTGGATTTTTGAATATCGCTAAATCACACCAAACTGATGAATTCGGGATTACATCACTAGTTCAACGGTGATTACGTTCTTCAAAAAATACCTTCTTTGTTGTAAGCTGCAGTCCGGTATAGACATGTTCCCAAACCAATCTTCAATAAACAAAAAAATGTGTAAATAAGCGCAAGCATGAACCTATAAAAATTGTCAACACTCTCAGCTGGAATCGGGCAAATAAGATCCCCATCTCTGACCACCCTTACCACCGCATATTAACTCAGACGCTAATTCCTGAAGTGATATTTGCCAGCAAATGTTTTCATATTTCAAGCGTTCATTTTTCAAACAATCTGAGTTGAATCTTAAATCAGCAGCCTTTATTACGAGGTACGATGCACAGTGAGAGTGGACTTCAATGGAACACATGCACGTACCAGATAAACCGGCCTCCAGCATCGCTGTTTCCCTTCACCATTGTGCACGTCATTTCTAATTACGACCGAACAATGAGTCAATCTATAGGAGGGTGCTAATTAATGAGACGATTTCATAATTACTTGCAATCGTTCCGACGGACGATGCGGAGAGGAATTTTGTGAAAGCAAAAATATTGATGACTAGGAGTTAATTAACTTAAAGTCTTCAGTGACATGGAAGAGGCACTCACTCAGTGGGAGTTGTCAAAAATGAATTAATCAATTAAGCTGCGATTCTTTGTGTTCACTTTTAAATTTCTAGATCTACATTTTTTTATTCTTCTTATTATTGCACACAAATTATAGGACGAAGCCTTATGTTACCGTCAGTTTGCATCAATTTTTTCCGAACCTACCTGGTTCCACCACGCATGGAAACCTCACGTTCTCTGATAAACCTAGTAGCAGCCCCCCTTGAATTCATCCCTCCATAAGAGGTTGTCAAACCGAACAAGGCTACAGCGTGAATTTCATATTTTGGTTGTTTTGGTGTTCATTTTCTCATTTTATCTCTTTATAATTTCTCGTGTTCCCACACTTCACTAATATCGCGTCAACAGACGACTGCTCTGGTGGACAGTTAAAAATTGAGAGCGACTGACATTTCTTTTGGTGGGCACTCATAACCTGAGGGCATGTGATTAGAAAATTGAGAGCGAACCCACTTTAAACTCGGTGGGAATGGCCTAGGTTTCAGTAAAAGTTCATCCGGACCTCGCGGTTTCGCTTTTAGCATTTGATAAAGTCTGCAAACAGTGCCTGAACACACAAGTTGCATCCACAGCGAGAAACCTTTAGCCAGTACTGAACTAGATAAATATTGATGAGCTGTATTAACGGCGTGGGCATTCCCGGCATTTCATCCCCTCAGGGAATTTTTTAGAAGTTGCAGAAATGGAGAAGAAATGGAATCAGATCGCCAGCAAGAAGAATAATTCAAGACAAACAGTCCATTGACAAGCTTGAAGACTTAAGTAGAATTGGTGGAAAACGCCAGTATACGAGTCTAACTCGCTGGTCTTTAACCCAGCAAGGAAGAACAATTAGCAGTCAAATACATATTCATCGCTGAACAGAACTTAAACAGGACTTTAGTCATACCCAACGTGTTTAGCACATTATGTACCACAGTTCTGCACTTCAAAATAACATCAGCGAGGACCATTAGTTGTGATGTCCTCAGTACCTGTACTCAATCATTTAAGACCTAGTTTTTACCAGATTCATAAATCTACAGGCGGTACAGTGCTATGGTAAACGTCTTTTCATCGGTCGTCTATTGTACCTTCGGTAGATGGAACATAGGCAGACCTCGTCCTGGGTCTGCCAAGAGCTCGCCTTCCGGGCGGAGTAGCGTTGAAGGTGGTCATTAATCTTGACCAAACCAAACCATCGAAGCACAGCCCTTTCCGGTCGAAGGATCAGTTGCTCCACATTCAGCTCCTCGCCTGTTTCACATCCTAACCGGGCGAACGACTACAGCAGCACAAGGAGGTGCAGAGATCTCTGCAGCTTGAAAACCCCTAACTTGACTTTGACACCAAGCTCGGCCTTCCTGATTTCGGATCTTACAAGTTTGTCGAAATTGACCCAACTTGTTCAATACTGCTTGCTGCTCGCGTAGTCATTCACACGTAACGATGACGAGAAGCAAAGTCCCCCAAAAGAATCCACTTTCTGTATGTCTTCCTGTTCTCTCTTATGATTTAACTTGGACTCCGGGTGTTTTAAATCACCTAGATCTATTCTCACCGACCGCAGCCACTCCAAGACGCGTTTCAACGACAGCTGTTGAAAACGGTCGCCATTCTTCTTATAGCAACGTTTTTTTAGCATCTCGCTGTTCTGCAGTTTCTCCCAACATGTGCGTCTAACCACCCTCGGTTTTCGCTTTGGCAGTACATTGTCAGTGAGGCACAGGCATACACAACACCAGGTGATTATCAGTTGAGAGTTCAGCTCCCCTCATCACACGGGCGTCACAAACCATCATTTTCACACACAGCAGTACCGCAGCTTGATCTATCAGCGAACTCTTTTGACGAATCCGAAGGTACCACTGGCATTTATGGATGCTTTTGTGTGGAGAGAAGGTTATTGTGTACAAGTAACTTGCACAGAAATCGGGCCAACAAGCTCTCTCCGTTCGCGTTCTGATGAGGATCACCGTTCCTCCCAAACACATACCCCCATGTCGTCACATCCACAAACACGTTGGCCTTAAAGTCACCCGACTGAATATAAGGATCCATGTCAGCTACCCTGTCAAGGGCAGCATAAGCATGGCCTCTAACCACATGTTTACAACACTGCCTGGTAATTGCGAGGCTAACACAGATCTGAAGCCAACCAGCCTGTTTTGCTGTTTTTACACTCTAAACTTCTCAGCTATTGGACAAGACCATACGAAATATTTCCTCTGTGTAAAGAGCGATTAGGAATGGGCTATGTACAGTCAGACATTTTGAAATACGAAAAGATTAGTGCATCCTTCTACCTTTCTTCTGGTCATAAATGTCCCCTGCACTGGCAAAGTCATGAAAGGCACGAAGTGGAAAGTGATGTGAATTTCAAAAATCTCCTTTTTCTGGCCCGCATGTCAAATTAATTCTCTAGCTTCTTCCACCTTCGACTTTCCACAAAAGTCGGTCTTATTTAGATTAACCTTGAACTCTTTCTCATTTCTGTTTTATTTTAGTTTTTTTTTTACAATTTGTAACGACCATCGAAGCATATTCGATGCATGATATCATCACGCCGGCAATCATTTATTTGGGCTTCACCATATTTGGAAAATTATTCGTGCTTTTTCTGTCGGTGTCAACTTTCGGATTTTGTATGATCGACACGTTTTACGTTCACATTTGGAAGACCAGTTGGGAGTCGAAGATTCCTCAATCTTCTGTCCGGTGGCAGGCTCCACCGCAGGCGTTAAGTCCATAGACGCCTCTGTGGATTTAAGTCGCTGTGCTGTTGGGGATTAAATCTTCAACGCACACACAATTAATGATCCCACGCAAGCGTTTCCCCCGAGCTGACCAAGAGCGTGTGGATTTGTCTTCCATATATTCCTTGCACGTGGGACGCAGAATAGGCAGAATAATTGTCTCATGACAAAATATAGCCGGGCTTAATCTCGGCGCTGATATTGGTTTTACTATTCACTGCAACAGAACATCGAACCTGTGCCCGAGATCACTGCACTCATAGCGGCCCATTGAACAGATCTTGCCAAGTTGTACACGTTTGCTACACGGACGTCTCTAAGATGGGCTGCGGTGTAGGCGCGGGCGTGCTCTCGGAATTCCTGAACATTTCCTAAGTCTACCATATGCCGGGCAATTAGAGTGTGTTCCAGGTGGAACTAATTGCCATTCGGGTAGCGTGTCATCAAGTCAAATTGCACCAAAATGTCTGGCAAAGACACACTTGTGCAAAATGCTCCCATATGCGTGGATAGGCAAACAGTTTATCAAGCTCGTGTCTCTGCTACTTCAAACTCAAAACTAGTGCAGGTTGACCAGCTCAAAATATACCTTTTTTGGGTTCCACGTCGCAGTGACATCCCAGAAAATGAGAAGGCCTGTTTGCTATTGTTCAATTTGCTCAACATTACCGATCATTGCGCACTTACACTATGTTTCTCTCGTTTCTTGTCTATGAGAATAATGTAGCAAGGTAGAGTTTCGACTGATTTTTGGATCTCGACCACAGCAGCGTCCACACCAATCTTGGCAATAAATAAAATTAGTTTTTTGTTTTTCGAACAGGTTGATTTTCTCAAGAAGAATTTTTCTATTGACCCACCATCGTTTCTATATTTCAGTACTTTTCCTTATACAGGAGGTTTAAACAGAACTTGAGAGTTGGATTTGATTAATCTGGGCGGCATCCGAAAAACTATTGGGTTTTTGCCTTCTCTTCGAATAAATTTTTGAAGAGCCCGATTTATTGAAAAACGTTTCGCTAATATAAAGAAAGCGACAACCAGCAATGAGTTAATCAGGAAAACCCGGTTATTATATTGTAATGTATTCTTTTATTGAAATACATCAAATAATAAATCCTGAGCAAATAAAGAACTAGACAGACTTTATTTCTTGAAACAATGAAACGAGCACAACGGCAGTGCGCGAAGTGCTCAACGTTGAGCAGCTGCATCTTCGATCGGAAAGGACTATGCTTTGATGGTTTGGTCACGTGGCTAAAATGTCACCTTCATCACGACTTTCGGGGCGATTCCAACAGGCGACAGCTTGGTAGACCCAGGACGAGATGGTTGGACCAAGTCCAAAAACTCGGGCATAACTCCTGATGAGTTAGAATTGATGGCGGACGATCGAGTTGCCTGGAGATCTCTGGTGCGTAGTTTACCCCCACGACACCTTTAGAGGAGCATGCGGGTCGGAAGATGATGATGATGAAACATAAATTGCAAGATTTTGACAAATTTTGCAATGTCTCTACCTTTTCTCTCTCTTTTTTCTCAGTAATTTGCTCTATGTACGTTTTTACCCTTTTCCGTTTTTACACTTATTTACCATTTACCATTTTTTTTGCCAAAAATGTAAACAATTTTTTATTTATTTATTTATTTATAACAAAAGTTAACATATAAGCATTACAAATTAGTTGCCAGAGCGATGAAGCGTTAGGCTAACATGTAAAATATTAGTATTTTACATTAATTATTTTTACATAGATTTGAACAGGACGGTTTAATCATGGATCTACCCCTCAGTCTTGACTGGCAGAGCAGTTGCTTATTCACTTCCTCAAAAGAGCATACATCAGATAGACCAGACTCACAGGCTGTGCAACATCAAGGAAAAAGTGGCCTGAGTACAACCGATCCAAAACAAAAGAACTCTTTCGGCGAATTCTTCATGATCTCTGCTTTATATTCTCCGTCGATTCGTTTTGCTCTTTTCAAAATAGTAGATGTATATATTCCACCGTGTACAGTCCAACAATCAGTGACGATGACCTTGTTGGCCATCAGATCCACCATAGTCTGCTTTGGCATTCAGATCACACTGGCAGAGAAAGTGCACATCCATCTAGAATCAGTCAAGGCACACTCATATATCTCCACGCACTTCTTTGATGTAGCAAAACTTAGATGGTGCTTTGCTGCAGAAAACAAGGACAATATGATCGGGCATTGTCATAAGTGGCTGTCAAAACGTCTGTGATAACAACCATCGATGACTTAATCAAAGGAACCTCCTTTTTGGTGCAACATGTATGCGATCAGTCGAAAATGTTTCAAAGACCTTAGCAAAGTTTTTAGTTTAAATTGATCTCGCCTAATGCCCCCGCCATACAGAGCGCGTTTCAAGTTCGTGTTTTAACACTCAATGTACATACCACTCGTCACGCTGAGCTCATTTTCAACATTTCCTTTTTGTCATGATAATCGTAACGCCATGCAAAAGATGTGAACCCATTGTTTAAAATGCAATCTTTGCGACGGAATCTATTGTTGACGCCCTGAAAAACGGAATTCTTTTACGATTTTTAATGAAAAGAATTCTCTTATAAACGGCCTCTCTTACTCATAGGTTAGGTAAGGTCGTAGTAGCTGACTGCAGAAGGCAGTCATAATTAGGCCAAAGTAGGCCCGTTGCGATACCAAGCGGATTAATTTCCCCTAAGAATCAGAATCAGTTGCTGCTTATAACGAAGCGATTTAGCTGACTAGTACTGACGCTTTTTAGCTCAGTGTAAGTGCAGCAGCCGGATACGTGATCTATGGTTTCAACCTCCTCTTCATCCATGCTTCTGCGGAAGTCATTATAGACGACACCCAACCTTCGGCAAGAGTGCCAATTGTGCAGTGTCCGGTTATGACGCCGGTGAGCGTCCTGAGAGAAGATCTGCCGAGTCTAAGCGTATTGAGTGATAGTTTGCGATTAAGTGATGGCCATATTTCTTTTGTTTTACTGCATGTGATGCCTTCTAGCTATTTACGATTGGTGGTGTTGATTGTGTGTATCTTGACTAGATAGTAGGCTGCAGCGTTTGGCGTGGGAGGTGGAATACCCCCCCTAGTGTGAAGGAGGAGCATGTACCACACCTAGTAAGTTTGGCGCCCTTGCAATTGCCCGGTATGTCACAATGTCCCGGCACCCACATGAGGTTTACATTAAAATGCTCAGCCATCTCGTTATGAGATAGCCTACAATTAAGGGATGTTTTTGAATTAAACAATAATATCAGTAATCAACAGTATCACTTGTGGATATTACATTGTTCTTGAGCCAGGACAGTGCCTCTTTTATCGCAGTGGCTTCTGCCTGGAAGACGCTAGACAGTGATCAGGAGATAGCAATATTAAGGTCTTTGGACACTTGATGGGTTTGTTTCAGATATAAGATCCATGGATCTGGAAGAGAAACTCGAAAACAACACGTTCTCACCGTTGCCTCAAGTTTTGTACTAAAGTTAGCAGAAGCGAAAGTCCATCAATCCACTAGCCAACCTTGGAGATTTTGGAATTTTTATACCTATACATTCGCCCACGTCCATCATCGATCGTTCAGGAGGTTCCTTTGATTAAGTCAACACATGCGCAGGGGATCACCCAGCGTCTGGTTATCAGTTAGCCAGTCTGATATAGTGTGAATGCTGGTGGAGAATTTCTTCTCGAAGATGGCTTGGAGTCGTAGGCTGTATGTGTCGCTTTAAATTTTGTTAAATCCGTTTAGAATAGTTGAGTGGCCGCAAGTGAGTTCGGACCACAGGCGGAGTGTTTTGAGTCTCAGGGCTGGCTGTGCTTTGCTAGATATCCAGTGGTGGAAGGTGGAGGCGTATGTTAAGTGCCTCGGTGATGCCCATGCATGGCAGTCTCTGTACCCGATTAAGTATCGTGCAGTTGACAGCTGTGTTTAGTGTTGTTCACCAAATTGAGACTGTGCAGAACCTGTGCAGAGGTGTCGGTCTGACAATATCCAGTAGGTGATGCGTGCTTCTAATCCCCATTTGCATCCTGTGGCTGTTTTACAGATGAAAATGGCAGAAGAAGCCTTCTTGACCTTCTCCTGGATATTGGGTTTCCAGCTCAGATTGTTGAGATTTTCGTAACAGCAATATAATTTCGTTCTCTCTTAACCGGACAAAACGCATCTGGCACACTTTGTGGTCATTCATGTGTTTTCCTTTTCTTTGCACTTTGCCCTGTTAACAAGCATACATTTAAAAATAACGTCTGCCGACTATACGACCTTAATTCACGTTGCAAAATACGTTGGCTTGTGTGTAAGTCTAGCATAATTCGAAACTTGAATAACGTGGATACAAATTACTATTTTTTTTGTTACTTGGTGGAATTGCATCATCCTGGGAAAAAATTGAGCAACATTGAAGGAAGAAGTTGAACTTATTCAACAACAGAATTACAAAAGTCGCGGTAATTTCAAATTTAGAACTTCATTTCCATTTGCAATAAAAAAGTTAAACTATGTGTATAGTGTTTATTTTCCATGGTTATGAACGCCATATTTTTCCTCATAACCGGACACCTCTCATAAGGCGACAAACTTCTTGACACTGTCAGTGTCCGCTTATGGGAGTGAACAGTACATCTTCTTTCTAATTAAAAGGAACATTTTGTACATAAATAAACAAAAAGACTGGATGACGCAGTTGGTTAGTGCCTGCCCCTGGCCCTGGCTCGAATTCCAGTGAAAGCAAAGTTAATACGCCGCCTTTACTTTATTTCCATTCACCATTTGCCGTTGGGATAAAATAAACGGCACTATCACTCGAGTGGTCGATCGGTGGTAGTAGTCTAATTTGTGGGTGGACTAAGATGGTCCAAGTGTGCTGGTAAATTCCCTAGCAGCCCCCTTGACCTAAGACCTGAAGATCACAGCCAAGAGCAAAAGTAAGCCAGTTGTCTCGGCTTTTGGGTTACACAGATGACATCGCGCTTTCCCAACGTGTCGTGGTGGAAACTATCGCAGCAGAAACGACCAGGGCGGCTCCATGAGGATAAAACGAATAGAATCGCTTCGTCACACCTCACTTGACATAAGGTATCGTTGTTAACAGCCAACATTATCGCCGATATTGTCTACCTGGGGGCAATGTGAAGTGAACTCCACAAATAACATGTACGAAGACCTGATGTAGAATCGCTTTATGCTACAAGTGTGACTTCGTTTTGTCGAAACAAATGTGGTCGAAATTCCTTATTAAACGCTAAGGAAATAGTAGCAGTGCTGATTCTTGGTGCTTATGGAAGAAAAAGTCTAAATGGAGGAGACTATACAACCGCGAACTGTGTGAGAATCGTCATCCAGAATCCTGCATCGAGAAGAAGAGGAAGACCGAATCTCCAAGTCCCGGATGACGTGACAGCATGCCACGTCAACGGTTGAGGGTAGCAATTAAGTAAGAAAGTTGTGGTAAATCCGCCTTAATCGTCCCCGATAACTTTAATTCCGAGGTTAGATCTGGTTCAGAATACTTCACACATAGTTTTGACGCTCCCTGAAGATGCGCCAATAGGGAACGTCAAGAACTACCGCATCTGAACGACACTCACAACGGTGATAATTTAAAAGGGACATTCTAATTAAACATGAGTTATTCAATTTAACGAGGAGACACTAAAGACGTGAAGCCGAGGCGATAAATAATAGACACCTAATTAATACGGATCTCAAGCAGGGCTATGAAAACATGTAAAAACTATTGTTGTGGTGCGATAGCAATAAACTGTCATGCCCTTCCATATCGATTGAGGGTTGATCCCAGGGAAGACTCAATGGCACACACGCTCTTCGGTGACGCCTAGTGACAGACCAGCGAACGGCAACGTGTAGAACTTCGTTTTACAGTCATAACAGGGAGTAGCCACCAGCCATAGACCTCAATATTACATGAAAATGAGCGATGTACGGTGTAACATGCGACGTGACTTGTGTAAAGCTTATCAGCACCAAGCACATCGAAGAAGACCGTCTATGGAATCGGAATCACTAATGAGCTGGCAGGTGGTCGCAGCACCAACCATCACCTAGTGAAAATGGGCAAGCTCTTCAGCTGTTCATTCTGTAGATTGGATGATGGGCAGCGCAAGCGATTGGAGGGCCATTTTGCTGTCGGTCTGAATTGAAAACAATGCTCATGAAAATTGGAAATGTCGGCATATGCAGTCCTTCACAGATGAAATTAATAATCTCCCCGAAATGATTGCCAAGCTATAGGGGTAAGCATACACATGTCTTTTAAATATTTAAAAATATAAAAATATTTGCGAAATAAGCAAAATTCATGAGCTTTGTCGAGGAAGAAGCGTTGGTAATCAGCCATTCAGACCCTCCACGAGTCACAGCAATGAAATCAGTAAGAGGATCGCATGAGCGTCCCCCGTGGGAAGGATTCGTGTACACAATCGGATTCAGAATGGGGCAGCAACGGTTAGATTAGGTTAGGTTAGGTAGAAGTGGCTGACTGCTGCGCAGAAAGACTGCAGACACATTTGGGCCAAACCTAGAAACGTTGTGTTACCACGCGGATGTAAGGACACTTATTCCACAAACCAAATAGTGCTTTTAATAAAGCGCAGAAGAAGGCTGATTCTAATGTTCAGCCAGATTGTCAGAGAAGTGTGCCCGCAGAAGTCTGACTCTACGGGATGAAAGAGCACTGCAGCTGCAAAGCAGGTGTTCAATGGTTTCTTCCTCGTCCACTTCTGCTCCTGCAGAAATCACTATAGGGAAGGCCCAGTCTAGAGGCGTGAGTTCCGATGGCCCAATGCCCTCTTAGAACGCCAATGAGAGATCTGTGATTTGCTAAGCTTAATCTGTTCAAGCTAAGCGATCGTTTGGGATCCATCATAGGCCAGAGTTGTTTGGTAATGAGGCATTCTGTGCCTGACGCGCTTTGTTTGGTTAAGCGTTTCTAGCTGTAGCAGATGTTTTATAGTAGCGATAGGCGTTGAGGGTGGGTCTCCACCCGGAAAGAGTGCAGAATTTGTACCCTTGTTCCTCCGCTTCTCAATTCTTTGGAATTTCACAGAGTCGCGGCACCCACATGAGCTGGATGTTAAAATACTAGGCCATTTCGATAAGAAATAGGCGGCGATTAAGGCAAGTCTTAGAGTTGAAGGCGACAGAGTCCATAGATTTGATCCCCTCCTGTCTATCGGAACAGATGACTATCTGAGCTCTACTGTTTCACCTTGAACGAGACGCTACAGTAATGTGGTAGACGTAGGGACCGTCCTTGGAATAGACACCAGCCCCCACACCGGCATCCATCTTCGACCAGTCTGTGAAGATGCAGAGTAAGATCTGGGTGGCATGCTGGTTGAGAAATTTTTCTCGAAGAGCAATTTAGGTATATTGAAATCTGTATCGATGGGTATAGAGTTATACCTGCGTAGGATCGTTGAATGTCCAGACCGAAGTTCTTTCCAGTGAATCAGGGATCTTAATCTGATCGCCGTACTAGCTGCTATCTGTCTGCTAAATAGTTCCATCGGTGTCAGGTTAAGGAGTAATTTTAGTGCTTCGGAGGAGGTGGTTCTTAACGTTCCGCTTATACATACAAACACCATCCTCTGCAATCTGGCGAGTGGTGTGAGGTGGATTTTCTTTTCGAGTGCGGTCCACCAAATTGCGACGCCATATAACAGTGAACTACTCGGTTCCTTAGTCCCCATTTGCACCCAATGGCCCTTTTGCAGCAGTAAACAGCCGTGGAGGCCTTCTTGACATGTTCCTGGATATATATACCCTCTAGCTTAACTTTGTGTCTAGTATAAGACTGCCATTTAGCATTAGAGGGGTTCCCCATAGTGTGGGAGGGTTGAAGGTAGGGATTTTGTACTTCCTAGTAAAGATGACTAGGACCGTTTTTGTGTGGATTCACGCCTAGGCCCCATTCGCTAGACCATTTCACTAGCCTGGAGAGAGCAGCCCTGATCGTGGATGTATGTTTCCCGGATACTGCAATTGCAATATCATCTGCATAGGCAATGACCTTCCACATAATCCCATCAATTGTCACAAGCAGTTCGTTGACCACTATGCCCTACAGTAGAGGGGAGAGTACCCCACCCTGTAGAGTGCCTCTGTTCACAGATCGTGGCATCACCAAGCTTCGAGCTTATCACTCTGTTGTCGAGAAGCTGGTGAATATAAGTCACTATGGGCTTTTCGACCCCGAGTCTGTTGAGTGCTGAGTTTATTGCCTCGAAGTCATCAAAGGCAGTCAGGGTAAGTTCCTTGTGCTCGAACTTGTGCAGGGCTATTTCCACAGATTTGCCCTTGTGCGTGGGCGTGCTGAGAGATCGAAAGTTTATCATTGACTATGTGTCGAATGAATACAGCGATAAATTTTTCTAGTGTCTTTAACAGAAAGGATGATAGACTTGACCTAAGACAATTTTCCAGTCTTGGGTATGAAAACCATGGTAGTCGTTCTCCAAATTCTAGGTACGTTCTAAACATCCTTGAAAGACGGTAGAAATGAGGTCTGCAACCCTTTGCAGTTCTGCTGGGAAAAATCCATCATGTTCTTCCATATTGTAGAGTTAAAGGAGTTGATAGCCCACATGACAGTATTTGTAGTTACCCTGGAGTGGCTCTGACTGGTTGGAGCTCCAGTGTGTTTCTTAATACCACTACAGCCCGGGAAGTGGGGGTCAATAAGAAGGTCTAGACTTTCCAGACTGGTGGTGGTCTAGGTTCCATCAGCTCTTTGCAGCAGGGAGAGCATTTTGAAAGATATGTCAATGTTCAGCAGCAACGGTTGCTCTACTCCCACCTATCTGCGTCGAAATGTTCATAGCTCACAGCGATTTAATGCTTTTTTTCTGTGTTGGTCGTCTGTAACGACATACAACCTTAGCATCTCTATAATAAATTGTCAACAAGAGGCACTGTCCTGGAATAAGAACAATGTGAAACCCAAAAGGGGTAACAATATCGTTTCGAACAGTCAGCCCACACTCAAGTCCCAAGACAATGTCATTTTTCACTCAAAATCAATCCATAACTGTCGGCAACCTCATAACGAGTTTGCTGAGAAATTCATTATACTCCCTATGTGGTTCCAGTGACACTGTGACATACCAGGCAATTGCAAAACCCGCTTCTATGCCACCCTCTATGCCTCTTGCTAAAGTCGAGTTCATGCAATCAAACCGAACATCGCGAAGGTGCCACCACGTGTCTTAAACCGTCACCCTGTGTGCTCAGACTGGGTAGACCAGCACACAGAATTCTCAACGGCGTCACAACAAAGTGCAAATGGCACTCAGGATCGCAGGATGGGTCTGAAGCTCCATGCCAGAAGAGGAGAAGCACACTACCCATTGGCTTCTCTGCACTGGGTAGACCTTGGAACTCACATCTAGAGGACTCATTTTTCAATAACTTGAGAACTGAACGAAAGAGCATAAGCCAACTAAACCTCTCTGTGTCAAGCGGCAATTGGTTCGAAATATTCGACCTAGGCAAACTATGCGTGGTATGACAGTGGGCCAACACCGGCGTTAGTGTGCCTGCTATCTGCTAGCCACTTTAACTTGACCACAATGTCAACTATCAGATGTCATCCAAACAGGAAGGGTAGCGTACCAGGGTTTTGTTGGAATCGTAGGTAAATATGGTACCCTTGCACGGTACTTCACTGAGTAAAATGGTGACCAAAATGGAAATTACCCAGCGTTCCAAATACATCTGCACACCACCTACACCTGTGGCAAGAACGCCATGAAGCGTGCCTGCGTTGGTATCTGATCATGCAAGCGCTAAGCCTGTTGTAGCTGGCGGTGCCTTTGTGAGACGTCTCCGTGTAACCAAGAAACAATAAGCACTTCACCTTAGATTTACAATAACTCGTTAGACAGACAAAATAAAGCGCACCTCAATCATAAACTTCGCCAAATAGCTATTAATTTGTGCAAGTGTGAACTCCCTCGTTTCACATCGTGATGCAAGAACTTTGTAGCTTTACAAAGCCTGATGATATTTTCACACATGAGATTGTGTTTACGTCGGAACCGATGACGCCACTGTACAGGCACTATGGTTGCTTGTCGTTGGGCAGCCGGTCTCATTGCCAATGGATTGCATATGCATATGACACATATGTTCGTCAGCAATAGAGCTCGGACGCCCGTGTGATTCTGTGATGTCTCATTCAAAGGTCAAGCGAAATCTGTGGTTCCTGTTTCGATGGTTCCTGTTAATGCACCCCTTCAAGTTAACATTGCAACTTATTTTCCCCAAGACGCACGAACTTTTTTTTTTGTTGATATAAAATGTGAATTCAATGCCAACGATTTCGGAGAACGACGTCATGGGTGGTTGATTACTTGGCCATTGCGACAGTTTTGGCATCAGAACATCTGTGGTGTCGAGCCAAAGAGATACTCTACATGTGTACTTACTAGACCAAGACAATTTCCATGGAATGAGGTGGTTTATGGCATCACGTTTAGCCTTGAACTTGAGTACGTGAAACGCCCCTCAGTCTTCAGTACAAGGGCTCAAAACTAGGCCACTTAATTGTGAACAGAGCGTTCTTGCACGAAAAGCCGACAAGTAAGTCTGGTTTAGTTCGGTGGCGTTGACACATGTGCACACTGTTTCGAGTTCAAGGTCTTTTATATTGACCACTCCACCTCAAACTAGACTGTGGCAATATAATGTGTCATTGAAGTTATTCGGGTTTTACTTGACTTTACCGTGACAGGTCAGTCGTGCATTCAATTTGCCTTATCTACATGGGTCGGGAAAATGGTAGCTATGACGATTAATGACGATGCAGTTTTAGGAATCGTGGTGATTTTCCTACAGCATCCGTGTATCCATAGATAATAGATCGCTGAAAACATGGAAAGGCCCCTGCTTTTGGAGACGATCTGATCTGAGGTCCGACAGAAGTTGTAGGCGTTTCAACCGAGCGGATGCATCGCACTTTGCATGAATATTTCGACATGAATTCACAAAAGAGTCGTGAACGAAACATGGGTCCATCACAACAGACCAGAGATGTGGGACAGGGTTGCGCCGTACGCCTAGTTTGACGGCTGGCTATCCCATCGGGTTGTGTCCCGAACAGACCTCCACCAATCTAGCAATATCACGACGAGTTCGCCGAAGGAGATCATTTGGTTTGAATCGGTTGTACTGAGGCCATATTTTACTTCATGTTGCACAACTTGTCAGTCTGGGCCATCTGAGGTTTGCTAGGTCAAGTGTGTGCGTAGATATCCTAACTAACATCATCCTTAGCTTACATCCCAATACAAGCCTTGACTGCTTGTATTGGGATGTGCACCGTCTCTTGAAACGCGCACTTAAGAGAAGGTCACTGCCTAGCCAGTTGGTCGGCCTTCTCATTTCCTGGGATGGCATTCCACCCCGGCATTACTGTACTGGTCTTGAATACCTCCGGGTGTACGGGGACCAGAAATCGCTATACAGTAGAATCTCGATAATGTTACCAGCAGAAATGCTGTTCGGAAACTTGAAGTTTTTTTTTTTATCTCGCCTTTGTTTCTTTTTTTTCTGCTTCCTTGAAAAGTCTAACCTTTTTAAAATCGAAGAGGAGGAAGCAAAAAGTGTGCATGGCACTTTTTGCCTATTTTCTTCTGGTGATAGGGTTAAATGTTGGTTATTTTGTCTGTTCCTTGTGCTGTGTGCAGTTCATGTATCGCTTCCGTAAAACTTGGAAGCAAAAGCAACAAAGTTTCCTTACAATCAAATAAAACACAAACTAAGTAAGAAACTTTAAGAACCTCCGTGCATCAGAAGGAAACTGGCCTCTTTGAGTGGCTGAAGAAACATCGGTAAAAAATGTGCCAATTTCGACTAAGTTATTCAGAAATCAAGCCAAATCATTTGAACTTGAGGCAATTGCACCAGGCAGAAAACTAGCAACGAACGTGTGACTATTTTGGTATCATCAAGTGCGACTAAAAACACAAATTAAAACCTCTCTTAATCTGTATTGTAAAGGGTGATGTTTTAGCTATTATCTTTTTGGCAACACTGGTTTAAACAGCTGACGCACGTTTCGTGTTTTGTTTCACTGTCAAACATCTTCAGTTTGGTCTATAATTTAACCATGACCATGAATCGTCTTACAAACGAACAACACATGCAAATTATTGAATTTTTTTTTATCAAAATGCGTGCTATGTTAAGAAAGTTCATCGCTCGCTTCTTCCATTCTATGGTCAGTTTAGACGAAGCTCATTTTTGGCTCAATGGGTACGTAAATAAGCAGAGTTGTCGATTTTGGAGTGAATATCAGCCAGAAGCATTGCAGGAGCTTCCAATGCATCCAGAAAAAGTCACAGTTTGGTGAGGTTTATGGGCTGGTGGCATCATTGGACCGTACTTCTTCAAAGATGATGCGAATCGTAACGTAACTGTGAATGGTGAGCGCTACCGTGAGATGATATCCAACTTTTTTTTGCCCAAAATGCAAGAGCTTGACTTGCATGACATGTGGTTTCAACAAGACGGTGCCACATGCCACACAGCACGCACAACAATGGACTTATTGAGAGGCGAGTTCGGTGAACATTTTATTTCACGTTCGGGACCGCTCAATTGGCAGCCTAGATCGTGCGATGTGGGGCTATGTAAAAGCTCATGTCTATACAGACAAGCCCGCTTCAATTGACGCATTGGAAGACAACATTGAAGCATTTATTCGTGAGATACCGTCCAAAATGTTGGAAAGACTATGCCAAAATTGGACTAAGCGGATAGACCATTTGAGGCGCAGTCAAGGTCAAAATTTGCATGAAATAATCTTCAAACATAAAATTATGTGGACCGTACCGTATTTTCTGAATTTTATGTGTTTTTTTTTTTAAACCCTTTACAAGTCAGCAAGTTGCCTGAGTGGCAATAGAAATTTTCCTAGATTAGCTTCATAATAATTTAATAAGGTTTATATAACCTCAAAACTATTTATTTTAATTCTGTCTTTTTCAATAAAAACCGATTTTTTCTATTCGATAACAAGCGGACCCTGTGCCTGCTTCGCTAGGCAGACCACATTAATATAAGAATGAAAAATACTCGCTTTACTGTCGGTTTTCCCCATATTTATGTTACCACTTCTTCTGTTTATCAAATGCTATGTTTTTACTTAAATTATCACAGAGCCCTTTTGTAAAATGCTTTCACTTTGTCAGGCTCGACAAATGCTGAGACTTAAGTGATCAGAATAAATTTTTTAAACTATTTTACATCTAAATATTTTACGTACTCTTCCTAAGTCGAATTTCTCCCTAACTCGAAGTTGTTCGTCATATCTAAGCATACCCCTCAATTTTCATTACAAAAAATTGTCCACAATTCGAACTCTCCATAAGTCGAAACTCTCTCTAACTGTACACTCGTACCTCTAACTTCGTACACGTTTCAATCTGTGCATGGTTTGCTTTCTGTGATTTGTTTTGCATCCCATCCCTTGTCTACAACATGAACAATCGGCGGCGAATTTAGCGGGTTTTTGTACAAAAGGGCTGCATTCAGTGGCAAACAAAAACAATGTTATCCGAAATTCTAGGTGGATTACAAATATCAGTTGAATGCTTGACAACTGAGCTGATTCAGTTTTTTGCTCAAGTTGGTAGTAGGATCAATTTAAAACAAATTGTAACTTACTTGCACGTTTTTAATATAAAACACTACGACTTTATTAACAAATTCCTAAAAGTACAGTATGGCTGTACGAGATAGCCGATTGGAGCGGTTATCCATCTTCTTAAGGAATTTTAACTGGTCACTATGCTGCCTCCATAATGACGTAGATGCCGCTGTTGATATGCGGACAAACATTCTTCAGCCGGGTATGAGATCCTTCATGCCTCATAGCGTGGAGAGTACCAAGCCCAAAGCCAATACATGGTATGAGTCGAGCTATAAAGAGCCTATCAGGATGAGAGAAATGAACATCCGGACATAGAAAGCCACTCAGGAAAACCGGAAGAAGTTTAAGCGGGCCAGAATTTACTCGATGAGACCCAGGAATTCCTCATCTGCTCCAGAATCCATGACTGTGCCGCCATAGAACTGAACTAGGAATATCAAAGTCTTGTCTAAGGTCAACTTGATCACCCGAGGGCTTCACCACTCAATTGCACCTTGAGCTCGTGGAGACAGCAGACCAACAGAGTTACTGTGTGTTAAATGTCGGTACTGATTTTTCTAATCAGCCTTGTTTGATCTTTTTTCATAAAAATTCTCGATGTGGTGAAGGTCGGTGACGAACCTTGAAGAGCAGCGAGATTCCAGAACACTCATCATCCTGTACAAACTGAATCTGAGCTCAAAACTAGAAATAGCTCGTATCTATGCACTCAATATTGTGCGGTCTAGAAATCAATGAATGGGTATTGAGTATCGATTTTCACTTCTTGGGTATTTTCCAAGACTCGCTGCAGAGTAAAATTCTGATCTACAGTTGACGTTCCTGGCCTAATGGCTGAAGGCCGCCAAAGAAGATGTGAAGGAGACATATCTTTCTATAGTTGAGGCGGTCGAGGAATCCTCCGTTCTTGTGGATCGGGGAAACGAAAACTGAGATTCGACTCGTCAGGCATGCTTTTCTCAGACCATATCTGGATCATGCGTCCGAAAAGGCTTTAAAGATCAGCTCCATTAAATAACATTCCGTCCGTTTCATCAGCTTCGTTGGTCCCTATTCTGACTATCGTCAAGGACGTCTATATTAACCAGACTGAGAGGATCATTCTGCTTGCACTTACATCAGTTGTCTTGTCAAAAATGCTCTTTCTTTGCACTTAATTTTACTGACAAAGAAAAAAATCTATTATAATTCGGTTTTAGTGTGCTTGGACCGAAATTCACGAAAACAAGATTCCCAACACATCGTGAAGTTGCGAGCACTCAAAATGCGCAAGGTCGCGGCGTAAGCACAGACGGCCAAACGAAACAATGAAAATACTGTCTTTTGTTGACTTTATCTGTTTCGTAGGCGCTTTGTGGGGACTGATTGGAAACGCAGCTAGACATGTCTCAGTGCAAGTCAGGGGCTCATTGTCTAGTTTGTTTGCCTCCCACTTGTATAGATAAACCCGACTGACTCACCTGTGTCCCAGTTCCCGTTTGTGAACGTTTATGTTATCAAGTTGTATTCCACTCAAGAACGCCGAATCCATATCCTGCTCGCTGACTGTGCACTTTCGTGATCTTTCGAAACCATTTCCATTCAATTCGAATGGATTGCCAATCTCGTACGTGTTGCTGTTGTACACGTTCTTCCTTGGGTCAAACGCACTCACGGAAAACTGATCACCACTCATTTTCACAATAGTATCGATGTATCTACTGTTTGATATTTTGTTTCGCACTTCAGATTCGAAAACGAAAACAAACAAATCGAAATATTTCTTACGTCGCGTTAGCGTATCGGTTTGTATTTACTTGCAAGCGGCTCGCGTCCAATCTACGACGCACGCAAAGAATGCTGTTCCTATTCCGACAACTCTCTTCGATCAACTAATTGAGCGACTGTGCTTGTCGGTCTGTGAATTTTTTTTTTGTTGTTGTTTTCGTTTTTTTTGCACGTACACCGCGAGTTGGTTGACAGAGTAGAAGAAAATAAATTATCCGAGACACTTGCTAGCAACAACAGAGAGCGAGTCGACACAACGCGTGCAAGAGAAGAGGTTGTCTGCGTTTCACTATCGGCGAGGAGAGGCCGAGCGAACGCCACAGCGACCGAGTGGAACTTGAGTGAGTGGAAATCGCTTATTCAACTTGCGATGACTGATAAATTGTGTGACGCTGTCTGCAGTTCTGATAAGCGACAGCGATTAACTACTATCGCGCCTAGGAATACGAGAGGCGAAGATTATTTCGTTAGAAATCGCTGATAAGCGCAGAACGAGCAGTTTAGCGTCTAGCGAATACCTTTGATCTTTCGACGTGGAATGCAGATACCGTCGTAGTATTTCCTATATACTCTTACATACGCGCGCCATCAGCAGCGACAGATAATAGAGGGATTGTGCTCATGTATTTTCAGTTGTGTTTCGTCATTCAAAACATCATCGCCCAGATGTTAACGCCACAAAAGCAGACACGTTTAGCCATCAATGATGGCAATTTTGGCACTCACAGAACCACCCCGCAGATACTTTCGAAAATTTTAATTCTTCCCTCGGAAACTCTTCCTTATTTCAAGTGTCATTCATACACAGATGCAGGTAGTGTGCCGCTCCTACGGACACGTAGCACTGAAAGCTGTCAACGGAAGCCAGAAACAAGGTCAAATTCCATCGAACAGCAGCTCCTTCTGTGGTGGTAGTGTGGCCGAGCACTTTTGCTCTCTCTCTCTCTCTTTCTCTATCTCTCTTGGGATCAGATGGCTTCTTCTTCTGATCGCTGAACTCATACGCCCCCTACCCCTCTTTAAGCTGATCACGATCGCTTCGGTCAACGGACTAGATACAACTGCGAGACGCAACGCTTTTATTTAGTGCTTGCTACGGCGGGTGAGCTTAGCACGTTGTAGGGGCACTTGGTGGAGTCTGTTCCACTCTGCGGAAAGTGAATTTTAAGTTTTCTTTTCTTCTTTTATTTTCCCCCCCATTAGAGATTCAGTTTTTGACGCTTGATGAGCTTGTGTTTCTACATCATACACCAGTGGACTTCGTGTGATTATGTGTGCGTTACGTGAGTACAGTATTCGTTTGGAACGCAACTTGCTTCCAACTCCCACGGTGTTGCTCAATCCCCGACAAGTACAAGCAGGAGCGAATTACACACATCCATGAAATACCCGGTGGGAGAAGTGGTTTCCATTGGGATCGTTGAGAGTGAAGTAAGAGAGCCGCTAAGCACAATTATAGAAGAGTATGTGACGTGCAGCTCTCTACGTGCGTCACTGATTATAAAATAAGAACTTTTAAGTTGTAGACTGCCCCGACAAGTCAAGCAAAAGAATGCAAAACATCGTGTTACCATGTAAAGCTCAAGTTCAAGATTGGGTAACGAAACTAGGTGAAGACGGAAATTGTGTCAGGGACATCTTGGACGAACGCCGCTGCTGCTCGAGTGTGTAGATTTTTTTGCATACTTGAAGAGTAATTTTGAAAGGCAGATGGATGAATCGACAATGAAAAACGTGTTCAGTGTGGATGGTTGGTTAAAGTCGCTACCCGATTGGGGACAGGTAGCGCATTGTGCGCCGTTTTGATACCACACCTCGTAGACCTGGGATGTTTGGAATAGCTAAATTCAACTTGTGGAGGTTAGGTATTTGGTTATATTCGTTATACTTTGAGTAGCTATCTGGGAGAGGTCACTAAGGTAAGGTTTGTCGAACGCGATATGTCTTCGTTGCTTGACCAGTTCGTCGGCGATCTCTTTGCCCTCTTTCGCAACTCCCTACTGGCCCGTTTGAGTTCTTCCATGAACCGATGCACCAATTTAGAGGCATTGATTACTGAGGAGATGGCCCCCATGACCGCTTGGCTGTCGCTGCAGATAGCTGCAGGGAAGGTAGTACTAAGCAGTTTATATGCTTCTCTAATCGCTAATCGATACTCAAGTGATCTGAGAGGTGGCAACAATTAGAGATATTGGAATCCATCAAGAAGACCGCTGAGCCTACCCGTCTGTGTACATCAGAAATTGGTACTCCGAGGTAAGAGTCCAGTCCTCTCTTCATGGAAACCGGCATTGTGCCGACTTTTCGAAGTCTATAGTGGGGGTAATGTAGTCGGTGGGAGCTGGGGTTAGGTGCTCAGGCAGAAGTTGCAGAGCTCCGCTATGTATGGTCCTTCTGACCAACATCCGGTTTCTCTGAGTCTGATGGCGCTGCACGCGACTGAATAATTGATGTAAAGGTCCAGTGGAAGAAGGTATAAAACGTTCGTTTAGTGGTTTGGAGGGGCATGACAGTTTCTACTCATGCCGATATTTGGACTGTGTAGAGCTTGTTTAAGTTGTGTGCTTTGTTTAGGACGGGCAGCCATACTAGCCGTAGATGAGAATGGGATGGACAACACAGTGTCATTTTGGGTTTAAGACCCCATTTTCTACCGAAAGTCTTACTGCAGGCACAGAAAGGACCATTTTTTTCACTCTGTTTTCTATAAGGGAGGTCCAGTTTAGCTCCAGAATAGCGCCTAGGTACTTAGCACTGGAGGAAAGGTAGAGAGTGATATATTTGAGCCGAGGAAGCTTGCATGATGATATCTTGGTATCTTAGCCTTTGTTAACATCAGTTCCGTTTTCGTAGGATTCGCGTTCAGGTGACAGTAGGTGACAGTATGTAGCCCCAGAGTGAATTCTAGAACGAGCCCTCTCTGTGATTCGCTCAACACCGAGGGAAACTCACGCAGCTACTTTAATTCCCTTTCTTTCTAACTGAACAAGTATTTTACTAACAAGAATTGCCATGATGTGTACCCCGGTTGACAAATGTATTAACTCGGCGGTTATTCAGATTGGATGATTCTCTTGGCATGGCCACAATCCTCTTGCCGACAAAACCGTCAATTCCCAACACAGCGAGAGAATTATTGATGGAGTTGCGGAGTATTGATGGATTGGCGGTTATTCAGATTGGATGATTCTCTTGGCATGGCCACAATCCTCTTGCCGACAAAACCGTCAATTCACAACACAGAGAGAGAATTATTGATGGAGTTGGTTGGGATGTTGTTGCAGGCACATTCGATGTCTAAGAAGGCAGCAAATGTGTGTTGTTTGAAGTGGATACGATAGGATACGTGCAGTTCCATTTCTGTGGATTTGCCCTTGAGGTAGGCGTGTTAAGAGTCTGAAATTGGGTTTTTTCAGAAGCTCTTGAATGTGCGCGACGAGCACACGTTCGAGTGTTTTAAGCTGAAAGGAGGTAAGACTGTGTGAAGTGTTAGATTGTGTCAAGAGGAGGGTGTAGCTTCCTGTTCCAACGCTTTCTTGACTCACTGCACACGTTAGTTCTGCATGATTAACACCTAAATTTTTGCATGGAAATTCCCAATTTGCATATGGTCTCAATAAATCGGGTACATTGAACACTAAAGGCGCAATTGGATTTTTCGACATCGCAATTTCGAAATTGCGTGTTTAGAAAATACAATTGAAGCAATTTGTTTTGCCAGCAAAATGTCTTTTCATCGAAATTTTGTGGGAAATCTTAGCACAATATCTGCAAGTTACCTGGTTCAGAAATTTGCTTGTTTTGTTGCCATGGCTACACGTAATGTGTCCTGATTTGTTAAAATATCCAATTTCGTAAAATTGGTTCGTTGTATTGGATAAATTCGATCCTCATTTCGAGCGAAATCGAGGATATTACTCAATTTGGTCTAGTGGAATAATACTAGAAATTATGATTACAAAGCGCCAATTTCCCATGCAACGAAAAAATTATATTTAAAATGAACACATATTACGTTTGTGTTTAAAAAGCAAACAACGCGGTTCGAGATAATGTGTAGCGCTAAAAATTCTACCAAGCAATACCCTGAATTTGGTTAGTGAGTAAATAGGTCTTCTCGGATTTGAGTCGCTTCTGATAAGTAGAACTGCGGACATTCCGAAAACACTAGTTGAATAGTTTATTTATTCTCCTCATCATCATTCACGTTGTAATAAATGCGTGCATATGTATGATATGCAGTGCAGAACTAACTAATTAATAATCAGCACAGTTTTGTTTGGAGAATAATCAAGCAACACTGAATCCAATTCTCGGAAACTCCGATAGTTCGTACTACGATGTTACAACGTCTGCTATGTCTACCACCTGCTACCATTAAACCTACTTTTTGGAGTCCCACCAGGTTCCAGCAGTACACCAGGCTTCCTAAATGGTGTGAGAGGCAATTTCGGCAAGGGATATCCAGCATTTCCTACTTCATAGAAATAATCTAATGACATTCTTTTGATACACATATAAACGTAAAATACGTAAAATATCGAATGAATGATCTTCCGATGTTGACATATCCTTCCGAAATATCCTTCGCCCTACTTCTTGTTTTCGAACGATAATATAACTTAGTTCAGTTTGCTAAGAGATGGCGTAACTTGTATTAATCCGTTGTTATTGTTCCATTGGAACATGCATTAGAAAACTACTCATTGTACGGTATTTCAGTATATGTCATTCATTTGAAGCGTAAACAACAATAATTTTTTTCACTCAAATATTTGTGCCTGAAAAAGTGTTTTCGCGGAGAGTTCTTCTTCATTACTTTAATATGAGGAAAACTGCTGTCGAAAGTCATCGTATTTTGGTGGAAGTTTATGGTGAGCATGCGCTAGCTGAGCGAACGTGCCAATAGTGGTTTGCACGATTTAAAAGTGGTGATTTTGGCTTGGCCAACCAGCCAAATCAACGGCAAAGCCGAATATACATGGCGCCGAGGTAATGCTCTGTATTTGGTGGGATCAGAAGGGTGTGCTGTATTATGAGCTGCTAAGGGGATGGGAAGTTTTACCCCACCCCCCTTATAGCCCAGACCTTGCCCCTTCTGACTACCATTTGTTCCGGTCGATGCAAAACGCCCTCACTGAAATACGGTTCACATCAGAGCAGAATATCAAAAATTGGCTTGATTCATTCTTGACTGCCAAGCCGACGCAGTTCTTTTGGGATGGGATCCACAAATTGCCAGAAAGATGGGAAAAAGTCATAGCTTCAGATGGGCAAAACTTTGAATAAAACTATTGTACATGTTTTTCTTAAATAAACGTTCAAATTTTGAAAAAAAAACCGCACTAATTAAAATATTTACCCAATATGTAATTATTTCACTTCATATTGAAGAGATGAGAAAAACAAACTGAACAGAATTGTCTGCACTCGGTCTTGGACCGTACCTGTGGGGGAAGATGACTCCACAATGAAAATATGCCTGCGCCATGTTAGACATGTATGAACAGAAGGTTTCAATGTAATCTTACGACTCGATAGACAGAAAGTTAACAGACATCGAATCTACGAAGGTCAAAGACATATAGTGCAGTCGCGTTGATTGCTTTTAACAATTTTTGCAGAGAGAAGTTAACACAGTCAGCAAACAATTCAGTGCTGTGCTTTGGCAAGCTTTAATTTTACATCTATTGGGAGTATAAATTTGCTAATTGAGAAACCTCTAAGAGACGCATATACCTTTGATACTACAATGTCCATACGGTCAGTCCTTGTTAGTTCACTGTTGCACATTATACCAAGATTTTTAACACAAGTTACATATTCGACTGGAATTGAGTTTAATTCTATGGGGGTTGGTGCTTTGAAAATGTAATGATATGATTAAGCATGAGAGCGTATTCGTCAGTCCACTTCGTAATTGATCTCAACTCATCGTTTAATTTTGCAACTGAATCTTCAACCATACCAAGCGGAAAACTTAAGTAGATTTGAACATCATCTGCATATGTATGAAATTTGAAATAAGACATCACTTTAGGAAGATCATTAATGAATATTGAGAACAACAACGGAGCGAGAATAGAACCTTGAGGTACCGATGTGAACAGCACGAAAAGACGACAGTTTTGAGTTATATAGCACAGATTGAACACGGTTAGTAAGATACGAGAAGATTAACTTATTAGTGGGGAAAGTTTCTGACAAAGTATTGACGGGTTAACACTGTCGAATGCTTTCGAAAAATCAAGTAAGGCTAGCTGTTTTATCTTCGTCAAAAGCTTTTCGTATGTCGTCGGTTACTTTAAGCAAGGTCGTAACACAGCTGTGTCCTTTTCGGAATCCTGATTACATAGGATTTAAAAAATTATGACCCTCAATGTTATCTTAAATCATTTAACTGATAATCGATTCGAACACTTTCGGCAAAAACTGAATTGTTGCAACTGGTCGAGATGCAGTGTTTGTTTTCCTTGGAAGAGATGATCTTTCTTTTTGTCCAAAGTTCAGGCTATGTCGAAGTCATGATTATATTATTAAAAATATGGGTGATGTAAGGAAGTATGAATGGAAGTAAAATCTTTATAAAGTCGGGGTGAATATCATCCATTCCTATAGACTTTGTTTTTATGGAGACACCCGACTGAGTATGTGTCCACTCTTCTTACTTCCAACCCATCTTCTCTGCTGTTGTTACTCATTGATAGAGGAACGTTTTTGGATGGTACTACAGTCTCGTCCGTAGTAAAACGAATATTTAAGTCCTCGAGATCTATGCCATCATCGTTAGGTCGTTTGTTCATTTTCGTTAGTGCGATATCTCGCATCAGCTTTCAAAGATATCCAGATGAACGGTCAAAGTCAAACTTTGCTTTATAATAATTAATCTTAGCCGATCGTGCCAGCAAGGTAACGTGGTTCCTACTCGTACATGCTTTGTATTCTTCGTGCATTTCCGTGAACCGAAATCGTCTACATCATCGAAACAGAAAGTCCCTGAGTCTGTGCGTTAGCCATGGCGATGTTACACTTCTAACAACACGATTACGACGTGGAACATGAGTTTCAAAAATATAATTTATATTTGTAGTAAATATTTCCATTTGCGTATTAACATCAGACGACAAAGATAGACTCATCAATCAACATTTCTACAATCCAAAAATAAATTATAAACAAAAATTGAGTTATGAATTCATTGAATACATGAATTTGGAATTTTGTTAAGTGAACGTGGTTACCAGACAAATATACATCGTGATTTTAATAACCTGTCAATGATGGTAGAAGAAGGTTTAAGGTACTGTGTAAACATGCAAACAAAACAGAGAAGCATTAATCGTTCGGATATCAAATGGTATACGGAGAGCCTTAAAAGATTGAGACAAGATGACTCGGCTCGTTTACAAAAAATATTAGAAACTTGAACAAACGAAACCTTCAAAGTTCAAAAAGAAGAATCCTCACACACGAAAGTGTATGTGGAAACAATTTTAGTTTATTTAGTACTTAAAGAAGAAAATAAGCAAGTTAGGTTGAATAAAAATCTAGAAAGGGGCAATCACGTAATTGCCAAAAAATTCAATTCGTATTTCGAAGAAGAGAGTATAAATGAAATCAGTAACTCTATTCCGGGTAATCAGTGCACCCACGTATCTATGACGTGGCTGAACCTTCGACGATTTTTAATTTTAGACCGTTAAATAAGAACCCTTTAAAGCAAATATGTAAAAAGATAAATACTAAAAGTGCATTTAACATTAATATCAAAATGTTCCTGCACTGCTTTGATTTAATTGTTCCAATTATGTTAAAGATTACTAATGAATCATTTATGTGCGGTGAATTTCCAAAAACCCTAAATGAGTCAATAGTTGTTTCCATACCCAAAAAACCCGATGCTTCGGATTGTAATAGATTCAGACCAGTAAACATGATGCCAATTCTAGAAATTGTTGAAAAGTGTGATTGTGAGCAATTCTACAAGTATGTGCGAGTTAATAATCTATTAATAAAACATCAATCTGGATTTCGTCCGAATCACACATGTGAATCGTCTCTAAATTGGTTAATAATGACTCTAAGAGAACGACATAATGGTGAAAATAGAGCTTTGTGTTTAGATTTCCGGACAATTGACCGGAATGTTCTACTGAAAAAATTACATAACATTGGTGCAATGGACAATGAACTGAATTGGTTTCGATCGTATTTATCTGACTGAACACAAAAGACAAGTGTTAATAGTGCAATTATATTATATATATATACAAAATAGAAAAATAGCATTAAAACATGTTTCGGTGTACCGCAAGGAACTATACTTCGTCCATTATTGTTTTTACTTAATTTAAACGATATGTGTAATGTAGTAAAGAATTGTAAAATGTCCCTGTTTGCTGATGATGCTTAATGTTTGTGTGTGGTAAAATTATAAACGAACTCCCAGAAAAAATGGACTGTGATACAAAGCACATTTCTGATTATCTTCAATTAAACAAGCTTAAAATTAACGTTAAGAAAACTAAGGCCATGGTGTTAAACTGTGATGATCGTACCATGTAGATGAAATAAAATATCTCGTTGTCATATTGGACAAACAATTGAATTTTGATATTCATATTTCATACATAACCAAACAAATATCGAAGAAAATAGCATTCCTAAAATTTCATAAAAATATATCTGTAATTTGTGCTGTCAAAAAAGGGTGATTTTTTAGCTATTTTCTTTTTGGCAACACTGGTTTAAACAGCTGACGCAAGTTTCGTGTTTTGTTTCACTGTCAAGCATCTTCAGTTTGGTCTGTAATTTAACCATGAATCGTCTTACAAACGAACAACGCTTGCAAATTATTGAATTTTATTATCAAAATGCGTGCTCTGTTAAGAAAGTTCATCGCTCGCTTCTTCCATTCTATGGTCAGTTTAGACGAAGCTCATTTTTGGCTCAATGGGTACGTAAATAAGCAGAGTTGTCGATTTTGGAGTGAATATCAGCCAGAAGCATTGCAGGAGCTTCCAATGCATCCAGAAAAAGTCACAGTTTGGTGCAGTTTATGGGCTGGTGGCATCATTGGACCGTACTTCTTCAAAGATGATGCGAATCGTAACGTAACTGTGAATGGTGAGCGCTACCGTGAGATGATATCCAACTTTTTTTTTGCCCAAAATGCAAGAGCTTGACTTGCATGACATGTGGTTTCAACAAGACGGTGCCACATGCCACACAGCACGCGCAACAATGGACTTATTGAGAGGCGAGTTCGGTGAACATTTTATTTCACTTTTGGCTAAACTTCAATCAACGGATAACCTACAATACATTGATGTTCGTATTTAAGATGAAACATGTTGTCAGAATATCTAACATACAACTTATTGCACCTGGGAGAAGTCCAGCCATATAGTCTACGGTCTAACTCCGATTTTAGGGTGCAGCGGTATTGAGATTCTAGAACTCAAAACATGCCCGAGCTTTAAAAGATCAGAGAAATAATGTAGGGTAATTAAAATTTATAAGTAAATCACTTAATTAATTAATTTTTATAAGAACATGCATCAAATGTGCAATATTCCCCACTGTTAGATTTAAAAATTCATTGAATTTGGGATGATACATATGTTATTGTAATAGTAAACTTTATACTAAATAAATAAATGCTACGGAAATCACGATAGTATACGAACTGTGGACAATTTCTTACAATTGTGGCAACAACAAGATCATGCTACAGGAACACAGGCACAGTAAATTGACTATTCGATTTTACAAGGTTCTCGTAACTGTTTAAAATAACATCGAGCAATGACGGCGAGCAGCTTGGATTGAAGTGGGTGAGTTCATTACTGTTTAAGAAGGTTATGTTGAGAGAAGGCATTGAACTAGTCAACGGTGGGTTTGGTGTCATTTCAAGAAGATCCAAATTGAAATCTCCGCAAATAAATTCATAAAAAGCCAATTGCACCCATAATATACCTTATTTAGCACTTTAGATAAGTATTCTTCAAAATTCAAAATTGACACAAAACTTCTGATAAAAGGAAGATAAGGTGAGTTTGAGGACCGATAATGTGGTTCATCCGACGGACTCCATAATAGGGTTGAACTGCGATCAGACGACGTCCCTCTGCAGTCTAACCGGCGTTTTTCACTATCCGCATTTCGGGACAAGATTCGTACTGAATCGGGAAGGATTTATCCTCCAAGACCACTAGAAGTGGCTCTCTTGTCACACTATGCACGAGGTGCCACTGCTTCTACCGAATATAGCTGATCAAGAGGGGAGCAACTCCATAAAACCTGCAATTCCAGGTGTGCAACAACAGTGACGGGCACTGTGTGATAGTGTCTTCTAACGGTGACCTCTGGAAACCTGGGTAATCTGGCTTCAATAAAGTCCTCTTTCCTACATATACGGGGTGAGCGTAGTGCGACCTTTTCTCGTGGGAACAAAATTAGCTACGAAAACAAAAAATCTGCAGGGAATTCTGGGTCACGTGAGTCGGGCACCAGTGACTTGAAAAAAACCGACCCCATGCATTATGAAATTTTCTTAACGGAAGAGGAGGAAGAAATCCTTCTACGATCCCCTACGAAACAGTCTTCGGATGCAGCTGGTAGCGAAGCAGTTGACTTCAGCCTGGCTGACTTAATCATAGTGGATGATGACTCCTGCTCTATTGCCAGCTCATCAAACTTCTCCATATCGTCTGCCAAATCCCTAGGCAGCAGAGTGAGAACTTGCAAGCAAACGTGCGTAGCCTCAAGGATAGGAAAGATTTAGGGGAAGTTGAGAAGTCATGGCTTCAAAAAGAAATTGACTTCCTAGAGGAGACATCGAAAGGAAAGGAATAGCATTCAGCTATCCACCCGAGGAGCAATCTGGAGGAAACCTCCCTGGGGCCACTGGCCATCTGCCCAAAGACTGATCCGCAGGAAGTCAGGAGTGAGGAAGCACTGATGGGAACCACGTCCCCACACCCTCCACTCTCCTGTGGCTGAAGCAATTTGGCGAAGGCGTGTGGCAGTTTCACCAGTTGGCAGTTCCAAAAAGGTTAAAAATGGTGAGGACCTGGTGATGATTCCTAATCCCACTGATGATAACGCTGCTAGGCCTTGGGATCCGAATGTAAGGCTGGGAACAAATCCGGAGAGTCCAGCTGGCATGCCGGTAGCATCCTCTGTCTTGAGAAATACTGGCATAGAACACTGGGACAATCCTTCCTCCAAGATCTCCAACTTGCAGAAATCACACGTCTGTTTGCAGGACCATCAGGATCTCTGGATGGCTAGTCTAATCAACTCATCAATCAACGCTTCAAGACCTGAAGGAAGACACGAGTGGGGAATAGGAACACAAAAAGGTCAACTTTTACTAAAACCTCAATAGGCCGAGCTTGAAGTGGTTTTGCTCTCAATTCTCAAGACACTCGCTCTCAATTTATACGTACCCGCCAAAAAAATTTCACTTGCTCTCAATTCTTAAATGGTCGCTAGAACAGCTGTTTGTTGACAGGATATAATAGTGTAAGAAAACCAGAAAATAGAAAGAGACTGAAATTCACGCTGTAGGCTTATCCGGGTTCACAACCTCTCACGGGCGGATGAACTCGAGGAGGATTTAACTAGGTTTGTTGGGAACCGCGAGGTTTCCAGACCCCGAACATGTATGGCGGAACCTGATAGGTTCGGAGAAAATTGATGGAACGTTCGGTGGAAACGTAGCATAACCTAACACTTCATTATCCGCGTGATTATCTAATTGGTTGGCAACATAATCGGACCTAGTTTCTTTCGAAATGAAGAACGACACACCTTTACCGTCAATGATTTCAAGTATAGAGCAATGTTAAACGACTTCCTGCAGCCAGAGACAGACCGAGCAAGAGCGATAAATCCGAAGCTTCCAACGAAATGGCGCTACATGTCATACAAGCGATGAAACACTCGAAGTTGTGAAGGAGAAGTATGGCGAGTGGGTTATTTCACTAAATGGCCGTCGGGATCATACGACTCAAACCCTTTGGGTTGTTACCGGATAAGGTCACACAATTTTGACAGATTCATCAAAAATTTGATTCACCGCTTCGACTCCTCGAAAACCTGGTTAACCTATAGAATCAAATAGATCCGCTTTGTAACTTAACAGGACTACGCTGGCTAAAGTGTGACTGCTGAATGTTGGTAGTCAGCCAAGTTATCCTGACTTTGGCTACTCGAAATTGCATGTTCATCAAAGTTCATTCTTCCTGCACGGAACAAAGCGTCATCCTTTTGGAACCGCACTTATAAAACACGCCATTCGATCGGGGAACAAAAGAGTCATTAATCATGCCTCTTTAGGCAATACACTGAAAAATGTGCCCCCATGTGTCCACCACACCACAGAATTAATGTTTTGGAATGTAACCACGGGCCGTATAGATCCATTTGCCCCACCAACTGTGTGAGTCTCATCACAGAAAAGACCACGCCTGTGCTCAACGTGTAGTGGTCAAGACTGTTTTACTAATCAGCTTCATCATTTGCTTCTACTTTGGTAGGCGGACAAGAGGCATGCCTCTGATAAAGGTTTCGTAAAAACCCAAGTGTATTGTTATTGCGAGAACTTCTTATCAACTGGCTGTATTATTTCCAAAGGTGTCAATTTATCAGTCAGGCATGACGGCATCTGTTTGATTTTGCTGAAAAATTGAAGAAAGTGCTTTTGACGATCCCGTCTTAAAGGTGCGAGCCCATATGTAGTCAGGTGATGTACTTTTTAAAGGTCACCAAGAAGTGTGTAAAAAGAAGTTGCCGTGATTTCTTTAGCATTTGTCAGACCACGGAGATTGTAGCGATTTGTTAAGCACTGCCTAGATGGAATGGGTAATATCAGCTCTTCATGTTCTTTCCCAGTAAGGCCGCCACAAGGGCACTGGTATGATTATATATTAGAATATTTGGTTCATTGGCTGAAGAGTTTAATGTACGCCATTGCGGGACATAGGTTAAATTAAGTTGGTGGGTAGACGTGGAGGGGCCAGTAAGTCCAGTTGGACCCATTGCGATGCCCATGAGGGAAGTAACCTTTCTGGTGCCACTCGTGTTCTCCAACAGTGTGTTTGTCCTTGTCCGTCGAGAGATCCTGATAAACCAACAAAGAGATTTTATTGGGATATCTGATTTTTTGTGATGGTTCTAAAAGAAAAATTCTCCCATTGTTCTTTGTCTCAATAGACAGAGACTGGGGCATCGAGAACGATAATGAGGAGTTTCCTCAGTTCCCTCTTACTCCCCGCAGCCTCTGCATGAGGTATCATGGCCCATATTGTGTTTTAGACCGGTTAGCACTCCGACTACCTTCCGCAGCAACCTTCTACTGCATTGGAGGAGTATTTCCGTATTCGTGCTGTTGAACTTAGGCCATAGCGTACGAGAGGTCTCACATGTGGGAAGAGAACTACGACTTTCATTAGATTTTATTGCCCACTTTTGACTTGATATCAGATAGAGCTGGATCAAACCATGGCATTGCCTGGGATGTTACGGTTTAGGCTCCTTTCCTCGCAATTTCATCTGCTGCTCTTTGTGTGTGTCCTGTTTGTACTCCACATAGTCAGACTTATTTAGTTCTAGAGCTTCCTTCCTCATTGTAACTTTGTTCCATAAACATTAACGACTGTTTGATACCACCTCGGTTGTTCCAAAACTGGTTCATCGCTTTATTGATCCATTTGTGTCGATGGAGGTTTGTGCCCGTGGTATTGAATCCATAAATGGAGAGGGCCCAGTATGGTAATTGAGCCCCTTTCTTGGCTTGTATGTCCGCCTTTTAAATGTCTTCATGGTCTTCATGTCCTGGCACTCATATTAGTTTTTGTTTATTTTCCACCAGCGTTTTTAGTGTTTTGTTATATTCCCAGATAAGCTAAGAGTTAAATGTGTAGCTCTTTAATGCCTTGATCACTGCTTGGCTATCTGGGAATACGTATATTTTGATATTTATAGGATCCATGCACCTTCATTAATTTGAAACTGCTTGAAAGATAGCTGCTCTCTGCAGAGAGGAATGTGTAGGCTACATCTTGGTCCTGTCACTCCAGCCACCTCTTTGTTTCCAGATTTCGACCTATCTGTACACCATTTTTGAGCTCCATCCTTTAACCAAGTGGGGTCATTGTTCCATTCCTCTCTACATGGTATGAGTATCTCACAGCGCTTTTTAAAGTTTAACATGGGAGCCATCAGATCATTTATTCGAGTCAACTCCCAAAGGTTGTTTACTTTTTAAGAATTTCTAGATGTCCTGCCAGATTTCCTTCTTTGTAACTGTATGCTGTCTGTAAAATTAAGGCTTGTTTTGCGGCTACAGCCTGTAGGCAGTATGTAGCTGATGAGTGTCTTCATCTGGATAATAAATTGGTTACTTATTTTTTTAACATTTTGTAACACGAACTGCACGTTTGATCCAGTGTCTCTGGGGGGAAACTTACAGGGGAGTACACTAGAAAAAGGATCGTGCAAAAGGATTCTACAGCATTTGCCTCATCCGGTTATTCATCCGTGAGTTCCAGCTATGCAGATCCCTGTATTTTGTGGAAAGCAAAGCAAAACTAAATTGAACTCAATAAATACATTTTACATGTTGCGTCAACGATCATACTCGACCATTCTCGTACCAATCCACTCCACCAATGTAGCCGAGTTTAGGACGAAAGCCACATTTGTATTGTTAGGAAGGTGTGATGCGGAAAATTGGCACATAAACAAAAATGTTGTGATACGACACTCCACTGAGGAACATTACCCAGACGACGAAACACCACAAGAAACATTAATGCATAGGTCATAGGTAGTTGATAAGTATCGGTGAATAAGACTTGCTAACCAATAGGCAATAAAATTCAGTGTAATTCTTAAGCTAAATTTCGGTTGTTTAATTTGTTCCTCTTTATCGTGCTCAATTATGTTGGTTGACAATTTACTGTGTTTGACAGTTTGTATACAAAGGAAATACTGGAGGCAAATTCCCGGCCAATAATCCAGCCCGTGTGTGACATTCTAATTTTTTAGTTGTGAAAGGCGTAACAATATATTAATTAGATTAGCTTAGAGTACCCGCATAAGGTCAGTAGTTTAGTATTAAGACCTATTGTGAATTGCTAAGATAGTTGAGCTAGTTTTAAGTACGTTGGTCTACCAAGTAAGTCATTTACTTTTAATAAAACAAAATTGCGTAAAAAAACCATCGGTTCCCGTCCGACCACCGAAATCAAGCAGCATCACTCGCGATTACTACTTGGAGCGCTTGGGAACACCGCATGTTGTTGACACTGATGTGTCCATTTGCTCCCCAAGACTACACCACAACCTCGGCTAACTAGACAGTTGTTATAAGCCCTAGAGAGGGACAAAGACAGAAAAAAGCGGCTCACAAGTGGAACAAGAAGGATAAAGAGGGTCGCCTTTCATCTTTTTTGTGCGTTTGACAGATGACATTAATACCGGTTCGTGAAACATTTTGTAGATTGATCTAGTTTTTCATATTCGATTGGGATTTCCTATTTATTTTGCATAAGCATGAACAAAACAAATGTGAATGTGGATTCTAGAACGTGATGCATTCACAGGGTTGGCTCATTACTTTATGTCCGTGGAGAAATTTTGTGAGATATATACGACATGCTCACCTTCTAATTTTGAGTGGTGAACCTCGGCCAGACATCGCTTCCATCGCATACACTCATCACGAGGGGAAGAAAACAAAGGCACAAAGAATAATGTCCCCGAACTGTATAGAAAAACGCATTCATTGTGCGGGGAAGCAAAACAAAAGCGCAAAGAATGATGTCCCCAAACCTTATGGAAAAATACCTTAATCGCGTGGGGAAGCCAAACAAAGGCGCAAGCATGATGTCCTCAAACTTTTCGAATCTATTGTGTCCATTGCAATTTGCAAACCGATATTCATTCAACAAGCCAGATCTACCAGAACTTACCTCACAGACTTCGTTTCCAAAACACTTTCAATATTGGAACAAGTTTACGAAGTTGATGTTGTTGTGGATGGTAACAAAGCCTTTCACAAAATTAACCACAATAGTCTATTTCAAATAAGATGACTTTGGTTCCCCGTCCCTTATCGTGGCATGGTTTAAACTGTACCTTGAAAATCGCAGAGTATTCTTCAGACACCCAACATCGGACCCAATTGTTGCCTCGTCAGGCGTTCAGCATGGCAAGCAACTTGGTAATCAGATCATTGTCTTAACCATCAATGATGTCGATTATAATGGTAAAGACTCCATTATATCTATCTACGAAGCTGATATGAAATCAGGCAAGCAATATCCACTTGAAGCTGACCTTGAACCCGTCGGCAATAGGCGCGACGAACAACTTTCTTGCCAGTGTGTTACTTTTTCTAGTAATTTCCCCTTCTCACAGAACATATTACCTTAATAACGAGCCACTACCCATAGTTTCCCCATAGTCCCCATTTATTACGTGAAGTCGAAATTACATGTGATTGGGAACTAAATTTCCGGTCCCATTTTTTCAGCATATCAGTCAAAGAGCCAATTCGCCCTCGGCTTTATAAAACGCAGGGTCAAAGGATTCTCGAACTCCTGTTTCCAAATCTCTCTACACCACTTGCAGACGACGTCAGACCTCTCCTGGCATACGCCAGTGAAATTCGGTCGCCATACTACGGCAACCACTCAATTCGTATTGATGCTGTTCAACCCAGATTCCTAGGTTTTGTATTTCCAGGACTCCCATGGTCTAATAGCCTTGCTTTGCCTTTTCATTCGACTGCAGTTGATCGGGTTCGGCAAACCTTTAAAAAACGCTGCGAAGTAGCTGTGTGTATCAAATTTCAACTCGAACAATCGATTCGGCTGCCCTTCTGAAAAGGATTTCACTCAATTGTCTCTTTATGTCAGTACCCCTTATCCGACTGTCAACTTTGCATGTTCGAGGCCATCTGCAGAATGTTGCGTCTACCAAATCAATCATAAAATTATCTTGACTTTCACATCCATAAACAATGAGCAAATGAGAGTCACATTGAGTCACATTGGTTGCGAAAAACCAAATGGTTCTGTTCTTTTTATAAACCTCGACAAACTATAGAAATAAATTCCAATTTCCTGTAAGGAATTGGGTAGCCGCTATGAGACTTTGGTCGCATTTCGACACTTCTTTGAGGCCGCGATGCGCCGAGAGACCATCAAATGACATTGGCGACTATTTAATATGAAACATATTTCTTTCACGAAACACGTCGTTAAGTTTCTGATAAGCAATAACCCCGACATTAATTATAAGAAAAGACCACTAAATGACTGCACCACTCCTAAGCATGGTAGAACCTTAAAATTAGTATCGATTTCTGACAATTGCGACTTTTTTGTCCCGAGGCACTTTTTTGTGCGACTTTCTCAAATTTTTCGGCGGCAACACTGGTAAGAGATAAAAATTGGATCACCATCTGAGTGATTCCGCAAGCGACAGCCATCAATGGCATGCACACTACGTCAAAAAGCAGCCCTGTAGCATAAACCAACCTGGTGGTGGTTTGTTTCTGTTGGAAATGCAACTGCGCTGCTATAAATATGTAAACACGATACGAGCATGAAAGCACTTTCTTTAGTCTCGGCCCAACTTTTATAATCGCTGGAGTTTTCAATGCAAGGCACTCCTTTGATCAAGAGGCATCTCCCAAAACGGCAGAATAGTGACGATGTGAAAGTAAGCTTCGACTTTTTACTCGGCAAGGACAGGATCCGACTATTGCAAAAATTGCAAATAATTTAAGATAATACCACGCTTATCAGGCCACCCGATGTTCCCACGCCGATCCGATTATTCACCGTTTACTGTTTGCCATTTAAGCTCCACCGTTCAACCCCGAAAGAGCAGAGGGCAAACTCGAGGCCCAGTTAGAGGCATCCATTACCATTTGTGGCATTATTGAACAACGTGATAAATCCAGCCGGACTGTGCCACTAATCGACACGCGCTTAACGGTGGAGGTGCAAGATTTAATTATTTACCCACCAAAAATAGACTAAAGGTCAATAAGAACCGCAACTTTAAATAATTATCAATCAGCAGCAAGAACGTCGTTTGCTCTACTCGCTTATCCAGACGTGGTGTGGTAGTGGCGCCTCGGAGTAGGCCTTTAGAGCAGTATTCCAACAGGCCTTCAGACAGAAACCGCCACACTGTAGAGAGGTTCCGCCCTTGTTCCGTGTAGGACGTTTTGACGTCATACTGAGGGTTGTATCGGACTTCGGTAAACAATTCGAACCCGATTAGACTTCTTGGCTGTAAGCATTTTCAAACGACGATGCTTTACCTACCGCAGTTGAACGGAGTGGTCGGAGTGGTGATGCCTAGGTTCCAGCTCTATCGATTGTGTTTCTTGGATTTCGAGTGCGAATCAAAGATGGTCTTGAAGGAACGCCTGCTGAACTTGTCATCGGCGAACCGATTCGTCAGCCAGGAGAATTCCTACACTCATACTTCAGCTCCACTCTAGTGGAAATCCTCTAAACACACTTTAAGAACTAAGCCCCTAAATAAATGTCAAGGCATATACAACGATCAAACAGCCAACGCCTTAGTACGCTACCTTCACATCCTTGTAAGACACGAACATCACTGTGTGGTAATCGTCAGAGGAAGAAGCACATTGATGTCAATGGAAAAGCCCCACACATGTATGTGATTGCAAAGGTGGAGAAGATCGAATGCAGAGCAATGTAGCCGCAAACCATCGCCCGGATTCAAAGAACAGCCCGATTCAACCTGCCTGCATAATTGTCTGTCATTTATTGAATTCATGATCGTTTAGTTTTGCAGCAGTTTCCTAACTGAGAAGAACGCGAGTGGAAAAACGAAATCATCACAAACCAATACGTTTTCAGTTTTGGGCATACCTTCGTGCGGACTGTGTCCATGGGAAAAACTTCATGCTAAAATAAATCATTTTGATGCTTATAAATGTCGCAAACAGTTTTGCCGCGGAACTGATTTGATGGACTTTTTTTAGCAGCCTTGGTGAATGTGTGGCGAATTGTCATTCATCAAATACGCAATTTACCCGATCATCGGTTCGCCAGATGTTTCGTGAGTGGCGACAAGCTTATGAAAAATCGCCAACCCACGCGATCTATTTGCAAATTGCGTTCTTAAATCGTTGTGTAGAACTCGCTTAATGACACCTGCGTCATCATCTGTCAAAATCACCAAGCCCTCTGCGACCGCAGATGATGCAGAACATTATTCCGGGAGATTTTGTCTGTTCGAAGAAAGCACCTGTTGAGACCGATCGTGACCCAGTCAGCTAATATTTGAGACATTTAAGATTGCTAGTCACCCTGTATTTGTTTGTTCGGTCACTATCTTTCGTACCAAACCGTTGGAGTTGTGGGGAGGGGTATAGTGTATGTGCAGTGGGGGCGGAGTCGCTTCAAGGCCTGGCCAAGCTCACCCGCTGCACAAGTGTGTCTGTGGCATGGCAGCCGGTATAGGCAAATATTCAACTCCTCAGTCATTTATTCTAGAAGTGAACGACAGTTTGATTCACACAAATATAAAGTTGAGAGGGAATGATTTCAGATGATTGATAGCTGTCTGTGGAGAAGGTATAACTGAGTGTAGACACTTAAATTTAAGCCATGACAGCACTTCGCGCATTGCCGTGATCTCCGCTTCAATGTTCTGGAAAGAGTTTCGAAAGACGAAAGGCTTACATTTACGCGATTCGATCGTGTGCGTAGGTCGCGAACAGCTGTGTCGGTTGAGAAAGTGGCCATTGAATAAGGGTATTGGCCAAGAGCCGCGTTAGGGGACATTGGTTTACCAAGAAAATCAAGTGGAGCGAGAATGAACATGACGCCAGTGAACTAGCAAGCCAACCACTTAGTAGCCACCAGACTCGATACTGCTGTAAGGGGAAGGAGGTGACCCTCCTCAGCATCGTACGGCTTTTATTGAGTCGACGATAAATGTTTCTTTGTACCGTCTCTTTGTAAGCACCTCAAGCTCTGGGAATGGCAGCATCTGCATCATGATTGTTAAAAAAAAGCTTTTCGTTGCTCGCAGACTAGTAAGATACTAGCAACGATCTCTGTAAATGCAGGGGTCTACTTTACCTCGTGGTCTCGTCTTATGTGTGCAGCGACCTCCGGGTTCGACCAATCGCGGGGGGTAACTTCGTGTATGAAGCGGGTAGTAGGGGAATGACAACAAGCCTCGGATATGGATGAGCCTACTGTTGTAGGTCATGAAAAATAAAATAAGGACAACGATTTTCGATTCTGCTCCTGGTATGTGAGGTCCCTTAACAGATAACCTCCTGCGATGCACTTGCGGAGGCCCTAGAAGCCTACATGTCAAAGGTGCAATGGGATCGGATAGGCCGGGTAAAAAGAGCATGCAAACATACGCTGGATGCGGGTTTGTTGTTCGAGGTTAGTCTTAGGTTGTAAATACATAAGCGACACATTGCTTCCCATTTTTCTTCCCCCAAATTGAGATTACAATGTGACGTCGGATGATATAGATAAGGTTAGGTTAGGTTGAAGTGGCTGACTTAAGCCATTTTGTGTCACCACTCGGATCGAACGATACCTATTCCGCAAACCAATTAGTGCTTTTAATAAATCGAAGAAGATGGCTGACTTGAATGTTGCTCAGCCCAGACTCAGATTATCGAAGAAGTGGGCGTCCAGAAGACTGAATCTACAAGATGAGAGACCACTGCAGTTGCATTGAAAGTGTTCAATGGTTTCTTCCTCGACCTCGTTCATGCAGTTTCTGCAGAAATCATTATGAGGAAGCCCTAGTATAGAGGCGTGAGTTCCGATTGCACGATGGTCTATTAGAACGAATGAGTGGTCTGAGATTCGCTCTGCTTAAAGTGATCGAACTAAGCGATCGTTTGAGATCGATCGTAGGCCAGAGTTGTTTGAGCAAGTGTTTCAAGCTGTAGCTCATGTTTTATAGTAGCGATATGCATGGAGGGTGGGTCTCTACCCGGAAAGAATACTGAATTTATGCACTTTCTAGCGAGTTCGCAATTTTCTGGAATTTCACAGTGTTCCGGCACCCACATAAGATGCGTATTAAAATACTTGGCAATTTCCGTAAGAGATAGGCGGCAATTAAGGGAAGTCTTAGAGTTGAAGGTGACAGAGTCCCGAGATTTGATCGCTGCCTGGCTATTGGAAAAAATGAGGACATCTATACTTGATATTACTTTGTTTTTTAGCCATGACAGAGCTTCCTACATTGATGTAGTTTCAGCCTGCAAGACGCTACAGTGATTTGGTAAGGAAAGCTACATGTTTCTTGTTTCTTGGAATAGACATCAGCCCCACACCTGCATCCTTCTTCCACCCATCTGAAGATTCGCAGTGGATCGTCGAGCGTCTGGTGTTCAGACTCTCAGTAAGATCTGGGGGTATACTGGTTGAGAAAGTCCGAAGATGTAAATAAGTAACAAAGAAAAAGAGAGCGAAAAGATCAAATGGTTGAGATGAAAACGATTTCACCACACCATGGTATCTATTCGTGTGTGTTTTCTTGTGAGGTTTTTGTCAGAATACCAAATAGCGGACAAAGTAGGCATCACAATTTTCACATCACAGCCAGAATAGGGGTGTTAAGTACCAATATAATCAAATTTATTCGAACCACTGACCGTCTTCATCCCCATCATGGTACAACGAAAATAAAAAAAAATCCTTGAATATAGTTAATCGTGTTGAAAATCAACATAGGTTGATTTAACTGCGTAAATGATTTGTTGAATTTCCTTTCAGCACGTTTTTCACATTCGAAAGCACTAATTCCCAAGGTCATACGTGCGCCTTCAAAGTGAATGGGGCAGACCACTGAGACTTAGGTGTTCGGCGGTCAATTAAATGTTCGGATAAAGGATCAAACGACATTGGCTTTGTAGCAGATATACCCAAAATGCGATTAACAAAGGATTGAAATCGGTAGAATAAAAAAATAACGACCAATTTCGCTTATATCAAATGGGAGTCCATAAAAAACATTGGTTGCCGAAGAAGGGGTAGAAGTTAGTCAACCGCAATGCAGACGGATGGGAATGTATTTGACAAACACGGGAACTAAACAAAAGCTGCACAATTTGTCGAGGATTTGCCACTTGCAGTGAAAAGTCGGTGGTCCAAGGAGAAATATTTTCAAGGGCAAGCAGAAGCGTTGAAGAATGAGCCACCAATGACCGACCTTAACAAAATAGCAAGTCGACTATACAGTGGACGTCCATTTAAACGAATACTCGATTCGACGATTTTCCAACAACAACGAATGAGGATTTTTTCCATTGATGGTATTACGAATGATGCAAACAATTTACGCTCGATTCAACGAATGCTACCAAATTTATGAGACGTACGTATGTATCGACAAACATGTATGCTAGCAACATGTTGGATTTTTACTTTTTGTGCATTCATCCCTCCATGCCTATGTACGCATACAGTAGACTCCAGTTAGGTTGAATACCGGCTAGTGTGAACACCGGATAACGTGAGCAGATATTTCTTTTGCTTGATATCTCTAAAACGTGAACAAATCGTGAACACTCTAAAACGTGAACAACACTTTTTGCTTCAAGTGAACAGTAAACTGTTTGAACCAGCTGCATTTTAGCTTGAATTTCCTAATTCTTGCTACAATACCTAGTCTTGTACCGTTTCCGGTTTGTTGCACCGTCAGTTCGTATCAGTTTGTTCTTCGTTGTTCCTTAAATTAATTGTTTTTTAAAGTAAACATTTTAGGGGAGATCGAAGGGCCATCGAAGTCTTCGATTTGTTCAATAAAAAAAAGTATTGTCTATAAATTAATTCGGGTTTTTTTTTCAAAATTTTGAACTTTTATTTAAGAGAAACATTTGCAATAGTTTTAATCCAAGTATTGCCTATCTGAAGCTATGACTTTTTTCCCATCTTTCTGGCAATTTGTGGATCCCATCCCAAAAGAACTGCGCCGGCTTGGCAGCCAAGAATGAATCAAGCCAATGTTTGATATTCTGCTCTGATGTGAACCGTATTTCAGTGAGGGCGTTCTGCATCGACCGGAAAAAGTGGTAGTCAGAAGGGGCAAGGTCTGGGCTATAAGGCGGGTGGGGTAAATCTTCCCATCCACTGTTTTCCAAATAGTTCTTAAGCGGAACAGCAACGTGGGCCCGAGCGTTGTCATGATGGAAAATTATTGCCTCGAGTCTGGTCGCATATTCCGGGCGTTTTTCGGCTACTGCTCTCTTCAAACGGATTAATTGTGTTCGGTAGCGTTGTTCATTGATGGTTTCACCCGGTTTTAGCAGCTCATTATACAGCACACCCTTCTGATCCCACCAAATACAGAGCATTACCTTCGCGCGGCCTGTTGGGCAAGGCAAAATCACCATTATCACTTTTAAATCGTGCAAACCACTTTTGGCACGTTCGATCAGCTAGCGCATGTTCACCATAAACTTCCACCGAAATACGATGACTTTCGGCAGCAGTTTTCTTCATATTAAAGTAATGAAGAAGAACTCTCCGCAAAAACTCTTTTTCAGGCACAAAGTTCGACATATTTGAGTGAAAAAAAAGTCATTGTTGTTTACGCTTCAAATGAATGACATATACTAAAATGACGTACAATGACAGTAGCTTTCCAACTCATGTTTCAATGGAATTATAGCAAACCGCACGAATTAAGACATTTTAAATACACTGGAAACTTCCAAAAATGGTTCTAAATCCAGACTTCTTATGAAAAAGGGTGAATCCCCTGAAATGGAAGAACAGCTTTTTAATTGGTTCCTCATAAAACGCCGAAACAACTTCCCAATGAGCGCGTTAATTTTGAAATCTCAGGCGCAAGCATTTCATAAGAAGTTTTTGAGGGAATCGTTTGCTGCCAGTGACGGTTGGCTAACAAAATTTAAAAAAAGAAGATATGGAATTATGCTGCTTGAGGAATCAGGTGACAAACTGTCGCAAGTGGAGCTGATGGAGCCATTTAAATACAAATTGACGGTCGTTATAAAGGAGCATCAGTTGTCTGAGGAAGCAAGATTTAACGCTGATGATAAGGGTCTTTACTGGAAAATGGTGCCTGAATTGATTCCAAGTATTCCTACTATGGATGTACGAAAACAAATTTACGAGAAATCGCAGAAAATATAACTGATGTTCGGCGACGGATAACAAGTAAAGTGACGTGATAGTTGCGCATGAAGATGCAACATCTGGTACGCTCAACGACAAGACGGCAATTGTGTGATAAAAATATATGTTCGTATCTGCTGCACATCAATGTATCTAACTATACTATTGAATGTTGCGAGAAGCTTATGTTGTGACACAGAGTCAAACTGACAATAGATTACGGCAATGTTGTCAATGACATAGAAGCAAGGGCTTGATAAGTCTGAGCTTTACTATAGGAAGGTCCTACGCTGTCTGTCTCCATAACTCGCATGTTTCCATGACATGCTCCTCAGTATTCGCTGTTGGCATAACATTGCGGGTCCTTCCTCTCGTGAGAGAACACCGAAACGCAAAATACGAAAGTTTGCTGCCGAACCTAGGCCCAGGCCCACTTCGGATTATAATGCATACATTTTGGTGCGTACTTCACATAAAAGCTAAGCACAGATAAATTTTATGAACAATTCTATGGAAGAGAAGTGTGCATTGATTTTACGGGGCTCATTTCGAAGATCATCGCTAGTCTATCCAATTTAACGCACTACTAAGTTGGCCGCATTTGGTAAAACTGGCCTTGAACATACCTGGCTACATGGTCTTAAATCGCTCAAAATAGCAAGTCACTATAAAATCCAAGCAATCATAAACTGAGTCCTTTCGTTGGTCCACTGCTACCAAATCCCATAAATTCCACACACATTTCAAATCCCATTTCCATCCGACGTCCGCAAAGGACCGAACCTCCCCAGTATCTGTTTCCGCTCAAGTGGCCTGCCAGAATTGTCATCCGAACCTTAATCAATTGCCTGGTATGAGAATTCTACCGCATCTCGTTTGATGGATCCCCAAGACTTCGACATGTAAATGCCAGATGCTGTCTGGGGACCTGAAATAAAAATCAATACCTCATGGCTGCCCTATGGGATGGCGAGGAGCAGTCTGCTTCATTTTTCTTCTCGTAAATCCAGTTTCTTGTTTTTTCCCATGATGTTCACCCTCGCCACTGGGGGTGATCGAATAAAAATTACAATCACTCAATCACAACGAATTAGGGCGGTTATTTATCTCTCCCCGCTGTCAGGAGTTTGACGCCCGAGCTAATCTGTTCGTTGATCGCATGCGCCTGTTTTCTTTTTGTTGCATCTGCGGTAAACAAATTCACGGCTACTGTGTGCACTATCAACGCGGCCTTATCTGTGCATGCATATCTGCTGTTTTTTGTTTATTGATCCCCCATGGTGGTCATCCGGATTCCACGTACAACCCAAACAGTTGGCGCCTGATACCCTGGCTCAGAGCTGGAGGTGTTTTTCCATTCGTTTTTCAGCGCAAAGTTTGTGTTGGCGAATTTTAACAAGCATTTCAGTTGGTAAACATGCACGCCTCTACGGAACGAGATAATAATCTGCGTTGGATGAGTTTAAATTGGAAACAAATGCGATATGCTTTCACAAAAACTATTCGAAATGGAACGAGACTCATTAAGCTTTTTGAACGAGTTTTTTCAGTCATAACTTCGTGCGAAAATTGTTTCACATGCTTCGCACATTCATGAGAATGCAGATTTTCGGAGACGCAGTAGTTATTTGATGAGTTTTTAATTGGAAAATATGATTAATGCATACAATTGCTTTTATATTCAAGTCTAGCCGTCCGCTTAGTTATCATCATGCTATACACGATTCTAGCTTAATTGAAAAGAGTATACCTTCCGAAAATGGAGGAATTATCGAGGAAGGACACACAACATCGACGACTAGGCCAGAACATCACCATAGGCAGCTTATAATTTCAAGGTAGTGGGGTACTGTAGAAGAACAGTACCCACGGTCGAACGCAGAATAGCTCTTGCCATCCACCGGTTTGTGGGCCCAAAAGGAAATTGAGTCTTCTTCTCGGAAGACTAAGTTGAGCTTGACCATACCCGTCCTGCTCTATGGGGTAGAGGCATGGACTATATCCAAAGCGGATAAGAGTTCTTTTGTTCTGCACTCGGTCTTTGGCCCTGTTTGCGTTGATGGCATTTGGAGAAGTAGGTTCAACGACGAATCCAACGTTCAAGACGGTTAAGCCATGTAGAGTGCATGGACAACTTAACTCCGGCCCAAAGAATCTTTGACTCAGAGCCTGTGGGACAACGCAACAAAGTATGCACACGTATAAGGTGGCTCACACATGTTGAGGGGAACCTCAGCCGGCTTGGTGTGCGAAACTGGACACAGCTGGCGAGAGATCGGGATAACTGAAGAGGCATGTTGAATGTGGCCCTGGTGCACTCTGGACTGTAGTACCCTAAGAAGAAGAAGAAGTAGCCCTCCTAAGGAAATCAATGCGGGTCTTAGGTTTGAAAGAAAACATTACACATTCCTTGTGGATTTCGAGCTCCGATGTTGTAAGCGGTAACGTCTTATTCCATAAACTGTTTGAGATGTTTACAGAGTGTTACAAAATCTTCGGCAGCTGTTTCAAAATCAGAAACATTATCTTATTGGTTTCCCACGGAGTCTGGTGTAAAGCAGTGGCCCTCAACAAATCCAATCTTATTTGCTGTGTTAATGGACAATATTCTGAACTCTTTGCCTGGGGGAGTAGAATTCGCAGGTGTGCTATTTAATGCCCATGTTTGCAGAAGACAGCGTGCTGTTGGCAATCTTACCAGGATCTCTGCAAATAATCATTAACCCGCTGAAGGAGTATGGGGACTGTGAAGCTCAAACTTTTTACTAACAAGGATGTTGCCCCAAAATTGGAACATCAGCGAAATATATGAAAAACACATCAGGATACAACTTAAACAAAAAATGTCCTGCTGGCCAAGGTAAATTGTGCCAATAATTTAAGAAGAAATCAGTCATCTCAAACTGGATGGCGCGGTTGGCTATGTGCTTGCCCTTGGTAAGTGCGGTCGCTGGTTCGAATTCCAGTGAAAGTAAAGTTAATACACTTTTATCAAATCTTGTCCAATCACCACTTGCCGTTGGAATTAAATTAACGGCACTATCACTGGAGTGGTCGATCAGTGGTAGTGACTGTGGGTATCTCAATGGACCAACATGGTCTAAGTGTGCTGATGAACTCACTAGCATCCCCTTCCCTACCCTACCGAAGAAGAAATATACACCCTATCGTAGAACATGCTAACTTTTGTTCGTTGAATAAGTTCGAAGTGAATGTTTCACTAATCGGTGAAGTGACTGTGTTTTGAGGCCATCGTAGACAACGTTCGAATTACAACTATCCATACAAACTTTGTCATTTCTCAAACGTAGATACGTTTTGCTGGGTTTTTCTTGGGAACTTGTGAACAATTTTCTTTAAAATGTTGTAAGTACATAAATGTATAATGCTTCAAAGTACATACAGTAGACCCTCGATGTAGTGAACTATCCAACATAGTGAACACAAAATAATTTATACAGGCTATTCTAAATAGTGAACAAAAAACAAATCGATATAGTGACACATGTTATTGTATTTTCTATGAATCTTTCAGCACATAAAAACGCTGCTAAAACTCATTAGGCTATGCATCAGCTTCCATAAGCTCGCATTCATCGCGTAAATAAAAAACTGAACAAATGTACAACGCTGATAAAACAGGTCTATACCGTAGGGTGTCCATAAGGTGACCCAGAAAACGAGGATACAGACAAAATGCTACGATTTAAAAATTTGTATTCTAGAAATTCCAAAAAAAAATGTATATTTAAAATAAGCAAATTTAGCAATCACAGTAATTAGATATTTTTTTTTTTTATTCACCAAAACGTCATATACTTTAATTTAAGGGACAATAAATATAGACTTTACTGTTCCTAGAGTGAAAAAACGCGCTCGACACTGCCTTTTTGGGCCGAAATGCAAAAGAAAAATAGGCACAACCGAAAGGGCTCTGAATAGTATTCACGATTTTTTTAAGGTCCGAAATAATTGACATTGACAAGACATGTCAACAGAAATACTAGCCTTATATAGATCATCATTTAATTTGTTCGAAATTTTGAGCAAATTATAAAACTGGTCAAACAATTTGAATTGCCTAACTTAACCCATTTTCCGAAGACCGGAGTTCCAGTAGACAGAACAGTTCAAGTTAGAATTTCCATTTATCTCAATATTATATATAACTTTCTATAGCATCTAAAAAAACAAAAAACTCCACTTCGCGTTGGAAGCCGCGGCAACAGAATGGATTTTGTGGTATAAAGGGGTACAAACTGTAGGCTCAATATATTTTTACAAAGCTTTAAGGCATTGCAATGTAGTAGACACTTCCAGGTGCGTTTTTCTCATTTCACATTTCTTTGGTTTTCAAAAAAAAAAAAAAAAAATAATAAAAGCTCAAAAAGAAACAAGAAAGCTTCTGAGAAATAAGAATTGAACAAAATTCTCATTACCATTTATGGGGTTAAGGTAATCACGTTATAAATACTACTTATAAAAAGTGCCTAATTGTTTTAAGTTATTTTAAGTTTTAAAGTAAGCACAGAAAAACAATGAGAAAAAAAAGATACAGATATAAAAAGAGAGTACATATAAGAACATATGCACCTGGCCTCCTACTGCTACTGAAGCGGATAAAGAGGAAAGAAAAAGTTAAACGGTTCAAGAACACTCGCGATAAATTGTTTAATTTTTTCCTTTGTTTTAAGCTTTATTGGAACATGGTAGGATATGGTTGATATCTAAAACAACGTGCATAAACTAATACATTATCCAAAACGCTATTCATTTTATAACTTCTTCTTTATTCCCTTTTTAACTCATTTTTATAGTTTTAGCTTAAAAAAACTTTTTTCCGTATTTCATTTTGTAATTTTAATTTTTATTTCGAAAAAGGAAATTAAAACTAGCTTTTTTATATTTAGCTACTAGAAAGCGATAAAAAAGCAAACAAAAAAAAATTGTCTCATGCTACTCAAATCTTATTTTATTCATATGTCAAAAATTTGAGAATCGTCAAATGAATAAGTTATTAAATTTCTTGCGTTTTCCCAAAAGTAAGGTCAGATGGATGGATGCCCCTCTTCCAACTGGTGTTTCAATTGAACTTTTTTTGTTTTTCGATTTTTTTTTTTTAATTCACATTCACTTTTTATATAGAAATTATTTTATTTTTAACTTTAAGTTTCATGTTAATTATTTATTTTGTGTTGCTTTTTTAACATTATTAGAACGTAAAGTTTTGGGTTCAATTCAACTTAAATCTAAGGAATTTGAAATTTTTAAGTTCCTGAATTATTAGGAATTCTTCAAAAATAGTTGTAAACAAAACAAAACGTCACACATAAAATATCGCAGAGACAAACACATAAAGAGCACCCTAATGAGATTCTATGGAAATATGTGTCAACTGCAAAATAGTTAAAAGTTGACCAATTTCATGCGGCGCGACGTACCTATTCCATAATTTTGGGCTGCGCATGCTGTCTCTCTCCCTCTCCTTAAGGCTAACGAGTTGTCAATTGTGTACCATGACCTGACGTTAGCAACGGATTCGATGGGTATGGGCCTTAAGGGCTTGAACACGAAAAATACCCCCACTCTTCAACAATACCGTTAAGACTGGCACAGTGATGCTCGTCTTAGTTTAGGTTAGGTTGGGTTAATCTGGCTGACAGCCAACATGAGCTCAATGCCTTACAACATGTATCTAGGCGATCCAACAAGTTGGTGCTTCTTGCAAAGCGATGGAGATGGCTGACCATAATGTTGCATTTCTTCGGGCAGGTTATGAAAGACGTAGGCTCCTAAGCTGCACATTGGCTTCCTCTTCCCAGTTGACTACGCAGATGAGACCATCAAAATCCAGTCTGCTTATTTGTATAAGGGTGTGTGATTAATTTGATAGTAGACCATAGAAAATCTTCGATTGGTGTGAAGTGAACAATCTTTCTTCTAGCTGATGTGTAGCCCAAACAAAGCTTCCTTGAACGGTACATTTTCTGCCTAAACGACACTACACTGGTGCCTTAATTCCAATCGAAATGACAATTGGTTATCCAGATAATTAGAATAGCTGCGGGTGCACCAACCTTCTGTGATGACAGCAGGGACCATTCGACGTCCTGTGGTTGATGTTCGTCTTCAAAATCACAAAACCTGAAGCAAGTGTGAGGTGTTCGCTCAAGGGTCCAAACCTCACATGTCTAGACATGTCAATGATGTTGATGTTTGCTTTGAGCGAGGTTTGAATCAGCTCGCATTAGATAATGCCTATAAGTTCATTAACAGTTAAACGCTTCATACCCAATTATATTAAATTATTCCAACCCTTATCAGCGAACTTAGATTGAGTTCATGAGCTTATCAGCAACTAGAGTAGTAGACCCTGCGTCAGCAATAATCGATTGACACATTAAACGTGCTGCGACCGCACAGTCGAACGCATAAAGAAAATGCAATCAGCACAAGCGAAGCACCAAAGTCAACAACGCAACAACAACAGCAACAGTTGGGAAATGTAAAACGTAAATAAAATATGAACATTTCATGGAACAACAAAAACACAATCAAAACAATTCGTATCCAGTGCCGAGGGAGATGTCGGGAGACAAAAGCAGAAATGTAAATTGGATTTTTGATTGACACACGAGGCAGTTCCTTTGGTTTCACCCCCAACGTTCCATTTTTGTCAGCATCCAGTCCGACATGCTGACATTGCGTTGAAATTCCACTTGTTTTTGTTTCGTTTTGCCCCGCGAGCTTGTGCGTCCATGTTGTTAGAGGACCCATAATACATAGATTAACCTGATGATGTTCATCTGCCCCACCCTGAAAATGACGTCTTCGCTTTGCCTTGAGTTGAGCAGCCATAGGGTTCTTGTAGAGGCCAATTGGGGGTATGATTGTAGGGTTAATTGCTTATGAAATTAAATAAGGTCGAACATTTGATGGACATAAATGGCCATCTGCTTACCCGGCGAGCCAAAGTTTTCTTCATCATAAAAGTCTCTTATGTTCTCAGAAAGTCTGTTTCCAGCAGCTCCATAGCAAGTCTTGTCAAGATTACTTTTGGAGACGTAACGCTAAATAATGCAGGGAGTACATTCTTGGCAGCTCAGTCATATAATACAGGTTACGCGACTAGCGAAATTGTCGCAAATAAAGTTGTAACCCCATTGTAGCAAGCACACAATTTCCACACCCCAACATCTTTGTTTAAATGTTTGTGACTTGCGAGAGATAAATTGCTCACCGAACACATTTTTCAGATGGTTGCTCCGTGGCCTGTAGGGCGGTCTTGCTGCGGCCACATATCGACCACCTGAACCATAGAAGGTGCCGCTGCGGGCAACTTTGCTCTCAGGCATATCTAAAACAGCACCAACCAGAAACACGAAAAACCGGGCGCATTGGCATCTAGTGTATTGTTTCAGTTTGCTCATCCAAATTTGGTAGTTCTTGTACTTGAACAGTCGAGGGGTTGTAGGTTAGTGCGTCGATCCCAACGCACTTGAGCACGTGAACATATGGTCTATGTGTGCTGGCGAACTCGCTGTCAGCCCCCTCCCCTACCCCATGATCTTTTTTCTTAGCCAAATGTAGCCTATGATCAATTTGTCAAATTTGTCTCGTCATAATCCCCCAAGCCTTAGCAGTGCACCTACCCAACGGTCATGGCGTTGAGGACACAATTTTCACAACAGAGTAGCAGCGCCTCCGAAGACAACATTGACAACTTTCCTTGAATTATGTAAAAATGATAATTTTGCGACAACTTTGTTATGTGCCCAATGTGGTACCACATGCAGAGCGTATCAAGAAAAAAGTGGAATCGTTATTATTCCAATGGAACATGCGTTGGAAAACGCACGTTACTTCAGTATATGTCATTCATTTGAAGCGTAAACAAGAATGATTTTTTTTTCACTCACATATCTCCGACTTTTGTGGGGACATGACACACGCCGCCACAAAATGAAGTCATTTTAGCATCGGATTGTTACTGGTGATGAAAAATGGATCCATTACGACAACCCCAAGCACAAAAAATCATATCTGAAACCCGGCCAGCCAGCCAAATCAACGACAAAGCCGAATATCCATGGAGCTCAGGTAATTCTCTGTATTTGGTCGGATCAGAAGGGTGTGCAGTATTATGGGCTGCTAAAACCGGGTGAAACCATTAATGGACAAAGCTGCCAAACACAGTTAATACGTTTGAAGACAAAATCGACCCAATACATAAGAAAATTTAAAACTGACTGATTTTTTTTTTTGTTATATAAAATATGTTTTCCGAAAAAAAGTGTTTTCGGAATTAAAGGGCTTTTACTGCATAGACTTCGCCAAGGGTGCGTCTTGTTATTTGGATTCATTCGAATGCGCTCATCTGGAGTGATCATTCGATTATTTAAGTACCTCGGTCATTTAAGTCTTGTTTCTTGAAATCATTCGATTGGTGGGTATCACTAGTAGAGTGCAGGAGTTGATCCAACAGTGTCCACAAGAGGAAAGCAATAAGATAAGACTGGTTCTAAAAAACAGTCGTAAATCGTATTCTATGAGAGGTCCAACTCGGAAGCATTGCCAAGTTTGCACTAAAATAGTGTTCAGCACAGTCGATCTTACTAACTGTCAACCACTGTTTATGGTAGCCAACTTCAAATACACTTAGGGTAGTTTTGTTCACAATTGCTCAACTTTCCGGAAAACTATGTGTTGATCAACTTCGGGGTTGGTCTCAACTCGTTATTTATTCGGTGAGTTAAAAATTAATTTTGTTCACTATATAAACTCACAGTCTGAAATTTAAGAGCCAGAAGTTGTCCAACTTTCTGTTTTTAAATTTTATATAATAAAAAAATTCTAGACAATTCACACATAAAATATCATTTTCTACTTTGAATATTATGGTGTTCTGTTCGTGCGCGCTATTATAAGAGAATTGAGAACTTTTTCAGAAGAGATAATGGTTGCATTTATTTATCCTCCATTATGTCTGGTGTTCAGCTGCCGGCATGTTGTTGAGAACAGCACAAGCGACTATGCACATTTGTAACGCTTACACTAATGAAGTCTGCATTCGCCTACTGAATTGATCGGAGCGAATAATATTGGCGATTGGTCAGAGTGGAGTTGCCAGCAATTCACGGGGCCTGTTAGAAAATGAAAAAGAATCTATCAAATGTTAATTATTTCAAATTAAAGGGCCAGTATCTTCTCTCGTTTCACGGCAATGGATCCTGTATTAGTTCGAGCACCATTATTTTTGTCCGCTTTGAAAGACGATAAATGACACACACAATCATTAAATCTCGGATACAGACGTGAGCAAGCAACTGCGACAATGGAAGAAAAGAGGGAGCGAGATATCAAAATCCTCGATTTTATCCCTTAACTTCTGCTATTTCCATAAGCTGAAAAAATGGGGAGTTGATAAACTCATGGGTTGTAATTTGAAAGTTGGGACCAAACAATTTGAGCGAATGAAAGCAACTCCAGAAGTTGAAGAGAAAAATCCCGAAGTTGTGTTTCACTTTTAGTGAACAAAACGACCCTTAAAGCCAGTGGCGTAGCGTGGGTTGGGGCCGCCCGGGGCAGACACAATTTATGTCGCCCATAATAATTTTTGAACGCACTAAAAAAATCTCCGTCTACTGTCTTAAACAGTTATACCTACACACATGTATGTCAGCAAATAAATTTGGTGGTCTGTTCAGGTACAGTAGCATTTGTATTTCCAATAGAAGTACGTGAAGGACGACGATAATGGGCTTCATACTGCTAGGTCACCCACAAACTCATTGCCATGAGGCATAGTATAAAGTCAAAATATAAATCGGGACTAAGTAGGTGGACGGTCGTGGCGTACTTGAGCAAACGTTACGCAGGTTTAATTCTAGGTACGAGCAATAAAATGTCCATGGTCCCACCTCTTTCGAGTCACTGACAAGTGACAATACTCAATGCGTAATTATTGTCTATCTAGCAAAAGCTTCTCAAATTGGCCGTTCGGAGTCGGCATAAAATTGTAGGTTCCTTCTATACGTGAAAGGAACAATAGCAGGTACGATATGAGCGCATGCTGAGAAGTTGGCACCTCATCGAACGCAAGAACGCCGACAATATTATAAAGATAGGTAGGCATCACTAGTATAAAATCGATAATCTAAATTTTTATAGACAGATTTTCTTTTTGTTGTCTTATGATTTTTCACAATAATAGGGTGGATCAAACAAGGTATGTTGCAGGTATTTAATCCTTATTTAGAAGGTGTTTCAAGCAAGTTGGTAGGTTTGGGTAATACAACATTTAAATTAGTTATTCTGTACCCTGCGTCTACAGAGCATGATATAACTGCTTATTTAACTGTCATTTAAAAACACGACTTAAAGCTTCCTATTTTTCTGCACGTTGTATTCGATCAAAAAAAACCCGCAGTTAATCAACAAATTTTGTCCACAAAAAACAATTATTTTGTTACGAAGAAAAGACTGCCAGCTTAGACAAGGTTGGTTACCATTTCTGCTGGTAAACTTTGTAAATAAATTCGTTGGACTGAAAAAAGAATCCGTTTTGTTGTACATTTAAAAGATAGGTTTGGCTCTGCTTAACTACCCGTTTCTTGCATGAACAAAGAGACCGTCTACAAACCGTTATAACGGTTAGAGAGTTGAACACAAATTATCGTTTCATTGTATTTTAATTGCATTTAACTTAGCTTCATAATCCTGATTAAGCAGTTTTAAACACAAGGAATGCTGTGAACCTCAATCGCACACCCGGGTACGTACGTAATGACTAAGTGTTGTGCCACACTCGCATTGACACAATGGTTGAACAACGGGTAGTTAATACGCCACATCTATCAAGAGGGCTTTCACTTGAAAGTTTTCCCGATGAAATCATCAATTCAAACCGCATCATCGCCTTAACCGACATCAAACCGTGAACAGCACTTGTCGTCACTATGAGCTACGTTCCTTGACATTGAGAGAAGCTCTCAAGGGTCTTTAAAAAACGTGCACAACAATCTGTTGAGAGATATTGTTGAAATTTCCTTCGATGATGTTTGCAAGAGGGTAAACCACTTCGCCCACAAGAGTGTTTGTTCGTACACTTCAATCCATCCGACTACTCTCAATCACACAATTCCAGTAAATCTATATTATGGACGGCCACTGCCCTCACTCACCTGTGAGCTGTTTTCCGGTAGTACTTCTTAGTTGAACCCTGGCTGTTGGGTGACGTTGGTTCACTCATCTCGAACGACTGGTCATTCATGTTGGAGCTGAACTGCAAGACAAAGACAAAAGAATCAATTGTTAGTCGCAACTGAGCTGAGGCGAATGAATGGAAAGAAAGCTAAACAATGGAACTGAGTGGCAAACAAGGGTGCATGCAAGTCATTCATTTGACATACGACACTGCGTCGCGTGGGCGAGGGCATGTCTAATTAAATCACAACTCGCACACATGGGGCATTAGGTAGCTACTCTCGCTTAGGGATGGTTCATGGTTCACTGAGCTTATTCCATCAACGAGAACTCAGCATGCTCTCGCAGTCCATTGATCCCTATTACACAAGGGGTATTCCAGGGCGCAAGTGGGTTTTATTGAACTTCCTTCATCAGGGCAATTTGGCAAGATGATGGATACACGCTTCTCAGGATGTTCCGAAGGACGACGCGCAGGCAAATGCCTTAACGATTTCGTTCGGGCACAGCGGAAATAGCCGAGAACTGTCAAGTCTCGTGTTTTCCCATCGCGTGCCTAGCACTTGGAGTGAGCAATTTAAATATTCATTCCTTGAAAAAATTTAAGCACCACGCGAACGTTGACGTTTTCGGATCTCTGTTGGGAGTGTCACGGGTCAGCGTTTGGGTTGGCAAATGAGTCTGTGAATCATGTGAATGTTCTGGGGGCAAGTTGAACAAGAAGACTGGATTCTTCAGCGATGGATACCATTTATCTCTGGGACAGTTATCTGAGGTTGACAAAGTACAATACTCATGACAGCATCGAACTATGGGAAGAGTCGGTGGCGGTGACGGTGGCGAACACAACAGTGACTTAGCAGAAGATCGCAAAACCGACATAATTGACGCTGGGATGCCGGCACAATCGTGCTCCACGCAACGGCGCGCGTTCGACTCTACATTTTGAGTCGAAGTTCATTGTGAACATGCAATTTATTTAAAGCCGTAGACATCCTCCCCATGCAACATTTTCAAAAAATCCTAGATGAAGTGATCCAGAATGTGGTACGAACCCATCACCTCGAACCCCACCCTTGGAAAGGACAGAGATGACATCTGTCTAATTACGTTACTCATTGACTTCTCGTTCGGTGCATTCTCTTATTTGTCGAACACAGTCATGTAAGCTTTCAATTGGTTTCACGTTGATTTGCCGAGACATCGCTGCACCGAGACAACTGGGAGTGAATTCGATTTGCATTAACACCCTCCATCAAGTGTAGTTGAAAGCGTATCCTGTCCAATGAAACGCCATCGCATCAGAGAAACATCCACGGACATTCCATGACGGACGGCACTGCGTTTCAATTGATTCGACCAGTTCACAGTTCACTGAGCGTAAATGAACAGGACACGGACCAGGTGCTTTCCACCATAATTTCCACCCACCACCGCGAAGACCGTGACCTCCTTTTGCGGAATTCAATATTCTAGAACACGGCATTGTGTCAAGAAAGGTATACACAAACAGAGAATCAGTGCAACCAACTCAATTTCACTGTCAAGCCTCAAACGCGATAGCTCCGAAACAGGTGCATCGACGCAGCATGAAACCGGCCGACTGGCCGACGGATAATTAATCACCATTCCCTTTGAAATCGCAACACGAATTATCGTTATCCCCTCAGGTGATACACGAGCGCGTGGGCAGATAATTGTTGGCACGGATAATTCGAGAGGGATTACCGTTTTGATTTACGACTCGGGAATTCGTGCCAAATTGTATAATGAACTGCTGGAATGAAATTGCCATCTGCATGCACACAGTGGGTGCCGCAAACGGGTGTCCTGTGTGCCGATTCAAGGTGTGCCACTGTGTTGAGTCGAATGGGAATGCAAGTCGTGACTAGGTCGTGTGAATATCAAAACGAATACCTCCTTCAATAACGGCTTGATATGTTGATGTTGATGAAATCGAACGAGTGAGGGTGTCCTTCCAGTAGCAAGGCTTGTTAGAAATTACCTACATAGCAGGCGAGGGAGTAGGTAATTATTGTGCGTGACTGCACTAACTTAGGGACGAGGTTTTTAATTGGATGCAATTAATACAAATTAGGTGCAAGATTAGGCCAGATTGGAGACGAGCAGGGACAGGAACTCTGATTCAAAGTTTAGTTCTATGGTCAGAAGTATTAGTGGTCAGAAAAGCCCAGAAAACTGACCCTGATCTCAGTGGTGCTGTGAGCATACGGCAACGAATGTTAGGCTGAGATGTAAGTTGGTACGTATATGGGTGCCTTGACGATCTTGCGACCGTGGCTCAACTAGACCTAAGCACGTGTTGGGTCCATTGTGCTCAGGAGATGTTTACTACCGTGATGCCCCCTTAGACCACCCAGATTCATTTCGGAATCTTACGAGGTTTTCCAACTCATCACCACCTAAGTCCTCTAGCTCTACACAGTGGTTTCCTACGAATTGACTCCTTTTCCTTACTAGAGCTGGGCGTTCGCAGTGCAAATGTTGGACAGATTCTATCTCTTCCTCGTCTCTGTAGCTTCTGCAAAATATGTACGTTCATCCGCAATGTATTTGTGCCTATGGTACGGTTCAGGGTAAGGACTTCTATTAGCATGCACACTTCTTTGCGACTAAAGGCGATCAAAGATCGACAATGGCGTTTATGCTCAGCATCCGCCATAGAGTCCTTGCTGTTGCTCCAATACTCAGACCAAGCCAACGAGTTCTGGCTCTGTCCAGAGCATCGCCTTTAAATTAGTTTCCTTATGGAGCTAAGCGGCGGGAATTCATAAGGGATTGCCAAAGATTCTCCCGCTTCCGCTTTTTCGTCGAACCCACTTCGGCTTGAAAAACTCTACAGTCCTCTCTTAGTGGCAATGATTTTTCGAAGTGGCACAGGCCTGCATTGAAATGCCCCTTCTCCATTTGTTCCTGGGCTAGAGTTGCATGTTGTGTTGTATTGCTGTCCAACGTAAGGAAGCGTATGTTTTGTCACTCCATAATCCCGCCTTACTGAGCCTCAGAGCCCATAGGGCTGATACAGAAATTGATAGCATTCAGTGCTGTTCTAAGAAAACCTGTTATACCCCGGCAGGCCAATCTTTTAGGTTTAGGAGTAAGTCAATCACATGTGGCCTGGGCGGCGTCAGTGTGTGTAGACTATCGATATAGTAAGCCCGGCAGTGCGATGGAGTCATTTGAGTTAAACACATACACGCTGCCGTGATGAGATTTCTGCTTGCTGTTGGGAGTTGCTCATATGGTGAGAAAAGCGGCAGTGCGCGAGGAGCTCAATGTTGCGCTGTGCCTCGATAGTTTGCTCACTTAGCACGAATGACCGCTTCGTCACGGCTTCCGAGGAGTGCCTTAAATGCGATTCCCGCTGGCTTACCCAATTTGAGGTGGTTGGACCAAATCCATTAACTCGGACATAGGCCCAGATGGGTTGTAGTCGCCATTCGAGTCCTAGAGATTTCTTGTGAGTGATTGGTCCCAGTGCAGTGTCCCCTTTAGTGTATCTACGGATCAGAGGATGATAATGATTATGATGGGACCACACATGAAAAAAAAAAACACCACACTTGACGGGAACGCAATCATTGCGCAGTCAGTCAGAATGCAGGACAAGCCCATCGAATTGCGATAACGGATCGGTCTGCGATTCTTCTGCAGTTCAACAGACCTCAATCCTTTAAGAAATCAGACTATTAAAAGTAGTCATTTGGCGGAAAGGCCCTTTAGCGGAAATATTAAGGATAACCTTTTCTCTAGAACCCCAGATCTAAGCAACGAAGATTTGCAGGCACACTGCAGGGTCTTGATCCCATTACTTGCCAGTGAAATATTGACTTTCATCACGCAGGCAACACCATTCACCGTCACTGATGCCGGATGGTATGCAAACGGCGGTAAATTTCTGACGCTGACAATCCCGAGCCTAGATACTGATCTCAAAATCCATTTAGGCTTAAAAATCCAGATGCCCCAAGCTGAGACTTCAGAGTACTTAGCACGGATGATTTATCGTGCCTAGTGGTGGCAAATGTTATCAAGAACGAAAATCCGAAAATCTACGTTTCATCTTGCTGACTTCGAATTAAGTCACCAAAGGGAAGTAGATGACATTGATCTAGTCAGACACTACTACGCAGCAGACAGCTAAGCCATGCTTGGATGTACATTTGTAAATAATTTTGTTTTAAGCTGTTAACTAAAAAATGTGCTTTGTACGTGCAGATGTTGGTTGACATAATCCCTCTGAGTGTTCGCAAGACTGTGAACAAATTCGAATATAATACCTCTGTTGCAGATGTCTTCGGGCATATCCCTCATTGAAATTTGTGAAAGTGTCGATTTCATGGCAAGCAAGGCTTCTCTTACTCTTACCCTGTCCGCCGTGGTGTTGTGAGTTGGCGCATCGACCCCTATGCACTTGACCTACGCAGCCCACGTTTAAATCGTGTTCCGAGCTAAATTCTTTTTACGACCTCACCTCCTTCGAGTCACTGACAGTGCACAAGAAGTAGAACTAGAAAAATCTTCTCGAATTGGCCGTTCGGAGTCGGCATAGAACTAATGGTCAACTCCTGAAAGAAGAATAACACGCACAACAGGAGTGGGTACTGAAAAGATAGGCCCTGGCCCCTTCTACGAGCTGTAGCGCCACCAATATTATTATAATTTTTATACAGCCTACCTCACAAACGTGTTTTTCTCATCCACATTCCTTCACTCAATTGAAGGCAAGTCCATGGACCTTGTACACAATTTGGTCTGGTGATGTCCATACTACCTATGAAGTGAGAAAGGGGTTACCGCAACCGTTTCATTGCTAGAGTAAAATTGAAACAGATTTCTTGGCTTGAATTCAGAATTTGGACGCCTTTAACGGGAGGGATACGCATTTCCAACGACATGACCAGACTTGAAACATATCCTTGCATGAGTTATTTCGCGTTTTGTTAACGTGATCTGGCCGTTGACCGCCAAATTCTTGTGATAAGTCGCGTCTGAATTTATTTTCATGTAGGTATGTTCTTGCATCGACCTCATGAGCACAATCCGGAAACGCTTGCAGCTCGAGCGACAAATTATTTCATTGATACCCTTTATCATTTGAAGTTGAAGAAATAGTTATAGAGTAATAGCCCGCCGACATTCAATAAATTGAAGTCGAGCTTTCAGTACCTTCTCTCTATAGTTTGAAGCCTTTTCATGTATAGCCCTGTCATTTATTTACATACATACAGAAATGAAGTCTTATAGAGGTAGCCAACCTCGACCTCTCTTTCCCCTTAACATTTTTGACAGCCATTTTGTATATCGTTTTCTAAAGCCAAATTGACCAGCCATAGGAAGGCATGCACGTCATTTCGTAAATAACGTTCAAAAATTCATTCAGGCACTTATACCAAACTCTGGAGAATTAACATATGAGGATTGCGCTCACTCATATCAGGATCAGCTGTCTCCTAACCCAGCGTTTGCCTAATGGTGTTCCGCGGAACCCTGGGTTCCTGATGTTTAAGTGGTATGGGCAAGAGGGTTCTGTAGAAAAATATAATCATGCCGTCACGTTTTACATCGTCCTGCCCTCGTCACAACGAAAACTTCAAATGACTTAAGAAAAGTTCTGAAACAGTTAATTACGTCAAAAGAAGTCCACTTCATCTCAGGCTTTTTAAAAAGTTTGAAGATGCAAGTCAGCATCAGCTTTGCTGACTTATATCAAATATGCCAATTTTTTTGTGAATTATTTTGCTGAAAACTGAAGCGATATTAAACAAGTTTAGATTTCTATGTTAAACGACTAGTTATTCGAAAAAGAAAACATTTTTTATCAGTCTTTATTATAAGTTAGCAAAAGGTACATTTCACTGCTTGTTTAAAGTAACTCAAATTCAGAATGCGACTTATCACATAAAATATAATTCATGGCATGGCATGTCTATAATGAACACCTTCTTTCCACACAAAGGCATCCATAAATATACATGGTACCGTCAGAGTCTTCAACAGAAGTCGTCGATAGGTCTCTTTGTGGTACCATCGAGTGTGAGACGGATGGTTTGTGATGTTCGTGCGATGAGAGGGGCTGAACTGTCAACTGACCATCACTTGGTGTTGTGTACGCTGTACCTCACTGATAAAGTACCTCTCCTGCCATGGCGGAAACCAATAGAGGTTACACGCATACTGTGGGAGAAACTACCGAACAGTGAGTTGCGGCTAAATTTTGTGCAGCACATATCTGAGAGGTTGGAGCGACTTTCAACTGTTCCATCGAGTGTAGGGGAAGAATGGCGACTTTTTTCAGATGGCATTGCCTCTGCACGGGATGTTTGTGGAGTGAAGCGGCTTGGAGAGCCGGCTGGATGTGAGAAGAGAACTGCGTGGTTTAAAGCGCCCGGAGTTCAGGAAGCCATCAGAGAGAAGAAGAAAACCTACAGAGACTGGATTCTCTTGGATGACTCTGCTTCTCGTGACCGGTACATTGAGGCGCGAAGAACTTGCAAATTGGCTGTGCGAGCAGATACAGAGCAGTCTTGGAAGGAGTTTGGCGAATAAGGTGTTCTGGCAAAACCATTCGCCGACTCACAGGAAGGAAATTCAACATTACCGGAATGTATACATCGAACACCAACGCCAACGAAATGTGGTTGCATGGCTGTTAGGCTATCAAAGAGGTAGCGGAAACTTCCTTAGGCTTCCGATCACCCCCGACAGGAAACACGTGGTATGGTGCCGAGTGTGAGCAGAAGAAATGTGCAACTGACGAGGCATACCAAAAGGCGCTGCAATAGAAAACAAGAGCAGCGCAAGAGAAGTACCGTGCTAGAAGACGGGAGTAGAGGAAGCTTCTTCGCAACCTCGAAGCTCAAGGATATAGGGACAGACGGGCCTTTTATGAAAATGACAAAAAGCTTTGCTACTGGCTTCAGGAAAGGCACCCAAGCTTTTCGAAACTGTGAAGGTTGCCTTTTTACTGACTCGCAGGGAATAGTGGATGTGTTTAAGCAGCACTTCCAACAGCTGTTTAGCGGGCCTGACCAAGAGAGAGTGATAGGGAATCAAGAAATCTACGTCGATGAAGAAATCCTCCCACCTAGCTTTGAAGAAGTCGGCACAGACATTAAATGGCTGAAGAACAACAAAGCCGCAGGCTCAGATGGCTTACCATCCGAGCTCTTCAAGGCCGATGGCGATGTTCCGGTAAGGAGCATGCACCAGCTCATCTGTTGAATTTGGGAAGACGAAAGCATGCCCGACGACTGGAATATCAGCCCCATATGCCGCAACCACGGCGATCCTACCACTTCCAACAACTATAGAGGTGTATCCCTGCTTAACGTCGTCTGAAGGATCCTGTCCAGCGTACAGTGTGAACGCCTTAGTCGTTTTGCAGGGCACTAATGGGCACGTACCAGTGCGGCTTCCGGCCAAGCAAATCGACTACAGGCCAAATATTCACACTAAGGCAAATCCTGGAGAAAACCAGCGAGTTTAAAATCGATACTCACCATCTTTTCATCGATTTTAAGGCCGCATATGACAGCATTCATTGCAAGGAGCTATTCGATGCGATGGCCGAATTCGGGATCCCGGAAAAACTGATCCGGTTATGCCGCACCACACTAAGACACACAAGATGCACCTTGCAATTCGGCTCAAGGATTTCCGAGACGTTTGAAACCTGCACCGGATTTCGCTGTCGTGTGATTTCTTCAATCTGTACTGGAGAAGACAGTGCGGCGGGCAGCTGTAAACACGGAAGGAACTATCTTCTACAAGTCAATCCAAATGCTGGGGTACGCAGATGACATCGACATCGTCGCGAGTTCTCAACGTGCCGTAGTAGAGGCTTTTGTAAAACAGGCGAAACGAACTGTGGTCAAGGTCAATGAAGACAAAACCAAATATATGCTATCGATCAAAAAACGTCCGTCGCGCCTTAGACAAAACATCATGATCGACAGCTGCAATTTCGAGGTAGTAATGGAGTTTGTCCGAGGTAGCCAGAGGTAGTGGATATGCGACGTAGAATTGTAACCGGTGCTACTTCGGTTTGTCGAAACAACTGGGCTCGAAACTCGAAGGACCAAAATCATGCTCTACAAACTCTCAGTTTGCCAGTCCTGCTCTATGGAGCCGAAAGTTGGACGCTGCAGAGCTGATTCCTGGTGCCTTCAAAAGAAATAATCTGCTTCCGATATATGACCCCGTCTGCAAGGAAAGCTAATGGAGGAGCGACAAAACCGCGAACTCTACAAGCTGTAGGATGTGGCTGTAGTCCGGAAGGTAATAATCCGTCGACTGTACAGGCTCGGTCACATGGAAGCGAATGGAAACCAGCGCGGAACGGAAAATCCGAGCCACGAAAAGGTATAAAGACCAAGTAATCACGGATGCAAGACAGCTTGGTCTTGTTGGCTGGAGGCACCGTACCCAGGGCCGTCAACGATGGAAGACAGCAATTGATCAGGCTTGGACCGTCCATGGGTCTCCGGCCTGTTAAAATATGTAGTTTAGTAATTGTACACATGTTTGATATAAAAAATATGTTAATCAGACTCTTGCTTATCCGAATGTGTTCCTTCTTCGTTATTTCTACTTCTAGCTTTGGCAATTTGAATTAAAACTGAGTTTCAAGTTACCGAGAGTGGACTGTACGTGGGAAGTCAATGGCCGAGTTTTTTTTTTTTTTTATTCCGTACATAATGGCACGGGACAAACAATATGTTGAAATACAAATTTGATCGCATAAATTTACTTTCAAACCCACACAATGGATTACCTTGAACTAGCAACCACAGCAGCGGTAGTTGACCATAAAGAACAGAAGCATTGATGGGTGCAGATTATGTTTTAGAAGTAGATAGATGTATGAGATCTGTCAACTGTAAATGAACAGCTCCTGTAGCCAACCTTCCGAATCTATTTATACAATTATTTTTACAATTGACCAATAATAAACGTCTAGTCTTATCTAATCTCTCAATGCTCTTTCATATTTGAGCCGCATCACCTCTTGAGTCACATACTGTAGGGTTGTCTGATAACTAGAAACAGGCTGTCATCAATTAATTAATTTATGGTTTCGATGCGACATTGTGTGCAGTCTATGGCATCTGTGGCGCAAAACAGATTAGGTATTCGCAACATTTTAAACTATTTCAAAATGTGTGAAGGGTTGGAGTGCTGTGGGCACTGTGGGTGCCACGGGATGCCATGTACTGCGTGATAGGTGAGCACTGACTACATCTGTGAATTCGAATGTACTTTCAACCCGACTGACGGACTGACCGATGGGCATGCAAAAACCAAAACAAAAAACAAAATAAACCGCCATGCCAAAGGAAACCCAATAAAATTAAATTGTGCACACGATACTTACGTTTTCGCTGAAAGCAAGTCGTTTGCCAATCATTCTAAGGCGGAAATAATAGCCTGGCTTGCTGAACGGACTGATTTGGGCTCGATGTATCTGACGAGGGGAAATTAAAACGATTGTTTAGGTATTGACCACAAGTCCCCGCTGTTACCGTGATATCAGCGACTTTTGTTTGTAAGTGTTAGTAGGCAGAAGAAGGGCTTATTTGTGACTTGAGTGTGAGCTGTGTGCAAAAGTTGTAGTGGAGACTAAGGTTGTTATATATCAAAAGGGAAAAACAAATAATTTGAAATTTTAACTGACAGGAAGGTGTGTGGGGCGACATCTAAGTCACGTGGTGTTACGAAAACTTGTTCGAAATCCGAATGTCGCCAAATTGTATTTTTGTGAGTGTACTGAGTACGATGTAGTTGTGTATAGGGTCCGTACACAATACAAACACATCTTGGAGAAAAATGTATTTTGTTGTTTTGCACATGCCTGTGCAGACCGTCTGTTTCGTGAGTATTCCTGTCGCATTTTGAGTGGTCTGCTGCGACGTGTCTGTGTCGTGTATAGTGAATTTTTCACAGGCCAGCGAGTAAATTCACATCGTAAACGTGAATAAAAACACAGAGAGACAATTTTGGATCGAGTTTTTGGAAATTTATGAAAGTTGTACCACTTCTCGCAAATTCTTCTGTTTTTTCTTCGACCCCACTTATTTTGATTAATTTCCAAAGCGATGATTATGGCGGCACAAGCAGTCCGTCATTTTTTCGACCGGACGAACACTACGAAACGACCCAATCTAATGTCTGTGAGGGTTTGAGCCCTATTCGTTTAGGGGATTTCTGAAGCGTTTGATTTCCAATTACAAAAGCATATTACATTTTTATTTAATTTGATAAATACATGCCTGCGATGATTTCTTTAAGTTAACATTCACGTCCATACGAGGAGTCTAATTTCGAGTATATTGGCTGGTACCTTGCCCTAAAATAGGCACTAATACAGTTAGACCTATCGACATACAAGTTGTAAACAGGTTATAAATCCTGACACCTTTCAACCCTGTCACTAGTTGCATTACCTAGGCCGCCAATTCACCGGTCGAATGTGGGAGATAAACTGTCTCATGTGGGGCATAGAGCGTCGTCGCTTTGTTCTTGCCAGAAATGATATTCTAAACCATGCCATAAATGAAATGAGTCAAAACTCTAAGCTCTTCTTAACTCGAATCAGTTTGCATTCGGGAATGGTACCATAGGTGTCCTAAATCATCTCACTTGCCGAATGTGTATGCCTGGACATCGAGGGCGCTTTTGATCACACTGACTACCACTCGATCAAATGTGGGATCAGTTCTGACTTGTCGACCTGATCGACTTCTTCTGGAGGGCTGTCGGTAACAGCAATTTTGGGTCCCCCTTATTGTAGTCACTAGTTATAGGCAAATTGTTAGCAGATCTTTTAATAAACATAGAATATGCTGATGATCTGGAGAAGGATTATCGATCAATCCCTGTAAGAGCGTTCTAGTTCCCTTCAATCTTGAGCCTATGTACACAACACAAACTAATCTACTTCGGCCATGGCAAATACTTTGTCAATACCTTCTGAAAAGCGGACATAATTGAAAAACGGACCTCTCCCAAAATTAGTTGTACAGAATGTTGGAGATAGCCATCGTTTGCAAGAAGACATGCAAAGAATCGCGCGTCGTGGTATAACAAGTGCTATGTATACCCGGTATAACAGGTATACCTGCCCCACAACAGCCGTAGAGGCCTTCATTAGAAAGATAGCTGCCACAAATGCCGTCAAACTGCAGTGCGATTATAAGTATAAGCCGGGCGACCTAACGGTTATTCAACTCAATGCCTAAAAGAGACGTGTTGTGTACAATGGCATATATCATGGTCAGGCAGCTCAGTTCAGCTTATGGTTTCGCCAGATTATTTGAGGGGTGAAATATTGGATCGTGAGGATTGGTAAAATGGTGTTCCAACACCAGACCCCAGAAGTCTGTCATGGCTCTGAATTACCACACTCATAACAATTAACTCGTACCAAGGCAAGATATGTCGATTTAGCCAGGAAGGACATACGAACACATTTCAAGTGAATGCCCGGCACTGCTCCAGAGTCGCTGAGGCAAAGCTTGAAAGGCCACAGAGCCTGATGTGTAATGGAATAACTGGAGCTCGAAAAACAACATCTACAGCGTCACTAAAGTTCCCATCATAGATTACCAACAGCACATCACCCGCCTTTGCTATAATAATTCCGACAAACGAACACTGGTCAGAACTCTAAGTTGAGTTGGAAAACTCCATGTATACACGGACCGCTCAAAGCGCTATGAAGCTGTCGTTGGAAATGCACAGCAAACCGCACTCGCATTATTGCATTTGGCGCTCAAAGCACTTAAACGGTATGCCACTAATGCGATGCGCTGCAGGACCTCCGTAGTAGCAACGCAGTGGACACATTGGGATCCTGGGAAACGAAACAACTGACGAACTAGCTAAGTGTGGCTGATAAACTTAGGAACTTCTTCATTAGTGAAATCGATAATGAAGTACTAACAACGGCGAGCCGACACCCCTAACCTAACTTAACCTAACCGGCTCTACTCCAGTTAAGGAAACGTATGTTCCATAGGAAGATACTCACTTCAGTGGAATTAAAGAAATCCACTTCAAACGACATACAATCTAGTAGTACCCCTTTTGGATTATCTCCAACCCTTCGGGGCAATAGATATATTCATGTCCCGGTGCCGTTTGACATGACGACATGTTTTGTACAAGAGAAGAAAAAAAAAATACAGTGGCTGCCGTGTATCTACACCACGGTAGAGACCGAGGCTCATGTTCTTACAATACATTGCTGTTCTGGTGAAGGCCTGCCTTACAAGGACTGCAACTTTTCAAAGAAGGCAACATGTTGTGTCGACTAAAATGTCTGAGTAAAGTTTATTGCACGAAATTTCTGACCCAAGTCAGTCATCTCGCGAGACTTCAAGAATTAATTCCTAACATACGCAAATTGGACAACAAACCTTTATATGATCGAGAAGGGAAGTTAAGGCCACGATATGGGAAACTCACTGACCACCACAGCCACTATGAACAGGCTAAAGAGACAATTAAAATTGTACTTTTCGTATGTTCGAACCTAGACTTAAACAGGCTTAAAGTGCTAAATTAGATTGAGACTGATTTAAAAAGCACCTTTCTAGAGAAAAAATAAAATGACTGACAATACCACTCAATACCAGGGCCACAGCAGGAGGCACAACGTATCCATGCGGAGGAATAGTCCTTAAAACAAAGAATTTTTAATGATCTCCTTCAGGGAACTGACAAATATTCTGTCAAAGGTATACGATCTGACCAAGACTTTTCGAAAAAATCCTTAGAAATTTGAAATCCCCCTTATTCACTTAGACGATGTATAAATCCTCAACCCAAAAAGAATTCAACTAGTTGGCAACACATGCTGACGATTTGTGTCTTCAAGTGGGATCAATATCCACTCGGTGGTTATATTTGCTAATTCCTGTAACTTCAGGACGTCTTTAGTGCAGAACTCGTTCGTATAGGCCCCTCCAACCTCATCAGAATAATTTATAGCTTTCTGCATTCCAGAGTCTTAGTTGAAGGCAGCAATTCAACAGAGCGGATCAAGAAAATTCACAAAGCTGGGACCGTGGCTTTTCAACATCTACGCGGCAGATAAACCACATACAATGACACAGTGATATGCTCTCTATTTGCAGATGACTCGCTGACTCGGTACTTTTGTGCTTAAGGAGACCATCCAGAGGTGGATGCAGATCAGCTGCCAAATGTCGAAGCGTAAAGGTAGTTCTCCCTAACGGTACAGAAATATCAGCACATGAAAAGGTCAAGTATCTTGGCGGTAACTTCACGGAAACCTTGAAGTTCAACAGTCATTCGAAACTGACCCTTAAGAAGGCCTAGGCACATCATCCATTTTGCTTGCACATCAAGGGCAAAACTGCTCCCATACAAGCAGCTTATACGGCCGATCTTAACGTACGGCTTTCCAATCTGGCACACCATCTCTAAGACCAGCATGACGAAGCTCGCAATTTTCGAAAGAAAAATACTGCGAATATGTACCGGACTCACCTTCGACAGGGACCATCAAAGGCACCACAGCAACAACAGGCTTTACGACCAAGCACGCATCATCCCACTGCAACAGTACATGGTGACACTGTTCAGAGAGCAGTTACTAAACATCAACAACCATCCTAACCAGGAAATCAGGAACCTAATAAACACACTTACCGGACAACGCTACCTCCACGCTTTAAATATGCTAAACGAGCAGAACTTTCCAACGACGTCGAACAACGAGCTGCATGGATTCTACCAGAGCAATCACCATCGTGGCAAAGTCGGCTACCACATCACCACCCCATCCCAAAAGCACCACCATGGACGCACGGATGCAAGCACCAACCATTGTAGGACAGTAAAAATAAACAATAATGATAAACATTAAATTAAACAAAGCACATCAGTTGGGCCCCTATTGTTGAGCCAACACCCTAACCTTTAGTTTGTAAGTCTAGTTGTGAAATCAATTGTAAAAATAGTTCGTCGCTATGGCAAATCCAAGAAAAAGGATAGTGCAATGTTTGATTCTGGGTGTTATTGGAAGTGTCCTCTATTAAAGCGACCAGGCACTCAAATTGCTGGTTTGTTGTTATTTTAACACTAAATGTCAACTTATTAATCAGCTTTTATTCCTATCAATACAAAATTCATTTTATAACTATTTAACCAATGCCGTTTGGCGTCACCCACAAAAATGCAAGCGACAAAATCTCTCTCATTCTAACGTGACTAAGGGACTACACACGATATTCGTGTGAATAACAAATGTCACATAAAGTGACTAAGAGAATACAAATTTGTCTAAGTGACACATATTTTTGGGTGACACGACTAAGAGAATAAGGGGGACTATATGACTTTTCAGCAGCCGACGTCACCAGGTCTTATCTGACAGCAACTTATAATGTAACACTTATACCCAATCTCAACGACGCCTTCTCCTGCGGTCGGCCTTCGACATTTCTAGTGGGATACACGTGAATCATTTGTGTAAGCCGGAATGGGGCGGTTGAGAGTTGAATTTTTACAATTTCAAATTCGGTATAGATTTACTCTCTTCTCGCTCGGGCTTTTTGACATTTGTGAAACAATTTGTCAACAAAACACCGAAACACGATTTTCCCAAAGCCTGAAGGAGCCATTGGACGTGGATAGAGGAGGTCTGAAGCAACTCAGTCTCTTTTGTGTCATATACCCTTCTACGATGAATCATGAAGATTTATCAGCAATTTTTGCGTTACGGTGGTTGTACTTGGTTTTTGTCTAAAACTCTAAGTGAGTGGTAGCCCTCTACTCAGTTTTAGAGGGGGCTAAAAAATCATTGTAGAGAGTTAAAATTGCTGGTCTAAGGAAACCTTCAATGTTTGTTGGTCTCCATCTGATTATTCCTTACGGGTACAGGTTTCTGGCTTTCGATGAATGTTCCAAATTGACGACGTCATTATGCGCATGTAACTGGTCCAATTGGGTCGCGAAGGTGCCCCGTGACCCGGACGGCACCCGTCACGTCGTTGGACGTTGGTTGCTGTTTGATTTTCTAGTGTTTTAGTTTAGACAACTGATTTCGAGACACATTTCAAGGCGTAAAGTTCTCAGTTAGCCACACCATTTTCATCATGGAAGGACTTGAACCCTTAGAAAGCTTCACAAGCTGTCTAGATCTATTATCAACGTACTCTGCGAACGACTATCGTCATTTCTTTTCCTCGAATAAGTGTCACGAAACTGAGGTGTGTTTATTAAACGTATTTATTGCGTTTTGTTTTCGACGTTAACCACATTCCAAAATCGAATCTCTAGAAAGGCCACTTGGAACATAGTCGTGGTCAACATCTGCACGAAATTGTCATTAAAAAATGGGCAGCATTTACGAGGGGTGTTCAATATATTCTCGGTATCGGGGTGAAGCTGTGTTTGTATATATAAATTGACTCATTTATCAAGTAATACTATTATTTTAGTGCATTCATGTATATTTCATATAATTGTGATTATTAATTCGCGTTTTATATCTAGTTAAACAGAATCATAATGGCAACTGAGACGATGATGGTGAAAATTGAACATCGCGCTGTAATTAAATTTCTCACTAAGCAAGGAAAAAGTCAAAAAACTATTTATGAAGAGATGGTGGCTGTTTACCCTTCATTATCAAATGTGCAAAAGTGGTCAAGTGAGTTCAAGATAGGCAGAGACGACCCCCGCTCCGGCGCCCCGGCTACTGCTTGTACGGGAGAAAGCATCAAAGAAGTCGAAAAATTTGTTCTTGAGGATGCCCGAATAAAGGTGAAAATGATGGTAGAGATCACCAAGCTTTCAATTGTTGCCATTCACATCATTCTTCATGACCATCTTAACCTTTCAAAGGTCAGTGCAAGTGGTGGTGGGTGCCACGAATGCTCACAGCGCCTCAGAAAAAAGTGAGAATCGCATGCTGTAGAGAGCTTTTGACAACTCAAATAATTGTTAAGTAACTCTTTTTTGGAATCGAAAACTATATACAGTCCACTCCCGATAATTCGAAATGTTCTATAATTGCAACTGATTGTTAAGTTCCTAGGAAAAACCTTGATAAGTCGAACAAATCATATGTGCTTTCGAAGCAATCAGCTCAGCCCGACTGAGCCAACAAACACGCTGTAATTCGAAATCAGTAGCTTTTGTTTTTCTTGCCAGTGCTTTGAACCCGTTCTACTATGACGTATGCGACGTGAACAACGTAAATAAAAAAAATGCAACCCCACAGAATCGATGGAGCCTTCTTCCTAACATTGGTGAATCTATAACTTTCGATGATTTTGTACATTTTGCCGTTGATGTAGAAACTGTGGTGCTCTGTATGACTACGAAATTTTGGCGACTTCCAATTCAAGCGCCAAGAAACAATTCCGCCCGTCACATCGGAGTGGGCGACGTGGTATCTTGGCGCTGGCTGTCATAGACATTGTTTGGAACTTATTAAAACAAAAATATCACTAATCTCTTTACAAAATATTGCGTGTGTATGTACTTTTTTCGCTTTCGTTCTTCGGTCCAACTCGACAATATTTTGATAATTTGAACTCTCGTTAATTCGAATTTTTTGTAAGGTCCCTTGAGTTTCGAATTATTGAAAGGCCACTGTACTTAAAACGTCACCCTGTGCGATGCGACTAACCGGACAGGGTATCCGCCTCTGAAACGAATGCTAGAAAGGAAAACCCGCTTATGTGAAATTAATCTGAAGACACCCCCAGAAAGAGTGATCAAACATGGATACTCAGGTGAGAGTAGATGACAAAACATTCGTAACAGAATGTCCGCCCACTTGGACACAGGTTATGTAGAGACACCACATCCCAGCATTTGGAGTCAAAAGTAGGCGTCAACTGATTATATAACGAATCACCATTTTGAACTAGCATGATCAGACTTCCGTTGCATTCCTTGCAGAATTCAGGTGGCTGGGAAAACTGCTTAACCGCACGCAACTGCCTTACGTGCCATCCCAAAAGTATGAACTAAATAAGCACACATTATCACGACGCCACCCTAAACCTATGCAACATAACTCAGATGCCATTGGGAGAGCTTTACATTCTCGTTTCTGGAAGTTCCCTCTCAACCGAGAGAAACAGAAGCCATTGCTGAGGCTGACAGTTCACAGCTGAAAGGGAACGCACTTGTCCACACAAATGAAAAAGTTGTTTCCATCCTGTACTTCAACATCGACATGTCATCCACGATTTATGAGCGAACATAAACAATAACACGCGCCATCATAGTGGTCCACACGTGTAGCAGATCAGAATTATGTTTTTGTTCCATATCGGTTGTTCGGCGATGACAAAAAAAAAAACTCACATCCACCCACCCTACCGGTGGAGCTCACGCACACAGCGACCGCTAAAATCGATTCCTCCCCCACACATAACCCCAGCACACACATGTGCCAGAGGTAATGGAAAGAGATTTATTTTTAAATCCAAAAGCCATGTGAACTACGTCAACGACACGCAATTGTCTATTTTTAGCAGAAAGCACTGATTAGAAGGACTGACTGACATTGTGAATGGATTAATTTAATTTGTTGGCAAATTTAAGGGATACGTCACAAGTGCATCGATGACACGGGATGACAGAAGGTAGATGGGTGAGATACGAAGGCTGCGATAAATTATGTCAAGCACTACGAAATAAGGACACACATGACAAGAGGCGACCACACGCAAAAGATTCCAAAACTGAGAAATACCTTGGAATCACTTTGAATTGACACGAAATGCAGGCACTCTTACGATAAAGCACTTTCGCGAATTGACCTCAACGCGGGGATTGCAAAAATTGATTTTACGGATATATTTCCAGAAAATTGATAAATTTTCCTTTCGCACTTCACTGCGATAAATGTTCGAAACTGCCGATGACACGACGAACTGACAGACGCAGTCGCAGTTGAAGGAAAAACCCAAAACAAACCAAAAGAAAGCATGGAAAGTTTCCGTAGTCGTTTTTCGTTTCTCTGTTTTGCCTATCATATGGGAGGGCATGGGCAGAGCTTTTGTTTCCGCCGATTACTTGGTTTGTTATGAAGTAACACTATACAGCTGCTACCGCTGCCGTTGCTTCTGACGCTGCTCCTAACATCGGCACCAAGCCGGTGAGTTGAATGTTTTGATTGTGCCCGGTAGTTGGTAGGAGTGGTCGATATCAGCTGTCACTGTTTGTTGTTGCCGGCACAGAGCAGTAGGTATGTTCGATTTGATTGCGCTGCGAGAAACTATCGACGATAAAATTCAAATTTGCTTAGTTCTGTATGACACTACGTTTTATTTTGTTAAATTTTAAATTTTATTTTAACAGATAAAGGACAGAAGTGTATTTTTGGAAAGGGAGAGCAATTATATTGCGAATCATCGTGCACTGCCTGTGTGCAAGGTACATGTGGGTTTTCTGCACCGTGGGCTGGAGAAACTGGAAAAAGGAATGAAATGTCAAAAAACAAGTTGCTAACGACTGAAAAATACAATTTTCCATAAATTCTTTTGGCATTTTCCAATTTATGAGTACACACACACTCAATTGACAATTTGACATGAATTTTTCGCACTGCTCTACTTCTGATTTAACTCATGAAAAATACAAACAAGAAACGTAGTGGCATAGAGCTCTTATTCAGGGATCTTATGATGAGTTTGTGGCTCATTTATTGTACTTTATGGCCAAAATATCGTATGTGTACCAATGTACAATATGTACCAAAATATCGTACAATGTCGCGTTCATAGGTCGGACGCTGTATGGCGTTTTATCAACTTTACGAGAATGTGTTGTGAAAGCACGGCTCTTTCTCTTTTCCAAATTACAATGAAAGGCGCGTAGTAAATTACAAGTAAACTGCCTAGAATTTATTTTACCCAAAAAAAAAAAAATCCATTATTTCACATAAAATCCATACAATATCTTAATTACGTACACAAATGGTTGCCTCAGCCTGCCAACAATGAAAAATCCGAGTAAATAAAAGAAAATTGTTTCACAACTGTCAAAAGCCCGAGTTTGTAGAAGTATACGGGTCACTACCTAGAAGCGCAACCGCTGCATTGTAACTTGTTTAATGGACTTGCGTGTATTCTACTTAAAATGTTAGAGCACGACCGCGAGAACGCGACTTTGTCAAATGGGTATTATTTTGCATTTCCTTTCGCAAAAACTTGTACAATCGCACGATTGCTAGCAGAAATGAAGTACTACAGAGATGTCCAACTTCACAGCTGATTGACCCCTAGTCCATCGACGAATTTTTATGAGCTTTTTGACAGTTATTCATGCCTTTTTGACGGTTATTCACGAATTTACGTAAATGCCGTTCTCTGATTGGTCTATTTGGCTTTAGAAAACGATAAAAAAAATGGTTGTCAAAAAATTGAAGGGGCAAGAGAGGTAGAATTTGGGCATCTCTATCATACTTCATTTCTGATTGCTAGTGCGGCATGGCACTCTTCTGACAGCAAGTTTTCATTTTTTATTTTTATTTCTGCAGGGTATAAGGTTTCCTGCCTACCATACATTGGACATTTAGTGGCATAGTTCTGTCCACTATTTTAACCTAAGCTCACTTCAATTATTTGTTGATTTATTAATATTGGGTCTATAACTTAATTCATGCGGTTTTTTTTTCAAAATTTGAACGTTTATTTAAGAGAAGCATTTACAATAGTATTATTCAAAGTATTGGCCATATGAAGCTATGACTTTTTTCCATCTTTCTGGCAATTTGTGGATCCCATCCCAAAAGAACTGCCCCGGCTTGGCAGCCAAGAATGAATCCACCCAATTTTTGATATTCTGCTCTGATGTCAACCGTATTTCAGTGAGGGCGTTTTGCATCGACCGGAACAAATGGTAGTCAGAAGGGGCAAGGTCTGGGCTATAAGGCGGGTGGGGTAAAGCTTCCCATCCACTGTTTTCCAAAAAAATCCTTAACCGGAATAGCAACGTGGGGCCGAGCGTTGTCATGATGAAAAATTATTGCCTTGTGTCTGGTCGCATATTCCGGCGTTTTTCAGCTACTGCTAAACGGATTAAATGTGTTCAGTAGCGTTGTCCACTGATGGTTTCACTCGGTTTTAGCAGCTCATAATACGGCACACCCTTTTGATCCCACCAAATACAGAGCATTACCATCGCGATTTGGCTGGTTGGCCAAGGCAAAATCACCATTATCACTTTCAAATCGTGCAAACCACTTTTGGCACGTTCGATCAGCTAGCGCATGTTCACCACTTCCACCGAAATACGATGACTTTCGGGCAGTTTTCTTCATATTAAGGTAATAAAGAAGATCTCCCCGCACAAAACACTTTTTCAGTCAAAAGGTTAAGGTTTAAGTGAAAAAAATTATTATTGTTGTTTACGCTTCAAATGAATGGCATATACTGAAATGGCGCATAATGACAGTAGCTTTCCAACGCATGTTCCAGTGGAATAGACCCAATACATATAAAAAAAACTAATTTTTCAAGAGAACAATAATCCCAGGAATAATGCTGTGTAAGAAACTGAGTCATCATCATAAGAGATAATGTAAGATGGAGATATACAACTTCGTCCATTTTTACCCCTTGTCCTAGTCGGCATTGAGCCCTAAAGAATAAGACTGCAGTGGAATTCCCTTTCACAAACACTCTTATAGAGCTCCCGGCTCCATCGCAACACCGTATACAAAACGCTGTCATATGAAATCAAGGGGAAAGTTTGGTAGAAGATGGATATCTCTATCCTTCTTTATCTCTGATCATCATCATCATCTTCTTCTGACCCGCATGCTCCACACCGAACTTCCTACATATGATCATGAATAGCAGTATAGCAGATCGCGTACAGCAATGGTTTACTTATGCAGAAGTTGACTAACTGGAAGAACAGACCATACAAACACCGCCCCACCGTTTCTTGTCTTTATTCCACCGAATGTTCCGGCCTGAGTCCGAACTGATTCTCCGGTATAAGAATATTGTCCGCTGTTTGAAAAATCAAATGACTATCTCTTCAAGGACCTTGCTTCTGCAAGGAAGATGCCGTTGTCCCGTTTGGGGATCAGCTGCACCACAGCTGTTTTCCAGTACTCCAGTTCTCTTCTTCCTCTTTATTTGGCGTTACAGGCCGGGGGTGGATCCAGGCCTCAACCAACAAGACTCCTCAACTAGCACGATCTCTGTCTAGCTGGATGAGGTCCTTCTCCACATCGATGCACCACCTTAAACGAGGGCGTCCTCTGTTGAGTTGCTGTCCTAGCTGACTTGCCCATGCGCTCTACTTGGCCCAGCCATCTAAGACGTTGATTCCGTAGACGTGTGACTAGGATCATGTCGCTGTAAAGCCCATACAGTTCGTGGTTGAATCTTCTCCTCCAAAAACCGTCAACGCAAACAGGACCAAAGATCGCACGCAAATCTTTTCTCTCGAAGAGAAGAAGAACTTCGTCATCAGCTTTTAAGATTGTCAATGCCTCCGCGCCCTACAGCAAGACAGGGACGATCAAGGTCTTGTATAACTTCAGCTTGGTCCTTCGAAAGATGTCTCTATTATTCAATTTGGTCTTGAGCCGATAGAAACAGGTGTTGGCATGAGTTTCCCTGCGTTTGATCTGGGTACTGATGTTGTTCGTACTATGTACCGCGGAGCCGAGGTAGACGAAGGCCTTAACCACCTCGAAGTTATAGCTGCCCATTGTGACGCTCTTTCCAAGACGTCGATGTTATATGTCCATTCCTGAGAACAACAGCAATGCTTCGTTTTGCCTTCCAGTTCCAGTGATGTCTAAATCTGTAGCGCTTCGTGGGACGCAATATTCGGTATACCAACAGTTCCCACTGACCTTTTCTTCTTTAGTGAAGACACTGGAGATCTTCTTGCGAGATACGACTTTCACCATTGGCGACTGCTCTATGTCGCCATGCTATCGTCGCTGGACCCATCTCGAGGTGGCTATAAACAGCATTGTCTCATTTGTCCGGGTCATGATTTGGTCTACTATTTTCGATGATAGTGCACACTCACTGAAATACATTGCTTTCACTCCGGGGAATCCGCAATCATAAAGAAGACACAATCCACAAGTGGATCGTTACCAAATGTGGTCAGTAAGTGTTCTTTATTTGTTGATTGTCTAATTTTCACTATCAACATAAGTTCATCCAAATAGTTCAAGGACTATAACCTTCTTCAAGGACCTTAGGCCATTTCGACTATTCTGTCAGTAGATGCCTACTCCTGAGAGGCTAATCAAGCTTTAGCCGAATGTCGCGACTGTGTCGATAGTAGGTGGTCAAGGACCTCAGCAATCAGCTACGACGCACAAATAGGTTACGTTCGTTTCGTTTACTCTAGCTGCCCGCAACTGATGCGAACATGAAATGCAGGACCATTTCCAAAATGTACTCATACAATGTATATTCAAACACGTACGTAGTTGCCCCTCAGTAGAGCACACTGTGTTCGACCCTCTCATCATCCTATGCCGCATTTCGCCGGATCTGAATTTTAAATGTGTGCTCCCGTTTGATTGCCCTCAAGTTTCCGGAAATTACTCACTCAACTTTGCCGATGTCTCCGGCTAATAATCCTTCCAATTTGTCCAAGTTTGCCCATAATTCTGTTCTGTTTTTTTTTCTGTCAGGCGTTGTAAATCTAAAAGTACCTCTTAAAATGATCATAAAATGATTTCGAATTATTGCACAGCCGATGCTCCTCCAGCCGCTGTTGGGCGGGAATTAAAGGCTTTAGAATTTATTCAATTTAATGGGACTTCCCACTCGATGTCCTCATTAGACCGGCACATCTCCATGCGTGATTCCAGGCAAATGGCCCATTGAAACTTTAACAATCAGTTCTTCGATTCCTGAAATTTCTCAGAAAGCCAGTGGAGAGGTTTTCCATCTAACCGAATTCGGGGTAGCAATAAAGCCTCACAATGGACGTAGACTTTCGCTTGTGGGATTTCTCATATGCTGTTCGCCAGAACGAAGCCCAGCAAGTGAAGGCCCCGTAATTAATTAATGTGAATTTGGTCGGGTTGAAAGGGAACGAAGACCTCAAAAAGCAAGAGACGCAAAAATGTATGCAGAAGAACGAATGCGAAGGAAACAGGCATTGTTCGTGTTTTTTTGTAAGCCAGGCCCACCTCATCGCTCCTCCGTGATGGATTTGCCCGAGAATGCTATTTTGTTCGCAGGAAGTACCCACCCAAGGACGTTGATGGGATTTTACATCGGGGTGGGATGCCGGGTCGGAAATATTTTAAAACATAACACAAGACGGCCAGGATGGGCAGGGAAACGACTTTTTACCCCATTCTACGAAGAGCATGGAGTGTAATAAATTGCTGCGATGGAAAAATATATGACTTCCGGAATAATGATGGCAAATTTCTCAGAATAATGACGGTTTCAGACACCTGAAAACTAGATCTGATTGAAGATTGTAATCGGATTTGTGTGAATTATGCACATGCCTGGGACAAAGAGCTTAAGCTATAGCGCCCGCGACCCATGGGGCCTGAGGCTGAGGACAAGACGCAGCCACAGCACGCTGCTGCTTCTAGTCATGTATTTATACCGGAGATTCGGTCTTCCTCACTTTCACGAACCAGGATTAGAAGACAGCATCATTTCGGTACACCTCGTCAGACTTTTTGACAGACCGGAGTAGCTATAATCTCCCCAAAAATGCCATGTGCGTTGAGTTGAGTTTAATGACAGTGGTTGATGGTAGGTCAGATGCGAGTGGCTAACCACGAGGAGCTGTCACACTTCATCATCGTCATACCACTCGATGATTCTTGAAACTATACGAATCTGCTGGTCCTATTGTTAAACATAATTCCTGCAAAACTTCTGAGAGTAGCTGTACTAAGTACGTCCTGATTAATGAATTGAAAAACGAAAGAGAAAGACTTCAAAACACAACCAATTCTAATTGTTTATTCTTTACTGTACGATGTCCAGAACAAGAGTGATATGAGACCATAATACGAGGGATGTGATGCATGATTGGCTATTGTACTCTCTACAGAGAGAGAGGGAGAGTAAGTAACATGCGAGAGCGCATCAAAGCTTAGTACAGCAACATCGAAGGCGGGGGTCAACGATCAATGGAAAGTTTTGGAGGTTTGGCGTGGGTAAGTCAATGTGGCTTGTTTACTACATGTGTGTGACTGTACTAACATGCTTGGGTTTTGGACGTTGGACTCCACAAACACATCGTCACTATGTACACGTGTTCCCTATACGAGATTGATGCTGTTTGCTATTGACATTAGCTCATGTAACTCTTGATTCGTTATTTGAGGCTTGCCCTTACACGGGTCATGTTCCCATGACATGGAGGAAAGTCGGAGGGGTCTTCAGCCATGTAATCACAAAATACCATAAGCCTAAATTCGAAAGATGGGGAAACTTGTCTCTACGCTGAGAGATGTAATGCAGCAACTCTCAAGATCGATTAGTGGACTTATGCATGCGGGATCGGGGTAGATCCAGAATTAGTTCTCTTCTCCCGCGAGATATACACCCTTAAGCCGACCCTCAGGCAGTGTTGGGTCTCAAATTGTTCAAAGTGTGGTAGATCCTGAAGAAAGTGAGCGCAAGGTTTTGAAAAAAAAAAGTGTCAGATCTCGTTTACTTACTCAATTTGCACAGAATTTCATAGACTACGTGAAGGCTTTCTAAATGAAATGAACTAGGTCATTATTTCCCGGGCCACCATGGGGAATAAAAATAGCCTTATCGCACTACTGCGAGGCTCTGACGTATCTGGCCATTATTAACAAAATAAATCCTAGAAACACAGAAACATAATCAATGACACAAAATATCAATGCAGTTACCCCCCCCGACTTCGCAGTTACCAACCGACAACAGCTGTTGCAGTGAATCGTGTTTAGCACGGGCCCAAAAGTAAATAGTACTCAGTCTAAGGCACGCAACCGCAGTGGTGGAAAGACGGTGGCGGGAAGAGGAAGCTGAGCTCTAGAGGAAGCTCGCCAGCTTTAACTGACGCAGTACTGGAAAAAAGGGGAAGCGGAGATGAACCAAGTTCAAAGCACTGTGACTGTCAAGTTCGCGGTTGAATCTTCTCCTCCAGGCGTCATAAACGTAAACAGGACCAAAGATCGCACGCAGATCGCACGATTAAAACGACCAAGAGCTTCCTCATCTGCTTCAATAGCTCTTATGTCTCTGCGCCATAGAGCAGGACGGGTGAAGACCCCATTTCGCGAATTCCCATCATTCCATCCGATACTGATTACCTTTCTATTCAAGCGACTACCAGTTCCCAGTAAAACTAGTGTTAGCAATCACTATCAACCAGTGGCATTGCGTGGGTTGGGGCCGCCTGGGGCAGACCCAATTTATGCCGCCCCTAGTAATTTTGTACACACTAAAAGACCTTTGTATACGTTTCAACATATACTCGTACCTACTCATATGTAGGTTATGTTAGGTTGACGTTGCATGGAGTTTTGCCCCGATTTACTGCTCGACCCATTTTAGCCGCTTCCGATTCAATGCCAGCAAACTCCTCATTGACCGCTAGCTGTGTTCGTCTAATCAGGTTGGAAGATCGCCTCTGGTGTTGACGTTTGAGTTTCGAACGTTCTTCTCAAGTATGCTATTATGCTATTGAGGAAACCGTGTCGCCTTGTCTAAAACCATTTTCGACACTGAGTCCGTTACCGACCTTGATGGAGCAGCGAAAATTCTCCATCGTCATCCTGCACAACCTGACTGGTTTGGCATGAATGCCAAAACTAGATATGGCGCTGTTTATCTCGTCTCCATTCACGCTGTCATATGCGACGAATAGGTGGTGGGTGTCGGTTGCAAGGCTGACTGCTGCCTGGAAAGATAGCAGTCAAACTTAGACAAACACAGGTCCATTGTGCTACTACGCGTAACTAGGAATACCTATTCCGAAACCCGGTTAATGCTTTTAATAAAACGAAGAAGATGGCTGACTTGCCAGGCTTTCAAAATAATAAACTCCGAGAAGTCTAAATCTACGGAATGAGAGAGCATTGCATTTGCATAGCCAGTACAATGGTTTCTTCCTCATCCTCGTTTCTGCAGCTTCTGCAGAATTCGTTGTAGGGGAGGCCCGGTCTAGATGCGTTGTCCAATGAGAGCTCTCAGATTACGCCTGATCAATTTAATCAGACAAAGCCATCTCTTAGGGCAGAGGGTAGGCCAGAGTTGTTTGGTAATAAGGCATCCTGTGCCACATGTGTACACATGTGGTCTGTTCAGGACAGGGTTGCGTAAATGTCACATTTTTGGACTTTTATACATTTACCGTAAAAAAGTGTATACTAGTGCACAAAAGTGTAAAAAAGAGAGAAAACATGCACAAATAAAATATATTTGAATTTTGGAATCTGTCATTAGGCATTTGTTTACTATTCCTGTTAAGCAACGAATGCAGGATATTACAATGGATGAAACATTAATAGATTTTGCCCGTCGAGATTCTGCACATCTGCTTCCAGCGTTATACACTATAATTAACTTTTATACACCAGCAATATTTTTCAGATGCATAATACACTCTTTTATACACGAGAAAAAGTGTCGACTATCATACGTCAACAACCCTGGTTCAGGTAAAGTAGCATTTGTACAAAGAAGGACGTGAAGCTGAAGGTGACATATTTGGAGTATCGTAGCACGTTCCCACTAGACGAAATTGAGTAATTTCGGCAATTTCCCTCAAAATTAGAATCGAAATTGCGCAAATTCCCATACAACGAACCAATTTCAAAATTGCCTCAATTAGATCAATTTCAATGAAATTCAATCACTACTTCCGAGGCAGTCGTTGGATGCGATTCCAACAGGTAGGCGACAGTTTGGCAGCCCCAGGACGAGGTATTTGGACAAATTCCAAAAACTCGCCTGGTTACGCTTGGGCATGACTCGTGATGAGTTAAGGTCGATGCCAGAGGATTGAGTTGCCGGGAGATCACTCATGTAGTGGAGCATGCAGGTCAGAAGATGATGATGGTAATGATTATTCCAGTTTCCGTACAGAAATAATAAGCTTAATTTTTTACTTACTATTTTTTACAGTTAACTAGCAGATTTCTGACAGATTGTGTTTTTTTTTGTTAAAGTTGTCCATACAATGTCGACATAAAGACATTTCGCATATTTCGTGAAGCTAAATTACTTCAATAGTGGTGTGAACACATCTGGCAATTTTAAAAGAATAAATGAAAGTGGACTTTCTATCGAAGTAAAAAAGGTAAGAAAAATAATTCAAGGGTCAATCTCTAAATTTGCAACTATTTCTGAAATTCTAGCCTCGTCATCAAATATAAAGTCTCCAGCAGATATTTTGACTGAGAACTCAACAAAGATATTCTGTCCTGAACTAAGCACTCTGCATTCCATATCCAGTACAAACCAAAAAATAACACGAACTAATTCAAATGCGCGTACCTGCAAATAAGCAATCAGTTTGTTACTTAGAAAAGGCTGGCAGTTAAGGGAGGAAACACCTACATTGGATGTTTTTGTTAAGCAACACAAGGAGCGTCAGACATTCAATGTCCGACTACTTGCTGTGAAGCTATGTTAATGCTGGTACATTTTGTAAATAAATTCGTTGGACTGCAAATTCGTTTTGTAAATTTTATAAATACTAGCTGAGCCGGCAAATGTTATTCTGCTTTATAAACTGGGTTGTGTGATGATATGTGAATATATTGATAGTCAATTAATGAAGAACTAACTCATTGTAAGTGTGTGGGGATGTGTTTATGCGCTGTTAACGATGGCGGTCTATAAAAGTGACAAAACACCAAACATTGATTTTTTGAGTTCATTGTACTTCTATTATTTTAAATATTTAATTTCAAATCCACTTCTATTACAAATTATGAGAGTTAAAAAAAAAAACACATTATCAGTGGCTTAGTGAGTCCATCTTTAGCCAACACAAACAAACTGGATGGCTTACCCACGCGAGAACATGCCACGTATAATTGTCCGTGTGAAAAACACAGTGCGTCCAAATCTAAGCCACAAGCAGACATCGTTTGGCCTTGAGACTTATAATTGTGATTGTGAATGCAAATCTAATTGGAAATCGAACCCGTTTGAATTCAATTGACACATCTGTAGGAATAGTAGGGATTCGTGGTAGTAAAACATCTTCTCCACGGCTGAGCAATCGCACGCGATTATTGCACAGCCGTGGTGGGTTCGAAAACGAACGAATTAATACAACCGGAGATCCAACCTTCAGTTGTAAGTGGTGCGGTGGCATGCGTGGCAAATCCAATGAGTTCAAAAACTCTGCTGGATAATTCACTGCTTCGTTGGTATCGCAAACTGTATCGATAGATTTGCATGTCACCAATTCCCCTGGCAAGAAGTGCTGTATCTTGAAATTCAAATCGTTCGCATCCACATTTTTTGCTGCCAAAATTGCTCTTCCTGCCAACCACTTCTGATTCAAATATTGTGTGACTATATGGGTACATACGAGTATCTTGTCAATGAATTTTATGCATCCAGTATTTTCATGTACAGCTACTTTTTAATTTCCGATATCTAACAGTTCTTTTGAGAATTCTTCAGCGGACGGATCTTGAAGCATTTGAATGCGCATATTTACATTCAGCTGTACTGTTTCAACATAACTCCACAGAGACGATGATTTCAATCAAGCGTCGATCTCATCGGCGTTCGTTGAACGTGGAATGACGGGAAGTGTTTGTCTGAAATCACATGAAAGGAGTAACAGAGTGCCACCAAATAGTTTATCGTTGTTGTTTATGTCCTTAAATGCCATGTTCAATGCCTCAAGTGAATGCTTGTGTACATTCATCCCAGTACATTCTTCCCAGTACATTCATCCCAGATGATAATTTTACACAGTTTCAGCATTATGGCAATGGATGATTAGTTTATTTTATGTTGCACACTGCATCTGGATTATTGTGAATATTTAGTGGCAACTTGCTGAATGAGCTGCTCTGCGTCCACCCAATAAAGTTGCTGCAATGCCAGATGATGCAACGGCCAATGTAATGCCATTATTTGATCGAATTCGAGATCGACGAGAATCAGCGAAATGAGGAATTTTTTTAAAGTACTAACATCGCTATTTAAAAATAAAAGGTTGGTGGTAGAAGCGTGTAAATAGATCGTTGCATGTTCTTTTACTGCCGAATCATAATTAAATTAAAACAAAAAATGTTGTCCAAGAAATGCAAAAAATTGTTGTGGTAGACCACCCTTATCACTTAGGTGTATGAAAAATAGTTAACGTCCTATTCTCAGAGCTTCTGAATATACCCACACATTTCATCAGAGTCGTTTCATCCTCTCAAAATTGTGACACCAGAATATTATATATTAGATTTAAAAGAAACAATTTTAACCGCTCTAAAGTGCCGCCCCTTGCAATGTGTCGCCTGGGGCCTGTGCCTCCCTTTTACAACTCTCTCTCAACCACTGCTTTCAACAAAGCTCAAGGACAATCTTTGCAATTGTGTGGTCTATTTCGATCGATTTTTTTCTACCATTGCTTCGCCCATGGACAATTGCATGTTGCATGCTCGAGCTTTGGCAATCCAGACAACCTTTTCATTTGTGCAATCAATGGTAAAACTAAAAATATTGTAAATGAAGTATTGAATTAAGACAATTACAATCGAAAGATATCATTTCTTATCCCCTCAACGAATGTCACAGCGAAGTGTGGCAGGGTTCAGCTAGTAATACATAAGAATAAAATATGATGACTGATTTACCTGCATAAGCACAGCAGGTGTTGGATGTTTGCTTCATCCTTTTATCTTTACAACTTCTGCAGAAGTCGTGTGTAGGGAAAAATATGAATAACAATACGCCTTCACAAAACAAGATCGTGGTTGATCGTCACATCATAGGTTTTTTTTCCGCACTATATGGCGCCTCATCCTAAAATTGTATATAGTTAACTGATGCACGCACTTCTGCGTGTTAGAGGTGTCCCCTAGACTCATATTCGAAGATTCATTGCTTGTTAGATCTGTAGCAGATATAATGGAGGGATAGAGATATCCATCTTCTACTTATGTTGCCCCTTGATGTCATCTGACAGCGTTTTTTATTCGCTTTTTGTCCCGTGTCTGTGAATACGTGTGAGCTCTTGAGATCAGCTGGCAACAGCTAATACCCTTCTCCAACCTAGTAGAGGGGTGAATTAGAATTCTGATTTGAAAATTCGCTCGTTAGTTGGAACTTTTGAACAACCTCTGCACAAGAATGCATGGATCGTCGGCAAATTCGGTAATTTGTCGCCATTTTTTCCCACTAAAATCCACGAATTGGCCGTCCATGGTTTGGGCAAAAGTATGTGTGAAATACTCGTACAAGGGAACACCACAACATCCCCGGTGTGGACAAGAGGCAAAAATGACCGAAGATGGATATCTCTATCCTTCCATTATCTCAGATCTGTAGATGCTTGGCTCGACTTATGGAGCCTCCAGGATCCTTTCAAAAATCCAAATATCGCACGGAGAATATTCGAAAAGATTAAACCCTTTTTGCTCTTGAGCCGGACTGCGACTGGGGTGGATCAATGCTATCATAGTAGAAAAGAACTGGTAATGTCTTGCTCTGAACACAGAGGCATTGCTATGAGTTGCTCAACCTCCTTCGGGTAGGGCTTAGAATGTACCCGAGGTAGGCATGCCTGTCGTAAGAGGCACTAAAATCCACAAACGTCTTGACTTCGATGCCAAATAGGTAAAAGAAAACCAAAAGTATGGGGGATAAACAAAAAGAAACGAAAACGAAAATCCGTCCGTAGTCTCCTCGACTGCGACTGGGGCAAGGATTCTGGAGGCCCCACGAATCATATTCCCCCTGCATCCACCCCCGCCTACTCCCGCCCGCCAGCATTTGTAACTCGGCCTGAGAACACGGTGTTGATGAATCATTAGTGTTGTGGGACAAAGCAATGCTAATGAATAGAACTATTATTGTGGATGTGGACTGTGGCCAATAAGTAAGGTAAATAGGGGCTGCCCGCAAGTCGGTGTCCAGTCTCCTCTGCTACGATGACTCTCTGCTTGATGCTCTCAGTGGCTCTAACATCTACTCCCAGGCCTGTGCGAATGACGTAGCCGTACAGTCTGTAGGTCCATGCCAAACGGATTTGTGCTCACGACGGCAGGCAACTCTGAACGTGATCGACGACTGCTGTACCAGGATTGGGCTTTCAGTTAATCCTCCTAAAGTCCTCTTAAACTCCTCCCCTTCACGCGGAGGTGGAAATTGACTGGTCTGACTCAGCTGTGACTGGTCTGACTCAGCTGAAACTGAAAGGCGTCTCTATACAGTTCTTAGATGAAGCCAAATATCTGGGTGTTTCCCTAGACAAAAATCTTCTCTGGATAGAACACATCGAGTCGAAAATCCGATTCTCAGTAAGTCTTGGGGTCTATCGCTAAAGAGATCCATCTGGGTCCATACCATATGATAAGGCCCCCTCTCTCCTACGCATCGGTCGTTTGGTGGAATAAGTTTTCACGTAAATACGTAACTGTTGCTTTCACTAACCTTCAAAGAACGGTTTTTGTCGGCTGCATAGGGGCCTTCCCTAGTACGCCTGGCTCTGCTCTTAATGCACTGCTGAATCTCCCCCCCTTGATAATCACATCATGGGATGTACTCTCAAGTCCATCTTAAAAGAAGTGGTATTTAGTGTCACATGCACTGGAGTTTCGAGGACCTTGAGCACCACATTTCATTTGACCTCAGTCTTATGCCGTCTGACGCACGGGCACCAGTACTTCATTTGCGGCGCACATACAAGGTCGATTTTCCCTACACTCAGGACTGGCTTTGGCCAGAATCTGTGCCAGGAAAGGTATCTAGTCGAACCCTAATGCGCTTAGACAGACCAAGCGCATGCTCCCAAATGTTTGTAAGAAATCCTCGGCATTCTTGTTATGCCTTGGCAGAAAAGACACTCACAGGCGTACAAACGGGACACTACACCATCGCCAAGCATCTAAGTGTGCTTGGCCTAAGCGACGAAACCCTCTGCGACGCCTGTAGAGAAGACGACGAAACTGCAGAGCACTCCCTCTGTCACTGTCCCGCCTTTGCTCGGATCAGGTGGCAAGTCTTTGTTACTGAAGTGGTGGGAGCTGATGATGTTTGCTCCTTATCACAGATACGCCTGAAACTACAGCAAAAGTAAGTGGCTGTCTGGCAGTACAATGCACCAGTTTTTGAGTCTGAGTTCTCCAGTGCAGTGCTAAAAACCTTCGACAACCTTCATATTGATTGACTGTAATCATGTCCATAGTCGCTTTCATACATTCACCAACGCGATGCCAATGCCCTCGCTGCAACTACTTCCATGTCACCTTCACATGACCAGCCTCCCATTCGATCAACTCTCAACTGCCAAGCTTCACGCCAATTTCAGAGAGAGATTTGTGGAACCAATTTTCACCTTGCCAATCCAATGTCTCATAAAGTTATTAACGTTCACCTCTCCCTGCACCTCCAAATGCGTATTTAATTGATTAATTAAGAGATTTGTTCATTCACAAAGCGTCGCGTGGTATGATGGCCCCAACACCACGCCGACCACTCCTACCGCTGTTCCGAGAGTGCGTGCTCTTGCACACACAAGTGCACGTTGCAGCCAAATCCATTACAGATCCGTATCTGTCACCGAGCGGTGCAGCAACTATCTCCTGCTCGCAATTATGGCCAATTAAGACCGCCCCAAGCCCGGGGACGACCTTCATCGGCTGCCCCGTGTCCACAGGCATCGGCAGTTAATCTATTTTCATACGCGTCAACAATCCGCAGAACGTTAATCGTTTAAGGCTGTGCCAAGACCTGACGCTCCGCGAAGAAAAGCAACCGTGGTCCTGCGTGCGCACAATTATTGGTTACGCAACCAAACTGTGCGCCGCCGCGCCGCTGAAAATAAATTCCATAAACATGTTTCAACGCCCGATGGGGGCATAAATTAATTCCAGCTCTGTTTAAAGACTTTCCTTTTTTGCTGGGACATGGGAAATGCTGTGGCTTGTCTCAGCGGAGACAGCGTCTCACGAACCACGATTTGATTTAGTTTTCAACGCATTAGGATTGAAGTTATGGCCTTCGACAGATATTGACTCCGATCCGCTCAATAGCGTTGAAGGGGGAATTTCCTGCAGTGAGATGAGCGAAACAAACGACTGCCAGAGGAAGGAAGTGCTTGACTGTTGATTGTGACATATTATAGTGGGCCACATTGATACGAATGTCGTGGACACATGGTACGAAGGGAGATCGAAAGTGTGACCATTTCCGGGCCATTGTTGTTGATGTCCATTATTGTTGATCCACTCATAACAGATTTTGAATAAATTTGTCTGTTTTCAAACATAGCAGGCAATTGTATTACGATCAATTCTCCTTTACAGATGTCAGTACAACATTCATGGCATGCTGAGGCTAATTGGCTTAAGTTCCTGCTCAGCATCCAAGCTGATGGTTTTTTTTGCATCGGGACTAGACTAAGAGAGTGCAGTCGAGTGTGGTCACAATTGTATCCTGGACTCGATACTAACATGCCACAGTCGGGAAGTAGAGTTCATAAAAATTTATAGGCGCACTCGTTCTAACAAGATGTGATGGGCAAGCGGGCGCATAGGCTTCGTCTACGACTTAAGCGCAGATATGAACAGACAGCGGATTTCCGGCAGCTTTCAGAACCGTGAGCTATACGTAAAATGTGATCCCTCCCGAGCACAAGGCTAATGCAGAGTTCTAAGTGCAATCAAGACAATAGCCTCTACCGTGACAGCCTCAAGACGGATCCAGCGATGACAAAATTCGAAATAACCACAATATATCGTTAAAAAGAGAAAAATAAGCCAAATTACCAATCAGATCATAAAAAATACTACACAATCCAAGGTAGTCAAAGCAAGATTTACAACTAACAGATCTCTTATAATAACACGATCTCTGGTTAGCTTCTTCCAAATTCCACTTCTTCGCGTATTCATCTTAGAGTTGGCCGTCGTAGTTTCAAGCCCGATCCAAATTATCCAATCACGGCTGCTATTGTAATGGACATACAGCTCGCGTGTTTCGTGACATGTGTTAAAGTCAAGCGAGCTCAGTTGGCATTGCCATTTCATCATTGAGAAACTTAAGCGTACACAAGAGTCTCGAAACGCTACCTGCAAACGGCGAACTTCGTAAACTTAGACATTTCATTCGCATGTAGTTTTTCTTTGTCACAGAGAGTTGCGAATTCTCTTTCAATTCAAAATTCCAAATATTATTTGTTGTGACATAAACCTGCGGAAACAGTCTATCAGGTGCTGGCAGGCCCAATAGAAAAATGTCTCTTGCCCCTTATCACCTTTTTGGACGAGGGAGCTTTTAACAAAATCGAACTCAAAGCAGTTTTATCGGCACTTAACATGCTGGAGATCAAACCGTCGTTTGTAGCTTTTATTCGTCAGTTTTTAACAGCAGGGCGCTAAACTCGATGATCGGTGCGTATTTAATTGATCAATTAAGAGATTTGTTCATTCACAGAGTATGTTGCAAGAGTGCGTGCTGTTGCACATACAAGTGCACGTTGCAGCCAAATCTATTACCTAAGCTCGAAAATCGGTGCACAGTTGTTATCAAAGGTAAACCACCAGTTCGGTGTACTCTCCTCTCTTGAGAAACGTAGCGGTGAACGAACCTCTACTGATACTTGAAAGCACAGGGTGCATTGTCATTGCCTACACAGACGATGGTCCTCGTGCAGTGTCTGCGAAATGTATGTTCAGGATGAAGCTGAAAGAATGGACTAGAGAAAACGGTCTAGGTGTCAATCCACAGAAAACGGATCTAGTCCAGTTCAGCCGGAAATATACGATACGAAATATACCCACGCTCAATATCTGGAACCCCTTTGAAATTTCTAGGTCTTGTGTTGGACACGGAAGGTCAATATCCTCGAACGAGTCAAGAAGACCTATGTGGGTCTTTACCGCTGTAAACAGGTTATAGTGTACATATAGAGGCATCAACCCCGCATGGTCCAGTGGCTATGTATTTCAGTATGGAGTCGCGATTTGGTGGACTGCGCTCGAAAAGAGCATCAACTTCAAACACACTTGATGGAGTGCAGCGGATGGCATGCGTGTGTATTAGACGAGCACTAATGGCAAGCCCCTTCGCAGATCTGAAAACACTCCTCAATCTCCCATCGATAAACGGAATCGGCAGACAGACAGCAGCTAGTTCGGCGATCAGGCTGAAATCACTGCATAAGTCGAATGAACTCAGTTCTGGACACTCCCCTACTCCAGGTATAGATCTACACCAGGACACCCAAAGGCTATGTGGAATGTGGAATTCTCAACCAGCACCTCCCCAGGCAGATTTCTTTCTAGACCTCTTTCGCCACGGTTCTGTACAATAGTACGACATTAGGACATGTGGTGTCGGCTCGATAATACGCTCTCGTTATCTTCCCAAGATGGCATATGTACATATGTTAGAGTTCATGTAACTTTTTCCTTACAGTATTAACGCCTTTTTGACATGTCACTATTATTACCTATCTGTAGCGACATCATATCGAAAGTCGCGCCTCTGCACAGGAACATCTGTAACAACCACAATTACCAATTTAAAAACTAATAATTTCTTAAAGATAATTTCAAATGATGCCATGACATTCTAGATACTTCTTTTCCTTTTCCTTTTTGTTCAAATCCAATCTCTTGTGCTTTTCAATTTGCATGGCTGCACCCATTCGGTTTCCAATAATATCTCTTAAAGATTCAAATTCTTGTCGTGAACTTTTTCTGTGTAACTCTTTAACGCTGTAATATTATATTGATTCCATCTCCCAAACTCTAATGTGCAGTTGCTCAGTTTCGTATTCAGCGTCTTTTCGTGATCTTTTGTTTTGTAAACTCTCCAACTTTAATATCGTTTTAATCAAGGCATATCTTCCTTTTATTGTGTTTAATGCTCATTACTTGTTGTAGTCTATTGTTCTTCTTTTGTATAATCCATTTTTCCTTCTGTTGTGCTTAACTTTCCCCATGGACGATTCATGTTTTACTTTGTTATGTTTAAAATCCATCTCGTGTTGAGTTAAATATTCGTGCCTTGCTCAAGTTTGCAAATACTTTAAAGTAACAATAAAGTGCACGAACTACTAGTTTTGTTTTAAAATATACCAACAGCTGTTTTAATTCATTACTTGTGTTTGAGTGACGTTCGCTTAACGGATTTAGTTGGTGTCAAGAATAGACATTACATTTCTGTAGCGACAGTCCCGTCTCTGCAGTCAGTACACCAATTACCTTGACTTAAAAGCAATGGAAGGTCTTTTTGTCAGTTTAACTTCTCGCTCTTGTTTTAAATTTACTTGTAATTAATTACGATATCCATTCATACTACATTCATACGATATCAAACACACTCTAGTGCAGTTATCCCGCTCATTTTAATTCTTGTTGTGATCTTAAACTTTGTAACTTCGTAACCAATTTCCCATTTGTTCTGTTCACATTTTCATTTGTTGTGTTTGATCAACCGCATTCCGACATGTGCTATCAGAAATGAAGTATGATAGAGATGCCCAACTTCTACATCTCTTGACCCTTAAAATTTTTGACAACCATTTTTTATATCGTTGCATTTACGTTATTTCGTGAATAACTGTCAAATATAGGCAATTCGTTCGATGGACTACGGGTCAATCAGCTGTCAAGTTGGACATCTTTGTAATACTTCATTTCTGATGAGTATTCCGGTTGTCTTTATATTAGGCTTGTTTTTTTGAGAATATGTACTCAGCTCAGTATTACTTTAACACGCCAAGGCACAACAAAACAAATTCCACTCAGTGATATTTGACAATCTCAGTGTTGACTAGACTAGACCGCGTTGAAGGACATCTATCATAGGTGGCACCTCACATACGATTCAGATAACACCACTGAATCACACAAGCCGCTGACAAAATTTTGAATATGCAGCAGAATTATCGGCATTGGTGTTCTAAATAGTCCGACATAGGACAACGTACCCCAATTTGTAATCCATCCTTTATTTAATATTCAAACGCTTCTGGTGAAACCGAATGATGAAGCAGAGAGGCGTTCAATTCGTATTTTGACATTTAATGCCACGATAATAAGGACACGAACCAACTTTTGACACAACAAAATAAAATGAAAAGAAGAGCGTTTTAATGAGTAACATTGCTGAGCTGAGTACTGAGTTCTCAATAAAACACGCCTAGTAGGCGTTTTACGTCACTTAGCGACAATAGTCATTTTAGTTCTGTGGAACGAAAGTTTCCTGCTGCTCATGTCATGGTTCGGTATTATGACTGAAACGCAACGGCGAGTTCGCAGTTGGTCTTTGATAGGGGTTGCTACGTGTTTTATCGATCTTACGAGGATGCTGTGGCAAAAAGTGGCAGGCTCAGGTTTCCATATAAAAATGCTCGAGTTATGCTCCACACTGTCCCCTAACCTAGTATTAAGTCGGCTTACCCAGCAACAGCGGCTTACCATAGCCAAGCCAATGATGGCTTATAAAGAAGTTCAAAACTAGGGTTTTTGCACTCGCTCAATGACTAGATTTCTCCAACTGTCGAGGGACATCTACGTCGTGAGTAAGTCGGTTTTTAACCCAACGGCTCATGCATTGTTGTCGGTTGAATTGAACTACCTCATTTTTCTGCTTTTCGTTGACTCTGAGAGAGTATTTGACATGGACCGACGGAAAACCATCTGAAATGCCTTGGAGAATTTTGGAATACCGCCTGTATGGTGCGTTTCACCTCCTTCACCAACGCAAAGGCGAGGATGTATATTACCGCCCCTGCTCTACATTATCTTTGAACGCCTCCAATAAATCCAATGATCCTTGACAGAAAATGTCATGACTTCTTCTACGCCGTGCTATCTAACTTCTAAGGCCGGGCCCAGGAAACACTACACGCGTTAGACCTCACGCCCCAGAAGAGCTAAACTGGTGCGAGGCATCTCTCGCGCTATACGGGAACTCAATCGAGGATGCCAACAAATTCTGGTACCTCTGGAGAGCGTTGTGCAGAGATAGAGTTACAGAAACTGACGTATTGTTTCGTGTTCACATGGCCCGCCATGCCGCACTTAAGCTTCGGTTATTCAATTTCATTGAGAAATTCGTACCAAGACAGCCGCCATTATTGCTTGCAAGCTCTAAGTTTCGTCAACAAAAATCTGAGAAGAATCTAGATTACGAACGAAGAGCTGTTGTGCAGAGCTTCACAGAAACACATCTCAGCAGAGATCCAATGTTGGAAGTAGGCCTGGATAGAACAAACATTGCGTGTGCCGGGAACGGATATTGCAAGGATGGCCCAGTGTATTGTCGAGGTCTTTGGAGGCGGACCATGGAGAAGGAGTATCGTCAGGCCGGTAAGTTCTTGTCGGAAGTGACTAGGCTGATCAGAGCTGCATTAAGACCGTCCGCAGAATCCTTGATTGCGCTACGTACACCATAGGAGCAACCCAATAAATTTGTCTTCTATCGCAATGATTCAGGAGCGTGCACATGGTCGAGGCCAACATTTCATGTGGTTGCATTTATACCGACATTCACATGAAGTTTAAAAAAAATGGCAAAAATTGTAAACACTTGTGCAATTCTCCACAAACTAAAAACCAGACGCTTAAAATATCCGTTAGCTACAAACAGAAAAAGCAGATTACCAGAAATCGCACGGGCAAAGAGTTTCTACCCTGCAATCTTTCCTATGAATTTATATTCCTATGAATATATATTACAGCGTCGTTATGTCAACAGCAAAGCCCCGCAGCGAGTTGAATTTATAAGTGGCCTTGAAAGGGCCACTTATTCACATCCTTACATTGTATGCATGTATGTCCATATGTGTCCCATCATTACAATAAAGAACTCTTCCGCAGAAAATGAAATGTTCGTGCATACATCCATATGCATGTAGTCGGTTTTCCAAATGATTTGATATCAAGAAAAATGTAATTCAATTGCTTGCTTTCATGTCATTAAAAATTTACCTTTTATTGCTTTAATCTTCCATTCAATTTGGTGCTTAATTTGACATTTCTTCTCTCCACTCCAGTACGACACACCCCACTGAATACTAAAGTATGAGAAGTACACATGGAAATAGGTTTCCCGTGGCATTTGTATTTTTGGCCAATTACTTGGTTACTGTGATTTCTATGTTTGGCTTCGTTCTCAAGGCAATTGGGATCGAATGCGATAAATGATATGCGTACGTACGTTTTTTGTACAGTAACTCTTATTGGTGTCTCGTCATTCATTGAGACCTTTGATGTTACCGGAAATGTGCCAAAATAATGCCGATGTACATATGTATGTACGAGTACATCTTCCTGATCAAGATAAATATATAGATATTACAATTCTACAATTTCTTCATACGCGGACGGGCTCTGACATTGAACAAGCCACAATACGGCGGCCCCGCTTTGATATTTTACAGACCCTAATATCGTTCACCCGAGCACAAATTTCTTTATTTTCCGAGGCAACTATTTGTGTCATTAATTCATTTTTTTTTTCAGGAATTTTAAATGCAGTAATTCCATTTTTTTTTTTCATGTAAAACGGATTTCAGGATATTTTACTTGTGCTTTGACATAGCATTTTAGCAAACTTGACAAAATGCGCACCACCGCGTTTTAAAGCCTCACCGCTCGAACGCGTCTATGTGATTCGGCCTTAATTCTTAAAAACATCGTAATCTTGTAACGTGGTTTTTAAATCATACGTTTTTTTTGCAAACGTATATACGCTTAAATAATAAGTTCACCCTAAAACGATATTTTACAATTGGGCTTACAACTAGACTTACAAACTAAAGGTTAGGGTGTTGGCTCAACAATAGTGGCCCAACTGATGTAAAGGGCGATTTTGTAAAAGCTAGAGGAAAGTTTTTCGATAGTACGGTCCATATAATTTAATGTTTGAAGATTATTTCATGCAAATGTTGACCTTGACTGCGCCTCAAATGGTCCATCCGTTTAGTCCAATTTTGGCATACTCTTTCCAACATTTCGGCCGGTATCTCACGAATAAATGCTTCAATGTTGTCTTTCAATGCGTCAATTGAAGCGGGCTTGTCTGTATAGACATGAGCTTTAACATAGCCCCACAAAAATAGTCTAAAGGCGTTAAATCGCACGATCTAGGCGGCCAATTGACCGGTCCCGAACGTGAAATAAAATGTTCACCGAACTCGCCTCTCAATAAGTCCATTGTTGCGCGTGCTGTGTGGCAAGTGGGACCGTCTTGTTGAAACCACATGTCATGCAAGTCCAGCTCTTGCATTTTGGGCAAAAAAAAGTTGGATATCATCTCACGGTAGTGCTCACCATTCACAGTTACGTTACGATTCGCATCATATTTGAAGAAGTACGGTCCAATTATGCCACCAGCCCATAAACCGCACCAAACTGTGATGGTGCGGATGCATTGGTAGCTCTTGCAATGCTTCTGGCTGATATTCACTCCAAAATCGATAATTCTGCCTATTTACGTACCCATTGAGCCAAAAATGAGCTTCGTCGAAACTGACCATAAAATGGAAGAAGCGCGCGATGAACTCTCTTAACAGAGCACGCATTTTGATAATAAAATTCAATAATTTGCAAGCGTTGTTCGTTTGTAAGACGATTCATGGTTAAATTATAGACCAAACTGAAGATGTTTGACAGTGAAACAAAACACGAAACGTGCGTCAGCTGTTTAAACCAGTGTTGCCAAAAGGATAATAGCTAAAAAATCACCCTTTTTTGTTTAATTTAGACAACTTCATAATTGCACCCAAATGCCCAAATGTCATCTACATGGAGCAACCGGAAGTGTTATGCAATGACTCTCAAGGACAAAGTGTGCATGTTGAAAAGGGCGATTTATGGTCTTAAGGCGGTCGCCAATGGAATTTCCTCTGATTCGTTCAATCATCATACGACAAATGCCAACGACAACTCAACATTCAAAAGGAACCAGACATTAAGGGCGAAAGTAAAAAAATTAACACCACAGAATACCAACAGCGAGTGGGTCGCCTGCTTTACTTAGCCAACTTCAGCAGACCAAATATTTCGCATATCGTGAATGGCTTTTTTCTCAATATGTTGAAGATCCAAGACGCCAGTACTTTAACACCGCATTAAACGTCATAAGATACTTGATCGGAACCAAAAAATTCTACCGAAGGACAAATCGACCGTACCAAGCATTTTCGGATTCTAACTGGGCAGCAGATACTGATGACAGGAAGTCCCAATCCGGATTCGTGTTTCTCTAAACTGGTGGAGCAATTCACTGGGGATCACGAAAACAAAAAATAGTCGCCACATCCAGCACAGAAGCTGAATACATCTCACTTTCATCAGTGGTAAAAGATGTTGCATTCTTTCGTAACTTCCTGCTCGAGCTCCAACTTACACATCGGGCATGTAGACTTATTCTGCGACGATCAAAGTGCCAAACACATCGCACCTTATCAGTCCAACCACGGGAAAACTAAGGATATCGATGTCCGCTACCACGGGATGTAATTGCTGAGAATGCCATAAACATCAAATTCCTAAGAATTGATCATATGAGAGCGTTCACAAAGAAAATGGGTATGGTTTTTGAATGTTAATGAATGAAGTTAATCAATTTAAGTTGAATAATAATTTAATCACTTAATCGACAAATTTTGTTTTTAAATTTAGAATTTAATGTTTAATATCTCATTTTTGAATATTAGCATAAATTTATGATGTAAATATTTCTTTGACAATTATGAACTTGAGTGGGGGTGTTATCACCAGAAGGAAAGGGCATCTATACTTTATTTAATTGAATTAATTGAATCACGGACAACTTTATAATTGCACCTAAATGTCAAATTCTTGTTGCTCCTTCTTTCTGTCTTCTCTTCTGTCAACCTTTTGTAAATTAAATTAATCCTTCGTTTTTATAAGCAAATACGAAGTTTTGTTTCTTTTTTATTAGCATTACGAATGTACACAATTTTGATTCATCGTACTATTCTATAACTTATTGTGCGGTTTGCTAAGAGGTGGCGTATGTTGTATTATTCCATTGAAACATGCGTTGGAAAGCTACTGTCATTGTACGTCATTTCAGTATATGTCATTCATTTGAAGCGTAAACAATAATCACTTTCTTCACTCTAATATGTCGATCTTTGTGACTGATAAAGTGTTTTTGCGGGGAGTTCTTCTTCATTACTTTAATATGAAGAAAACTGCTGCCGAAGTCATCGTATTTTGTTGGAAGTTTATGGTGAACATGCGCTAGCTGAGCGAAGGTGCCAAACGTGGTTTGGTGATTTTGACTTGGCCAACCAGCCAAATCAACGGCAAAGCCGAATATCCAGGGCGCGAAGGTAATGCTCTGTATTTGGTGGGATCAGAAGAGTGTGCTATATTATGAGCTGCTAAAACCGGGTGAAACCATCAATGGACAACGATACAGTAAGCAGAAAAAACAGTATAGTAGCAGAAAAACTTCCTGAATATGCGACCAGACACGCGGCAATAATTTTCCATCATGACAACGCTCGGCCCCACGTTGCTATTCCGGTTAAGAACTATTTGGAAAAAAGTGGATGGGAAGTTTTACCCCACCCGCCTTATAGCTGGATGGGATCCACAAATTGCCAGAAAGATGGGAAAATAGATCATAGATTCAGATGGACAATACTATTGTACATGTTTTTATTAAATAAACGTTCAAATTTTGAAAAAAAAAAAACCGCAAGAAATAAGTTAATGAAGTTAGACCCATATATGAACCGAGCCACAGCAACGGTTGGCCGGGTATGCTAGTATTATTATATATATGAAAGTTTGGATGACTGCGATTCAATCAAACTAAACAGATTTGAATGGGTAATATTTATATACAAAATAATACGCGACAAGCGCAGTTTTCAGACTGCTTTATTCTTTTCAAAAAAGCTTTAATCTACCTTAATACAAAAAGCGATAATGTGACATGTGCTTATTGTTTCAAGAAGCGCGGGCAATGAAACTGCGGTGTTATGATATTTGAGCTGCTGGCCTTGGTGGAGCTGGGCAATGCAGCTTTAATTACAGGTACGAGGTGTGTGTGCTAACTTGCATAATATACATGCTCAGTGTCCCAGAACAGAGACTTTTCTGAGGAAACGTAGTTGCAATTTTCACATCGAGGTCCATAGAACTGCGTTACCAAACACATTTTTTGGTAGTCTTATGGTCCTTTCAGAAGACTGGATGGCGCAGTTTGTTACTCCCAGTTCAAGCTAACACGCTTTCATCCGGGTTTCAAATCTGGTCCAGTCATCATATGCCGTTGGGATCAAATTAATGACACCATCACTGGTGGTCACTGGAGTCGTAGTCTGACGGTGGGTATTACAGTGGATGGTCTAAGTGTGCTGGTGAATTCACTAGCAGCCCCTTCCTCTACCATATATCTTTTTCCCTTAGCCAAATGTAGCCAATGGACTCCTATGATCAATTTGTAATCTCGCCAGTATCCCCCAACCCAGAGCGTCTACTTCACAGAACACAACTCTCACAACAGAATAGCAACGCCTCCAAACGCCTCCAACGTTGACAGCCTTCCTTCAACTATATCAAAATGATAATTTCGAAAAAATGTTGCCCTGTCCCAAAGCTCAGCGGTACTTAAAGTGCAACGTATCCAGAAAAGGCACACAAGGAGTCAAAGCAGGTGAAGTACTCTGCCGGATGTACACCGTATTCGAATGATTCTGTATACGTTTGTCACTCAACTGCATACGGGGGACAACCAGCTTCCAAGAACTTAAGACCATCGATGGACAGGAACGAGCTACGTACAGAGAAGTGTGTAGGAAGCTGGGGCTGTTAGAAGACGATAACCATTCGGATTCTACGATGGAGGAAGCAGTACTGTGTCGCTCACCACAAAAGTTGAGCGAACTCTTCGCTGTATTAATTAGCACTTGCGGACAGCTCAACCCAATCCAGTTGTGACAAAAATTCATGGAAGCCTTGTCAGAAGATATTTCGCACAGGTACCAAGGAATCGATTTATTCACAAACATGATCGCAACAAAGCACCGCGTCAGGAAATTCTAATGCCAACGAGAACCAAGTCTCGGGTACGGGTAGTATGGCCATAAGTAAGTAAATACAGTACACGTCGATTCTTGCGTTCACGCAGCATCTAAAAACATGATCTTGTAATCAGAGTTGAACAAGAATGCACGTCGATAGATGCTTCTTTTGTCGTTGTGCCATATGTCTGGCTGATACGCCAGTCGCCGGTAATGCTCTGTACTGCTTTCCAGATAATCGGGGTCAATACTATTACTCAGTCCCGGCAATCGGTCGCAAATCTAACGCTTGCACTTGGTGGAGCAAGGCAGCAAGGAACGATAACGATTGAAGGACCATCTTAGTGTTTTAGCTTGGGAATCGATCTATTGGCAGATGCGCAAGTTCGAAGGTACACTAAAAAATAAGAAATTAAGCTCCACAACATCGCCACTCGCCTGATAATTGTTTGTCACAAGTTTGACACTTTCATAAATGCTCTTAAATGTTCAGACTTCCGTCCGCACTTAATAAGACTGATCTTAAACTTTCAGACTTCCGGCCGCACTTAATAAGACTGATCTTAAACATTCAGACTTCCGGCCGCACTTAAAAGACTGATCTTAAATTTTCTTACTTCCGTCCGTACTTATAAGACTGCTCTTAAATTTTCTTACTTCCGTCCGCACTTATAAGACTGCTCTTAAATTTTCAGACTTCCGTCCGCACTCGATGAAAAATTAAGACATTTACTTTCAACCACAGGCGACAGGTACTCCTTCCTGTTGGACTAAAAACTCGTCAACAAAAAATCATTCACTTAACCAGACAAGTTTCCATTAGTGCAACATCCAGCTTCAATTGAACCGAACATCATCGCATCGGAATCGGAACCACTGAGTGCCGAGCATTCCGTATACGTGCCTCCATTTCCAGTCACCATATAGACTGGACCATTTCCCATTCCAATGGGATTAAGGATTTCCTGTCAACGTGTTGTTTACGAGTTTACAACCGACCGTGATGCAAGTACCACTAAAGTAAGTCATGCAACGGTTAGCTGACACAAAAAAGGATACAAAAGCCGGTCAAACCTGCTCCCAGTCTGTGGGTTGGTTTTGCATTAAAAGATATTTATTGTGTAACTCTCTCTCTAAAGCGGTCGCATGGCACTAAGCTGAAAATCGAAACAATAATTGAATCCGATTGCATTCGATTGCATAGGCCTTGCGTGTGAGCAAAGTGAGCGAACATGACAACAACCAAATGGAATGGGAATTCGGGGGCATTCACATTCTTTTAAGGAAATTTTTGAATAGATGCACATATTTTTTAATATTCTGGCGGTACTCGTAAAAATACTTGAGTTTGTTAAGGAGCCGGCAGACTGGTCTTGACCGTGACCGGTTAGTCGAGGTGTGTGACTCCGGCAAATGCACCCACATTTACGAGCACACGCTGCCAAGTGAAATGTCCGGTAGATGAAGTACATCGGTAGTTACAAGTTGATGCAAACAAATTGTGTGGCTCTCTTGTACAACACACGTTAAAGACCAAACTTGGTCTATGCTCAAATCATTGACTTTGGCATGGGCTCAGTGAGTTCTTGAACAAGAGAGAACAGAAAAAAAAGAAACATTCATAAACTCCTCGGTCGTGTTGCCTGAGGGCTGAGGCACAGCCGCACACCACGTAAAGAGGTTCATTGCACACTGGGTCGACGATTGTGGCATTACGATGAAGTGCAACTAGGGAATGCATTTAAAGCGGTGGTGGGTGGATGGACGGCGGTTACTGGAATACAAATGTGCACGCCCTAGTTTTCCTTTCGATCCCCCCAACACCACCACCACTCGCAGTCGCTTTGATTGGAACACTTTCGCACGCCACCAGGCTTTCAGTTTTGTTATGTCATAGACGAATGGTCGGTGCTGTCACGAAGTTGAAGCTCCTTTGGCTGTGTTACACTTTGGCTGCTCGTTGAGGCCGAAGGCGGTATACGGATCGCTTTTAAAATACCTCTCAGATAATTACCACCAGATGGGTGTCGACGGTGGCAGGCTGGTGGTACTGATGGCAAGATGAGTTCATGCCAATTCCCGGGGGGTAATTAAAAATGATCAGCGGTGCATGTGACTTGTTGTTGCATTTAACCGTCGCGCTAGGGGAGCGCAATTAATTTCATTAATTGCCATTGCCTATCGCGATTACACCGTATTTATGAGATCCAGTTGGGAACGCATAAAAACGAATTATGACATTGATCAATGTTGTAAGACTGTCCGGGGACCGACACTGCTGTGTGAGCGGACTTTTTCCTGTCTGACGCGCATAAATTTGCAGCCATGTGATTTTGTGGTGTCAATGTTCATGGGTTTTTGGTTTCGTATAGTCATTTAGGTGGTCATTCAGAATGGTTGTCTGCTACAAAGTTGACGACGATGAGCCACCAGAAGGAAATTTGAGCATTGACTCGTCCTGAAGACAATGTGGTGGTTGTTGACGTGTAGAACAGACACATTCGGGTACTCTGTTTTTATTTGCTTGAACTGAGCGTATTTATGTTCGCTGGCTTATTTGTTGGCTTTTCGTACAAGGAATTTTTATTAAGCTGAAAAAGGGTCCCATCGGTGGCGTTGAATCTAGCTGCCTGGGTTCGATTCGCGGTACGACCAAAATAATTGTTCACAGCCCCTCCGCTTTTGAGTCACTGATAATGCTCAAGGTGTAGTGACTGTCTTAAACAAGATTCTCAATCTTGGCCGTTCGGTGTCGACGTAAAACAGTAGGTCCCTCCCACTCGTGAGAGAAAAATGATGCGCACAACATGAAAGGTTGCTGAGAAGCTAGGCCCTGGCACTCTTCGCGCTGTAGCGCCACCCATATTTTATTATTATTATTATCCTTACAAATTAAATTAGCATTGGTGAGTAAGTATTGGCATATCTACTAAAATGAGTTTGTGACCACTACAAAATGGTTTGCGACGTTCGTGTGATGAGAGCGGCGGAACTGTCAACTGATCATCACTTGGTGTTGTGCACGCTGTACCTCACTAATAAAGTACCTCTCCTGCCAAGACGGAAACCACCCTCAAGAGAAACTACAGAACAGTGAGTCACGGCTAAATTCTGCGCGGCACATATCTGAAAGGTTTGAGCGACTTCCAACTGTTCCATCATGTGTAGAGGAAGAATGGCGACTGTTTTCAGTAGCTCTCATTGCCTGTGACCGGGATGTTTGTGGAGTGAAGCTGGTGGTGAGAAAAGAACTGCCTGGTTAAGAACGCCCGGGATTCAAGAAGCGATCAGAGAGAAGATTAAAACCTACAGAGACTGGATTCTCTTGAGGGACTCTTATTCTCGTGGCGGGTACACTGGGGCGCGAAGAACATGCAAATTGGCTGTTCGAGCAGATAAAGAGCAGTCCTGGAAGGAGTTTGCCGAGAAGTTGGCAAGCGACCATAGATCTGCGAAAAAGGTGTTCTGGCAAACCATTCGCCGACTCAGAGGAAGAAAATTCTCCATCATCGAAGGAGTCAAATCCAAAGGTGGTGTGCTGTGGACATCTTACGCAGATGGAGGTGCTTAATCCCGAACAGGGCACCGAGTATGGCAAGCCCGGGGTCTTGAGTGGGACGGAGAATAGTCCAACGATGGATGGAGGAAGTCATTTTGGCGATTGAATCGCTAAAAGTTGGGCGGTGTGGATGAAAATTGGCCAAGCATGCTTAAGGCAATGGGTAAGGAAGGAGTTTTGTGTCATTAAAGTGGTCTGGGAACGTGGTGAGACGTGGTGGGGATTGGCAAGCTGGGGTGATTGTCCTACTTTTTAAGAAGGGCGACAAAAGAGGTTGCAGTTCATATCTCTTTTAAGTCTCCCCGGGAAAGTCTACGTTAAGGTGTTGGAAGCGCTTTCTAGAGCTATGGTCGAGCCCAGGATAGGGGATGAACAATACGGCTTTCATCCCGGTAGAAGTACAACCGACCAGCTTCACACTCAGAATGGTACTTGAGAAGGCTTGGGAGTATGTCAAGCAAATCTGCAGTTGTTTTGTGGATTTGGAAAAGATATACGACTCTGGAGTGTTCTGCAGGAGTATGGGGTTGAGGGTCCTCTTCTGAGGGCCAGTCGCTTAGCTGTGTTCGGGTTAACGGTGCTAAATGAACACATTTTCACCGTGGACGTTGGACTTCGCCAAGAGTGGATCTTGTCACCTCTCCTTTTGATTGTATATATGGACTGGATGTTGCAGCGCAGCCGAGGCGAGGAATGTTTCACATTCGGAGAGTTGAGGGTAAGTCTTCCTCTTTTTGTACATGACTTAATGATCCTCACATCTTCGCAGACAGAACTCCAACGCGCACTCGATAGGATTATGCTGATGCTGGAATGAAGGCCAACGTGGACAAATCGAGGGTTATGGTCAGCTCCAGAACGCCTGTTCAATGCACTCTACAGGTTAGTGGAGTCCCATTGAAGCAGGTAAAGAAGCTTAAGTATGTCGGGGTCTTTTTCACGAGTGATGGAAAGATTAATGCTGAGCCTTCCTGTAGGATTGGTCAATCTGGGTCAATTTTGAAACAGCTTGGAAGATCTGTAATTAGGAAGGCCGAGCTTGGTATCAAAGCCAAGTTTGCTGTTTTTATTCCAACTCTCACCTATGGTCATGAAATTTGGGTAATGGCCGAAAGAATAAAATCGCGAATTCAAGCCGCTGAGATGAGATTTTTCCGTGCTGTTGTGGGAATTACTTCCCGAGATAGGGTGAGAAACACAGCAGTGCGAGAGGAACTCAACATTGGGGAGCTGCTTCTTCGAACGGAGAGGGCTATGCTTCGTTGGTTTGGTCACGTGGCACGAATGTCCCCTTCATCACGACCTACGAGGCGGATTCCATCAGGTAGGCAACCGCTTGCAGCAAAAACTCGCCACGTAACGCTTGGGCATAACTCCTAGTGAGTTAGAGTCGATGGCGGAGGATCGAGTTGCCTGGAGATCTCTGGTGCGCGGTGTACCCCGCGGACCCTTTAGTGGATCATGCGGGTCAGAAAATGATAATGATGGTGATGATGCTTTGATGACAATTGGATGAAGCACCTTCATATGATCAACATACAGCAAACACCTACCGTGCTTAACTGAAAGTATAATTCCATTGATGAAGATAATGAATAATAAAGGGCACTCAATTGGCTTGGATAGCGAATTTTCAATTGTGATTTGTTGAGTTCGATTTAGAAGAAGTCTAAACACCGTGTAGAAAGAAGTCGACCACGAAAGAAGAATAGACTGTCTGGTGATAGTACGAGGGGCGTTCAATCTATTCTCGGTATCGATATGAAGGAAAATGCGAATTCAATTTTAATTGTTTTTATATTATTTTATTATATATAATCTCCCCTAACATCAATGCATTTGTTACATCTTGAGATAAGCTTTTTTAATCCCTCAAAAAAATAAATTTCCTCTTTCTCTGCAAAATAACCATTTATTGCCGACTTGAGTTCTTCATCATCCCAAAATCTTTTTCCACGAAGACATTGTTTCAAATCCGGAAACAGGAAATAATCACTAGGGGCAAGGTCTGGACTATAGGGTGGGTGTTGGATTTCTTCGAAACCACAATCTCGCGCAGCAGCCTTAGAAACTCGGGCCGTGTGAACAGGAGCGTTGTCATGAAGAAGCAACACACCCGCTGCGAGTTTACCCCGTCTTTTCTTTTTAATTTCCTCCCGCAAATTATGTAAAGTGAAAGCGTTGGATGTGGCGTTGATGGTTTCACCTTTTTTTTTTGTACCCAATGAGCAAGATTCCCTGCGAGTCCCAAAAAACTGTGGCCATGAGCTTCCCGGCAGACGGAGTGACATTGAACTTCTTCGGGGGGTCTGTTCCTTTTATATGCCACTGCATGGACTCTTGTTTGATTTCAGGGTCATAGTGGTGGACCCATGTTTCGTCACCAGTAACAATTCGATCCATAACACCGTCGGCGTTCTCACTACACATCTCCAAAAGCTCTCTACAGCATGCGATTCTCACTTTTTTCTGAGGCGCTGTGAGCATTCGTGGCACCCGCCTTGCACTGACCTTTGAAAGGTTAAGATGGTCATGAAGAATGGTGTGAATGGTACCAATTGAAAGCTTGGTGATCTCTCATCATTTTCACCTTTATTCGGGCATCCTCAAGAATAGGTTTTTCGACTTCTTTGATGCTTTCTCCTGTACAAGCAGTAGCCAGGGCGCCGGAGCGGGGGTCGTCTTCAATGCTCTCTCTCTCTGCCTCTCTTGAACTCACTTGACCACTTTTGCACAGTTGATAATGAAGGTTCGGAACGCTGGTAAACAGCCAGCATCTCTTCATGAATAGTTTTTTGACTTTTTCCTTGCTTAGTGAGAAATGTAATTACAGCGCGATGCTCAATTTTCACCATCATCGTCTCAGTTTCCATTATGATTCTGTTTAACTAGACATAAAACGCGAATTAATGATCGCATTTATATGAAATTTTACATGAATGCACTAAAATAATAGTATTACTTGATAAATAAGTCAATTTATATATACAACCACAACTTCACCCCGATACCGAGAATATATTGAACGCTCCTCGTAGATCGACCAGACATACATAAAACCATGCTGTTCCTCAGACTTGTGTTCTTTAATTAGGAACCGGCCGATTGCCGAAAGCTCACAGATTCCTCTGTAGTTTCCTGTATTAATTGGACCTGACAGAAGTTATTCCTCGGAAGCGGACAGCTTTGGCCCCTACGACAGGATCTGTGGGCCATCAAGACAACGCAAGGCCACAATCATTGATATCTCCGAGAGGTTGGGACGTCCTTATGCATTCAGTTCGGACCAGGTGACTACCTGGAACCTGGTTCCAGTCCCATGCGAATGATTTTGGTGAAAAATTGAAAAGTAAGTGCAAAAAGAAAAAGTTCGCCTCAAAAGAGGCTTTTTCGGCAGTAGCCACTAGAGCTTTAACGATAGAGCGATGATGGTATGTCAAGAAATAAAACCAACAAAACGACGCAAACAGTCCCAAATCGGACCATGTTTTAAAATACAACCTTAAATTTACTTACTATTGTAATATTATTGCACATGGACATTCGGTTTGTTGCCGTCGATCCGAAAAATGTTGTTATCAGGCAGCCCTAAAACAAGATTCAAACAATGTTACATGGAGCAATTTGCCGACAGTATCGCCGATACTTCGATCGACCATAACACTTAATCATGGAGATTGACTGAAATACTGTGCCTTAGTGCTGCATATGACGTCCCATCGCTTAGCTTTTATAGGCAATCCACCAATTGCCTTCTTCGTTAACCTCATTTTAAATGTCTTGGGTCAGTGTGTTATGGACGTGATTTACTGCAGCCAAGAGTAAAGGCCTTTGTTCAGCCGTCGCGACGGTCGTTTTATTTCCAAAGCCCATAACTTTGTTGCTAATCCTTCCAATTTGAAATCCTCTCCGTTTCACTCGTTTGGCGAGTCTTTTATTGCTTTCCGTGAAAGTTCATAGACGGTGGATAGAATTTCTATTACCCCCGCCCATGACTTTGGTGCCGTATTTTATATCCCCTTAAAATGTATCTAATTTTAACCCTTTACGGAGTCTAAGGGAGGGGATACTCCGCTTTGAATTTATTAATTAACGTCCCTATGTCCACGCGTAATGCGTGCATACGCACGTTCGCTTATTTAAATGTCAGCGAAAATCAGAGGACCAAGGATCTGATGGGCCAACATCTGTAATGGTGTTTTCTAAGTATTAACACATTGCCTACTGGCTCCCCAAGAGGTCGATTTTCCCCTGCCGCTGCTGCTACGTCTCATCGCTTTACTGTCAAAATAAATTTCCATGTTCGCGCATAATTCTGGTTAAACACAAAACAGTTGCGACCCCACTCCGGTGTGAATTCTCATATTTATTAGCACTTAACCGCGACAAACTCGCATGGCTTCCCCCAATTAGAACGTATCTACATAATCTGTAGCGACAGCTCCAACATCCGAAGATTGCTGATTGCTCTCGGTGCCAGCTGTTTGAGTTGATGCTCCTAGCCTGCCCCACACCTGTACAACAGCAGTTGCTCATTCCCACTTATCCACTTCTATTCTCGTCGCGGCAATTGGAAGTTTTCCACAGTGGCACAAGCAAACGCCTGCACACGGCAAACTACAGACAGGTAGACATGTTTCAACCCCACACATGCACGGGTGCCAGGCCTTCTCCTCCTAAGCCTGTACATGCCACACCTTCGGTGCGGGATTACATCATAATGGCAAGTCGCCGCAGGAGAGTTCAGTGATTGATTTAGGTCCCGCGATTCGATTCGTCGGAGCGAGCTGGAAAGGTTATCTGGCCACATCAAGACGTCAGCCTCGGTGAGCACGAATTGCAAGTACTAGGGTACTAGTGCCTATCTTCATGCGACGAATGCTGGTGGTGCTTAGACGGACCGCTCACGCTCCGCGGGTGGTTTATTGCAAATCGCTGCACTGCAGTTCCGTGATCGGCACCCATTGAAACTGATTTCGCCCATAAATCGATGCTGCTTCTTGAGGAGTGATGGGTGGGTGGCTGGTGACACTTATAACCATTTGCGAGCTTTCGAGGAGATGTGCGGTTGTTGTTGACATTCGATTGACTTGAGCACTAATTGAAGACTGAAACAGGCCGTTGACGGCCAATTAGCTGACAACGACAGCACAAGCAACATCGGAGACGCCTGGGGTGCGAGGTGATGATTGATTGCTGTACGCCACGAAGTCCGCAATCTTATCGATTTTGGGAGGGTGCTCCCGGGGTTGCTGATGAATCATGACCTGCTAGGGGTGCCTGATATGCTAATTGCCCGAGTTTATGGCTTCCGCATGATAACTGGTGATATTTTAATTTGAACGACGGATACGACACAATAATCGACGGCACCCTTTAACCCCCATCACGTACCACATTCGGGAGCGGGGTCCCATTCGCGTTCGATGTCAGACCAAAATGTCACTTGGACCAGTTAAACCAGCAGTTAAGCTCCGAAGTGAGGCGAAGAAAAGCCAAAGACTTGTCGTAAAATGAGCCGAAAAAAGAGGAAAATGTGCAGCACAGCTCAACGACACCCTCGGAGCACGTCGCCGCCGGCTGTAGGCAGTACCATCATTTTGCATTGCATTTCCCCCTTTGTGGTGCGGGAACTCCGGATGGGGACAATGGCAAAGTACGTTCCCACGATTTCCGAGCTCTTGAAAAACACGCCTCGCAGCAAATCCGGTCTCGGAGTTCGGTTGTTTGTTGTCTTTAGAGTCGTTTGGCTGTCATCGTGTGGTTCAGTCGAGATGTTGACTCACAGCAAAAGAGAACCCCACCAACTGAACACCGCGAACATCAAGTGAGGGATGGGAACAGAGTGTAGAGTGTGTCAAGCAAGTAGAGAAACGATTCTTATGACACGAAGCAATTTAACGGTGTGCAGGGCATCGAATGTTCAGAAATAAAATTTAGTTAGAAGTTAAGAAGATTTCTTGACTAAATTCAATTCCCGCCACGAACAACTTTCATAATTCACAGTCTCTCCCCACTTGACAGATTAATAACACGTGCAACGCGAGCGGCTATTCAGGTCTCCATTTAAGATGCTTGGCCAAAAGAAAACTTTCAAAGTTACGTTCTGGCTCATGATAAAGGCGCCGTACGATAGACAATGAAACGTCTTACACTCGACCGCAATTTCTATTATCAACTTTAACAAGAGAGGGGTTTTTGGGTTTTTGTGGGTAGCTGTTGTTATGTGTAATAGTCTAAGAAATATAAAAAATTCTAACTTTTTTGGTTTTTTATCAGCGATACGATTTTTTTTTCACGTGTAATTGTAAACTAAGTGTGGCATTCAATGAGTGTCTTCGTTATATTTTTAATAATCCTAGATCTATTAGTTCTAGTCAGAATACACACAGTTGTAGAGCGGCCATTTCTTGTCGCAGCGTTACGATTTACCAGGCGCAATGCAAAGAACAAATTCATCAACACCATTCCAGAAAACCACTGGCGCAAAGGACTGTAGTCTGACTACAGATCCCCTACCTGGGGATCTGGCTAGATCAGTATCTATATTTTAACAAACATGTAGATGCTGCTCTGGCCAGGCGCTTTTGCTATTAAAAAAGAAACTGTTTTACGACAGCCAACTCGATGCGAGGGTGAAGGTTATCTGGTACATGGCCTTCATCCGGCCAATGCTCACCTATGGCTGTCCCTTGTGGTTCAACTTGAGTGCAAGCTTGATGGAAAATAATCGGTTGTTTGAGAGGGCTTGTCTTAGGGCTTGTCTTAGAAGCCTTTCTCCATTTAGACAAGAACTGACTGTTACAAGATATAAATGCGGTACTGCTCATCTACCACATCGCCAGATCAACTGTGGATGAGTGACTCAACTACAACCGTTCCGTCGCACAACGATCTGAGGAGGGTCTCCTCCGGTTCAGTACGGCGGTATCAAGGAGAGATGTTCGGGATGTTGCAATGCAACACCGAAAATTCTGGTGGCTGGGGAGAGGGGGAACTCTCTCGTCGAACCCTTTAGACCCGGGATAGAAAGGGTAGTACGTATCCCCGAAAGGGGGAGCAGTCGGTTACTGTCTTGCAGCAATTGAGATGAAAATCTATGAACGGTAAGCCATGGCCGACCTACATAGCCTAGGGTAGTTTTTAAGGTAGTTTGTAAGTTGTAAATAAATAATAATAAAAAAAAAATAAAAAAAATGGCGAGTATTCACATGCGTACACCTGCGTGTACCTTTGTGTATACACTGTATATTTTTTTTCTCAATATTTATTTGAACAGTTAAGATAATTAGTCTTTAAGCATATGTCGAAAGACATAAGATAAGATTAAGTTTAGCTTAGAGCGCCCGCGCAGTGCCAGTAAGTTAGAAAAAGTAACAATGTTCGTCTAACTAGTTTTAAGCATTTTTGTCTAGTAATTAAGCGTGTTATGAATTTTTGGAAATAAAAATGAATTAAAAAAAAAGAACATTCCAGAAGAATCTACTCTTACATTTGTATTGTGAACCGTAACCATTGCAATAACCGCTTTACTAAGACATCCAGAATTAAGTGTATTTAAAACACCATTTGGTCTTATATTGTTCGTTTATTGGGTCTATAACTTTGAACGTTCATTTCAGAAATATACGTACAATAGTATTATTCAAAGTATTGCCTATCTGAAGCTATGACTTTTTTCCCCTCTTTCTGGCAATTTGTGGATCCCATCCCAACAGAACTGCACCGGCTTGGCAGCCAAGAATGAATCAAGCCAATTTTTGATATTCTGCTCCGTGAACCGTATTTCAGTGAGGGCGTTCTGCATCGACCGGGATAAATGGTAGTCAGAAGGGGCACGGTCTTCACTGTTTTCCAAATAGTTCTTAACCGGAATAGCAACGTGGGGCCGAGCGTTGCCATGATGGAAAATTATTGCCTCGTGGCTGATGGCATATCCGGGGTGTTTTTCGGCTACTGCTCTCTTCAAACGAATTGTTGGATATTGTGTTCGGTGGCGTTGTCCATTGATGGTTTCACCCGGTTTTAACAGCTCATAATACAGCACACCCTTCTGATCCCACCAAATACAGAGAATTACCTTCGCGCCATGGATATTCGGCTTTGCCGTTGATTGCTGGTTGGCCAAGCCAAAATTACTACTTTTAAATCGTGCAAACCACTATAGGCACAGTCGCTGAGCTAGCGTATGTTCACCATAAACTTCCACCAAAATACGATGACTTTCGGCAGCAGGTTTCTTCATAATAAAGTCATGAAGAAGAACTCCCAGCAAAAACACTTTTTCAGCCACAAAGTTCGAGATATTTGAGTGAAAAAAATTGTTTACGCTTCAAATGAATGACATATAATGAAATGACGTACAATGACAGTAGCTTTCCAACGCATGTTTCAATGGAATAATACAAGTTACGCCATCTCTTAGCAAACCTTCCGAATTAAGTTATGTACCCAATAGTTATCGGTTTAATATTCAAGACTCATATAATGATTACACTGATCAACAGTAAAAATACTCGAAATATACTGAATATTGTTTCTCATAGTATTCGACCTATAAATAACGGACAAAATAATCGGTTGCTCAGATTACGTATAGGAACACAACGACACGCATTTGTACCTCTTTATCGAACGAGGTCGGTTCTAATGGAAACATACATCGTTTAAATCAGCTCCCCTGTGAGTAAGTTTGTAAGGTTTGTTTTAAATTTCAGTCAAATTGCGTAAGAATAATATTTAAAGCACATTTAAGTCATCAAATGAAACTAGCTTGTGTTAATTGTCTAAATAACCCATCAGTGTAAAACATGGGCACCACACATGTGTTGAATAAGGCTTCATCGACAGCTGACTGGTTGGCTTAATCTTTCATGTTCTGCAATGCCTATGATATGGAGAGAGCCTCAGAGTCACACAGATTGTTACTTCTGTTGCACCAATGTTAAGGAATTTTCTCGAAAATGCAAGCATACCATTAAATATGCAGATGTCTCTTCTGTAACAAAGCCAGCACCAGAAATTTGTCCAGTTCCAAAGCCACCTTCTGGACGTCTTTCGGACACAGAAAGTTCGTCATATTGTTCAGAAAAAGTCATGGATGATCCCGAATTTGACCTTATCACTCAGATTGAGCTTAGTGACCTCGTCAGAGACTTGAATGTGTCAAAACAAAAAGCTGAAATACTGAGCTGAAGGTTAAAGAAGTAGAATCTGCTCAACACTGGTGAAAATTACAGAGTACCGTGAACGACAAAGTGAATTTCTTCCTTATTTCTCGAAAGCCGATAACTTGATATATTGTAATGCTACAGCCTGTCACAGGGTTATGAGTACAAAACCGATGAAAGGCGGCTCTTCATCGACGCATCAAAGGCAAGTTTGAAAGCTGTATTGCTTCATAATGGAAATAAGTGTCCTTCAATACCTCTAGCGCATGGTGTAAATTTAAAAGAAACCTATGATATTATGAAATATATATTGGAGAAATTTGAATATACAAATGTAAATGGTCCTTATGTGCGGATTTAAAAGTTGCTCTACTTCTTGGCCAACAACCACGTTATACAAAATTTTGTTGGTTTTTATGTTAGTGGGATAGTAGAGCACGATCGCAACACTTTGTGAGAATAGATTGGCCTAGAAGAACAAAAATATGAATAATCCGTCTTTGGTCGAACCGCAGTGTGTTCTCCACCATTCTACCACCATTACACATCATATTGGGGCTTATTAAAAACTTAGTGAATGCAATGAAGAACCAACCTTGTGTTAATTTTTTGAAACAAAAGCATCGCATGCTGGATGCTGATCACAAAATGGGATGCAACATGTAGATAAAAATGAATTTTTTGCATTCTCATCGGTTATGTTGTTAAAGGCTCCTTCTATAAGTGGAAAGGAACAATGGTATATGTCATGAAGCTTAGTAATTTTGCAATGACACGTACCAACGTGTGGAGCGTCTTTTCCACGGATCTTAATGTAGATCAGCGAGTCTTTCTAGCGTTTTAGTAGGAATTATGAATGAGGATGAACTGTGCTTTTTCCCGCCTTGGGTATAGGTCAGGTTAGGTTAAGGTGATTGCCACCACTGTAGCAGTTGTGGCAGACTTAGATCCTGGTTGGATCTCTTGTGATATCACTACCCGTTGCTCTACACCAGTTCTTATTTAGTCCAAAGAGACTACACTAGCACCTGGAATCTATGTAATGTTATACAAGTGGCCTATTTTGATGACTCCACTCCTGTGCCGATTTACAGTCAATTTGTTTTATTGATAAACTAAGCTATGTCCTGTATCTTCAAGTGTCATATTTCCTCTAGGTTGATGAACAAGTAGTTGCGTAGTATATCATTTCTAGTTCTGGACGAGTGCCGAGGAAATGAAGCGTAGTTTCTTCTTCCTCCTTGTCTCTAGAGCTTCTGTATGTGGTGGTGAGGGACTCCCATTCTTCTGGCATGCAAACCAAGAAGGCAGTGGTCGGTAATAATGCCCACAACGTTCCTTATTTCATTCCTGTTTAGTTTTGGGATTGTGTTTGTTTTGTTTGGATTTATTGGAGGCCAAATAAGCCTCGCCTATATGCATCTAATTCCGTAGATCTCAGATATGCGGTGTTGATGGCATCTGTAAGTAACAAGGTGTTTAGTACTTAAATTGAGAAATATGGGGTGTCCTGATTATTTGCCAGTGGCAGTCCCACCCATATTCTCGCTAACTCGTCGGCCCTTTTGTTGACTGGAAACCACTATGCACAGGCACCCAGCATAGAGTTAGGTTGCATCTAACCGCTATCGAGCTAAATGATAGACGGAAAAGTTTCACCATCTCCGATTAATTGATGGTGTATCCAGACCCTTAATGGCCGCCTAACTGTCTGTGTAAATGGCTGTAGATATCTATCGGTTTCATTGACAGTAAGCGGGCAGCCTCTTGGATAGCTCTTACATTTGCCTGGAATACACTACAATAGTTAGGCAGTCGAAGAGACAGGGAAAAGGATATGTCTGGCGATGTCCGATGCCTTCCTATGTTTTTGAGCCATCTATGTAGATTTCCTTACTTAATCCTTTGCCCAGTCTTCCTTCTCGGGGATGAATGTTTTGAACCCAAACTCGAAGTCGCTCTGTATAATCTGTATGAGTTGGTATGCGTTTGCATTTCTGATTATCTCGGTATGTCCTGGGCTGTATGATCTGTTCCAGCGATTGCATTTCTACAGCCTTAACGCTGCCTTGGTAGCTGCCAGATTCCCATAGATGTCCATGGGAAGAAGCTGTAGCAATGTTTACATAGCGGCTTGGTGGGTGGATCGCAAATCCCCAGTGATGCAGATACACGCCGATCTTTGAATACTGCTTATCAATTTAAGATTGGTTTTCTTATTCAGTGATGGCCAACAAAGAAGGATACCTTATCTTAAGATGGGTCTAACAACATCCGCATACATCCTGTAAGCCGTTCTTGCTTTAAGTCCTCATTTGGGGCCAAAGATCCTCCTCCAGCTACTCCAGCTACTGCTCCCTTCTTAGCTTGCGGTTTAAAATGACGCCTAAGTATTTGACCTGTCTGTGAAAATAAGTTCGTTTTTCTCCCTATTGGCGATATCCTGCGTCGTCTAAAATGACGCCTAAGTATTTGACCCGACTGTGAAAATAAGTTCGTTTTTCTCCCTATTGGCGATATCCTGCGTCGTCTCGTGAACAGTTCGAGCTCTGTTGTGGACCTGTCCACTATTCTATTTTATTTAGTGAGTATCATGGTATCCCTAGCGGTGTGAAGAAACGTCCCTTTACAACTAGGGCTATGTCGCCTGCGTAGGCTTTTGGCCTGTACGATTTAGTTCCATAAGAATTTCACCCACAACCAATATCCAGAAAAGGGGGGGAGTAGACCCCTTTGTGGCGTTCCCCTCAATACACTCCTGGTTATATTGTGGTGACCTAGGTAGGATCATTAGTCCATCTTGGATGGCTTGACGATAGTTTTCGTCGGCTAGGATCCGTTAGCAGAGTTCAGGGAGATCAGTGATCGACATATGCGATCGCCGAATTCAATGATTTTTTCATTAGCTCTAGATAGACTCAATGTAGTAGACATTCGAAGATGGGTTGGCAATGTCTGAACTAGGCCACAATATAACCAAAAGTGTATTCAGGAGAACCCCACAAAGGGGTGTACTCTCCCCTCTTCTCTAGATGGAGGATGGTCTTAGGAACCACAATCTCAAATTCATCGTCCAAGCCCACGGCGAAAAGAACTTGAAAAGAGCAGTCCCCTATGCGCATTCGGCTCGTCTCGAACAGACCACTAATAGGTGCACAAAAGTTGCAAACTCTTCTCCCAGGCCCGTTTGCCAGACATGTGCGAAAGTCGGGTATACCACTTCTTACGGAAACGCAAATCATGCCTCTTCTTCAACCAAATAATTTGCCAAACCTGCAACAAGGTAGGACACACATCCCTAACATACTTCAGAAACCCCAATCTCGTTCACAATACAACCATCTGCCAAAAAAGGTAGGTCACATCACCGCCACGTGTTATCAAACACACAAATATTCCGAACTTTGTTCTCCAGGTAGTCAAGAAGGAAGTGCAGTTCTTAAAAACAACTGCAAAAAACTTAACCATCGGAAAGACTTTTGTACGACACGTTTGACAGACTTCGGAGTTTTGCCCAAACAAAAGCCTTTTCGGAGAAACACACCTCACATTGGTCAAGCTAATCACTCGCAAAACGCTCGCCATGAAGTTTGGCAATTCAGCATTATCCAGTAAGCTGATTAAGGGACCGGATTTTGTTAACCAAAAAGGCAAACCAAAAGACTTCAAAGGGCAAAAAAGGGATTTAGTAAAAAATAAGAAAAGGAAGGTAAATTCGCATTTAATTGCTACTACCAAGAGTTCTTGGAAGTTCTCTGGAAATAATCTTCTCCCTTTGTCTCTTATTGAACGAGCTAAATGTCCTGTCTACTTCAGCTGAAGCAAGTGAAGCCCATTTAAAGCTGTCAACATTATCAATGTTTTCTGGAAGTTTGGAATTCACGTTCTTTACAGAATTTATCTGCTCAATAGTTTTCAGCTCCCTATTTGCATTGAAAACGGCAGTTAACTTCTTCAAGACTTCCTTCGCAATCGGCCCCTTTGCTTTTTTCAAGTTTTCTTGAATGTTGTTCAAAATCGGCAACACTTAGCCAATTGATGTTCCTTGGTGAGAAAAAAAAATACCTGTTTTTTTAAAACACGAAAATTCGTTTTGTTGGGTCGACCAATTCCTTTGCAAACACAACACAGCTTGTATCGTCTTTTAAACAAACTTACGGGTTGACGTGGTAGTGGCAATGCAGGTTCCATCTCCTTAAAAACAGCAATCCGGGATGAACTTTTTGAAAATATTTTTGTTCATTCATGTTCGATACGAAGGCGTCAACTTTTGAGTAGTGACTGCCTCCACAGACTCTATGCACACCGTGAGCGACGCAAGTTACGTGAACTATTTTCGAATACAACATTTGCAGTGACTTACCACTCTTTTTCATATACGGTGCAGCGTCTGTTACGAACAATAAAAATTTCGCACGCTTAAGTTCATCTGGCTTAAGTGACATCAGTCAAACAATGGTTGTTGAGTTTACTCTCTCCAGACTTCGGACGTTAACATGAACCCTCGACTATTTGCTGGCAAAGGCCCAACATCTCTTGATATGCTGGTCAATAAAATTTTCCGTCAGATGAAAAATAATCTGGTCTGAATTTCAATACAAAATTCTCCAATTTTGTTTCCCCTTTACAAGCCGTTTCAGGCACGTTGATTTTTTTTTAGTAATTTTTAAATAAAAAACGCTCGGAGATTTTGAGTAGTTGTCTGTAGTCGACTTAATATCTCCGAGCGTTTTTTATTTAAAAATTACTAAACAAATCAAAGTATCTGAAACGGCTTGTAAAGGGGAAACAGACCATGATTCAAAGTTTGCACAGATATACATTCACGTAAACTCTGACTTTTCTACAATTTTTTTTAACAAAAAATTCATAAAAATACAATAACGCTATCAAAAGACAGAAAAAATGCAAAATAAAATACATATATCTTGGAATCAAGAGGTCATGAAACGTGTTTGTATAAAGTCGATACTATCGTCCGATTAACCAAAAAAAAGTTAGCAAAATCCTAAGCAATTCCTAAACAGAACGAACGTGGGAAACGGAATGGCTCCGGAATACGCAGACGAAAATCTATCTCGAGTGCAGACCCAAGCTGACATCCATTAGTTAATTTCACTACACTCGTATCGCTCTATCCTGAATATATGAATATATATACCAGTGATACGAGCAAAATTTAGTGGACAAATATTCGGTAACGTTCTTGCTCGGCACGGGCGCTGACATCATCATCGGTCTCTGTTCAAGTCAACAGGAACAAGAACAACTTAAACAATTGCTTTTTATCCACAATAGCGGGTGATACTGCACAAACTATCGGGGAAGTGCTTTGAACCATAGAACTAAGGACTGAGGAATAATTAATCCCACTGCTGCCACCAAATTTTGCTGTACGAGTTCGCATCGTGCTTCCTTGTTTCCCAGGGAAGAGTACAAACCCCGGAGGGTATTTTTATCCACAGAGCGGTTTTAATCATAGTAGATACTTGGTGGCGGCTTAGCTCAGGACAGCGGGCCAATGGATACTTTAAATAATAACAAATTAATTATTACTGTTGGTCAGAACTATAAAAGTCTTTTCTCATTCCTTAATATTACTCTCCGAGTTTTGTACTCTTCCCTTGGAAACAAGGAAGCACGGTGCAAACTCTTCCAACAGAGTGTTGTTTATTGCCTCAGATTTAACATTGTTAAAGGCACCCTCTATGTGCAGTGGAGCAATATTCCTTGTAACTGAGGTGCTAACTAGTGTGTGAAATGTTCTTTCTGTAGAGAAACCCTTGCGATACGCATGTTGGGAAGCTGATAAAGACCTGAAGGTGATACTTTCTCTCATATGTAGATCCTTTCCAAAGTTTTCTGGAGAAAAGGGGAAAGGGTTATGGGTCTGAAGTCTTTTGGTAGGCTGTGTGTGGCTTTTTCACACACAGGAATATGAGTACCGCCTTAGCTTTCCTCCACAGTTTAGGAGCAGAAATGAAGTAATCTAGAAATGCCCAACTTCACAGCTGATTGACCCCCAGTACATCGACTTTTTGACAGTTATTCATGCATTTTTCATGGGTTTTCACGAAATTACGTAAATGCCGTCCTGTGATTGGTCAATTTGGCTTTAGAAGACAATATAAAAAATAGCTGTCAACAAGTTTAAGGGGCAAGAGAGGTAGAAGTTGAAAGTCTCTATCATACCTCATTTCTGTTTAGGAGTATAGCTTGATCGTAAGCAGCTGTTAAGAATAGCCCTCAGCCTAGGCCGGGCTGTAATTCAGCCGGCATGACGTCGTCTAGGCCAGGGGATTTTGTAGGGTTTGAGACCAGCTTGGATTCCGTTAGGAGTTGGAGGTGGCATTTTAACTTATCCGGTACGGTCCTGCTGCAGTGCAGTTCTGGTTGCGAATTGCTGCTATCCATTTCGCTGGGATCTGTATTCCCGGGGAAGTGTGGTCATAAATACAATCTTGATTTGTTTCCATCTAGGGGATGTGACACAAAGAGACCAACCTTTGAAAATAGTTTGCAACCAATAGTCATAGCTGAGGTTTGTTGGAGTTCAGCTGGTATTAAGCCATCCAGGCCTATGAACTAAGCGAAGTCGTCTGCACTCAGCATCAGATGTGTACATAAGTTCAAATTGAAAGTAATCGGTTGATTTTGACTAGGTGTAGCTTGTCTACACTAAGCAGTCGTGGAGTTCTGAGCAGTGTCAAGAGCACCGCACTATGCGAACCATAGCCCCTTGCAGTTAATGTTTCCCACTAAAGGATGCAAGTTTACGAGCAAGGAACACTCACTATTTCTCCATTAATCGCCCACATCATGTGTCCCCTTGAGCCGTCCCCGGCCTCTGGGCCATAGGCAAATTTATAGCGTTTTGAATATTTATCTCTCCTGTAGTGATCTGTAGGAGTAATGAAGTTTAATGAATCTAATAAATCCCCATTTATCTTCCAAGATGTTATCAGCCAGGTGCGCTACACATCTGCTTCAGAGCGCCGCAATTAAAACCGCTCAAACTTTTCCCATAATCCGCCGCCCCTTCTCCCCAGTGGCTCACACCGTCGTCCATGGACCACAACAAAAGACAGCACTTCCTTTGTTGAAGCGTTGACATAACTTTCTCTGAAAATTCTATCCAAAAGCCGTAAAGCAGCATATCTGCGGACACGTTCTGGGGCTGAGGAAATTTATTGCCCCACCCGAAGCTGCTCTGGGGCTGAGGAATTTATATCGGTTTCTGGGAGAATTTTTCGCCGCTCGAGTTCAGCAGTGTCATGCGCCATCGTAAGCCGATAAAGAGATTAAATTGGATTCGTTGGTGGTGGCATTTTAACTTATCTGCAGCCACACTGATGTGTGAATAGGCACTACGAAGGGCACGGCAGTACCTTCAAGTGGCGTACATGTCCCACACTTTACAGGGCGTTCAATTAAGCTCGTCACGTCAACTTGAGCGCTGAAACGAAGGTGTTTCCACGTGTGTGATAAGCATACCACCTGGAACATGCTGTCGAAAGAGAACCGTTTCCGGGCGATGTATTTATTTGATGCGCTGAAACCTCTGTGCACACGCACAAGTGGGTGGGAGGGTAGGACAAACTTTCGGCCAGCGAAGATGACGAATGCTACGAACTTTGCGTTCATGTATGCAAATTAGCTTAGAACTTCTCAGTAGGCTTCGTTTACATTTGTTTCGGTTGAGAAAAAGTTTGCTCTTCATTCGTTGAAGGCAACCAAAAAAGTTTCCGGTTTCCGGAGGTTCTTCTTAAGTTTTTGAAGGCAGCCGTGAACAAGTTTTGTCATGGAATGATATTCATCTAGTTTGCAGTAGTAGAAGCCAAGACGCGTTTAAAATAGACGTGAAAGCAAAACTTTTCCAATTGTAAGAAAGAACTTTTTTTCCAAAAATCGTCGTATGCTTCTATGGAAAAACGGGGGTACACTCGTCCGTTTTGATCATCTTTCATGCGAAGTCTGGGTGGCGGGAAAAATGAATTGGGTCGGTAAGCCAAAAATTAGGTGCACGTGCAACTGCTTGGAAACTGTGATTAATGGCTTGTCAACGACCTTAATGCAAGACTAATGCGTATCAGCAGCCAACAATAATAATATGGGTGACGCTAAAGCCCGTCAGAGAGTCAGGGCCCACCTTCTCAGCAATCACGTGATATTCTTCTTTCACGAGTGCATGGGACCTTCAGTCTTATGCCAACTCCGAACAGCCGATGAGGGAAGCTCTATACTCTTTGAGCGTTGGCAGCGACTGGAAGTAGGTGAGGCCGTGAAAATTAATTCGCACCGGGAATCGAACCCTTAAGTGCTTGGGGTTCGCCGCACTAACCCACAACGCCACTGCCGCCACTGGCGGTATGCCTCTGACACTACGCCTCTGACGTTGAGGAATTTTGGCTGTCATACTCGAAACAGGCACCACTACTCAGTACGACGATATTTGATGAGTAAACATCAAATAAGAGACCCGAGTGCGCTATGGACAGCTCTTCAACTTGAGAATGAATTCAGGCGGCATCGACTGGATATCGTAAAGGTGTCAAAGACGATGGTTCCGACAGAAGGAAATAACAAAAAAAACCGAAAAAGGCTTACTCTTAGTAAATCTACTAAGTATCATGAGCTTCACTGTAGAATATCACGTTACAATATTTGACACGCCAGAGGACGATAACGACACTCCCTGCAACGAACAATGTCCTATCCCCAGTTAGTCTCCAAATAGTCGTTTTACTGTAAAGAATTCTAGTTGCCACTAAGCTAGCTGCCATTATATGGCACCTTGTTCATCCCCGTCCAACCTCAAGGTCCCTGAAATTTTGGAGATGAAAGTTCTGCGTGCAATCTTTTGTCCTGTTTGCGTTGATGGTACTTGGAGAAGAGGATTCAACCACGACCTGTACAGTGTGAATCGACATGGTTCTACCCAGCCGTCTGCAGGTGCCGTCTGCAGAGCGCATGGACGGCACTGCTCCAGCTTGAAGAACCCTAGACTCGGCACCAGTGAGACAACGCAAAAGAGGACATCAAGGAAACCGATGGTGGACATAGGTGGAGAAGGATATAAGCTAGTTGGAGAGGATTGTGCGTTGAAGTGAAGGCCAGCCCGGTCTGTAGAACCCCCAGCAGATCAGGAAGTCGTCAGAAGTTTAGAATCGAAGAATTCATTTTGTCATTGTCAATTTATTTGCTTGCACGGGCCTAGTTTTCGACATTTGGCCGATACAACAGCAGTACCGACAGCTTAGTGCATGTCATGAAGATTCTTGACTGATTTTGCAAATGCACCCTCATCTTCATCGGCTCCCGATAGCAAAGTAAAAGCATAACTTAGTGAGTAGTGAGCACCTCTGGCAGTGAACTCATATTTTCTGATTTAAATATTCATCTGCCTAACGACTACAGAGTCTGTGCAGCGGATTTGCTAGCGACAAGGCCGTAGCCGAAAAATATTTTGGTGAGGGCGGGGGTCAAATCCCTGAAACCCCTCAAGTCAGGGGCATTGTGGGCAGAGCAAATTTTAGGAGCGGCAAATAACACACGATGGATCCAACACGTTCCCCCGTGACCGAGATAGATTTGTTCAGACAGGTTCAAATCAGCAGTTTCTGGGCCGGATAAGCGAAAAGCTCATGCAAATTACGTCGCTAGATGCAGAGGTACCAGAGGTCTACTTGTTGCTTATTCTTTTCTAGAGAATGTTACTCTCACTGTCGTTTGAAAAGTACTATAATGTGGGTCTTGAATGTGAAAGAAGGTAACGAAAATGCAGTTCAACTGCCATGCGAATAATGCTGTTGTATGCGGCTCTTAAATCGATGAAATCGACGATGAAATTACGTTGGTATAATTATTTGACAATTAATTGAATATACTCGTATCTTAATTTTTGAATTGTATTAATTGAATAATACAATTAATTGAAAATATTTAATATAAGCAATATTTTAAAAATTGTTTTACAAAAACATTGGTTTTTTGTAGTCAATGCTTATGCAGTAAGACCCGAATAAGTACTCCCCGCTTAAGTGCTTGCTCGGCTTAGTGCCATATAAAACTCGTGTAGGTACTTCACTCAAATCCTAAAATTCCTTTTTTTTAATCTATTTGTCCACTCGACTGATCACATAAACTCGTGAAAGTACCTCATTCAAATCCTTAAATTCGATCAAAACAAACTTCACTTCATTCTTCTTGATTATTTTAACTAGATTTTCTTACTGTAAGCTAGCAATTAGTTTTTTTTAAGGGTTAGGTTAGATTGAAGCGACTGACTGCTATACGGAAGGACAATATCCAGACATAGGCCAGGATAGGCCCATTGTGCTGCCACACGTAGCTGTATACCTTTTCCGCAAACCAGTTAGTGCTTTTAAAAATGCGAAGATGGCCGAAAAATGCGAGACTCTGATGCTACTTAGTTCAGTCAGGTTAACCAAGTAATAAGCTCCCAGAATTGATCAAATGCACAATTTTTCCTCATCCTCGTCTCTAGAACTTCTGATGACGTCGGTTTAAGGAAGACTTAGTCTAGAGGCGTAAGTTCCGATAGGGCAATTTCGTGTGTTCTGGGATTCGGCCTGCTCAATCTGGTCAGGATAAGCTATCGCTCATGGTCGAGCGTATTCCAGAGTAGTTAATGAATGAGGCATCCTGTACCTGTTGACCCGTTTCCAGCTTTAATAAATGTGCATGAAGGTTGAATCACCACCCGAAAAGAGTACAGAGCTTGTACCCTTTCTAGTAAGTACGTCTGCTTGGCAGTTCTCCGGAATGTCAAAGTGTCCCACCGAGCACCCATATAAGATGTATGTTAAAATACTAAGAAACTCGATTAACTACCTACTTGAGGTAGAAAAACAAATTTGGTTATCTGAGGTACCTAAGCGGGTTCTCAAATACTAGATGACATTAAACCATTCGGTTTATCATCAGGCGTTATGCCCAAGCGTGACCAGGTTTTGGACTTGGTCCAACCATCTCGTCCTGGGTCTGCCAAGCTTATGTCGCCTACCTGATGGAATCGCATTTTACGCCCGCTTCGGAAGTCGTGATGAAGGGGACATTCGCGCCACGTGACCACACCAACGATGCATAGCCCTCTCCGTTCGAAGAAGCAGCTCCTCAATGTTGAGTTCCTCTCGCACTGCCGTGTTTCTCACCCTATCCCGAGTAATTCCCACAACAGCACGGAGAAATCTTATCTCAGCAGCTTGTATCGGGATCTTATTCTTTCGGTTATTACCCAAACTACATGACCATAGGTGAGAGCTGAAACAAATACTTGAAAACCACAAACTTGGCTTTTACACCAAGCTCGGCCTTCCTGATTACAGATCTATCAAGCTGTTTCAAAATTGACCCAGCTTGACCAATCCTACAGGGAAGCTCAGCATTGCTGCTTCCATCACTCGTTACAAAACTCTGAGATACTTAAACTCCTCCGCCTGGTTCAATGGGACTCCACTTACCTGTAGAGTGCATTGTTCTGGAGATGACCATAACCTCCGATTTGTCCACATTGACTTCCATTCCAGCATCAGCACATACGGCCACAAGCCTATCGAGAGTTGTTTGTCAAACATTTTAGTTTGCATGCGAATTACTCAAAAACTATTCACCCCAAATTACATAGACGTAGCCAGTGGCAGAGGTACAGAGCCACTGCATAAGCAGTCTCTAACAAGTCATTTCTAGAAATGTCTTTTTTTTATCTTCATGCCTCAGATGATTGGGACCGAAAGCGCTCTAACCGGCAGCGCGATCAGCCTCTTCTTTCACAGTAGGACTTTGTTACATTTGGACTTAGGCCAAAGTCTCCTTGCTTGCAGATTGCCCTGAGTCCAGCATCGCGTCGTTGACTTTTTTCTTGACATCAACAAGTCCAATAACTGGGAAATTCATCGGCTACTCCATTGGTGGTAATCTCCCAGTGTTGTCGAGTGATGAGAGCCAAAAGCTTTAAGATTAGCCTCGAATGAAATCCTTAATTACCGTCTGAATGTCTACGTCTGTGTTTAGATGTTGATTGATATGAGGGAGACATTGAAGCTTGAGGCACGTTACTCGCGATCTGTAGCATTTTAAGCATCGACCTTTTTTAAATGGAAATGGAAAGAGGAAACAGTACAGTGTCTTGCGAGTTCGTCGAGTTTGCGATTTTCTAGAACAATATCGCAGCATCCGAGCGGCAGTGGCATTGTGGGCAAGAGCGTCGACTCCTGCGCACTTGTACCTACGGTGCCTAGGTTTGATCCTAGGTATGACAGAAATAATTTCCACGATCCCACTTCTTTCCAATGACAGCCAATGCTGAAAGTGTATTTCCAGACAGTTTCTAGAAAAGGCTTCTCAAAAGTTGGCCATTCGGAGTCGGCATAAAAGCGCAGGTCCTTTCCATTGAGAGAACAACACAGAGGTTGCTGTAGAAGCTAGTGCTTCAATGTATGGACTGTAGCGCCGCTCATCTTGATATTATTATTTTAGCATCCACATCCAGTGAATAGTGAAATGCTTGTCCTTCGCATCAGGAGACATGTGGTGAACAGAGGTGTGCCAAAATGCGGCAAAACTCACAAATTTATTTGCAGCTTACCGACGATGTCCTTCAGCATACCCTCTACAGGTCTAGACAGAATTTACTTTAAGGCTGAGTCTCAAGAGATGACTGCAGACAAATATTATGAAGAAATAAAAAAGCTTTCTGTCAATGAGTTCTAAAACAATTTTCCCAAGTCGACACACCTTCGGACTATGAATGTTTCCTTTCATCTGTTCCTACTCAATTGCACTAATCCAAGTGCACTAATCCAAGTAGATTAGCCTTTCATGGGCATCCCATAATCGCATTACCCACTGTTTCCAAGTAAAGTCACCTTCCAATGGTTGCAACGCCATTATCCGTGCTATTGCCTTTCTGCCCACAATCCAACATTCACAGTACTGTGTCAAGCCACATGCCCTCATGTCATATGTCTCACTTATCAGTGTCGCCGAAATTATCGCAAATGGGGTCGTAAATGTTAACAGCTAGCAGCGGTCCCTTCCCCGTGCACAGTCATCGAAGAGAGCATGCAAATGAGCCATTAACACTGCTTGCACCTTCCTTCGCAGTGATTCACTGTGTCGATGTGTAGAGACCTCGTTGTGACCTCACGTGCATACTAAGAGCCATCAAGACAACCGAGTGTGTGGCGTACCTTAAGTTATTTATTCGCCTTAATTAACTAATTTGGAGCGCATGTTGAAAGTGAAGTTGAACACACTTTTACTTTGTCGCAAATGCAGCCTCGAAAGGCGTTACACTGCAGCCGTTAACGTCCGTCCCAGTCGCCTGCTCAGATTTCGATCGTCGTTTATTAGCACTCCTGCTCGTATTGGCAAATGGGTGATTGTCACATATGGAACGTTGTTACCCAACTTTCCTCCTAGTACAGGAACAATAACAAACTGCAATGGGCGACTGTTTATGGCAGGAGATGCGGAAGCAGTCACCAGCGGCGATGGTACTTCCTTGACGAATAATCCGCCTCGGAAATCCGGTTCGAGAGTTCAAAATATTGAACGCTCGTCGTCGACTTGAATGAACACAACAACAATTGAACCGAACAAATGGGCGGCCGTCCCAAAGGTGAACTCAAATTGAAAAGCCGGAACTTGGTATGGGAATAGAAATGAGCAGAGCAGCTGCAGGTCAAACCGCCCACTTGTAGGCTGGAGCCAATTTCTTATCGGATTTTCAATGTAGCCGTCATACAAAGGGACTTAGGGTGGGAATTGGATTTATTCTACAGTTGCTGTGGATTTGTGGTGGTAAGAACGATGCATGGATGTTGGAGGTGCACTTGCCGTGACTTCAGGGTGAGTTCGAAAATTTTGCTTGGTTCTGTTTAGACATAAGCAAAAATTGCGCGTGAGTTCGTGTGGAGATGCATGTTACTCCTCTGGATATGTGCTGTGGTCTTATTCCCTTTGGCGGTGCTATACAGACTAAACGTCAATCTTGCGTGAACTTGTGAATGCTTTTTAATTCATTGTAGTTTTGCATTCATTTAGTCTCATTGTGTAGGGACAGCAAAGTGTGCAGCACAGCTTTGCCGTCAAATCATTTCATTTAAAAGCGGAAACAAATCAAAATTCGTTACTCACTTAATTGCTACACATTGTGGTGACGCCACAGCCCGTAGGGGGCCGAAGCCTAGTTTCTCAGCAACCACTCGCGTTGTGGGGGCTATTGTTCTTTCACGAGTGGAAGGGACCTACAGTTTTTATGCCGACTCCTCCGAAAGGCCAATTGGAGAAGCTTTTTCCAGACAAGTATACCCTTTGAGCTTTGTCAGTGACTCGAAAGAGGTGGGACCGTGAAAATTAATTGGGCGTACCGGGTATCGAACCGAGGCAGCTATGTTTGGTTGCGTAGGGATCCACGCATACACCTACGACGCCATTTTTTGCATATTATGATTAATAAATGAATCATTTTAACTTACTTCAGTTTAAGATTTAATGACTGTTTTTAATTTTGTTGATCTTTTCATGTGCGAAGTCAAATTATGCTGTATGCTTGGGACACACGTACATTCAGTATCAAAAACGGACCCCGAATGAGGCACACAATAAAACGCTGATAAGGAGATTTGACAAGCTCGGACGCTCACTGATCTGGGCGGCGACCCATGGAGATTCTGAGTTTGGACATCCAGTCTTTTGTAAACAATGTTGTTGTGCAATTTGACTCATCACAGTTCTGGATAAAATTGTATACCATTGGAACATGCGTTAGAAAGATACTGTCATTGTACGTCACTTCCGTATATGTCATTCATTTGAAGCGTAAACAACAATATTTTTTTATCACTCAAATATGTCGAACTTTGTGCCTGAAAAGGTGTTTTTTCGCGGAGTTCTTCTTCATTACTTTAATATTAAGAAAACTGCTGCCGAAAGTCATCGTATTTTAGTGGAAGTTTATGGTGAACATGCGCTAGATGAGCGAACGTGCCAAAAGTGGTTTGCACGACTTAAATGTGGTGATTTTGGCTTAGCCAACGAGCCAAATCAACAGCAAAGCCGAATATCCATGGCCCATGAGCTGCTAAAACCCGGTGAAACCATCAATGGACAACGCTACCGAACACAATTAATCCGTTTGAAGAGAGTATTAGCCGAAAAACGTACGGAATATGCGACCAGGCACGAGGCAATAATTTTCCATCATGGTTAAGAACTATTTCGAAAACAGTGGATGGGAAGTTTTACCCCACCTGCCTTATAGCCCAGACTTAGCTCCTTCTGACTACCATTTATTCCGGTCGATGCAGAACGCCCTCACTGAAATACGGTTCACATCAACGACCAGGCCTCTCCGTCTCGCACGCATGTTGATTGAGATCCCTCTCCACCTGAGTGTACCACCGTAAAAGCTGGCTACCACTGGAGAGTAGACTCACTGGTCAAGCGAAGACTCTTCCGGCCGGAGCTGATTTTTTCTGAATGCTTCATATGGCCCAGCCACCTTAGACGTTGGATCTTAGACGTCTGACTAGGCACATGTCGCTGTACAACCAGTAACCAGTTCGTGGTTCCTACAAAGACCGTCAACGCAAGCATGACCAAAGACTTTGTCATCCTGACATTTAAAGTTAACTATGCTGTACAGCTGTACGGGGATAATCAAGGTCTTATATAAAGTCAGCGTGGTCCTGCGAGAGATGGCTCTATTATTTAACTCTATTATTATCTCTTGAGCCCATAGAAACAGCTGATGGCAAGATTTACTCTGCATTCGTTTTCGGTACTGAAGTTATTCGTACTATTTACTCCGGACCCAAGGCAGACGAAGCTCTGACTACCTCGAAGTTATAACAGCCCACTGTGACGCTGTGTCCATTGTTCAAGACGTCAATGTCGTAGGGACAACATATATTTCGTTTTGCTCTCTCTCACCGCTTCCGTCTCCAATCCAGCAAACTCTTCATTGATGGCTCGCTGTGCTCTGCTAGTCACGTCAATGTCATCCGCTAGCAATTGTACGGAATTCTGGAAGATCGTGCCTTCAGTGTTGTCTTTCACGATCTTCTACAGGACGCATGACAGCGCATCGGTGCCATGTCTAAATACGTTTTCTCACATAGAAGTTATCGGTGAGCTTGTTACCGATCTTTATGGAGCAGAGAGAGTCCCCCATCGTAATCCTGCTTAGTGAGCCGAGTGCGTCAGGAATCTCAAAACTTGCCGTGGCGTTGTATAGCTTGTCCCTTTGTACCCTGTCATATGCGGCCTTGAAATCGACGAATAGGTGGTGCGTGTCCTGATCTGTGAAGTGATGAATCTGGTCGATTGCGAACTTCGGCCTGGAGCCACGCTGATATCGGCTTATTACATAGTTTTTAAACAGCAGAAAGGTTCTTGTATGCGCTCTAAAGGAGAATTATAATTTTTTTGGATTATTATGAATAAGCCTGTAGTTCCACAAGTTCCTGTTGAGGCGAACTGTTCACCGGGAAGTCGTTTGCCATGGACAGGAATAGGAGGTAAGCACTTTGTGCTCGGTTCGAACTATAAGGACCTCCCAACTAAGATACCAGAGCTTGCGATTCGGTATCGACGTGGATCGACTCGCGTTTTAATGGTGGAATACAATTCCTCCCCTCTGCACCTTCTGACGGTCCACAGTAGGACAACATTACATTACAACAGCCAAACGGACTATCACCAACCCTAGCCCCGGAGAAGGCCCTTCAACTGAAGTGGCTGACTTCGAAAAATCCCTGGCAGCAAGAGACGACTGCATCATTGTCCCAGCTGAAGTGCCTGCTATACACGAGGCAGTGACATTCTCATATCGCAACTGGGCAGGATATGTTGACAGAGATATAATTGTTAAACACGGTGGCCCCATGATCGGTACCAGTTCACGCAGACATTCAAGGAAACGGAAAAGGGGACAGTGTTGCTGGGATGCTCACGTGCAATCCCCCTTGCCGCTTAGCTTTGTAAAAATAAGCAGAAACCGTTGCATTAAAATAGGCACTGTCCTGGCTCCATCTGTTCAGACAGCCATGCCGCAGTTAAATCCCTAGACAATGCCATTTTTACTCGAGAATCCCTTAATTGCTGCATGTCTCTTAAGGGCTTGGCTGAGCATTTTAACACACACCTTATGTGGGTACCGGGTGCTGGGAGGGGTAGAATCTCTTCTCTTACAGCGGGATGAGAGAAGACACATACAACCAAATGGCTGGAAGCTACCACCTGCCTGACAAAGCAATGTTTCCTTTGTTGGTACCTGGCAGCACTTAATCTTAAACGATGCCCATGTCTGCTCAGGCTAAGAGACTCAGAACACTCATCGACGCTATAAGCGAGCATAGCGCAATTGGCATACACGCCCGCAGGATGGGTGTCCCATACAAGGATGTTAAGCCAAATCTGTATGGATGAAGATGAGGCAGAAACTACAAGTCACTTCCTTACCCAGGGGTCTACCATTTCAACACTCAACAGTCTGAGGGAACTGAATTGCGTCAACAGAAGCTAGCTAAACCGCCTTGTCACAAGTACAAACTGGTTCAAGGATTGGGAGTAAGTCAATCCGCGTGGTATCACAATGGGCCTGACGCCAGCCACTCTTACTTAACCTAACCTACCTCTCACAGCGCTGATACATTTTTTTATAGTTTTGTCATGATAGCTCAAAACTTAAAGCCATCCTTGTTATTTAAATGGACACCTTTTGTTTGCCTAGCGCTAGAAAAAAAAACAACAATTTGTAAACTTGGATGCAGTTTATTCCAGCTCTGAACATTCTTTCGAGTCAAGTAGTGAACGTCATATCATGTTAATCTCGATTCAGCCCATTCATTCAGACACAGAACACCAAATAGATCACCCCCTGGGCGGGTACTGAAGCCGTAACCCCTGTCAGGCACGTAATCTCCATTTGAACTAACCATGTTGGCTGCCAGTGCAAAGTCGCTGGCTGAATCCATTCGAATCTATGCCTATGCCGGATCCCGAGACTTTGATAGGCACCCAAACAACTTTCAAGTGACTGCATTATAAATTCGCCAAAAGCACATAGACCCACCAACAGCGTTTCCACTTTTGATAAACTGCCAGTGTATTCATGAAAATTCCTCAAACTGTCACGTCACGTCACGCCGGGGAACGGTGCGACAGCGACGGTGCGAACCCAACCCAAAATTCTAATTCCACCGCCACCGCCACCGCATAATGCACCTCTCAAGGCAGCATTACGCGACAAATTTCCAATTTGCTGTTAATTAATGCGACGAGTACAATGGAAATGGGTCCAACATCTCCGTGAAGACAAGGCACAGACACCACACGATAGATTTATAACAAGCACCGATTTAGGCCTAAAACTATTAAAATTTGGGTCAAAACAAATTCAACTATGCGGAGATACTAGCAAATGCAGCTGGCAAGGCTCTTTAATCTACCGCCTCATATGACCATTAAGCACACCTCTCCTCTCCGCTCCTGTCCCAAACACCCAGTCGCTCGCCCGCTCGCTTGCATGCACTGCACACAATGGCAAGATAAATAAACGAAAACAAAAGTGTATCTGCAACGAGAAAATCATACGGCAGAGCAAAAAAAAAAGACAAATCCAACTACAAACGACAATACCAGGGAGATACAAAAAAGAGCACTGCAATGGAGGAAAAAAGGAAAACACACCGTACACCGATTTAATCGTAATTTTCCCAAAGATCAACTTTTTGAATGGGTATCTCCCTGCTGCAGCTACATACATACAGACGACAGTGGTTCGTACTTTAGCCGGAGCATAAGAGTCCGATATCCGTTTAGGCCAACCTATCGATGTACGCCTATAGACACACGGCATCGGGTAGGTTAGTCTCTCTGCATGCGGTTTTTTTCTCTTGCTGTTAGTTGCTTATGGTGATGGTGTGTTGGTGGTCGGTTGTGTTTGATACCGCGGTGGTGGTGGGCAAAATCACTTCCACCACCTCTTTGGATACCACGTGGTGTGGATGTTAGACGATCTTTTGATCCAAACCCGGGCCACCTATAAATAAAACCGTAAGAATCAACTTTGAATCAGTTCAACTTCGTTACTCAATAACGCATTTGTGGATTTTAGTCTATTTCTCTTAACTTTTGTGATACAAACAGAATTAATTAACAAAAATGGCATTCAAGGTACGATATCTACTGTTTCTTGAATTTTTTTGTGATTTTGGGGACTTGGGTGGAGGGAGTTTATTTGTGAAAGTGATTACGTTGGGATCTTGGGTTTGGGTTTGAGGGTCAGGATATTCTGTTCCATGCTATCGGACCGACGAAGGATCTGTCAGTATTCAGATGAATTTTGTCTATCCGACGCTAGGGAGGACTGTGCTTAATACTGACTGGCAAATGAGTCATCAATCCAGAGTCCAGTCAGGACTGATCAGGAATTCTTCCACTTCGTCCGGATTGGATCTGGGCGTCAACCAAGATGGTTGAGATCCTTATCCACTTGTGTGCGTCAACTTAGACGCCGCCGTCGCCGGTGTCTTGTGGTGCCTTGTCGTATCGTCTTGTTGGCGATAAACAGGAATACAGGGCCTTAATTATTAAATTCAAATTTCGAATCCTTGATTCAAGTGTTGAACTGTGGGGCTTGTGAACGTTTTGTGAACAGCGTGCAGCATGAAATCCGAACAAAAAAACACACCATATTGGCTACATGACCCTACGGGTTTTTTTTCATGAGTTAAATGAGAAATAGAGCGGTGATGTGTGAACAACTGCGTACGCACTAGCCTCATAACTTCGAAAAACAGAAACACAATTGATTAAACACTGTAACTTGTCACTCGTCACACTGTAACTTATTCAGTAGCTTGTGTTAGGCTGCTTTCACACTGGCAACTTTTTGACCAAGATTCCTTCAATGTGTGTGTGTTTTCCTTTGTGTTATCCCTTTTGTCTCACCTCCCTTGCCAACAAGATGAAAAAGTTGCAGACAGATTTAGCAAGTGTAACAGCGGCTTTTGGACATTTCAACCCTTTTCTCCGGGGTTTTTCTGTTTGAGGAGCAAATACATACAGACAGTGTACGATCCTTCGCAATATAATTGCTGTCGCTTCTACAAATATGCGATTTAATATTTTAGAAAAACGTAGTGTCATATGGGCAAAAGAAATGCTTAAATTGCCGTTCAAGAGGCATACAGTGCGTTCTCGACTCTTAATTCATTGTCATTATTGACGCAGTAATTGCAATTGTTCATATAGACAGAAACTCCATAACTGCAACTTCCCCAGTTTATATTAGTTGCGATAATCGAAAATGCACTGTAGTTAGATGGTTTTTATAAATTTTAAGATTTAGGCTAGACATTTCTACTTTAATTACTCCTGCAAGTCTTCCTCCCATTGAATGCACTTGGCGCAGGTCTCAGTAGGAGTTCCACATGTGTGGAAAAGTTTACCATGATGCTTCCATATTTTTTTTAAATTCATGACCTCCAGTATGTGCCCATAGGATTACTACTTTTGTGTTCTGTGGGCTTTATTTCCACAGGACACTTCGTACCTTCTGTTGTCGAAGCATTTCTAAGAGCATTAGGCTGCATACACAGTAAGACCTTCTAAATCCGGCACACCAAGGCACTAAGAAAATGCGAACCAATTTGAAGGTGCCCCAATTTGAGAGGACTTTTGGGCAAAGAATGATTTTATACCAATTATACATAACTCTGGAATAAAATGTTCCTGAAGTGTTAACTGTCCATTATAAATTATCAAATTAAAATTTGAAACACTTTGTAGCCACTACTAAAATTAATGAGTGCTTAGTGGTAAGAACAGAACAAGAACAGGGACTTTGTTAAAAACGCATTGACGACATTTTGTTGAAGTCGTCTATTTTTGGTAACATGGCATGTGCATGCGTAGATGTACACACATCCAGACAATCAGCTCTGACACTTGCTCTTTATCCGAATTTAGAGGTTGTTTTTCAGGCAACGAAAAGTGTTTCCCAACGAAATCGTTGCCCCATGATCCAATTCAGAGGTGACCCCTTCGCAGAGGTTCACTGACTAGGTTTTATATACAAAGCATATATGAAAAACCCCGACTGTATGTATGAAGTGCGATTCAATTCGGAGATGCTCCAATACATAGTGTCGCAATTAGGAGGTTACACTGTATTCCCATTCAATGAGTTGATCACCTCTTCAAAATCTAGGGTGTGAGGAATTTTCTCTTTGCCGGAGGACCACGGGACCCGATTTTTGTCATGGAATGTTCGCTTTAGAGGAGAAATAAGAAAGCACAGATTTGGAAAATAACAAAAAATTATCTAAAACTAACTTCATTGATTTAATCTGGTTTGTGCACTTAAAATAGAATGCAAGCATGTACAGTGAGAGCGAAAAATTCTGCACCGCCAGTACCCACTAAATAATTCTCCGTATTTTCTTAGTCGTGTCACATGTCACTGTGACAAATTTGTATACCATTAGTCATTTAAATGTCACACAAAATCGACAACGACAGTACAAATTTATCCCAGTGACATGTGACTCGACTAAGAGACTAAGGGGGAATATGTTGGCGATATGCAGTGACTCAACTTCTGAACATATGATGAGAAGGACGCAGAAAAACTTTTTGTTGCAAATTGTACAGTTTTGCTGCGACAAAAACTAAATTTTCACACAAAACAAATGGAGTCGTCTCAGTATTAAATTTTTTAAAGTGCGCAGATAAGACAAGGGTCTAATAGTTGAGTCACTGTATAATGGGCTTGACCGGAACCTGTTTTTCAAATCAGTGGTATATCGTCCTTTGGCGTGATGTCCTCTATTTGCGTAACTTTATTGAGTGTGGAGAAACTCTGTTCCAGGCTGCTGCTGCCCAATTAATTGTATCTAGTAAATTTTTTGAAAACGGAAGCTCTCCTACGATGCCAAAGTTCTCCATTTTAGCAATAAGGTGGCTTAGTACTTTTTCGCTATATGATACTAGTTCTTTAAAGCTTCTGATGATGTCCTGGTCCAAGCATTCACAACCGAATGGGGTGTTGGCTTTGAAAATGTCAAAGTGATGTTACTTGACACACCGTCCCCACAGACACACAGCTGCCCAATTTCACAACAATCATCAGTCAGTGCTCTTTTTTTTCGGTGGGAAAATTATGTCATGTCAAGACATGCACTAAACGCATCTAGTCTTAGCCTTATCATCTACCACTGTATGCAAAAAAAATTATATCTTGCACGTATAGAAAACGAGATTCATGCTTAATGCTACATTTCCACTGAACCGAAACCGCGAGGTCCGGATGAACTTTTACTGAAACCTCAATAAGTCGTTTCAACAAAGCTTGAAGTGGTTTCGCTCTCAATTTCCAAGTCAGTCGCTCTCAATTTATGAGTGCCCGTCAAAAGAAATGTCACTCGTTCTCAATTTTTAAATGGCCGCCAGAACAGCTGTTTGTTGAAAGGAAGTAATTGTGTGAAAATTCTCGCTAAAGGCGTATTCGGTTTCACTACCTCTCACTGACGGATGAACTCGAGGAGGATTTAACGAGTTTTATCAGTAACCGCGAGGTTTCCAGACCCTGACAATGTATGACGGAACCTGGTAGGTTCTGAGAAAAATTCGTGGAAACGTAGCATAAAATCGCGATCCTCCTACACGATGTTTGAATGGACATGGGTTTTTCTGCCTCCACTAGATTTGTTTAACCATACGTTGTGAGGTAAGAATGTGACGTTGCGTTGTTCAGACAAAATTACAATCGAACGCGGTTCAACAATTCCATCGTTATTATATGGCATTCACTGGCAGATTTTCGGGTTGAAGTCGAATAAGGTGACGTGTGAAGAAAAGGAAAGATCTGATATGTTTTTGAATGTTGTTACCCACATAATAGAGTCGGCCTCTTCAAAACACGATCAAAATCATACCAGCAACCGATTGCAATCTGCCTTGCAACCGATTGCAATCACCACTGGGGTCAAGCGCTATATACCGTGGATACCTCACTTAAAGTCTTTCTGTATTTGTATACAGTAGTTGTGTGACAGAATGGCCTTTTTGGCGGTGTGTCGACTCCGACGCTCCAGAGTTTTTGGGCCCACCCCCGACACACAAGATGAATAGAGTCGGCATAAAACTGCACGTCCTCTCCATTTATGAAGAACAATATCACGCACACAAGAAGCTGAAGCCGGGCTGAAGCGCCACCATGTTATGTTGGTAGCATTTGCGAAACCATTGCTTGATGTTTTTCACAATTTTGTGCATCATACTAAATTTATTTATTTTTGCGTAACAAATTTGACCCTCGGTGCCGAAATATAATTCGTGCGTGGTTGCCACTAACAACAAGTAATTTCTCCAACTTCTTTCCGCCTTCAGTGGTTTCCCACCCTAGACAAGAAAGCACTATAAACCCAGACAACCATTTCTTGAATTTACGTCTTCATAACTCTTCATTCTACAGATGAGCAAGTAGCAAGTTTTTCGCAATTTTGCAACGAAGTTGCACGTACTCGTCCTAAAACCTTTGTAAGTTGAAAAACTCCTTAAAAAAACAAATCTCATATCGTTGCATAAAAAATTAACAAAGTTTGCTTTAATAACTTTGTCCATTGATGACTGTACAGGATGTACGAAGTGCTCACATTAAAACCTCCACCCACGCAAGGGATGAGCTCTAGTGTCTAGGTTCGTTGTTGCAAATGAAAGTAATTTTGAAGTGTATAAACTTAAAGTCTCAGAACTATTCCAATTGAGATAAATGGGTGAATGATGAGTTTGCAGATGGAAGAGCTGACAACATTATCATGTGAAGTCAAATCGAATGAACTGAAGCACTTAAGGGATATTCAAAGTTGCAAATCATTCTTCTGACGCATTTCAAACGTCCATTGAATGAGACGATGTAAATTAATTCAGTGGGGACATGCGACTAAGATCATTTTCTTGTGTGGTACCCGTTTGACTATAAATTATTCTTTCGCATAATGTTGATGAAGCTTGCCAATATGCCAAAGTTTTGGGATACTTTCCAAAGTATTTATGTACTCCTACAAACTCAGCTTTGGTCAATCCTCATCAAAGTTTTTCCTTAAAATTCTGTTGTCACTCTGCGAACAATGTGCACTTAACTTGACTGCCCGAGGGATAGACAGAGATTGATGACATAATTGGAGGTATCCAATTTAGTAGTCTTACTGAAGCTGTTTGAATATGATTGATGTAAATTACCACAAAAGCAGAGCTGCTTTCCACTTTTTCCCTCCACCGAACCGCCTGGAACACACCTAGCAGCCAGCAATTAATCCCTTCCAAAAGAGCTTCCATCAAAGCTGGGTTGAGATGAAAAGCATCTTTTATGCAATCCGCGCAAATGTATTGTAAATATAATATTACGCACAATTTTCTTCTTCGTGCAAAATTGAACAACCCACTGTTACATCTGCAATCATCCTTTCCTACCATTTGCCGGCTATTAGAAGTGAGCCATTATTCATTCAATCGGGTTCCATTGAATAATCCATCAACAATCGGTGTACGTAAACTGCACAGAATTCAAATTATCTACGCAACGACATGTATCTGCAGTAAGACCCATGGATCTTCTTTGTTCGATGTGAACAATGTTAACGCATGGGAGAAACTAAAGTAGGTCATCCAACGGCCAACAGACATTTGAAAGCATTTTCCATTGGTGCGTCAGCGATTGGAAGAAAAGAAATGTGTGCTAGAAAGTGCGAAAATGATTGTTGACGCAATCCGAAGATCAAATGCATAAGTTGGCACAGATTGTGTTGCACAACAACAGTACGATTGTTGAAACGGAATGTGTGCAATTGTTGGAGTGCATAACTTGCATTTGCATTGAATGAGACCGATGGATACAATCTTGAGCTTAATTCAATAATCATCATCATCACTCTATAATAAAGCACGTAGGTACGTATGTCACAACTACACCGAACTAAAAACAGCCCTTGCAAGTTATCGAGTCCTTTGGTTGGTGCGCGGTTCACTGCTCACTCTTTTGTGCAGGTTCTGTGGTCAAATCTGGCTGGAGCTAGACAAAAAGGGTCTTTTTTAAAGGCAATTCTAAACATTTCATTTTATCTTTTCTATTGCTGAAAATGTACCAGCTCTTAAGGGAGCTTTCGTTATCCTTCAGTATGCATCAGAGATCGTATCAGCTATCGAGAGACCCTCTGCACTTTTCCTTTCTTTATTCATGTCTATTATGCACAATACCCATATCACAATGTCGCTGTAGAGCGGTCGTGCTCTGACATTTGAAGTAGGATACACGTAGATTCATTGAACAAGTCACAATGCAGAGGTCGCGCTTTGATAGTTCACAGACCTTAATATCGTAAGCACGAGCACAAATTTCTAGTTCGAGCAGCTTCTACAGTTGTGAAACAATTTTCTTTCTTTGGGACAACTATTTGTGCTTATTTTTGTAGAGATTTTTGATGTGAAATAATTGCATTTTTTTCTGGCAAAAAAATGGAGTTTAGACAATTTTACTACTGTACGCTTTGAAAATACATTCTCGTGAGCTCTATAAAACGCGTTCCAACGCCTATTAAAGCCCGAAAGCGCGAATTCGAATGTGCCTATGTGATTTGGCCCTAAATTTCCCTCGGGACTTTTTTTCTTACTGGGAAGAGCATTCCAATGGTAAATTTCACTGACTTTCCCTCAAAATTTGAGACTATCATTTATCAGAGAAAAATAAAAGGTGATGAATGATGGCAATTGATTGAGAAACTGAGGAACTGGCGATAACAAAACACAATGATAGGGTGGCACGAAGCTCAAGGGTTATGCTTACTAGCCAGAGATAATGGATGAAGAGATGTGACACTTCTACGTTTCTTGTCCCACAGATTCATCTGATTGTATAACATTTTTACAGACGTCTGTGAGTACATGTGAGCTAAGCGAATCTGATTACTCCCGCCTAACACCATTGCGTTGCTCTATACTCCTAACAAGTGCTAGTGAAAATAAAGTAATATGAGTGACATAAGAGTACAACCGTCAAAATCTGAGGTGGACTGGGGGTTTTCCAATGGAATGACGAATATCTCTTCCTCCATTATCTCTGTTATTACCACAAATCACCAAATTCGTCTCGATTTTACTCGTCTTTCCAGCCAAAAATACCATCGCCCACAGAAATCACGCATACGACTTTATATGGAAGCTGTATTTCACGCATACTTTTTCAAGTGGTGTCTTTTGATAAGCACCAAATCAACAGATTGTCTGACAGATGTCTTGACACACGGTGCGTGTGTGTCGAAGAAGAAGAAAATTTAAATTATCGAGTTCATGCGAAGGACGAAAACGAAAACAGTACATACCTACATACATCAATAATTTGCCGCACTTTATTACAAAATGCACACTGGACTGCATTATTTTATGAAGAAATCAGTGATTTTTAAGTTTTGTTAATTTTCAGCATGCTCGGTCAGGAGCATTGTCTATTTTTTTTTTGCAATGTAAGCATACAATATAAGTATCTACACTCCTTCAGCTTCTCAAATTCTACATTTCCCAGCTCCATTTTTCTTCTCGTGCATCGCCCAAACCCGTTTTTGAAAACCTTTATTTCGGATTTTTAGATATTAACTTAAAGGTTCCATAATCTGCAGTAATGATGCAACTTGTTAGACGTGATTTGTATCATCGTTGGCGTTTCCGCGAAGAAGATTTTGAAGACAATTTTAGTTCGGAATATTGAAAAAAGAGGCCTCCAGAGACAACACTGCTTCACTCCCGTTGTTGACTCAAACCAGTTAGATATTTTCTTTCCATCCCATACTGCAGTTTTATTTTCCATGTAGAGACTTCGTATCCGCATTGCCAGAGAGTGCCGAGACTACCTCGTCGGTCAATTCCGTTCTAAGTAAATGTTTACTCAATGTACACAACAGTGACTTTGCCTCCGTTTGAAGTGGGCAATTGGTTCTGTTTCCGATTCTTCTCCATCGCCGTCTTTATTGAAAGGCATTTATTTCTTGCATAGTGTGAACAATGATTTAACAATATTGATATTTTTGCTCTAGCTTGCATAGAGATACGGTTTAAGAACCTTACTGCTGGAAGTACAATTGTTTTTCAAAAAGGGATATGCTGTTCAGAACATTGAAGTAATCTTGGAAGAAAACTTTTAAGAGAAGTCATCTTCATTATTCTTGTATGAATTGGAAGTTGCCAACATTTCGTCGTCACACATAGCACCGCAGACTTCCACACCATCGCCAAAATGTACAAAACCATTGGAAGTCACCGCTTCGCCAAAGGAAGAAAACTCCATCCATCCTGTGAGGTTGATTTTTCGCTCACGTTGTTCACGTCGCATGCCTACGTAACAATCTAACGGGATCAAAGCATTGGAAACAACAGCTTGATAAAGACCAGAGAACAAAAATCAAAAAATCGAATTACTGTGAGGTATCTAGATTTCGAATTACAACGTATTTGCTGGCTGCATGACCGTGCAATCACTTCGAATTAACAAGCGTATCAAAACACATTGATTTTGTTTGATTTACCAAACTCTTTCCAGGAGACCTAACAATCAGTTCGAATTACTGAGAACTTACGAGTTAACGAGTTTCGTTAAAATTACGACTTATCGAGAGTCGACTGTACCAAATGTGAACGAAAAAGAAACTTTGAACGATATCGGCTCCATGGTTGGTGCGTGTCTCACGCTTCATATATTCTGTTTTTCGAAAAATTTGTATTTCCAATAAATATAATGAAAAACATTATGAGAGCGACGCATAAGATTCTGCCCAGAAATGATGTATTACAGAGATGGCCAAGTTTTACCTCTTGCCCCTTAAAATTTTTTCGTGTATAACCGTCAAAAATGCACGGATAGCTGTCAAAAAGCCTCTCAAATTCCTCGATGGGCTAGGGGTCAATCAGCTGTGAAGTTGAGGATCACTTAATTTCTGATTCTGCCTACCGTACGATAGGTTTTTCTACTAGTCAAGGATTAAGTGTGACGCGATTCGATTCGTGACCTCAACAGCACGTCAAGTTGCTTGTCTCTCAGATATATGTGTTCAGTGTATGCAGCTTCAGTGATTTAAATTTTCAACAGGCTTCAGCCCTTGAGTTAATGTAATATTGCAGGATTGACGAACAGAGGTTAACAACAACCCACACAGTGCCTAAAAAAGCGGTGTCCACACTTTTGTCAATTATGTGTTTTCAACTACAGCTATTTACATCTTTGTGTTTAGTTCTTTTTCATGTTTGACAGCATTGCACTGAAACGGGTTGCCTGGTGATACGCCATTTTGGTAAATGTAAAACCAACATGGTATTGTCGTACAACAGTACACATTTTAATTAATTAACATTTAATTAATTAATGTCCAAAGTTAATTCCACCAATCGATTGACATTTTATAGAATGACTTCGATGAACGTAGGGCACAATTCTAGGAACGGAATCAAGCTGATTTAGCAGGTGGTGTGATGTCGCTGTGTTAAAGACACCCACACCCATCCCTTGTTGTAATCGGTATTTAAGGTTTCCAGCAGACTGGTCGTCTTCACTTTATGTCGATGCGTAATTTGTAGTCACACTAATCACACCGTAGCGACGGTATTTCTACTGTGCAAGACACAATTTAGTTCAGCCTTTTCCCGCACCATCTCAACACTTGCCGAAGGGTCGGTCAAATCATAAATATTCCTCCTCGAGTTGTTGTCATAACTCGTGCTTATCCCTTTCTAATCGATTAGAAATCACTCTTGTGCAGCCTCCACTATGCCTCCCATGTCAGTAGATAATTAATTACCTCACATCAAGCTAAGGTAGAGCAAGGAAAGAAAAAAAAAAAAAACACCAAGAAAAGGGTAACTTGTCATGACAACAAACAGCACTGTATCCTTCGATTTAATTACACAGAATCGAGATTTAATTAATCTCATCCCCAAAGCCGAAGGATTGGTTTCGTGATTTTTCGCATTGATTACCGAGCGAGGTTATCTCCCATGTTAACCCACCAGCCTGGTTGCGGTCATCCCCCGGCAATGTGAGACAAAGAACTTGCACCAAACAAAGGAGAAACTAATACGTGGAAAAAACTGATATTTAAAGGATTGAATTAAGCAAAGTAAATACGCCTCAGACATGCTGATCCATTTGAGGGTTATCCTTTTCATTCGATTTCAATTACTGAAAGCGATGCTCCGTCACTCGGAACGGATTAACCTGTGCTCAGGACAAACAGAAATCAAGACACTTTCATTCATCACGTTGGTTACTGTGACTACAGAACACCAGGTCCTGTGTTTGCGTGTGTGTTTGATAATCCATGCAAACATATAGGCTTCGGTTTGATTGAGGTCAGGGCTGGGAATGAGTGCTTGTGTGTGCACAGAAAATTTGTGCAGGCACAGACGGTTTCGTTCGTTGAGACTTATCTAGGCAGCTTTGTGTGTTGTACAGACACTTTGTTCCTAGATGAATTGGATAATGGAAATGTGGAGGATATGAGTGGATTTTGAGCTCGATGGCATTAATCTTGTGAAGAAAGTTGAACCTTTTTCAGAAGGTGACAAATAAATATGAGCTTCAAAGTCTTAATGTTGACTTCACCCGTACAATAGCAGGCTCAGGCTGTTGGCATGATCAATAATGGTCATGAATGTGAATTGAGGGAATGTGCCTTCGCTATAATCTCGCTTACCCCGTGTCCTCTGTCCTCAAAAGTTGGCTCTTGGGCTCTCAATCTTTCTGCCATTTGAACAAATTACGTGTGTACGCATGATGTGACTGACTAGGTTCTCTGAACTTGGCTTTGGTAAGTTCTGCCTTCCGCAAAGCGTCACCTGGTCGGCATCCTCTTCTCCGGATAGTAAGGGGAGTTGTCTCTGGGGCCAGACAGACACTGGGTAACGTGGTAGTTGCAGTCCCCAGTCTGTCTTAAACCCCAAGGTTCAATGATCAGTATGGGCTATGGGTCCATCTTCCTTTCGTGGAGTTGGTCTTGCTACATGTGGGACTGTGTGTTACGTCCCATGATACTTATTTTTCGAGCACTCACCCTTTCTCTATGCATAGCATGCTTCCAACACGCAACTCTGAGCAAACAAGAACCAAGCTTAAAATGAAAAAACGAAGGGAAATAAAAGAAAAAAAACTCTAATGCTAAAACAAACCTCGAGCAAACGCGACCCTGCCTACTAATACCGCGTCTCACATCCTTCGCCAACATATTACCAATGTCTCGAGTCTAATTTAAAGCGTTTAGAAGCCGTCTAAGAGGTCAAATTATGGATATGTCAAATTTATGTTAGCTCTCTATGAAGCAGAGTGAGGAGTGTTCCTTTCAGCAGTGTTGTTGCAACTGCGACAATGTGTCACTTTATGTGACATTTGTCACCTGAACGACGGTCGTGTGTATTCCTTTAGTCACATTTCATGAAAAAATATGAAAAAAAGGGGAGACATTTTGTCACTTGCATTCTTGTGGGCGAAGGATAAATATGCGAGTTGTATCCCGTATTTTGTATTGATAGGAAAAAAAGCTGATGAGTATGTAAACATTTGGTGTTAAAATAGCAACAAATCATAAATTTGGGTGCCTGCTCCTTTTAATGGAGGATCATTTTGCTATTGCATCACACCTAGAAATCCATTTTGTTTAACAAAACGGAACGGTTGCATTGTCTTGGTTTGTCATTGAAATTTAACCCATCTGGGAATTATAGCAAAGACGCGATCCAATTCTCCCGAGTTCTGCACCTAAATAGTTGAAATATAAATACCTCATTTGAATTCAAAAAACAGATTTTGTGAGGTGACAGAAGAATTCGAGGCGACAATTTTGTCACCAGGCTTGTGGTGGGACATGCACTTCCTCTGCAAGTGAGCACTGAAGAGCAGATCCCTGTCCAGGCAGTTACCCATCTCATTTCCTGGGATGGCACTGTGACGTGGACATGTCATTGTCCACGACGGCGAAATTGTATTTTCCCGTAGAGTTTCTTAATTTCATTCGTGGGCTTTGATGCTTATTGGATAATTGTGTCATAGTTTTGAATGAATGGTAAGTGAATGTCTGGAGAATGCAGCTACTCACAACATTTCAGTTTGGTCGTTAAGGATCTGTTAGGATGTCTGCTGCTGGATCTAGCAATAAGAATTCTCTCTCTCTCGCTTGCTTCGTGGTATTTTAAGAAATCCGTCGAGTTTCACTGTACCTATTCGTTTCCCTTATGGGTGATAGTCAATTGATATGCAATTTGGATACAGTGAACAGACCCTCTTTACGGACACGCCTCTACTAGGGACAACTCCCTTTACTGACAATTCGTCATGGTCCTGCATGAGGATATTATTTTATTTCAACCCCTTCAGAACGGACACCACCCCCTACGAACGAACAGTGATGATGGTCCCGCTGCTGTCCGCTATAGAGAAGTTTCAATGCATTTTCTTCAAAGCATGTCACCCATCATCTCACCCATTATACAAAATGCAATCTTATTCAATTCTTTTAGGTGCATTGCTTAGTCGCACGATATCTTCCGCCGCAGAAAGTCTTGCCTACCGAATCACATGGGCATACATGTGTAGTTTCTCTGGATTGGCATTTTTATATCTCATACTGTTGACCATTGCTTACGTTATTTGATTCTCCTGGGCAGAGTGAGCAGAGGGAAATTAACTCTGTCCGCTTTCAACCCTTTCTTACACAAGTTCTATCCTCTTTCTGTGCAATGCGCGTATTGCAACGCAACACTGAGAAGACAAGAACGAAGCACTTGGAAAAAAACGAACAGAGTTAAAAGAGAATGCGGGAAGTCCCAAGCAAACCTCCAACACACAATACACGGTCTAGCCATAGCACGTCTCACCACCCTTGCGACGAATTTAGCGTGTGTAAACTTTAGGCTGCTTTACACGGTTAAATTTCGTCAGATTGTATCAGCTTTCGAGTGAGCACGTATTTGTATTCTTAGCGTTGGGTGATAAATCGTATGCTACCGAAATTTGATAACTTGACCGGGTGAAAGCGTAGCTTGGTTCGATTATTTCCGATAAATCGCGGTTCTCGATGCCAAGAGTTTTGATCGTGTAAAAGCGCTGGTGGTGTTGTAGTTGGTTGAGTCGATCCCTCCGCACTTGAGCCTACGTTGGCTAGGTTCGATTCCGGGAACGAGCAAAATAACTTTCACGGCCCCACCTCTTTCCAGTCACCGGCAATGCTCAAAGAGTGTAACTTTTGCCAACATAAATAAAATATTGCACATCCTGCTGAATAAACCTATGCCACAAAATCAACGATGTCGCAACGCCAGACTTGCAATTCACATTTCACAGGTATACCGACTGGGAAGTGTGGCCTTTCAATCTGTTGCTGTGACGCTCGTTTTAATTACATCGGCCTGTCTCCTGTTCCAGGTTAAATTCCCGACACGAAAAGCTGCCATTGATGAATGGATTAATTAACATTATCACGGCTATAGTCACAGTTCATGGCGGGCTGGTATTAATCTACATCTCTCCCAGCGAATTGGATTTAAACCACAGCCACTACGACCCACCCACAGGGAAGCAACCGCTCGGTGAGGCTGAAAAGTTTCAAGGGGCTGCAAGTTCCAACGGGCTGGAAGTTCCAAGTGGCTGCTCACCTCCCGTTCTGTCAGAATATAGCTTCTGGATGTAGCAACTCTTATTATGAAAAATTTCAATTGCTAATAGAGACTGGTTACGCCATGGTTGGTTTCACATTTCATTACATGCATTCCTTAGCGGGAATCAAAGCCGAGGTAACGAACAGACTATGCAACAACCGTCGATAACCATCCCATCGTATTCACAAGACGACTCGAAATGAATGATTTCAAGAGGGGGCTCTGTTGCTCCAGGCACCCCTCGTATATCTTTTCAATAGAAAAGAAAACGTATGTGAAAGTGCACCCCATCGCAATACTCTTACAAAGTACTCGTACTTGACGCAGATAAGAAAATGCATTCTGACTCAGGATACATTAACCACTCTGGCAGCCGTGCGTCGATGGGAAGCACACACAAGAAGCTAAGTGGAATTCACTTGGGATACATTCACCTGTATTCGCACACTGAAGCTATCGATGTTGATTCATCAAAGGTTGGCCAACAGGACCCTTTGTCAGATATCTTGTGCTCTCTTGCGCAACTTCAAAGGAATATTTAAGTAAGACCACACACGTGTGCGGCAAAGGGGGTACGGTTTGAACATTTTCGACAACAATTTGTGAAAACTTGTTTCGTGGTTAGTTTTCGTCAATTGCTGAGGTAAGTGTTCTCAGAAAGGGCACACGCAGAACAGGAGGACGTATGGAGATGGGGTTGAAGCGTCTGTTTTGAAAAGCGATTGTTTGAGTGTGTGTGTCCTTGGAGAGGTGTTAGTGTTTATATTTGAATAAAGATTCATTGGAGGTCCTGGGTAAACAAATCGAAATGAGGCCGTGGCTGAATGAGCAGTTTGTTTTCCAGTTAAAAGATACACCTACGCAAAGGTGTATGCTGAGGCCTCCCGGAAAAGGTGAAGGACGCAAATTGCCGTAAGAATGTGGGGTATTTTTTTAGGCTCTACGACGCTGCGAAGCGGTTGTCCTAGTATCAGCTATCCGAATGGAGCTCTGAACAATGATCTCTGGATCAGGCAGTGTAAGTTTTTCTTTGATTTTTTAATAGTGGCGATCTGGCTCAGGTTGAAACATGCGTGTGGGTCTGTGCGTCGACTCACATGGTAGCTAGGATCAATTCCCGGCACGACAAAAATAAGTTTCACGGCCTCACCCTGGAGAGTCACTGATGATCCTCAAGGAATAACAACTGCCTAGAAAAGCTTGTCAAATTGGTCGTAGGCTACTTCCAATTGTGAGAGAACAATAGCACGCACAACACTGGTGGTTGTTGTAGAAGCGAGACCCTGGCTCCCATATTAATGTATGACATTACTATCTTTTTTTTATAATTTCTACTTGCTCAAGGGATGGTTATTATCCTTAACTGTCCGGGGACAAGTCAGAACATGGGCCGAAGGGAGAAATTAAGAGGAGGTACCTGAGTCTATAGAAGGAGTCTTTGAATAATAACTGCTCCTCCGAAAATGGGCTTAACTTATGAGCATTCCTTGCGATACGGGTGTTGCGGGTGAATTCATGGAGAGGAGGAATGCAGTTGGCAAGCTCACTTGAGCATCGTTTGTTCAAATAGCGATAAAGTACGGACAAAGGAGAGACTGTACGTCGACGTGCGAGCGTGTAATGACTCTGCGAAATTGTTGTGTCTCCTATAAGTTTTATCGCTCGCTTTTGGATTCTATCTAGTAGGTGCAGGGGGGGGGGACACCAGACCAGATATGAGCGTTGCACTCAAGCTTGAGGCCAATATATGCCTTATAAATTAAAGCCAAATCAGAGGGTGTGACTGTAAGGAAGGAAACCTTTTCGGCGTGAACTAAGAGTTGTGTTGATACACATACCAAGGATGGAAAGTTTTTCGGTTTCACCGGCACAGGCGCCATTCATGGATAATGGCTGACAAAGGGTTGGTTTAAGCTATAGCTGACAGCAGTGAGGTTTGGAAGTACTAAATTCCACTTCATCGTCTAAAAGGGTACACAGACAGCATTGAGGTTTCGAAGTATTAAATCATCAGTTAATTATGCTGCCAGTTAATTACGCTGCCGTTCCAATTATACGGCCCAAGAGCGTGGTCGTGAGTCTTGGAACGAAAATGAAAAGCTAAGAGTAGATTTAGCAGACGGGAGGTCATTCATAAAAAGAGAACTTGCTTTATACCGGATGCAGAAAGGCCAATATTTTGCCGCTAACCCCCACATGAGCCTAAGGTGACCTAAGCTAAAAGGAGAACTTTAGTTTGAAAAAACGTCTATATCTCGAAAATGGTTAGTTTTTATGCGATGTCGCATCGGCTGAGACTTTTGCTGTATACAGAATGCAAAGACGCTTCTTTTGAGCCCTAAACGGAGCCCATGCTGAAAGAAAAAGTGCTGGCAAAAGTTACCTGTAGGATCTGGCCGTGAAAAATCTCCCAGATATTGATAACAGTGCGACGGCGGTCAGGCCTTCCTTCATTGAGAAGGATTGTGGGAGTTAAGGGAATAATAAGGACATAAAGACCTCATTCCAACCACACTTGTTTTTTTTTCGGTATTTAACTGAGTACTACACTGCAGTACTCAGACTCAAAAACTGGTACATTGTACTGCCTGCCAGCAACCTACTTTTATTGTAGTTACTTGGTCTAGCCGCCGTTTCTGTTATGAGGAGCCTACATAATCAGCTCCCACCACACCAGCACCACACTCGGGTCGATGCGAACTAATTCTTGAACCTACCTAGTCACTTCTGTTCGCACACCGTCATATGGTTAATCAATGGTGAAATCGAGGGCAAAGTATCTTATTCCTTCAGAAACCTCCTCCCTCACCACTCCTCATCGGCTTATGGCATGGCTTGGAATTGACAAACGCGTTGACTTAAGTGAGCCGAATCTATTTCTGCCAGGGCACCGTCTGCCAGGGCATATAATGTCCTCGGTGGACAATGTCACAAAATAAAGAACAAGCAGACTACGAACCACCATCCCTGGCTTTGAATAGGACAAAAAGGGGATGTCACTCTATAAGGTGACAGCTGAATATTTGGACTATCCTGACCTTGCATCCAAGGGTCCAGATAGGCCTTGTGTTCTCCTCTGGTCCCAAGTGTGTTAAGGAGCAGTTCCTACAATCCCTAAGTGATTTAAGCCGAGGCGTATCCAACCATTTTATTGCTCCTTACTCTTGTTGGTCATTGGCGTAGGGAGACGTTACTTAAGTCAGTGGCTCTAGCGATAGTCCGAAAGAGCAGCAACATCTCTTAAATCGGCTTCACTAAAGTGGAGGAACTGTCTGTAAGCATGACCAACTTGGCACTTGAGTGCAGAACTCAAGGCCCAATCAGTGGCATAGTTCATAGACGGTGCCCTGGCACCGTCACGTTATACTGGAAGCACATTTACTCGCTGACTGAGTCTGGACATCGAATCAACAGCTACGGTGGGTGTTAGAGATAGGAAGGAACTACGAACAAAATCAGTCACGACTCAACTCGTTGCCTTAAGTGAGCCGCATCTATGTCTGCCAGGGCACCGTCTGTCAGGGCATATAATTTGATATAATTTGAATGTTATGCTAACCTGGGTATCCACCTAACCCTCTATTCATTCCGTTTTTTTACAGATTGTATTCGTTATCGCTGCCCTTGTTGCTTGCGTTCAAGCCGGAGGACCAGCTGCATACTCCATTTCTGCTCCCAGCATTGATCACGGATCCGTTGGAAACACACAGGAGCACACTGTCAAGGTAGACTTAAATCCGCTTAAAAACGTTCGTCTGTCAACCGTAACTCTCCCCTAGGGCCACTATGGACAAAACTCCCAATCAGACTATTCCAGCTCAGTGACTGCCGGTCATGCTGTCTCGCATGTCTCCCGTTCCAGCACGACCAACGATGCCGTCGGCTATGCCCCCAGCTACGGCGGTAAGTACTCAAATGAGAAACAATTCTTCCGCTCAAACTCTATACAGCTGCACAGGCTTAAGTAGAACATAGAAGCTTAATCACACGCACTGCTTACGAATTTTTCAAAATCCCCCTCCTTGTAAATAAGGTCATGTAGTTGCTGCTGCAGCACCCATTGCTCACGCTCCAGTCCTCTCAAGTGGATCAATCTTGTCACATGGCTATGGATATGCCGCCGCTGCTCCTGCTATTTCTAGTGGTTACATTGCCGCCGCACCAGCCATCTCTCACGGTTACGTAGCATCCGCCCCAGCTATCTCCCATGGTTATGCTGCTCCAGCTTACTCATCGTACTATGCATCGGCCCCAAGTGCATACAAGGTTGCCGCTGCTCCCGCATACTCTGCCGGATATTTGGCTACTGCACCGGCCTACTCGCATGGTTATGTGGCATCGGCTCCAGCTGCTTACAAGGTAGCTGCTGCCCCAGCCGCTCTCACCTATGCATCCAACGGTTAGTACTTGTAAATATGTAAATATGTAAATACAAACGCTTACACTGCACAATGCATAAATAGTCTAGAAAATTAAGCGCTCATAAACTATAAGTTACAGCACAGCACACAGTTCAAATGTGATCCGTCTTTCGGCTCCAATTGGTGCGCAACATTTTATCTTAACAGCCACACGATTGCCCGTTCAAATGGATACGGATCTGAGTCACGACACATTCGACTGAACAGGATAAGCACTCGTTTCGGGTCCATTAGGTAAACGGAATTCAACTGGAGAACACAGGCACACACTTTTCGTAGATTTAGTGGGTTTTGGATGCGTTAAAGTGAGGTGAACAAATGGATTCCACACATTAACTCGTGCTGAAAGTTTGGCAGAAGGGCCGAAAAGTCGCGATTTGTTTTTGTGTTCTTTTATTGTGATTCCATAAGGACATCACCTTATTGGGGACATGAAAGCACGGGATTATTCCAGAGAGAGCACCATTTTAACTAAGCATTCCCTCGGCCGTCACAATGCCGATGATATCACTTAGATGAGAAAGCACTTTGAGCCGCCACTGAAGGAAGTTGTAACTACAACCATTTTATTTTGTGGATAATTCTCTAGATAGTCCTAATGAGCATGTCGGAAATATCAGACAGGTCTTAGGGGATGTGTGAAGTAAGAATGTGTTTTCTTGCAGGTGATGGGAAGATTTTTCCTTTGCGCTTCATCCATCCATCAACTATGGAATTGATTAAATGTCAATCAATCTTGCCTCATCTTAGGCTACAAGGGGCTGAAAGAAGACCAACCAGAGCACTGTCTCTGTTCTACGATGGTCTAGTTTCTCGTAGATGGCCAAATTACCCTCGCTTTCTCTCGTTTGCCTGTTAGAATCTATTTCAGTCATTTGTCTATCCATTTCGGCTGCTTCCACAGACCATGTCCAGGAGTTCAGCACAGTTTCTGATGCATTTCAGATGATGCGGTTTAAATATGTCCGCCAATTTAGGTCTTAAACATAATGAATCAATGGCTTTAATTGCTGACTGACAATCGGTGTGGAAATCGATGATAAACCCGCTTATCCAGACATCTGGTCATGTAGCGGCGTCGCGAATGTCCATAAATTCAGCTTGAAAAAGCCTAAAAACGCTTCTGTAAGAGAAAAGATTGGCTGGTTTTGAATGGATTTCCAGTGATCGAACACTGCTTAGAGTGGTTTGATGGATATATGTTCCACAATTCATTTGGAGGTTTATGGTACTGGTTGGCCTCTGGTTTTTTCTGTCTCGCTACATTTGTTCAAAATGGTGGCTCCTTTTAAAAAGAGGCGGCTTTTGAGACACAACGCTTATGATGTGCGGCATAGTTTCCACTGCTGATCAAAAATGAACTTCGTGGCGAAAGTTCTTTCTCAAAGAGCAGACATTTTGAAGAAAAAATCCAATAGTTTGTAAGCGGTGTTAAAGTCTTGGTCTCGTCAAGGCTTTAAGACTTGTTACGAATCATGGGTGAGCTGTAAAAAAACATTGAAAGACCAAATAGCAAACAATTTTATCATCCTCGTCCCAGATGTGGGCATATACATTGTGGAGGAGCGAGTGTTTACTCAGTAGGTCTTGACATGTCCCCTTCTTTCAGAGCTTGTACCGATGTCACAGGAATAGTAGGGATCATCACGGGACACTGGCCAGTAGGTGTATATGCAGCAAAATTGGACATCCTCTATTATGATCACTGCCGTAGCTGTGATGTCGCTGCAGAAAGTGAGACCGTCATTCACTTTCTGTCTTTGTACCAGTCAGGCACTTGCTAGAGCTCTAGGTGTACATTTCATTTCAAATGCAAGATGACCATCAAGGAATTAGTGATGTTCCTAAGCTCTACAGGATGGATATAATCTAAATATAGACGATTTTTCAAACTGAAGTCCTCCTAGTCCACCTAGGTCACTTTTTCCGCTCCTATGAGGGGCAGCGGCAACATTTTGGCATGGAATGATGATCGCCAGAGAGAAGGCTTGACCGACGGCACACCATGGTCAGATCCAGGTCACTTTTGTCGGCACTTTTTCTTAACTTCTATTGGGCTCACTACACACACCGACACACAGAGGCATCCATTTTGTAAATGCAGATTGAGATTTCGATCAAGCCCTTCCTTCGGAAGATTGCTTGGGTCTCACATACCATCGTTAAAATAAAGTCAGCGGGAGTTCTTGTAGCACGCGTCTCTCACAATGTCGACGACATTTCCTGGAATAACTAAACCTTAACTTCACGAAAGTGGGTCGCTGCGGCGTAATGGGTTCCTGCGTCGACTCCTACGCAGAGCGTGCCATGTTCGATCCTTGAAATTACCGCCAATGTTAATTCACGGCTCCACCGCTTTCTAGCCAATGACAATGCTTAAAGAGTACTCCTGTCTAGAAAGAGCTTCTCAAACTAAAATAAAACGATATGTCCCATTCACAGCACTGACAACACGAGTTGCTGTGATGTCGGTGGACATGGTCAGTTCAAATCGCCTCAACGCGAAATCGCAATAGTGTGGACTTCGACATCCGCATCTTCAATTTAAGGCTTCAGTCTTGGCTGGAAGTAGACTATTCCGGTGGCGGTTACAACTGATTTCTGTGCAAATTTGGACCACAGACTCCTAAAGACGACACTGCACACCATACAGTGACTTATCGTCGTTTGGCTTACATGTGAATTTCAACTTCTGTACATGCAAATTAACGCCCTCATTAACATATTAGTGCCAAAATCCTGACTTACTTTCTGTATTGCGCGCACATCAATAAAGGTCAATAGGTCTTTGATAAGCTTAGCTAATCAAATCTTTTCGAAATTGTCTGCAGCTTTACCTAATAGAACGTACATACAGTCTTCTCATAATGAGCCAAACTATATACTACCGAATCAGAATCAAGTTCTCGCAATCTGAACACGTTCTGTCATTTTGAAGCGAAAAATCTAGTGAACTGGTAGACCATAGACTAAACATACCCAGTCTCAAAAGATAGCATATGTGATTGAAACAACGGTATTAAATGCGGACCACGAATTGGATAAGCCTATGGTTTGAATCAACTTTTTGCCTTCACTTCTATTTCTGGGAAGCCTTCGTTATTTTGCTGTGGATCTTGTGTCAGTATTTTAAACAGCGCCTAAGAGTATTCTATGGAAAAAAATCACAAGAGTTTGTCTTCAAGAATGATGCTCATTTGAAAAGAAAACCCATGAAATTCAACGAATTTTATTCGACTTCCACACAGAAGAATGATTTCCACGACTTACTTTGGAATAAAGGTCTTCTTTGACATTTGTCTGCTTTTCCTTACTTTTTCACCGCAAGGAAAGAAATCTCTCAAAAGAATCACAAAACAAAAGTACAATTGACAAAACAAACTTAACTCCACTTGCTATTACCGACCAGGACTTCTTATTCTTTTTTACTTCATCAGCAAGGATCAGTAGAAACCACAGGAAAATAAAACACAAAAATAAACACCAAGGAAACAATTTGCATCTGGTATCCTCGTCATTAGGATCCGCATCATTTGAGACAGGTTAAGCAGCACACCCTAGCTCGTCCACGTTGGTTGGCTCTAGGATTCATTCTCAGAAAGGTCGCGATTAACCGAGAGAAGAACGCAACGAACGGGGAATTACTGGACAGGATAGAGTTGAAACACTTTTTTTGTGACAATTGTTGGGAGGCGAGACTCCTTCTTGTGCTTTATTAAATTGAGTTTACCATTAGCGAGCAAAATTAAACACAAAAAACACACAGCAGTCGACGAGTCAAAGGAAACAGTCAGTAGAGGCTCTGGTTGCATAATTGCTGTTTATTTTGTTCACAAAATGTTTAACGTCATTTTCATCCTAGTCTTAAGCGTTTTTGTTTGTTTTTTTTTTTTGTGAATGGTTGGTTTTTCGATGCCCAACGTGAATTACATTTGAAATTTTTCTCCCTCTCTCGAGCAGTCGGCTATGCTGGTTTGGCCGGTCACGGACTTGGTCTTGGATTAGCTGCCGCTCATTATGCCGCTCCAGCTTATGCCCCAGCACCGATCCTTAAGTAAGTTGCAAACTTTGTTTTTATTATATTCTGTGTTGGCTTTGCGTTAATCATTTATCTCTATCTCCGTTTTTCTTCTTACAACGTGTAGAGCCGCCGTTGCCGCTCCAGCCTTAGTGCATACATCAGTTGCCGGACATGGTGTCCATTATGCGTACTAAGACGTAGAACTTTGCTTTACTTCGTGCAATGAAACAGCACCCGCACTCAGAACCAAGACGAAAAAGGATGTATAGGACGTAGAAGGATGTGTGTTATATATATTTTTATATTATTTCCATTACTGTTAAGTATAGACCACTCAAATCGCGGTTGAATGAACGAAACAATTGAAATTGAATAAAACGAATACAACAATCAAACTTCTGTGTGTCTTGTTATTTGACTTTGATGAGTTTTCAATGGATGCGAGGGTTAGTCTCTTACTTGTCTCGAGAAAAATTCATTTAGATGGTGATTGTGACCGACTACGTGCGCGTTAAACGTCAGAGGCAACAGATATTGGCTTCGGTATTGTCGGGCTGAGCTATAGCTGCGCAGACGGTCCAGGGCACACTGCTTCCATTCATCAACACCAAGCTGCGTCCCAAGACTCGATGACCTTGTCTTTATACCGGAGATTCCGGCCATGCAGATTTTTGCTCTCCGAACTTGAAGAGTTCGCTGTTATCGTGCAGCAATGCATCACGAATCAGCTCTGACATGTTGATAATCGTCCAACTTTCAGCTCCATGTGGCAGGATGACTGGCAAAATGAGTTTCTTGCGGGGCACGATTTTGGACCCTCGAGTTGTTTCGACAGCAAGTCGAAGTTCAAAGTCTATTCTCCACCATAGTGTCACTTGCGAGTTTACGTTTGCCCCCAAGTAGACAGCAGGCCGTCAGACAAAATCGATCAGAAACGCAAACATCATTCCAGTCCTTCCAGAAGTCGGCGACCTGGAATCGAAGGTAATGACAAAGTTTGTTATTCATCAGAATAACAAAGAATCCCTGTCCAATGTGTAAGAATGACCTGCTCAGTACAATTGATTTACGTCCTATTTCTGTGGTCCCTCGAACTGAAATGCTTCCCGGGGTTCAATATAATCGATGTTTGTCCGTCGAACTGTTCTTTTGACTGGCCACCGCCATATGTTATGCTCGAGTAATTCTTTGGATACTTTGCAGGCTCGCTCTCCCCTCATACCCATCGCATTGCAATTGGAATGCAATAACGTTCCACAATACGGCACAAAGCACGGGAGTTTTTGAAAAATAAATCAGTTTCCCGATTATCCTTGACTGTCTGGCTACCATTCCGATACAAGTGGCGTATGTCGCTGTCGAATATCGACGAGTTTATTTCTTATTTGAGGTTTAAAACGAGATGTGGATATATATATGTTCATTGTATGGTGGCAGCACATAGCGAATACAATAGGATTCAAGAAGAGCAAATAGTAGAGTGCACTGCCATCACAGCCGATTCAGGTCGTTACTCTTGGAGCCACTTACATTTCTGGATGAACTTCAAGAGGAAGTTTTGGTTGGTATTTGTTGCTCCTCTTCATCTTCCGCAGCTTCATCGAGTTAGCGTTTCAGTGTTTCTCATTGAATCAGTGACATTTTATTGCCCCGGTTTGATTACCTATATTGTTTCAGCTTATTAGCTAGTGTAGGCGTTATGCGATTGTCAAATTTTGATCAAGACAATGTCCAATGTCCTCTTTTGCTGACTCTTTGTATGTGCTAAGTCTGCTCTGTAAAGTTCCTACTGGTACTGAGGTTTCCTTTCTTACTAACTCGCATGATAACTACAAACTAAAGCAACAATAAATTTCGACGCCATCCCAGGAGAAAGATGGAGATGTGGACAGAAGAAGTGTTGTTGCGTAGCCTAGGCGTCAAGAATGCTTTTAACTCTGCGAGCTGAACACATATACGGAGGCCTCTAATTGCCATGGGTACACCCTTCTATCTGTTGAGGATAGTCATGAATTACTTCAACGATAGGATACTTATGTATTACACCGACGATAGCCTAAAGAACTATAGTTGCAGCTGCAGGAGTTCCGCAGGGATTCGTCCTCGGTCCACTACTATGAAATATAATCAACTATAATCAATCATGAGCGTTGCCGACGACATTGCTACGAAGTCGCTACGAACACAGCTATCTCCCAGATGAACGATTGACTTGAGGGCGCCGGTTTCGAACCGTTTAGTGGCCCACAAAACGAAAGCTGTGCTCATAACCAGCCGAAATAAGTTGGAATTCTCGAGCTCTCTAGTTGGGGAGCACATTACGTCCAAAAAATCAAAACAAAAAACTTCCAAGGAGTTATGGTGAGCAACACATAAGGTGTGCCAGTGAGAAGGCATTAAACACGCAAGGAGGACTTTCTTGAATGCTCCCGAACGTGGGCAGGCCCATATATAAAGGACTACGCCGTCACTCTGAAGACTTTACACAATAAGGGCAACCAGTGGATTCAGAACCACCTCTGATTATACATCGTTCGTCATAGCAGGAATGCTGTCCATCAACATTCTGGCTGAAGAGCTCAAGTGGGCTTATCGCAGGCGAACTTCTGACCGACAGGCCAAACTTATGAGGGTAGAAAGGAACTGGAAGCGTCCATAGCAAATTAACAAGCTCTACATGAATTCTTAGCTTCACCCAGATCGAGCTGCGAGCACAAATTTCTAGGAAGAGAGCTACTTCTCCAAACTCGGGATTTCGACAGTTGTGAAACTATTTTCTTTTAGTTACTAGTGATTTTTCATTTCCAGCAGGCTGAGGCAACTTTTTGAATACGTTAATTACGTTAATCGTCGAGATTTTATGTGAAACTAGCGGACCCGGCGAACTTCTTCTCGCTCCAATTCTATTCTTCAGATAAACTCCATACAGACTCCATTTGAATCAATCAAATTTCAAAGTGAATGAAATCGAAATCGCCAACACCACAACCGTTAACGTACAGCTGACCGTGCGAAAAACAGTGAAATTCGAGATTAATCTCCAGACTTCCAGCGATGGACCTTGCGATTTAATGATTGTCATAGCAAAAGCCAATCGAAAGGGGAACTGAATCCGCTTGAATTGGAATGAAAGATCAGTTGGAATAATCGGAAAACGTGCGATAAGTTTTTCCTCTCATTAAAATTTGCCTCTGATGGTCGTCGCTTGAATCACATTGTTCATCAGTTTCTTGACTAACAGCCGCGTCTGTTGCTCAATTTCGGATGAGTCAGATTCCACAACATGATGATGATAGACCCCGCCTTCAGCTGTCAAGGTTCCTGGCACATCCATCGAATTCAAAAGTTCCGTCAGATAGTTGGTCTCTTCATCCCCGTCGGTCACCTTATTAACGGATTTGTACGAATGCAGGTATCCAGGCCTTCAAGCTATCGCCTTCCTCATTCTCCGCTGATCGATTGAAACTTCAATGCATTGCACTGCTTGCATACGACAGACAATGAACGCATATCAACGAAGCCAATGTCAGGCGATTGCGGAATCGTATACGCAGCAGCGCTAGTACTAGTAACATTTTGTCGAATTTGAGGTTGTAATTGTGCAGCACGAATCTGTGCAATATGGGCACGTCTCCATTCATATTAGTTCGTCTAGCGTTTGATTATCACGGACATTCTGACTAATTACAGAAAGCAAACAAGTCCCTCTTAAAAACAACAAATTATGTATTTCTCATGTTTTCGCACTTATGTCGTACGTTCGGTATTTCTTGCCGTCCGCGAAGCGATAACTGGGATTCTAACATTTTGCGCCATTCTTGCTACAATCTTTCAACGCATGCAATAAAGTGGATACGAAATCCTGCGTTGTGCTACGTTTGTTAAGAGATGAGCGACACCGGTATAAAGGACCTTCTTCTGTTACTCCCGGCTTCCTCAGTTACCTTGAGTCTGTAGTGAACTGTTAGAAAGCCGATTAGTATGCGGATGTTGTACTTTCTTTCCGGTTCTTTCCTTCCAGTTGCCTGAATTCTTCTGATACATGGTTGTTATAGGAGATAGCGCAGGACAGCTCGGGGCCTATAAAAGGTCCCGATGCTCCTTTCCTAGCCAGGGAGTCGGCCATTTCATTGCCTTCTATCCCTGTATGGCCAAGTATCCAGCTGAGTTTCTCCCTCGGGACTTCTTTAAGCACTCCCACACGAGCTCGGTTTTGATGAAGTAGGAGTCTGGTTGGTACTGTTTCTGTCAAGATTGATTTGAACGCATCTGTCTGTTGCATAGACGGATTCGTAGTACTATGTTCGGGGTCCAAGTACTCCTGCTCTTGTCAGTTCCTTCATCATTCATTGGTCACTCAGTATATGGGCTATTGATTATTGATCCAGTCCTTTGTGGCGCTGAGCTTAATGGTAAATTTTTTTTGGAAATGGAATTTCCTAATCGCGTCATTTTTGACTTGTGCATCGAAATGTCTCGATGTAATGCGTCTGTCTCTCCTACCCCTTGTTAGCCTTTTTCATGATTGTTTTGTTTGCACATTCTGCACTCAAATGCAAGGGAGTCAGCTCCAATACCACCTCCGTGGCAGCAGTTGGGCAAGTTCTCATTGCCCCTGGCATGCCAACGTTTGAACATGAGTGAGTGTGACTCACGCGCTGCTCAGGCTGTTTCTATTAGTCCGTACATTTGCCCCGTAGGCAATTGGACTACATCCTATTCAAAAAAAATTCTCATAAAAAAAAACGTACAGAATGAATGTTTCACAATGAATGTCCACAATCAAATTGGATAACCTCACTTTTTACACTCTAATTTATTTTCTGATCTTTTTTCTGACTGATGTTTGTACTGCAGTGTAATAAAATAAACAAAATGTTTAATTTTTTATTACGATTATTCCAATTTCCCGACTTTTCCGGCGGGTTTACCCTTTAGTAAAAACCTTCTCCTGGCAATAACGAACAATTTGAGCCAAATCGGCCAGCCGTTCTTTATGAATTACTATACATTCCATTTTTTTGGTAAACTGGAGTTTAGACCACTGTTCATGTGAAACGCGCGCCTTTCATTGTGATTTGGAAAAGTGAGGGAGCCGCGAGAATGTGTTGTCATTCTCGTAAGCTCGATAAAATGCGTACTGAACCCTATCAACTGCGAACAGCGCAAACGTGACTTAAACACAAAGTATGTAGTGCAATTGTGTTTCTTTTTCTTAACGACTTTATTGTAATAAAGTTGTAATTGCTACATTTAGGATGGTCTTTTTTATCTATTAAGAGATTTGGAATGAATATGTGTTTAGTTTTTGTTGGATCTGTTGGTGCTTATGCAAGCCGATGAAGGTCTGGCGTCTGGTACATTTTGATTGCAGCCGAACACTGAAAAGTCATGTCGTTAATGAATTCTAGCTTCCGCTTCGTTGGTAACGTCCTCCTGTTTCCTCCGCACACTCTTGGCAAATCACTTAGTAAAATAGTTAAATAGTGCAATTACACCAAAAAAGTAAAATACAGCAAACATAACTTTTACTTTAAGCTTATTCTCTCTTGGAGTCGTTAACAAACTCCTAACCGACTGATTCTGTCGTTTAAGTAGTCGTTTCGTGACACTTCATCGACAACCGTAATACCGATTCATGATATGAGTTGAACGAAAATTTCGTTCCTCAGCACTTAAATGACTATTGTCGCTTAGTGACGTCAAACGACTACTTAAACGACAAGCGGAATAAAAAAAACATATTTTTTTTCACAAATTTTACAATGTATTGCATACAATTTGTTGTACAGAGATTTGGTTTGCATCACCTTACTACTAAAATATTCATACAATCTTTACATAATTTATCACAGAAATATGAAAAATAAAAAACTTCATGGCAACAAAAATTCCTAATTCCTTTGGAGGGAAGAGAGAAGTGGTTAGTCTTGATTTCTAATCGCTGACTAGAACGTTTTAGAAATCACAAAAATGATTGACAATTAATAAATATGTGATAAATAAGATAAATAGAAAATAAATGAATATTAAATAAATTAAATAAGTAAGCAAATAAATAAATAAATAAATAAGTAAATAAATAAATTAACATATAAGTAAATAATTAAATAAATATGTTAATATATTAAACAAATAAATATATAGATGGATAAATAAACAAGTAAGTATTGTACTCATTCTGCAGCTAAGTTTGAAATCAAGTCGTTTCCGGATGATAAAAGGGATTGATTATAATGGAGAAAAAGTTTTTCAGTTCTAGCTGTGACCATTTCAATACATACGGATATCTTATGAAGTTCCGTAGTCGAGAAAAACCAAGGGAGATTTATTTTTAAGAGCTTATTTTGCGTTATTTGGAGTCTACGCAGATGACTTTTGGCGCACTTACCCCAGACAGGAGACAGGAGGAGACCCATAGAACATGATTGGTTGGAAAATAAACTCAAAAATCAATATTTTGTTTTCATTGCTTAGTTTAGAATTCCTGCAAATGAATGCATAGAGAATCTTTATCGTTACCTTTATCTTTTTGATAATTCTTTCTTCTTCCTAAAAGCTAAATTTTCATCTAAATGTACCCCAAGATACTTTCCACTCGAATTGCACTCGATCGGAAAACCAATAAGTTGAAGGCTGTTTCTTGGAAGTAGTCAAGCTTTTCTTTTTCTAGTGAAAAGGATTGCTTGCATTTTAGAAGCGTTAATGTTTTGATTGAAGGACAGTATTTATCCCAGATTGCAGATTGGTTTCAATAATGGAACCAGTTGCATCCGAGGTGTAAATACATGTATCATCGGCATATAAAGCAATATTGCAATTATTTAGATTTGGGAAATGACAGGTGTATATATTAAATAGGACAGGCGCTAGGACAGAGCCTTGTGGGACACCCGCGCTAATTATTTTGTTGTCCGAGAGGCTCTGATTTCCGGGCACTTGAAAGTACGGAGAGATAGAAATGCCTGAACGATTTTAATAAGACGTGGAATTTTTTATCATGCAGTAGCTTGTGTATCAAACCTCATGCCAGACGGTATCGAATCCTTTCTCAGCGTCCAAGATTAACATGCCTCTGCCTTTCCCTCCCGAAAGATTCATTCTGATGTCATTTGTTATACGATGCACTTGCTGAGTAGTGCTATGACGAGCCCTAAATCCAAATTGTTCTTAAGGTAAGATTCAGTTTCCATCAATGAAAGAAACAACCCTATTCTTTATGATCTTTTCTAAGCATTTACTTGGAAAGCTGAGCAAACTAATGTACCAGGTAGACTACCAGGTAACTACCAGGTAGATTCGCACTTTTCCAGGTCTTGAAATGGGCACTATCTTGGCTGCTTTCCAATTAGTGGTAAATATGAATGAAAAAATGCGAGGCTCAAATCGACCGGAGCCTACTATAGTCTGTCAATGCTTTTCAAATCCAGGGATCTAATCCTAACCTCCCAGCTGCTGCTGTACAGGACCGTGTTTCTACTAGTATCCACGCATGGATCCGAAGCTTAGTTGCTTAGTAAAAGAAAAGGTATAGCTCGTATGAGCCACTTGAAACAAGATCGGAATGTCCTTCGTAGCTCTTTTTATGGAGGATGACATAGTTGGTTGACCGTTTTTAGGCTAGAGAGATGGTATAGACCAGGATGCCCTTGGTGTTCGATGCTGGATGGTGCCCGCTCGGGACAGGTGGATGCAGTTTTTAATTGACGCCAGGATGGACCCGGTTGCCCCCGTGCGCTTAGATATCCTTATTAAATTATTTCACTTCGGATCACCTTAGCGATTTGCCAAACTGAAAACATGAACCATTCTGAAAACGTGATACACTGGGAAGTACTTGAATCGGGCCACTATGTTAGCACATATCGCTTTATTTTGTCTTTTTTAAGTTTATTCGGATTGTACACATTTTCAGTATACATAATATCGACTTTCAAAGTCGACTTTCCCTACACTCAGGAGTAGCGTTGGCCAGAATCTGAGCCAGGCTTCCATCGATAGTTGGGCATCTCGAGGACGCAACTTTAGGTAGCATGACTCTCCAGGATGCAGACAGGCAAAGCGCATGGTCCCAAAAGTCTGTAAGAAATCTGCGGCATTCTTGTTGTCCCTTGGCAGAAAAGACACTTACAGGCGTACAAACGGGACACTACACCATCGCCAAACATCTAAGTGTGCTTGGCATAAGCGACGAAACCCTCTGCGATCCTCTGTCACTGCTCCGCCTTTTCTCAGATCAGGTGGCAGGTCTTTGATGCTAAACTGGTGAGATCTGATGACGTAGGCTCCTCATAACAGAATTGCATACAAACTACAGCAAAAGTAGGTTGCTGTGTGGCAGTACAATGGACCAGTTTTTGAGTTTGAGTGCTTCAGTGGAGTGTTCAAAAACTTTCAAACCATGCAACAACTGGGCAGAATGTTAAAAATATGCAAATGGATGTAATTGGAAAAAAGCGGATTCACAAATTAAACCACGAATTTGAGCTCGATTTAAGGTTGAGTTGATATTCAGTCTAACCCTAATCAGCCCAAAGCAATTTTTTGAATCGTTATTGTCGCGAAATTGTTGCGAACCGCTTCTTTGACGTTGTTGCCCGGAAGACTAGATGGCCAGGAATTTCATCCCAGACGTCGGTAAAATCAAAAATGCCATCGTTTGTAGAGACCGCTTAATGAGCAGTCCTATGAAACTTCCTATTTCAAAGGCATCAATGCGCTCACATCTCTGCCATTCCTTTTGTGTCCCATGGCTATTCGTGACTTTGGCAATAAGATCAATAATGGCTCACAACCACTTGTTGGATCTATTGTGCTTATGACACGGAGTGCTAAGACTACCATGAGAGACCTGAAGTTCTTTCCTACAATATGCCCTCTTTTTAAACATTATGGATGGATTCGGTTCCTCATTCCGCATCTTTACTCATCAATCTCGTTGTGCGGTATTATAAGTCGCCTATGGGCTATGACACAGTGCCCGGTGAGGACTCATATTAGCATGCGTACGTAATTGCGACTAAGCCGATCAATAATGTTGACTTCATCTTACTCAGCTTCGGCTATAGGGCCTTTGCTGTTGCTCTAATGTACAGTCCCTCGCTTTGTCTTTTCGATTTTTCTGTATAGAGATGAGCGGCGTGTGAGCATACCGGTTAGTGGGTGGACAAGATGGCGACATTTCTCAAGTATAAAAGATTGCTAGAGATTATCCCAGCGCCGAGCCCTTCTTCACCCTGCGGTACCCAGCAGATGGTCACCGATATTCCACAAGCGTCAACGTCTGCATAGCCATACCAGCTTCGATGTCAGAACGTCTGAAGGGCCTTTGGGAGCCGGTTAAGTTTTGCTCTTTCAGCGCGAGTGCAGCCACTTCGGCTTGAAAAACGGTGCAGTCGTCCCTTAGTGCCAGCGATTGTTTTAAGTGGTCACTGAAGTCTCCTGCGTGTGTCCCCGTGTTCGTCTCTGAGCCGTCGGTCTAGGGGGCGATTTCCCCCTCTGCTATTGTCACTTGTTCCGTTAACGGTCGGAAACAATTTATAGAAGACTGCACTGAAACTGGGCATAAGGACATGTCAATATAATCTTCATTATTGCCTAGAAGTGTTTATTCTAATGATAGTTAATTGAAGCGATGAATGGCAATGAAGCGACTAACCACACAACGTCTAACCTTCGGCGATCAACTGCACGTTACTCGATCGTCTGTTCCTTCATATGGGCTTTGAAATAATTGCAAAACGTGATGGTTCAATTGATTGTCATCTAAAATGGAAAAGCACACACCGCCACAAATTGTCCAATTCGACATTGCACAGTTCTTCGAGCTAATTTCAAATTCAATGCACGGTGCATGCAGACGATATCTAAATGATTTGTCACTGCCGCCATCCTTCAACTCTTGAGTTATTCATAGATGGCTGCAACATGCCCCAGCAGCTGTTGAATACAGTCAGATTTTTCCCTAGCATTGAATTGGTTTCAATTGTGTTGACAAATCAATTAGTCAGCCAATTCTGTGGTCGCCGTTGGCCTAAGTCAATGATAAAAGACCGTTGACAAATGGCGTATGGCTGAAGATGATCAAGATGTTCCACGAGGGACTAGTGGGGCTTATAAGTATTTCCGTCGACTGGCTTGATAGTTCTCTGTAAGACCTGTTTTTCTTTCAGTTATAAAGCACTTCATTAATCTGTCCAGTGTTCTCATCGTGTACGATTCGGCTTCAACAAGTGACATCACAGAATCCTACTTGAGAGGAACTCAGGAATCCCTCCGGAATCTCACTGCACAGGGCCAGCCCTCGGGTCTGCATTGGCTAAATGTTGCCAAACTGGAAAATGACTCCGTGTTCTGCGAAATGCTGCTGCAGTTTGCAGACATGGGTGTAGAGGTGAGCAATTACGTGATTTAAATGAAAAGGACCCCCAAACCCATTGAGTATTCCAAAAGGGGTACATCACAATTGTTCCAAGCGTAGTTGGGTTTCTCAGGGCTCGCCTTTATGCCACAGAACATTCAACATTGCGGCTGAAAGATAAACTTTATCTCTTTCTGGCCGAACAAGAGGATCCCACAGATGTCCTGGCTCAAGGGATTTTAAAGTGTAAGGGGTTGTGTCCAAGAATGGACAAGAACACATGTGCATGCTCTTTGTCGTTTTCTTTCAGTGTATCCACACCATTTGCTCGTGTCGACAGAAGAAGGGGCAAATAAATCAGAACTATGGACACAAAAGTTTATTGGTTCAAGTGACAATTCAATTGCAGTGCAATTGGATACTTTTTATGCGAATGGACGTTTCTTGCGAAACGTCGATTTGTACCCGAACAAGCTTCGCAACATGCAAGGAAGGACGCTGACGGTGGCGTCTGTTACTTACATTCCTTATTTGGTCAGCTATGCTGTGGTGAGTAGTCTTGCATGCATTTGAGTTGCAGAATAAATATGGGTTGCTTAAGCTGTCGCAGTGTATAGTGCTGATTATACTATGAAGTGATTTTTTAAACGCTGTGTTTTGAATTTTCGGCAAAACAAATTCAAGTGATGAATGTAAGTGTGTTGTTGGTTGTTTGAATATGCTGCCGGATGCTGCACGCCCTAATTATGCTTGTGATATCATCGAAGAGAATTCTTCAGTGACACCAAATATATTTATCTGCGGAGATTTCAATTTGAATCTTCTTGAAGTGACACCAAACTCTCCCCTGGCTAGTTCAATGCGTTCTCTTAACCTAACCTTCCTAAACAGCAATAAACCCACCCACTTTCAGACAAGCTGCTAGCCGTCATTGCTCGATGTTATCTTAACCAATGACGAGAACCTAGTTAAATCGTATAGTCAGCTTACTGTGCCTGTGTTTCTGTGGCATGATCTTGTGTTTGCCACATTTGAAAGAAGAGTGAAAGAAATTGTCCATAGTTCGTACACTATCGTGATTTTCGTAGCATTGTATGTGTTTTTTTTTATTCTCTTTTTTATATAATCGTGTACGAGAGAGAATATTGTGTTTATAACTTAATTCGTGGTTTTTTTCGTCTGGTCGCATATTCCGGGCGTTTTTCGGGTACTGCTCTCTTCAAACGGATTAATTGTGTTCGGTAGCGTGGTCCATTGATGGTTTCACCCGGTTTTAGCAGCTCATAATACAGCATACCCTTCGGATCCCACCAAATGCAGTGCATTACCTTCGCTCCATGGACATTCGGGTTTGCCGTTGATTTGCGCTTCGGGTTCTCGTAAAGGATCCATTTTTCATCACCAGTAACAATCCGATGCAAAAATGACTTCCTTTTGTGGCGTCGTGTATCGTGTGTGTCTTGTCCGCGCAAAACACTTTTTCAGGCACAAAATGCGACATAGTTGAGTGAAAAAAATGATTGTTGTTAACGCTTCAAATGAATGGCGTACACTGACAGTAGCTCCCAATGCAAGTTCCAATGGAATAATACAAGTTACGCCATCTCTTAGCAAACCGCACGGAGTTGTACGTTATAGACCCAATAGTTAGTGACATTAATATTTAGACAAATAAATAAATAGGGGAAATGTCACTTCAAGTATTGTAAAATAAAGATATAGTGGGGTGGATAGACATAGTGTACATATGTGCTTTAAATGTAGTTCAATAGTTCAGAAATTCATAAATTCAAATCTAATTCTAAATACAATTAAAATATTAACAAAAATGGATGAAATCAAAAACTCGAAACAATTTATAAAGCGCAACAAGGTTTTAGATTCATTCAGATTCAGTAATTAAAAAGCCACAATTTCACTTTTTTTTTTAAATTTGGAACGAGATCTAACGATTCGTATTCCTACGTGTAGAGATTAAATAGTTTACAAGAAGTGGTTGAATAAAAGTTTCTCATGCTTGAAATACGAAAAATGAGAATACTGAGAATACGGCTTCAGAGTTGCTTCGTAGGTCATAAACATCTGAAATAGTGCTTTGTAAATATCCAGCTCTCTTAAAGAATATTTTGAGTATTTTAAGTAATACAAGTGCCTTACAGTTAATATATCTTATTTCCTGAATAATTCCATTGAATGAGCCAGACGGGTCGTTTTACAAATGTTTCTAATTGCTTTCTTCAGAATAATAGTCACCTGCTGAAGTTGACAACGATAGGCACCGCCCCATGAGCTTATACCATACTGCAGTTTGGATTGGAAAAGTCCCAAATGGATTGTTTTTAATGTTTTCGTAGAACAATAAGGATGATTTTAAACTTAAAATGTGGTCGTACCAACTTAAACTCCGGCCGAATATAACACCTAAGTATTTGTATTGTTTAACAATCTCAGCTTGCATCACATCTCATTTGATCATTAAATAGAACACCAGAGTTTTGTCAACATTTTTTGATTATTTTACCGACGGACTGAAGAATATTAACTTCGTTTTATTGTACTACTAGCTTATGTATTGCAAACCAGAGTCGGAGCAAGTGTACATCACCGCAACTATTATTAGATTGGTTGCTGTGCTGTAAGCAAAGGCTTTAACATTACCACAAAATGGAAGAGTAAATATGGAATTAAAATAAATTAAGAACAGAATGGGACCAAGGACAGATCCTTGGGGTACGCCTATATTTACTGTTTTATTACTACTTAAAGTATCACCAATTTCTGTTCTGTTTTTAAGATATGATGTAAACCAGTCTAGGATAAATCCAGGAAAAGTTTACTATTAAAATAAAATATGTATCATCCTAAATTCAATAAATTTTTAAATAAAGGGTGATTTTTTAAAAGCTATAGGAAAGTTTTTCAAAAAAAAAAAAAACCATAAAATTCAGAAAAATGCATGAAATCTTTATTTGAATCGATAGTACGCTCCATATAATTTAACGTTTAAAGATTATTTCATGCAAAGGTTGACCTTGACTGCGCCTCAAATGGTCCATCTGCTTAGTCCAATTTTGACATACTCTTTCTAACATTTCGGCCGGTATCTCACGAATAAATGCTTCAATGTTGTCTTCCAATGCGTCAATTGAAGCGGGCTTGTCTGTATAGACATGAGCTTTAACTTAGCCCCACAAAAAATAGTCTAAAAACAGGCGTTAAATCGCACGATCTAGGCGGCCACTTGACCGGTCCCGAACGTGAAATAAAATGTTCACCGAACTCGCCTCTCAATAAGTCCATTGTTGCGCGTGCTATGTGACATGTGGCATGGTCTTGATGAACCCACATGTCATGCAAGACAAACTCTTGCATTTTGGGCAAAAAAAAGTTGGATAGCATCTCACGGTAGCACTCACCATTCACAGTTACGTTACGATTCGCATCATCTTTGAAGAAGTACGGTCCAATGATGCCACCAGCCCATAAACCGCACCAAACTGTGACTTTTTCTGGATACATTGGTAGATCTTGCAATGCTGATAATCACTGGCTGATATTCACTCCAAAATCGACAATTCTGCTTATTTACGTACCCATTGAGCCTGACCATAACTGACCATAAAATGGAAGAAGCGCGCTATGAACTTTCTTAACAGAGCACGCATTTTGATAATAAAATTCAATAATTTGCAAGCGTTGTTCGTTTGTAAGACGATTCATGGTTAAATTATAGACCAAACTGAAGATGTTTGACAGTGAAACAAAACACGAAACGTGTGTCAGCTGTTTGAACCAGTGTTGCCAAAAAGATAATAGCTACAAAATCACCCTTTATAACAGTGCGAAATATTGCACATTTGATGCATATTCTTATAAAAATTAATTAATTAAGTTATCTACACACGTTATCTTATATATTCAATTATTGATCTTTTAAAGCTTGACACTGTTGTCTCATTTTTGATTTGACTAGGATGTTAATTGAATAGCTTTAACCCTTTACAGAAAAGCATGTTTGAGTTCTAGAATCTCCATACCGTTGTAGCCTAAAATCGGAGTTAGATCGTAGACAATATGGCTGGACTTCTCCCGCGTGGATGTTAGATATTCTGGCAACATGTTGCGTTTCATCTTAAAAACGAACATCAAGACATTGTAGGTTATCCGTTGATTGATGTTTAGCCATTTTAGATATAACAACATCCATGATGTTGATGTGAATACACTACATTTGATCATTGTTCTCATTGCCCTATTTTGCAGAAAATGAAGTCTGTTTATGTGTGTTATGTTGCACAAAATTCAACTTTTACCTCAACTCTCCCAATGTGAAACATTCCTTGCCGTGGCTGCGCTGCAACATCCAGTCCATGATGTATAATAAACAGGAGAGGTGACAAGGCGAAGTCCAACGCCCATGGCGAAAGGTGCTGATTTAGCACCGTTAACTCGAACACATCTGCTACATTTTGTGCTCTCAGAAGAGGACGATAAATCCCATACTCCTGCAGAACACTCTAGAGTTTACTCGAGGAACCCGGTCATATTCCTTTTCCAAATCCACAAAACAACTGTAGATGGGCCTGGCATACTCGCAAGCACTCTCAAGTAATATTCTTAGAGTAAAAAGCTGGTCGGTTGTACTTCAACCGGGACGACTGCCGCTGTTCATCCGCCATCCTGGGCTCGACCATAGCTCTAGAACACGGTTCCATCACCTCAGCGTAGACTTTAAGAGATATGGGCCTGTAGCTGGAGCAATTCCTTTGTCCCCCTTCTTGAAAAGTGCGACAATAAATCCAGTTTGCCAATCGCTAGGTGCCTCACCATGTTCCCAGGCCACTTTAATGACTCGAGGACGCCATAAAATACCCTCTTTACACATTGCCTTAAGCATTTCTGGTCGGATTTCATTCACACCGGCCAACTTTTAGCGATTCAATCGCCAAAATGACTTCCTCCACCGTTGGACTATTCCCCGCCCCACTCAAGACATCAGGTCTGCCATCCTCAGTGCCCTGTTCGGGACTGAGCAGCTCCGAAAAGTGCTCGCTCCATCTGCGTAAGATGTCCACCTCATTGGAAAGCAACACACCATCTATGGATTTGACTCCTTCGATAATGTTGAATTTCCTTCCTCTGAGTCGGCGAATGGCTTGCCAGAACCCGTCTTTTCTCAGATCTATGGTCGCTTTCAACTTCTCGCCGAACTCCTTCCAAGACTTTGCTTTAGCTGCTCGCACACCCAATTTGCAAGTTCTTCGCGCCTCAATGTGCCGGTCACTAGAAGCTAAGACCCCCAATAAAATACCGTCCCTGTAGGTCTTCTTATTTGCTCGAATGGCTTCTTGAACTCCAGATGTTCTAAAACCCGTAGTTCTTGTCTCTCCGTCACTCCAAGCCGCTTCACTCCACAAACATCCCGGGGACACGCAATGACAGCTATTGACAGTCAGTCGCAGTTGGAGTTCGCTCAAACCTTTCAGATAAGTGCCATGCAAAATTTAGCCACAACTCGCTGTTCTGTAGTTCCTGCCATTGGATGCGTATAACCACTGCTTTCTGCCATGGCAGAGGAGCTACTTTATGCGTGAGGTACAGCGCACGCAACACCAAATGATAATCAGTTGACAGTTGATTCTCTCCCATTACACGAACGTCACAAGCCATCCGCTGCACACACGATGGTTCCACAAAGAGATCTATCAACATTTTCTGTTGAAATCTCTGACAGTAACACGTGTATTTATGGATGAGAATGTGTTCAAAAGTCCGCCAACCGCTCTCCGTTGTCGTTCTGAGGTGAGGGTTGCCGTTCCCTCCTCACTCTCCCCCATGTCAATACATCTACACCCACGTGAGCATTGAAGTCACCCATCAAGACATATTTAATCCATCTTATGTACCCTATCAAGGGCAGTGTCAACTTCGTCCAGGAAAGTCGCGTACTCTGATTCCAGATTAGGTGAACACAACAGAACCAGAGCCAAAGTTGACCTTTCGAATTTGAGATTTAAGATCCCGACTCTCCCTCCTAATGGCATCCATTCCCATACCATGCCTGCCAGCCTCGAACTTGTGAGTAATCCCACTCCCGACTGTGCAGACATTTGAGGTGGAGAGAAGAATGTAAACCCGTCAGAAAGGTCCAAAGCTCTAGATCATCCTCAATTCGTGGAAGCGATATTCAATAAATACCTAGCAGCTTCCTCAAATAGCTCGTAATAGTTTCCTGCGAGCGATGAGATGTTTCATGTGCCGTTGTCGGCTGCCCTTTGATCCCCGCACGTACTGCTGACTTCCCCCAACGCCCGTAACGGCTTACGAAGTTATTGCAGGGTTCACAATTATTTTTCAATGTAATTTCGTGTAATTTTTGGCAGCGAAAGGTGCAATACTGGATCGGATATGTGATCAATTCCGCGAGTAATTTTGGGTTATAAATCATGAATAGTAGCTGGTTTAATTTTTGAATTCACATAACCCCAAAAAAAGAGTCTGCGAAAGTTCTTTTATAGTTCGTGCCTTTCTGGAGTGCTTTTGTTTGCGGAAATCTCCCATTTTGATGGTTCATCGATTTCTGGGGTAAGGTGGCGTATCCAGGATTCAACATGAAATGTTGTTGTTCAAATCCACTTGAACTGCACATGAACAGTTCCCAATTCTGTTCTAAAATCATCCGAATCCGTTTTATTTTTTGGGTACAACATAGGGTAGGGTAGGGTAGGTAGGGGCGGGCGGGGGGTTGCTGCTAGAGAATTCATCAACCACACTTAGAACATGTTGGTCCATTGTGATACCCACAGTCAGGCTACTACCACCAATCGACTACTCCAGTGATAGTGCCGTTAATTGGACCCCAACGGCAATTGGTGACCAGACCAGATTTGAAAACCAGATAAAGGCATTTAACTTTGCTTTCTCGAAACCGTATTTTCGAAGTCGGTTGTCACTGTACCTTGAGAAGAGCTCGACCGATCAGTGAAAATTGTTATCACTTGTTCTATATTGTATTGTCCTCCCTGTAAACAAAGGGATTTTCAAATCAAATCGACAGCATCTCTAGAGACACTGAACAATTCGGATGAACTACATGCGGTTGTTCCTTTTCGCCTTCGCTTTTTTCATTCTTCAATATACATGACACATGATGTTCGTACCAATTGTTTAAATCGGTAGTTCATCTTCATCCTCAAAATCGTCTTTTGGGTCTGCTTCAAACGGAAAGTGTTTTTTCCATGCTGCTGTGAGGTTGAAAACAGCAAAACTCGTGGCGTGTTCCCTGAAAGGTTCAGAGACAATACAAACACATGCGTTCATTATAGCGAGATTTTGTTCGTTCACTATTTAGAATAGCCTGTATAAAATAGTGTGTGTTCACTATTTTGGGATTTGAGCGTCTACTGCAGTTTCAAAAAGCAGCGTTTATTTCTGCACGTTTCGCTTAACTTCCTGGCGAGATTTTTTATTGTGGTTTTTTTGGAATAAGTAGCTTCGGCATTCTGTGTGAACACACACTATTTTGTTTATTCATTTCTGTTTTATTTTAAATCCATTTTTTACTCAGATGCTAGAAAAAAAGCTTAAAACTTGCTTAACTCACTTAACAAATGCTCTAACATCTAACCTATTGACCCTATACGAGTACTCCAAGCTGTTCTAATCATAATTTGCCCTACGCCTTTCGGCTTATGCTATGTTTTTTTTTATCTTAACGGACACATTGTTTTTGTTTCATATGTATGGGAAAGAAAAATGGGAAAAAAAAACTTGGCTATATAAAGGGTGGTTATTTTTTTTAAGGGCCGATTTTGAACGTGAACCACACCTAAACGTCAAGTTTTTTTCTGCATTTCATTTGACATTTCTCAATTTCAGACTAAATCAATTTGAACCATGGAAAGATACACAATCGAGCTGTTATTTAGGCTTATTATGAAAATGGGCAAGAAATGGCAACAGTGGATGATAAATTTTCGAAGAAAATCATCTTCAGTGATGAGGCACATTTTCAGCTCAGTGGATTTGTCAATAAGCAGAATTGCCGCATTTGGGCGAATGATAATCCAAGAGTGATTGTCGAAAAACCAATGCACCCACAAAGAGTTACTGTTTAGTGCGGTTCATGGGCTGGCGGCATCATCGAGCCGTACTTTTTCCAAAATGAGGCCGGTCAGGCAGTGACTGTGAATGGTGTTCGCTATCGTAAAATGATAACGAAATTTTTATGGCCCGAATTGGAAGATATGTGGTTTCAACAGGAGCTAACGAAACAATGGCTGTTTTGCTCGACAAATTCAATGGCCGTGTTATCTCACGTGGTGGCGATGTCAATTGGCCGCCAAGGTCATGTGATGTGACACCGTTGGATTTTTTTCTTTGGGGTTCTTTGAAAGAAGAGGTGAACGTCGATAAGCCAGCAACAATTCAAGAGCTAAAAGATAATTCGGCACATTAACGGCATAGAACCTCAATTATGCTTCAGCGTCATCGAAAACTTGGACCATCGCATGGAGGTGTGCCGCCGAGGTCGCAGCGGCATATTGGCCGATATTTTGTTCCATACATAATTGAACCAAACCAATATTATCGTAATAAAATGAAATGACAATAATTTCCTAAATAATTTGTGTTTTATTCAAAATCAACATCGGCCCTTAAATCTAATTTAAACCTAACTTACACTAACTTAACCTAACATTAAAACTTAAGACAATCTTAACTATGTCCCTAACAGTACGAACGCGTGCAGCAGGACGTATATGTCATGTATATGCCGAACATATATATATATTTTTTTTTAATTTTTACTTGCGACTACCTTTAATCTATGTAAGTTGGCAACCATGGTCAACTACCGCGTCATTTAGAAAAGCCAGCGGCGGCGGAGACTGGCTAAGGTGTAACCACCAGTAAAATTGCCGTTCTGTGGCAGAGTCTCTCCTGTCCCGAGCAGAGGTCGCTCTACTGAACAGGAGGAGATCCTCGTGACTGCGAGAGACATCCCGTTCATATTGAAGTCGCCTTTCCACTGTTCGGCGTACGACATGGAAGACTACAGGACATCCGTGTGGATCCTGTATTAGACCAATTGTGTCGAGGTAGAGGAGCGCCTCGGGAGGAATAAGGCCGGTAAGGCGCACTTTCTCATGATGCATTACGTTGGGGTAGTAAGCCCCAAAGATCAGACTGTTAGAAGAAGTCATAGCTCGTGCAATATGCCTTGAACACACACACAACATTCTCTTAAGAAATATGTTGTTTGGTGTGTGAGAATTTATTGTGTAATATGGACATGTTTTCAGTGCTACTGCGAGAAATGATCGTGCTCAGCCTTCGTAGGATTCTGTATATTTGTATGGCAGATGGGTAAATTTCATATGTGTAAAAAAAACTCCTGCGCGTTTCAATCAAATGATTGCATTCGCAAAGAGAACCGACGATATTATTTTGAGATTATGTATATTTTCTCACAGAGAAGAATGAGCAAGATCGGTGCACATAGCACATATGTTCTATAATATTTATTTTACTTGAATTTATTATAATCATTCAGTTTATTCTCGGTTTGTACTTTTTGTTCACCTTAAAAAATACTTCAGTTCCTTGAAGTATTTAGTTCAATTTATTTTTTTTTTTTAGAAGGCCTAACATACTGCAACCTGAAAGTCTACCTCTTTAGATTACACAGAAACGACTTATGATACAAAACATTATGAAGGTGGCGCTAAACGTAGGGCTTGCACAAGTCGAGCATTTGGCTCGGGGAGTCCCTGCAGGGGTCACAGCATCTTTCGTGCGTTTGGAAAAAAATGCTGACCATTCCTTTCGAAGCAGTAGGGTCCCCATTATATTTTCTAAGTCTGTCTTTAGTCTGTTTAAGGGGTATCGCGGAATCATGAACCCTTGTTTGTAAAACACGCAACTTGGTATTTTCCATTCGACTGCCCAGCCACTGTGACATATTCTGACCGAAACTTTAAGCAATTTAAGTGTCTGCAGGATTACGCCCATTCGGTACGACAGATGACGATCCGCAAAAGCCATGCCATCGACATCGCCAAAAACCAAGGCAGTACAGCTTTGTCTTATATCTCTACAGGAGATGTAGGCCATATGAAATTCCGCGCTATACTGGGTCGATAAGCTGGACTGGGAGCAGGTTTGTCATTCGCTTTTCATCAAGATAAAATAATTGGCCGGCAAGGCAACTATAGCCTGCACTACGTCCAAAAGTCTGTCAATGGGAATTATGATTACTGGTCTTTGTCCAAAAAATATATGAATACCCTCCTTGCCTCCTTCTTCACTTCTCGCTGTGACAAGTGCAATTTGTTAAAAATTTCTCAAAACATGAGTTTTTTTCTATGTATACGTGCTATTTTGTTTTTAAGTCTGAAGGAAGTGGAAACGTGGACAACCTCGATCCAAATCAACCAAAACAAAGTATCGTCTACACAGGCACTGAGGCCAACATTGTCCTTTCATTTTGCCGCCTCAGAAACTGTACCGTAAAAGTGACACCCTGTAAGTTGCTGTCCACTGCTGCAGATCACTCTTCATGAATTTATTCATCTTTCAGATGGTAACGACAACTGGGGAGGTGTTTACGAGAACGACTCGTCTGACGGAATGATCGGCGCCGTATATCGACACGAAGCAGAATTGGGTATTGGATGCTACTACAACTGGTACAATGAGCTCTTCGAAACGTCTATCGCAATCGCCAAGTCTGCTGTACCCATCCTTGTACCAGCGCCCTCGTGAGTGAAGCTATACCGCACTTGAACTCATTAATCTTGATTTTTCTCCATATTTCCTCAAGTCGCTACCCAGCGTACATGACAATTATCCTGCCGTTCAATAAGTTGATATGGAGCCTCATAATCCTGTCGATCATTGTCAGCTCGTTCATGATGCACGGTATTAAGTACTTTTCGTTTTTTATGGACCATCGCCTGGAGCCAGTTGAACCGGATTTTCCGCACATGTCCTCATATCGACTCAGTCTCCTTCAAATGGTTGCCATCTTCTTTCAGCAGTCCTTCTCTCAATCCAAGTAAGCGCATTCTGGTTTATTTGAAGAAGTCCCTAAGACAGTTAAGAACTCTGTTAAATCAAGGCTGGATCGATTCGCAGCTCGGTTCTTCTTGAGCACCCTGCTCCTGGCCGGGATCACTTTGGAGAACACTTACAGTGGCCAGTTGAAGTCCTTGCTAACCATTCCAGCTCTCACCGAACCAGTTGATACGATCAAGAAGTTCGCAACTACTGACTGGCAGTGGGCCTCTCCGTCATCAGCTTGGATCCTTTCGATAGCTTCATCTGATGTCTCGTACGAAAAGATAATGAGGGACAAATTTGTGGAGCTCACATACGAAGAGCTGAAAAACGCCTCGTATACCGGACGCTATGGAATCGGACTAGAGCGTCTGCACGGGGGTACCTACAATTTTGGTGACTACGTCAAGGACGGTGCTTTGCACCAGATGATTGTTTGTAAGCACTGCTCTAAGAGTACATCCTCTGAACCGAATTGCATTTTAGATAACCAAAGATGACTTGTACTACGACTGGTCTCGAGCGTTCACTATTCGTGGTTGGCCACTCATGGACATCTTGAATACACATATTTTGTGGTGCCTGGACCACGGCCTTTACAACTACTGGGAGAAGCAGGTAATCAATGCTGAATGGTGTTTCTCTGGTCTCATGATTTTCTTCCAGATTGTATCCCGCTTCTTGGACAAGAGGACACAGGGAATCATTTCGAGTCTGGCTTCAGGACACTTGCAAAAGTATCCACCGATGACCTTGTCTGTGGCCAACATATCGGGGCCGTTGTTCGCGCTTGGCTTGGGATACAGCGTTGCGTTTGTTGTGATGTTAGTTGAAGTATTCTTGGAAAGGCTGCGCGGGATGCTGAAATAAATCAAGAGCACAGGGAGATGTTGTAAGCATAAATAGATTCGAAAATGACGGTGTATTGTTGTTTCACGAAGAAAACCTCACTGATACGGCAGCGGCTCCTATCATTTCCTCTGCCAATCCGTGAACTGGCGAAAGCCTCAAACTGCAGCAAAGCGACCGATGATTCTGTGACGAGCATACATGGTGGTTAACACTAAGTTGAACAAAGATTAAGGATGCTAACCTAGTGAACCATCCTATCCCACTTCGTCAAGCACTTGGTAGCACTACCAAGAGGGAGATCACAATGGAGCAGATTTCTCTAGAAGCGGTAAGTCTAAGGGCAAGGTACCCAAATGCTCTGCAAGAGGGAGTGTTCTCAAAAAGTGTAAATCAATAAACTTGGTGTGACGTGTGAATTGGCTCACTTATATTCACACGCTACATCCCTGTCGGCAGAAAAGGACGGACTTCCCTGTGATTATGGGCACCCAACACGTTGGTCTAAGTTAGCCACGGCCGTTAGGTCGCCCAATTTACTTATCTACCTGTTGTGATGAAAAAAGGTGTAGAAAAGAAAGGGAACAAATCAACCGGAGAACAGCCCTCGGATCGCCGAAGACACTCCAGGGAAGATACAAGACGGCTTGCTGTGGTGGAGGCAGATGTAGTAACTTCTTCTTTCTGCAGCGCAGTCCAGGCTGAACCTAGGGGCCTGCAATCACAAGCATCTCTAGGTAGTTGCCTCCAGATACGAATAAGTACCCCTCCATTTATGTGCGGCACCGTAGATGTGGGCACAAAATAGAATACTTCGTGCCGGAGCTACTTGTCCGTGTACTCTACGTGGCACAGCCAGCCTCAGCATATCTGCAGAAGTAGGCCCAATGGCAGGGATAATGGAGGATGGAGGTAACCAACTTCGGGCATTTTTACCCCTTGTCCAAGCATACGAGTGTAGTGGAACTCCCTTTGCATTTCACACATACTCTTACAAAGTTCCCCGCGCCATCACGCATTGCAACACAGTATGCAAAACACTGTCAGAGTAAATGAAGGTGCAAGGGTGATAGAAGTTGAATAACTCTATCCTCCATTATCTCTGGCCAATGGGTGCATCCAATACCCGAGTGCATCCTTCCAGATGACCCTGGCAACAAAAAGGCCCGAAGGCGGACACACTCAGTCCCCCTTTCGAAACAGAGTAAGCATTCTTCTTGTTATAAACGTATTTATTAGCTTTTCAAGTACAAAGTCTAAGTATTGTAGTTTTGGAACTACCTTGATTTATGATAACAACTTTTCCTCTCTTGCTTTTATCTCTTCCCTGTACAGTATGGGAAACTTATCAGTGTCGTACCTCCGGATAAAGTCGATGATCTTCTCAATGAGCAAAGGACAATCTGCGGCTGATTTTTTGCTTACGGCATAATTGCATACCGCATCCAAACCGGTTATAAAAATGACATAGCACGATGCGTTAATTAGAATTGAGAAGACGCCTAGCGCTTCGTCTATTTTATTTGCCTCGCATACGTCCTTGAACGCCATTGCGATAGTTTTTTCGCACAATTTCTTATCGTGATCTTGGAGACACTTTACGAATTGAATGTCAATTTGTCCCATTTTCACCCAGCCCGTAATTAGGTAGCTGGCCATGTCTTCGATTTGATGGGCGAGAAAGTCTTTTATATTGTTCGTATCCAATTCAAATTTTCTCGTGGTAAGTATGCTATGGAGTTGGGTCACCTGCCTTAGTTCTTCGTACGCCGATCGAAACATACTTACTATCTTCAGCTGATCTGGAAGAGGATAATAAATGTACATAAATCGAAACGACTTTGTCTTCAAAAATTTATGTAATAATATAATAATAATAATGAGTCAGGGCCTAGCGTCTCAGAAACCACTCATGTGGAGCGTGCCATTGTTCTCTCACGATTGGAAGGGACCTACCGACTCCTAACGACCAACCTAGACAGATATTACTCTTTTGAGAATTGTCAGTGAAAAAGGTGAGGCCGTGAAAATGATTCTGCTGTGAAAGAATCGAACCTAGGCAAAGTACGTAGGGGTCCCACAAAGCCACAGCTGCTATACCCAAAGTACGAGCGGCGACGCTACTCATGCTATCAACGTATCTCTGGTACACCCTGGCAACACTTTTTTGTGGAACGTAGGAGACCACAATAAAAATCCGATAACAGCCGTCATCAACGAAATCAATACACGGTACACGCACATATGCGCTACATCAGTGGTTTGGTGCCCAAAATAATTTATCATCTATGAAGGGAAAACTCCGCATTTGTCTCCTCCGCTGATCTTCACCGATTATTCCGGGAAACAACTTGTGACTAATCGAAGACTTTTGCGGAACTGTTTTGTGGGTACAACCAAAAATGAAGTACAATCGAGCTAGCCAACTTGTACCTCGCTTGTACCTTACATTTTTTGACAACTATTTATTATATCGTTTTCTCAAGCAAAAGAACGGCATTCACATTATTTCGTGAATAGCCGTCAAATGCATGAACAACTGTCAAAAAGCTTTTCAAATTCGACGATGGACAAGAGTGCAATCAGCTGTGCAGTTCGCCATCTCTACTTTAAACTTTTTAGACTACCAACAAAATAATGAAACTTGCATTCGAAGGAAGTTTATGGAGTATCTGGGCGACGAACTTTACAATTTGAGACGGAATCAATGTGCTGCCTTACACAGATAACTATGAGTATCCACGAAAGATTTGCATGCATGCTCTGCTTGATAGACTAACAAGTAACCACTTTTATATAAATAAATTCACTTATACGCTGAAGTCAGTAAATGAGCATAGGTAAGCAAAATTATTTTAAAACTGACAAACTGTCTATGTTTGTTTAACATAGATTTTAAATTCAACGTACTCACAATCTTTATGATTCAACGAATGAAAGAACCCAATAAACGAATGTAAAACTCCCGAATGTCAAACAAATGCTCGTGAATTCATTAATGTTCATTGACAGTTCAATACAAGTATGAATGTATGTCGTTTTACTTATCTTATCAAATTTTTTCCGTGAAGCCTATGCAGCTGGACTGTCTGCCCAGTGATATGACATGCAGTGTATGTACTAAGGGTGTGTTTGCATTTGTAAAACATAACTTGATTTTTCTGGGCATAGCGTTTCTTTTTTTTCATAATAATCATAACGATACGCAAAAGATATATACCCCTTGTTTAAAATGAATGATCTTTGCGACGGAATCTATCGTTGACGCCCCGAAAAACGGTGTTCTTTCGCACAGTGTGTTAACAGCGAAAAAAAGGGCTTTGGTGAAAGTCCTCTGTAGCCTTCTTAGTTTTACGTTTAAGTACTCTTAGATAACCCGGACTTGTGATTTTTACGCCTTTTTTTATATATACATACTCTACACTTATCTACAAGCCCTCAAAGTCTGTGCACGGAACTAAGTCCCCGGCAACTAAGTCCACTGAGGGTCTTAGTTCCCATTAAGTGGGAACTAAGTCCACTTGGGGAAAGTGGAGTTCCCAGGCAAGGTGGGGACGTACTCCACTTTCTTATGGGAACTAAGTAGGCACTCAAAAGTTTGCAGTGGGAACTTACAACAATAATTAAACAAAAACCTAGAAACTGCAGTTTTTTCTATGCATAGACCAACACATAGGGAGCTTTGATCTAAAGCAAGAAAGTCTTCTGAATTCAAAGTATGAGGTGGGTGGCTCGCTTTGCTAGCTTACAGGATTTTAACCTCTTTTTCGGCAATGTTTGAACCGCTCAGGCTTAGGATATGCAAACTAGCCCCAGGCGCCTGCCTAAATTAACAAACTTCACCAGTTCTTGAAACTGCAAAACAAAGCCAAAATGACCTTATTTTCATTTTTTTCGTCACTATTCCCCTGTTTATTGTACAAATGGTGACGTGAAATAAGACCCAACGAAATAAAGCCGAAAATACAAACTTGGCCTTATCTCTCTGAGACTGGAAATGAAGCCACATTACTGCTTTATTTCGTTTTATTTTATTTAAAGTTATTTTTGTCTTTTTTTACTGACTACTGAAAATATTATTCTGCTAAATACCAAAGATTTTAAGTAATAAAACTTTAGCTCCAGGCGTCTGCCTGGCAGTTGTTGACATACTCCTAGCGGACCGACGAAGCCGAATGAGCGGCTTAAGCCCTGCGGAAAAAAGGGTTAGAATCCTGTAAGCGTGCGAAGCGAACCACCCACCTCATACTTTGAATACACCACACTTTCTTGCAGGCTTCTTTGAGGATTTTCAATTATAAAATGTCCTATTCGTCCTTTGCAGTGGATTGAAATAGAAAAAATTTCAAGAAAATCGGAGGTGATGGAATTGTTAGGAATTTATTTCACATTTAGACGAAACTAAAAGCACATAGTTTTTTTTTGGAATTTCATTCCCGCCTTGCAGGGGAACTAAGCCCACTTTCCCAAAGTGGACTTAATTCCTACTTCATGAGAACTAAGACCCTCAGTGCACTCAGTTCCCGGACTTAGTTCCCTGCACCCTCAAAGTCAACAAAATGTTTATTCAAGTTGCGAGACGTATTTGCAAGAAAAATTTGCAGGTCCTCATCCCAACCTTAATAAAATAAATTCTGTATCTTTATACATTATTCCATGGTCCGTTCTTCGCTCTTCCAAATAAAAAATTTTGTTAAGAAAATCGTCAAATAAGCCTTCGATAAGTAGCTTCAAACCTAATTGTGAAAAAAAAAAAACGTTTGATGAATATTTTATGAGTTTCCAAATAATCTACGCCAAGCTACGCGTAGCTTAGCTATCAGCGTGTTCTTCGTAGTTGCAGCAAAAATTGGCTGCAACTGCTTACAACATTCGGAGTTATGTTCAAATTTGTTTTGATGTATCGGATTTAAAAGACACTGTTTTGGCGTTGGTCGCTTCACAAAAGTCAAAATTTCTTGGCTTATAATGGAGTGAATGCAACTAGGACTTTATATCTAGAAGAAACACAAAGCTTTCTTTAAAAAAAACGGAACTCTGAGACATTAAATTTCTTAAGGTAGAATCTTAATTTGGTAGAAATTTGTAGGGGGTGGGTTTTATCATTTGTTGTACTGTAGACAAAAAGCTCCAAGAGACTCCAACATGAGATCTTGTTTAGCTGAAAATCTTAAATCGTGATCTATTCATGATGTAAGGATTATATCCATCTACAGACAACTTTGACCGCGAGAGACTTTTGAGTGTAGCAATATGTTGATCTAAGCAGCAAACAGCAGATTGTCGACATTTTGTATTATTGCTCCAGTATTGATGAAAAATAAAATGAAATCAGTTTTAAAATAATAATGATTGTAAATGGGGATGTTTTTATCTGATGTTTATTGTGCTGTAATAAATGTTATCTAGGGTCCACATCTGACATCCGGGATCGGATGTAATTTTCTAATTACTTTTCTTTACTTTTTATTCGAGAAAAAGCAGTGGAATTGCTACTGTGTAAGACACAGGAAAAACATCTCATTTGTAGACAGTGCATGTATTCCCACAAAAGTGCGACACACATTGATCACATTTACGTGATCAATGGCAGACGCATACAAGAGGTATCAAATAACTAGCGGCCAGCCCGTGCATAAAGAATTTTTGTAGACCTATTTACCAGTATAAATAGAATTTACAAAATAAATTAGAATAAGCACTACACACAAGCAGCTTTCTTCTTCTCTGAATAGCTATTCACCCACCAGTGGTAAGGTGGCTATTCAATCCAAACAGCTACGAATGAAGATGTGATGCATCACATCCTCATATCCTTGGACCAGTAATAACAGGTTTAAGGGCACAAGCAAAAAAGAAAACATTATCAATGAGCGCAGACCTCGTTATAGCATTATAAATAAACTATTAGTATTTTATTCAGATTGTTTTTTAAGCTTACGTGGTCTGAGTTACCGAACATTGTCTTATACAGAGATTTGACTTTTTTAAACTATGTACTGAATGTTTTATTTATGTTTCTTGTTTTGTATTCTCAATATAATAATTCATATTTTTCAAAAAAAAAAAAAAACTTATTTCAAAACAACATCAATCAAATTGTAGAAAAATGTCAGTAACTTTTTTTCTAGACATTTTTTCTTAAACAAGTTTATGCATCAGATGGGCGGTGGAGTGTGTGTGGGTGTCTACTCTAAGGATCTGATTTTTCAACTATCATTCCGACTACCTTCCCACTGTAGAGTTTTTCAGGCAGAGACTATAGCGATTAAAGAATCTCTGTTGTGGCTAAAAAACAATGTAAAATTAGGTACAAATATCGTCATCGTACAGCCAGGTAGCGATCAAATCTCTGAGTGCAGTCACATTTAACTCCAGGACTCCTTCTATTGCCGTATTGCCATCTCTTAACGAGATGGCCAAGTATTTCAGCATCATACTTATGTGGGTCCCGGGATACAGTGATATCCCAGAGAATTGTGAAGCAGATGAACTCACTAGAAAGGGCACCACCTTAACACACTGTCAGGACTGAGGACTGCCGTCCTTGCCTATCGCTACTACAAAACATCTACTAATGCTTGAAAGGCTTGCTCACACCAAAGCTTACTGACACTGGATGCCTCATCTTAAAGCAATTATGGCCTACTAGGTGGGTTTAGTGCTAACCCACCTCTTGGCTCTCGAGTTAAAAAGTGGCTACGAGGGAAAACCAATTGAGGACAATATCTTTGAAGGCAACGCCGTACCCGGCATTTCGACTGAGCCCAGTAAGGTCGCAATTATGATATACTGGAAAACCCATTTCGGAACTATCGACATCAGCGCCGACGCCTGCAGTATTCTGTTACCTGAGTAAGCTGGAGTGAAATCTGGTTGAAATGGTTTTCAGGCCAATGCTGTACACTGCCCCGTCCCGTTAAAACCTTATCAGGACTCATAGTACGTTCAACACTTCGTCGCCAATAAGTTGGTGGGCAAAAGAGAACGAACTACGGGCCAAATGCAACTATGATACATGTTGTGAACATGGCAATCGAACTACATACGTGCTAGATAAATAAAAAGAGTGTCTGGAGTCTGGTGTTTAGGTTGCCTCGACTACTGCGACACACTCTAGAAACACTCGCAGATCTGATGACAGTCGACTTAAATTCACACATGCTTACACTCAAGAATGCTTAGATCAACTCATGTATGTTAACACTTTTAAATACATATATATTCGAACTAAGGGCAACTTGTTAAAATTGATACTTCTAATTTTAGAACCTCAAAACGAGGATACTGGACACATATCTACCATCGCATTCCATCGCCTTTCGCACTCAAGAGAGATAAACCAATACCGTACAAACAGAATGGCAAGGGTAAACATCAAACAATACCCATGCGTGATGTGGATCGACTAAATACCATTGTGCGCACACAAACACAGCGGCAATCTGGTATACAAAATCAAGTACATCAGAAGAGGAGAGCATGGTATGCGCACAATGGACATCACGCATGAGTATACCAAACCATACGAGAGTGAACGTATCGATGTCGGTTGTCTATAGTACATGTAGTAACGATACAAGAATAGTAACGTTTCGGTACATGATACTTCATTGAATATTCCTTACTCAGTAACGAATACATACACTTGCTACAGTCGGAACATGAGCTACATATATAGTTCTGTAGATTTGTATTATTCCTTCACAAAGTTCCGCAGTCATACAAGAACAACGGACAACTGTTCCATCTGCAAAAAGGATCGTTCCATGTCCTCTCCGTCGTCGGAACTGTTTAGCACAACTCTATAATAGGCTAATGTGGTGAAAATTTCAATGTCGCCCTTGGTTGCTGCAAATTCGTTCTCAATCAAGTATTGTATTCCATTGAAACATGCGTTGGAAAGCTACTGTCATTGTACGTCATTTCAGTATATGTCATTCATTTGAAGCGTAAACAAAAAGAATTTTTTCACTCAAATATGTCGAATTTTGTGCCTGAAAACAGGGTTTTTGCGGGGAGTTCTTCTTCGTTACTTTAATATGAAGAAAACTGCTGCCGAAAATCATCGTATTTTGGTGGAAGCTTATGGTGAACATGCGCTAGCAGAGCGAAAGTGCCAAAAGTGGTTTGGTGATTTTGACTTGGCCAACCAGCCAAATCAACGGCAAAACCGAATATCCATGGCGCTCTGTATTTGGTGGGATCAGAAGGGTGTGCTGTTCCGGTCAATGCCCTCACTGAAATACGGTTCACATCAGAGCAGAATATCGAAAATTGGCTTGATTCATTCTTGGCTGCCAAGCCGAAGCAGTTCTTTTGGGATGGGATCCACCAGAAAGATGGGCAAAAATCATAGCTTCAGATGGGCAATACTTTGAATAATACTTTTGTACATGTTTTTCTTAAATAAAAGTTAACATTTTGAAAAAAAAGCAACACGAATTAAGTTATTGACCAATAATAAGCGGAGTAAATCTCTGCCAATTTCTAGCCTCTCAGAGCATTTTCCTTCTGCCATATCGACCCTATGAGACCTACCTATACCTACCTACACACCTTTGGCGATGTTTTCGTACGTGCATTAATTGAATCCGACACAGTGGAACTTAATTTCTCGACATTGATATTTTCACATAAAAACAGTGACTAGCCAGCGAGGTAAATTTTTTGCACATAAAAAATGTTTTAGCTAGGCAACGCGATGGGCCCATGGTGACTGCGGAATGCGTGACCTCAACTTAACCCGACCTAAGGGACTCTAGAATACGCATCTTCCGGGCTTGAATAATAACTTTGTAAGAATACACATAAACTCCTTTGTCGGCAGAAATTAACCACTGACGGTGAACTGAAAGCAGTGTCTCCGGAAATACCGTGGTGAATATAAAATTGGATTTACGAATGCAACCCATTCAACAACATGTACAAATAAAAATAATAATACAGAAAACGGAAACAATTTAAACACGTAGAGCATGTTCAGCATTTGTTCGTCCTTCATTTCGAGCGCTATTAAAAAATCAACAAAATCCAGATTCGTGCCCGATCCAGTCTGCGTTCGCGTGTGTATTCAAATTAAGCCAGGTGCCACTTTGGAACTGTGTTCCTCTCTGCCAAGAGCCGTGACCAAGTGGAATAAGAAGGAAAACGTAAAAAAGGAAGCCAAGCAAATCCTGTGCACGCATAGGCATGACACACATGCTCCTCGCAGGATTGCGAACACGGCCGGGATAACAGCAATTAATCGCGCAAACAATTTTCGAAACAATTATTCCACCCATTCAACAGCGGGAAGCATCGTTCGGCAAGAATAGCGTCCTTGCACCTTGCCCTCAATGCCACAAGAACACTGAAAATGACGATAAATGGCACCGTGCACTTACCGTGAACTGCACATGTCATGTTAAGAGGTGGCTGTGGTTACGTGTAGCACTGTGGTGCCGGTGAGGGGCTAATTGTTGTTGCGAATCAATTTCGTCATCGATTTCGGTAGATTAGAGTGCTGGGCTTTTTCTGATTCCGCGTTTCCAATTGAATTCGAACTTGAGGAAGGACGTGTTTCGATAGGTGCCTTGCCGATTCTGAGAAGAAGCGGAATGGATGTCACTGAACAAGCCAAGGTTAGGTTGAAGTGGCTGACTGCTGCGCAGAAGGACGGCAGCCATGCATAGGCCAGCAGAGGCCCACGAAGGATACATATTCCGCGAACCATTTAGTGCTTTTAATAAAGTGAAGAAGATGGCTGAGTCTCGTAACAGAACAAAAAAGAAAGCCAACATCGGGGCAACAAAATCGTCTACAAAACTTTAACGGTAGTTAAACTCAAGAGGTTTTTCTTTAAGTTTTGAATTACGAATTACAAGATGTTTAAAAAACGAATTGCGATTTTATGAGGTTTGTGTTCATTGCATTTCAAATTAACACATCTTGTTCAAAGAGAGAGAAAACGTCTGTGTGCCACTTTATCGTCAGTTGCCTATTCAAGCGCATTCTCAAATAATTGGACAGCATCTTTAGAAGACAATGAACAAATCGGATGATCTACCTCCGGTAAAGAAAAGAAAGCCAGAAAAATAAACCCGTAACAATAGATAGAAAGAAAGCCGGTCCTAGTAGGGGAATAAAAACGACACCACTCTGAAGTAATGCAAAAGCGGTTTCGGAGTAAAAGTTGTCAAGAAGAATAGGGGTCCAACCAGGTTTTTAGTTAGGGTGTGAGTCCCACAGTACTTGGAACAGAAAGCGCCTGTTCCTCGTTCGCATTAGCGCTTTCCCATTATCCCCAGAGTAAAAAAAAACTCCGGTTATTATTCGCCTTCGCCTTCATTTTGTCTTCTTCAATATCTGAACATTATGTCCACGATCTTCGTTCCAATCGTTTAAATCGACTGCCGTTTGTGCTAGTCCTCTTATATGGTTCAGAAGGTTCATAACTTATTCCGTGACCACTGAGTTAGCATTCGATTTCTGATTGTTGCAAAGAATAATGAGAGGTACTCCATCTTCAGCCCAGATCGTCTGTCTGGCATTCTTTAAACGAAAGGAAATTTTTCCAGCATTTCGCAATGACTGAAGCTTCTAATTTGTGCCATGGTCCTGCCATATTGATATTCCCTAACTTCACAAATGCTCTGACTTTCAATATAATTGTGGATTCAATGGAATTGAAGCTCGGTCATAAAACGTGGACACATTCTAAAATGGACGATGTTTCTGTGCTTTTCGTAAAAAAGCGTTTTCAGTGTTTGGCCTATGGCATTAGCACGCGCTAATAATGGGATCTTTTGTCCTTTCATGAGCAGTTTTTTCGCTGGATGCTACTTATGAATTTTTTGAAGTGTTTTTGATACTGAAAGGTTCGAAGAAAATGCAGCAAAATGTGTTCACGATTGAGAATAGCCTATAATTTATATTCGCTTTGTGTGTTCCTAATATTGGATTGTTCAATATATCGAGCTGCCACTGTAATGCTCAAAAAAAAAAAAACGCTAATATTGATATTATTGAATTGAAAAGATTCCTATTGTTGATGCTATCATATTTGATTTAGATTAATTGTAGATTTTGGCAATCGATGACCATACACCAGTTAGGTAGGTAGGCTAGTAGATTCCTCGGTACACTTAGCCCATGTTGGTCCATTGTAATACCCGCAGTGTACCAATATCAGACTACTACCACTGATTCATCACTCCAGTGATAGTGACGTTAATTTGATCCCAACGGCAAGGCGGTATTTTACAAGATTTGAAAACCAGATGAAAGCGTATTAGCTTTGTTGTAACTGGGATTCGAACTGGGGACCCAACTAAGCAAGAGCAGGCACCAATTTAACCAATTGCGCCACCCAGTCATCTCTACACCAGTTATTAATGCAAAATTTATTAAGTTTAACTAGCTCCATCGCCTTCTTCAACTGCCCACATTAAGCCTGTTGACGCGTCAGTGACAACGCTTTAAAGGGAAGCTTCTCAAAATTGGTCGTTCGAAGTCAGTATCAAACTGTAGATCCCTTCCACTCATGAGAGAACAATAGCACGCAGAACACGAGTGGTTCCTGTAGAGGTCAATCCCTGGCTATCAACAGACTACAGCGCTACCCGAAGCCAATATGCCCATGGGCTCCACATAGCGCTCTAGCTCCCCTACCCGGAGCTAATATGCCCATGGGCTCCAGAAAGCCCTCTTGCTTCTATCTTGCTCGTTAGATCCGTAAACGCCTGGCAAAACACCATTTACCCGTAAATACCGTAAAGACAGAAACTTCTTTTGCAGATGTTGTCTAAGCGTCTTAGAAACCATCTTGTTTGCCTACTCGCTAACCCAGCTAGTCAGCATGGACTTCTTATAAATGGACTGTGTGCCTGTGGACCTGTGGAAATTGCCTTTTTGGTTTCTTATCTGAAAGGATGCTGCTGTGAATTTAATTTTTCTATATAAAATGTACTAAGTACTAAAAAACATTCTTATCTTAATGAACATCCCAATAAATACTATGAAATAAAAAATGAAAAGAAATTAATTCTCCTACGAGTCTCGTACGCTTTGGCAAATCGAAGTCCAACAGTTGCTTGAACACCGTCGATGGGACAAGATATCCTGACTTCTATAGGGTGAGACAAGTCATGAACCCAACATAGTCCACTTAGTGGTGACGCCGGCAGCTATACCTCAAGTGAGCGATTTAAGAAATTAAAAATTTATTTGAACGGAAGATTTTGTACAAACTAAAGGTTAGGCTGTTGGTCCAACAACAGGGGCCCAACTGATGTACCTTGTTTAATTTAATGGTTATTATTATTGTCTATTTATTGCTTATTTTGTATGCCCTACAATTGCTGGTGCTTACATCGGGTTGTTCAAGTCCGTGTGTCCATGGTGGCCCTTTTGGGATGTGGGGTGGGTGGGGTGTTAGCCGATTTAGCCTCGATGGTGATTTCTATCGCTGCTCCGGTAGAATCCATGCAGCTCGTAGTTCTACGTCGTTGAAAAGTTTTGCTCGTTTAGCAGATTTAACGCGTTGAGGTAGCGTTGTCCTTAGACTTTGTTTCTCTGGTTCCTGATTTCCTCATTAAGATGGTTGTTAATATCTAGTAGCTGCTTTATGAACGGTGTCACCATATACTGTTGTAGGCGGATGATACGTGCTTGGTCGTAAAGCCTATTGTTGTTGTGGTGCCTTTGACGGTCCTTGACGAAGGTGAGTCCGGTCCATATTCGCAGTATTTTGAGATATTTGACAAGAAATCTTTCCCATACAAACAATGCCATCAACACATTACTCGATGTAGAGAATACCGACTAACCGAGTGACCGGTAAAACTGTTTCCGGTAAAACCTAACCCGAATAATGTATTTCAGGAATGCTTCTAGGAAACACGCATTCATTTGGAATTTCTAAAAGCAACTTTTCCCAGGCAACTTTGAAGGCAAAAATACCTAAAATACATCAGTCCCCACAACACTGAAGCGGATACATACATTTTCGTTTATTAAACTGAAAATGTCCCTCAAAGAAAACAGTTTCAGTTTTAATTATCAAACTTAGGGCGCTCGGACATTGCATGGCGCACTCCCACCTCCCACACCAGTTGGACGTAAATTTGCGAAATCCTTTTCTGTGACAATTTGGCAACTCAAATTCCAGCCCCAGCCCCATCAGTTGAGTTTTGAATGTGAATGTTTGCTTAAGTGGATTTTTGCGTGACATAATTCCATATTTGAATGACGGAGGAAGTGCATTTAAAATGCAACAATGCGACGAGACAATGGCTGGCACAGTGTATTTTCCCTCAACCCTTTTGTCTGGTATCTCTCTCAGTCTGCAGGGCACATCTGAAAATGAAATTCGCTGATAAACACCTGAATCACGTGCCAATTGTGTATGAATCAACCGTACCTTAAACATGTACTGCCTCTCTCTCACAGCAAAGGGAAATGAAACACACATTAAGCTGGTAAATACGTTCGTAGATACTTAGATACTTCGTATGCGCACGTGATTGGAATGGCAATCCCGCCGCCGCCGCGCCGCTCGACTGAGAATCAGTTCTACTTTCCGTGGCGTGCACTCCCTTCGTTCGCAAACTGAATGACCGTACGTGCATTTCAGCTGCAGACACAGTTTAGTCCTGACTCCTGAGTGCCTGTTTCGTGAGCCTTCAGCATCAATAAGGGCACATGTGAAGCTGAACAGCATGCACGTACGCAAGGGACGAGATTTCCTTCCTTTGATTTATTTCTGATGAAAGTGAATTTTGAAAAAAAAGGAAAAAAATCCTGACCTCAGGAATTTTTGTGACAACATGATCGATATTTATGATACCCTGGGCTGAAGCTAATTTCCTTCACCTTGGGGTCATCACGACTCGAATTCGGGTTTCCATCAGTCGTGATTGAAATATTAACTGCTCCCTATGGCGGTAGGCATGTGCATTTTTTCTTCACTTTCTCATCGTGCTGCGATGCGGTCCTTAGGCTCGCCCTACTGAGCACTTCGGGGTACGATTCTGAAGAGCCACATCCACACGTGGGCTCGAGCGACGCCTCGTTGGGGAAGCATCGCACGTACGAATTATTGTGGTGGTTGACGGCATAATGAAATTTTGACGAGGCGACTGGTCATAAAGTTAACAACACTGGGAACTGAATTAGTCGCAATTTGAAGGAGGTTGAGGTAGATACTCGTATAATTGCCTTATTCGAACGAGACTTCTGCGATTCAGCCGGCAAGTGCTTGTGCTTCTTTGAGCGCGTATATGACGAGTTGATGGGAGGTTTAGGGGATCTTTTGAGACCCAAAGCTCACTGAGAGTTGTAAAAGAATATGTTATCGCGATTCGAAATGTAATGTGGTATAGATAAAGAACAAGAAGTGATTGTTCAAGGTGATCATCAAGAGAGAAATATAACAGAAAATGGCCACAACATGCTGGTGTCGATTTAAAGGGTCAACATGACATTGTGTCTATTGGCTATAAAATGCTTGATTGACCCATATGTGTGTTAGGTACTGGTTTAATACCAATTGGAAAATATTATTATTAAGCATTCACAACACGAGAGGGCTGTAGGATCTAGGTTCAGGTTCATCTCGGACTGTCGCGCTATCCATATTACTGTCGTTTTTAATGTGCTCATTGGGTGTTCGTAGCGTAGTGGGTTGGTGGGTCGGCTTCTACACCGGGTGCCAGGTGAAGAGTTCTTTTTAGGACATATACTGAACTTAAGAGATCTAACCTTGCCAATCGATGACCACACGACCATGGGGTTAACTGGCTCCTACTACTTCTTTTTTCTTTACAGTCTGAGGCGAATCTAGACTCTCTAGCAAGAGCGGAGTTTGTTTTGTTGATTTGAATTACCTACACCGCACAGTGTGTTATTTTGCCATTCTTTGCGGAACTTTATTCCTGTTGCTCTTGCTATAGCTAAACTATGGATCCTATCATGTTTTTCTGAGATCTCACCACCGATACGGGGCCCTCAGGAGGAAACATGGGAACAAATTTCAGCGATGGTAACGAGAAAACAGGTTTCATGGTACATCTGCAGTCTCTCACCCTTCATTTGATGGCATTATTGCAGCCATACTCAACAAGAACATAAATAAGGTCACCCCACCCCCGTCCACCACGACAGCTGCTGTTTATGTTTAAATTATGTTCCCGAGTCCTGGAGAAATGTCCGGGCTGATTTAATTCCAAAGGTCAAAAACAGAGTGCACGATTCCGCCAAGGACATTCGTCCTATCAGTCTTACCGTCGAGTTTTTAAAAGCAATCACCCTAGGCGCATCTCAACGCGCCTACGTCAAGGGAAATTCCACAGAAACGGCACTTTGAAGGTGCCTTTAACAACATCCTTACCAACTCCATCACGAATTCCCAAGTGGATTGTGGCCATGCTAGAAATCAGAATCCTCCAGTCGCAACTGGGTAACTGCAAAAGTTGCCAAATCAGTTAACCGGGGTGCACCCCAAGGCGGGGTTATCTCACCACTTCGATGGCTGGTAATAAATAAAATTCTCGTTGAGTTAGAAAGCAAGTAGTAATCAAAGCAGTTACGCAGGCGGACACCGTGGTAATCTTTGTATCGGGTATGTTTCCCTCAGTGATTAGCGAAATCACAGAGGGGGCTCGATCTAGAATTTTCTCTTGACTACAGATTGTGGCCTGAACGTGAATCCTACGAGCGAGTATCTGGACTAGGTCCAACCACCTGAGGGAATCGTATTCAACGCCCGCCTCGGAAGTCGTGAAGATGGGGACATTCGTGCCACGTGGCTAATCCACCAAAGCATAGCCCTTCAAGAAATCAGCTCCTCAATGATGAATTCCTCCCGCACTGCCGTGTTTCTGACCCTATCCCGGCGAGTAATTCCGACAAGAGCACATAGAAATCTCATCTCAGCTGTTTGTATTCGCGATCCTATTCTTTCGCTCTTTCGCCCACATTTCATGACCATAGGTGAGAGTTGAAACGAATACTGAGACGAAAATCGCTAACTTGGCTTTGACATCAAGCTCGGCCTTTCTGATTACAGACCTTCCAAGCTGTTTCAACATTGACTCAGCTTGACCAATCCTACGGGAAAGCTCAGCATTACTCCTTCCAACACTCGTGAAGAAGACCCCGATATACTTAAACTGCTTCAGTGGGACTCCATTAACATATACACTAACTAATCTCCGATTTGTCCGCGACCACTTCCTGCCAGCATCAGCATACACGGCCATAAACCTATAGAGCGCGCGCTGGAGTTCCCTCTGGATGTGGGGATAACTATGTCATCTGCAAAAAGAAGATGACATACTCAAATCTGCGAATGTGAAATATTCCTCGCCTTGGATGCGGTGCAACATCCAGTCCATATATGTATAATGAACAGGAGAGGTGACAAGTCGAAGTCTAACGCCCCCTGTGAAAGGTGTTTGAGAGGTGTTGAGTTTGTTTACGGAGACTAAATGGCCCTGAGAAGAGGCCATACTCCTGCAGTCATATGCATTTTCCTACATTCTACAAAACAACTGCAGATAGGTTTGGCATACTTCTAAGCCTTATCAGGCACCATTCTTAAAGTGAAAAGCTGGTGGGTTGTACTCCTGTCGGAACGAAAGCCGCACTGTTCATCTCCCATCCTGGGCTCAACCTTAGCTTAAGAAAGATACTTCAACAACTTAGCATAGGTTCTCCCGCGGAGACTTAAAAGAGATATGACCCTGTAGATGATGTCTCGTTTGCCCCCCGTCTTGTAGAGAGGGACACTCACCCCAATTTGCCAATCGCCCGGTGTTTCACTTCGTTCCCAAACCACTTAAATACCACGAGAGAGCCATAAAACTCCCTCTTTACCCATTGCCTCAAGCATTTCTGGTCGGATTTCATCCACACCGTGCGAATTTGCCAACTTTTAGCCTGAATGGCCAACTTTTAGCCATTCAATCGCCAAAATGACATCCTCCTACGTGGACTATTCTCCTCCCCACTCAAGACAACGGGTCTGCCATTCTTAGTGCTCTGATGTTGAATTTAATTCCTCTTAATCGGCGAATGGTTTGCCAGAACACCTTTTTCGCAGATCTATGGTCGCTTTCCAACTTCTCAGTCCAACAATGTTTTACACACTTTAAAACTTAAAAAAAACAATTGTCCAGGTACAAAACCTAATTTTTCAGAACCCGGACAGCCACATTTTTAATCTAAAAAGCTGGTTTCTTAGTTAAAAAACACTGTCCGCTTATTTTAAATTAAACAAAATATGAGTACGAGGAAGAAGCCTTTGTACATTGGCTATGCAACTACAATGCTCTCTCATCCGTAGATTTAGACTTCTGGGAACTTATTATCACGGGTTTGTGGAATAGGTATTTTTAGACAGGGTGGTAGCGCAATGGACCTATGGTGGCTTGCTGTCTTTCCGTATAGCAGTCAGCCACATTTTGAAACCGTATACAAAGGTTTTTTAGTGTGTTGAAGAACACGATAAATAGGGTCTGCCCCGGTCGGCCACAGCCCACGCTACGCCACTGGATCGAGAGAACGAAGTTAGGGAAATGTTAAACTAGAGTTCAAACTAAAGGAGTGCTCAAATCTTTCGGAAGTTATGTGCAAACGATTGTTTTATTAAACGTTGATGTAGATGTGTTAATTTTGAAAATGTTCATGATCGTACCACGTCGGCAGTGTTATTTTTATATTACTCTCTGTGTTTTTTGGCGAAGTGTGTACTCTGCCCTCGTCTCATTCGTGTTGATGAATGAGTGGTCGAAAGTGTTACAAATTGAAATGTAGCCATGTAAGTGCGTTGTAAATGTTAAAATGGTACCCTTCTCATATAGATCTTCCAGTCCTTACCCCTGCTTGCCTGATACTCTTCTCAAAGTGATCCAACTTGCAAGGATGCACTTTCTATTACCTCTGCTCCCTGTATTATGACTTTGTGAATTATTGCGGGTATGTAATACCAAGGGTATAACGATATCGCGAATTAAACTGTCTCTTAAGAATATCCCTTAAATTTCTGGGTATACATTGAAAAGTTGCTGAAAAAAACGTCCAATATGACTTCGAGTGGCGGCCGTGGCGTTGTATGTTGTATCTCGGTATCGGGGTGAAGCTGTGGTTGTATATATAAATTGACTTATTTATCAAGTAATACTATTATTTTAGTGCATTCATGTAAAATTTCATATAAATGTGATTATTAATTCGCGTTTTATCTCTAGTTAAACAGAATCATAATGGCAACTGAGACGATGATGGTGAAAATTGAGCATCGCGCTGTAATTACATTTCTCACTAAGCAAGGAAAAAGTCAAAAAACTATTCATGAAGAGATGGTGGCTGTTTACCCTTCATTATCAACTGTGCAAAAGTGGTCAAGTGAGTTCAAGAGAGGCAGAGAGAGAGCATTGAAGACGACCCCCGCTCCAGCGCCCCGGCTGCTGCTTGTACGGGAGAAAGCATCAAAGAAGTCGAAAAACTTGTTCTTGAGGATGCCCGAATAAAGGTGAAAATGATGGCAGAGATCACCAAGCTTTCAATTGGTACCATACACACCATTCTTCATGACCATCTTAACCTTTCAAAGGTCAGTGCAAGGTGGGTGCCACGTATGCTCACAGCGCCTCAGAAAAAAGTGAGAATCGCATGCTGTAGAGAGCTTTTGGAGATGTGTAGTGAGAACGCGGACGGTGTTGTGGATCGAATTGTCACTGGTGAAGAAACATTGGTCCACCACTATGACCCTGAAAGCAAACAAGAGTCCATGCAGTGGCATAAAAAAGGAACAGACCCCCCGAAGAAGTTCAAAGTCACTCCGTCTGCCGGGAATCTCAGGCCACAGTTTTTTGGGACTCAAAGGGAATCTTGCTCAATGAGTACAAAAAAAGGTGAAACCATCAACGCCACATCCTACGCTTCCTGTGTTGCTTCTTCATGACAACGCTCCTGTTCACACGAAAGTTTCCAAGGCATCTGCGCGAGATTGTGGTTTCGAAGAAATCCCACACCCACCCTATAGTCAAGACCTTGCCCCCCTCCTGTTTCCGGAATTGAAAAAATGTCTTCGTGAAAAAAGATTTTCGGATGATGAAGAACTCAAGTCGGCAATAAATGGGTATTTTGCAGAGAAAGAGGAAATTTATTTTTTTGAAGGTTTAAAAAACCTTATCTCAAGATGTAACAAATGCATTGATGTTAGGGGAGATTATATTGAAAAATAAAAACAATTTAAATTGAATTCGCATTTTCCTTCGTATCGATACGGAGAATATATTGAACGCCCCTCGCACGTCGACCCCTACGCAATTTAGCGTATGCAGCCCAGGTTTGATTCACGGCCACCATCTCTTTCCAGTCACTGACAATGCTCAAAGAGTATAACTGTCTAGAAAAAACTTTTCAAATTGTCGCCGTTCGGAGTCGGCATAAAACTGCAGGTCCCTTCCACTCGTGAAAGAACAATGCTAGTGGTTGCTGAGAAGATAGGCCCTGGCCCTCTGCGGGCTGTAGCACTAACCATATTGTTATTATTTATGACTGCGAGTCTAGTTACCAATCGAATGCCTAGTTTAGTAATTTTTGCAGCCACATTTAGACTTCTAAAAACTTCTCTATTGCCCTCATTCGTTGTTCCTTTTCCTTGTTTTATCACGTCTTCTAACTTTTTATTTATTCCAACTTTGACATGAACTCCGCTTCAATTTTTTTCCCCTTTGCAGTGGCGGCGGCAGTCCTTAAACCTAACTGCACGATGGATACTGTATGTCTAAGCGTGGTGCGACACAACCGGATCAACTTTCGCGGGATCCCGAATTCTACCGTCGCATCGAATAATTTGAAAACGATAAAAAATATGGTGGTCATCGAACTGGAACTCGCTAGTGTTCTGTGGGAGTTGCCTTAGTGTGAATATTTGACGATTTGCCGGATTGGACGGCTTAGACGCTTAGCATTCTAGACAAGATATTAAATGCAACGTCGAAGAGCTGTACTTAGTCTTAGCAATTGGCTATATTTATTTTGCGTACGTAACTTCAGACTTGTCTTAAATAAATATCCAGCGAGAGCGCTAGGCGGCTGTACAGTACATACCTTAGACCGTCTTGCTCCAACAAATCACCGGAAATTCTGTTGCCCCCTTAGTTCACATTGAAAGCCACAAAAAAATGCCACCATTAAATTTACAAAAAAAAGTACCAAAGAAGCAAATCCTTAGCTGTCTCCTCACAGATTTGCATCCTCCATCTTCAGTCTACAAATTTTGATTTGGCAACCCATCACTCCACTCGACGTGCGGCCCTTGGAGGTATGTACTCATCGACGCCGTGCTCAGTGCAGCATGACTTTCATGCCCAGCCCCACCCCACATCCATTTAAGTGACGTATGGCCAAGTAGAAAGCTCACTTTCAACATCTGCCGGCTAGATAAGGTTCATAAAAGTGGCACAATGCACCTCCTCCCCCGCAGCCCATGTCCGCACTCATTAAATTGCCCGCTTCCGAGGCCACCACAATGCTTCTCACCGAGGAACGAATATCATGTAAATTGTGAGACCATGGCCCACCCATAGATTATGCAAATGATAAATCCAGAATAGACTGCGAAGCGAATTGTTCATTTTTATCAGGACTCCTTCTTGTGCCCTCCCCGGCTTAGGGGCTGAACACAGCTGAACGTTGTGCACAGAGCACGAAGATGGCTTTGCCACTGCACCATTTCAATGGACTTATGGACATGGACATGTTCAGAGGGAATTTACAGTTTTGGCTTCCATCCAAACACGACGGCGACGAGGCGAATGGGATCCTTACTGTACTCCGCTCGATAGTCCTTTTGGTGTGTGCACACGTAACGAGGTTTATGTTTATTTCAGAACGAAGACTTAACTGTAATGATGGAGCTGGGCGAACGGACAGAGTGTGAAACTGAAAAGAAGAAAGCTATTTAAGCAAACGCAAGCTGTTTGGCTTGGATACCCATGCCAGAGGAGGATGTGTCTTGTTGGGCAGCGGATGAAAATCAACAAATTGTATTAAGGTATGCATTTGATGGGGCTGCACTAAAGCGACACCATTCCGTTTGGAGCTTACTCAAGTTGTATCTTCTGAAATGGCTGACTATGCAATAGGATTTGTTGGGATCAAGATAGCAGGGGAATTCAAAGCGAATATGAAATAGGAATCGTCTAGTATGTGCCCACAAAGAGTTGAATTGACAACGACAACACCAGCACAAGTACATTTTCAAATGTGAACTACAATACTCGAATGAATAAATCTGGGTTAGGCTACAAGCACATTTGAAAAGAAGACCTGATGAGATGTCGTTTCACTCTTTGTGTCGAATGCCATCTTCATACATGTCAATCCATCAAAGTTCGTGCTTCGGATTAGGTTTGAAATCATTTCTTTAGCAGAAGGTTCTCTTTATGCTGCATTTCGATTGCAATTGCTTGCTATTCCGGTTTGGTAAATATGTTTGCTACTGAGCAGTTATGATTAGAGCTCTTGATTCCCGTATACTCTGGAACTCACCCGGGGATAAGCATTCCCGGGTATACTCGTGCCGGGTACGCAGCAATGACTTGTGCTTTCATCTGTGTTCTCACTTTCTTGGGTGTGGTGAAATCATAGCAAATAAAGGTGTACTGTATTAATTTCTGTACTGAACTAGAGTACTGTGACGGGTACCCGGTAGCCGAACAAACTTGGGGATTACCCCTATTATCCGGATACTCGGGTAATTGACGAACTGGGTATTACCCGGGTAGGATCCGGGTAGGTAAGAGTTCTAGTTATGATGGCTGTGTAAGGAGGGCCGTCTAATATCGAGATACTGCGTTTGAGGATGAGTATCGCACAATTGTACACACCCGTTCTAACGTGTGTCAGAGGGGGCCTGGTGGTGGGGTCAAGATTGCCGCAGTAGCAAAGTGAGTAGGATGCGACGACTCCTACGTTAGGGGCCTTAATAGTCAATCTGCAGAAAACAGAGCTAGTTCTCTTCACCAGAAAATACAAAATCCCAGCCCTTGACCCTCCCACAATATATGGTATCCCCCTAAAGCTGAATGACAGCGTGAAGGAACAAACTCACATTCATTTTCATCAAGAATGATGTATACAAGATTACGCCTTCCGAAAATCCACCATTTTTTTATTTTTTTAATAGTGGCACAAATTTTACACTGTATTGCATACAATTTGTTGTGCAGAGATTTGGTTTCCATCACCTTTCTACTAAAATAGTCATATAATCTTTATATAATTTATCACAGAACTATATTTTGATTTTAGTTTGAAAGAAAAGCCACTTAAGAAACCTTCATGGCAACGAAAATCCACCATGTTTGCCACCTATTTGCCAATTTTTTGGTGACGTGCGCCGAGTCGAGCGGATACTCACGTCTATATATACGGATGTGAAAATTGGTTGATTTCGATGCCAACAATTTCAAAATAAAAATTTATTATATAGAAGTTAGTAAAAAGCTAAATAAAAGACTATTTTTCCAAAATGAGGTGTGCAGTATTTAATTGCAATGCAAACAACAGCAAAGGAAACCCGAATCTATGGTTTTATATCTTTCCAAAAGACAACATCTTACGGAAGCAATGGATCCACTTTTGCAGAAGGAAGGACAATTTAAATCCAAATACGTCTCGAATTTGCTCTGCACAGTTTACTCCAGATGACACCGGAAGGTTTGAAATGGGTAAATTATTATATTCGTTGTTCTATTTACACACAATAGTTAATCGCAATTGATTGCGGGACTTTGCAAAAGTAATGGATTCAAGTTGAAGGTGGTAACGGTTCGAACGATAAAACCTCAGCCAACTTTATCTTTTTATTAAATCTCGTAGGACATAATGCCAAATGGAAACAGCCTGTTTTCTATGACTTTCAACGAATCTGAGTAGAATGCTGTTGCTATGGTCAGTGATCTGGGAGGAGGAAACAGGACTATACAAGAATCTAGACGTAACCATGGACAAACCTTGGTAAGTACTAATGAAAATCTGAATTGAAAATTATTTAACAATTACTTTACATTCAAAGTTCACGCACAACGAAAAAAAAGTGTTTGTGTTTTCTGAAGTCCCCCATTTAATAAAACGGAAACCACATTCTTCAACATTGGTCTTAATAAATGGCAAAGAAGTAAGGATGGAAGTAATTTTATCACTCCTTTCCTTAACTTCGGGAGAACTCTCAATAACACATAAAATTACTCCAGGCTGTCGTAATGTGGTTGGAGCCGAAAGGCAAGAGGTTGAGATGGCAACAAAGACAAAAGCTGTTTTAGCAGCAAAAGAGGCTAAAAATATGTACGGGATTAAATCAAATTTAACAGTAATGTTTTCATTCCCATGATTATATATCCCTACAAAAGAATTCGGGAGGAAATTCGGAAAACTATCCCAGATGAGTGGGGTTATGGAATAAGTGATAACGGGTGGATGACAAAACAAACTTTTTATGAATACATCCGAAAAGTGTTTCGCCCGTTTTTGGTCAGAGAAGAAATTAAATTTCCTATCATTTATTTCGTGGACGGACATGGTACTCACCTAACATTACCAGTGAGTCTACTTTGTGTGCAATTGGGTATAATTCTGACAGCTTTGTATCCCAACTCGACAAGAATCTTACAGCCAGACGATTTTGCTGCATTTAAGCCTCTTAAAAATGCATCGAATAACGCGGTTTTGAAAGGGAGACGCACTAATCCTGTCAAAAAGTTAACTAACGATTTATCTGGTCCACTGCTCCATGATGTTGTCTAATCAAGTGTTGCGTCCAATATTTTGGTAAATGGTTTTCGGGCTTGTGACCTTTTTCCGTGGGCTGTTGTCATACCAAATAATTTGGTAAGTAGTTTTCGGGCTTATGACCGTTTTCCGTGGGACAAACAAGTTTTTAGTTTTTCTAAATTCCTTGGTAGATCTACAGAATTAGGATATCAGGACATCCGCTATCGCAGGAAAATTGGACGAGAGAAAGTTGCACAATTAGAGACATGTAAAAACGAGGTTAACATTACTTCGGATTTTAAAGACTTTGGAAAACTCTACGCATCCACAAGCTTCAAAGAAATTTTATAAGAAAACCAAAAACCTAATGAAGCTGTAAACTTTGCTACACAAAATTTGTCAGAATTATCTTGGATAGACATAAGCTTTTAGCGTCACATTTTTCCAGCTAGCTAGCTATTATTTGAGTACTATTTTTGAGTGTCAACAGCTGTAGTTCCGCAGGGGGCAACTATTGTAGATTCTGAGAGACATTTTTTATAACGCATATAAGTGCAAATTGCAAACCATTAACTCTAAGATCTACATTTTCAGTAAAAATAAAATTCCTTCAGAAATATATAAATGCAAAACATATTAAAATCGCGTTTGAAATAATAAAGCTTCTCCTTATGGGTGGCAATTGCTGTATCCCATACTCAATTGTAAATAATTTCTTTTGCGTAGGAACTTAACCAAATGACGTCTAAAATGTATAATCTACACATTTCAACGAATCAGATAATCTAATTCTCTACTCAAAAGTCGAATAATGGATTTTTAAGGACCAAATGGATATAAGAAAAAGTTAAAGGGCTCACTACTAGTGCCCTCACCCTACATGTCTAATTATGAGTATTATACTTCTAGTAGAAAGGCAGAATGCTATGCGCCGCTGCCATGTGTACATATATTTTGTTTCTACGACGAATTTCATTACATTCATAGGATATTGAATACTTCGAAATACAGAATATAAAATATTTATTCATACAAAAAAATAAAAAAAAACACAAGAAAGTGGTATTGCCCATAAAAAAATAGCATGAACCAGATTTGAACATAGAACTTGTAAAAAATCTTCAGCAAAGCACCAATCAAAGGACCCGATAAATTTCAAGGTATTTTTTTTCGTTCACATTTGTTATTATTTTGACATACACTTGCATACAAAGCGTTTTATTATAGAGTGATTGCAATCACTCTATATCCTTTTCTTTATGACTTTGTAGGTCCATAAAAGGTGTAGGTAATTTCTTATGGCCGAACGATCCTTTGGCTTTTTTCGAATCACATCATTCATTGGATTCGAAGAAAATTAGTCTTTCTTACAGGCGCTCTGATGTCCCACGGGTGTTGAGTACGCCATCTTCGGTCGAAGGTAGTATTCTCCCTTGTGTGTGCATGGTTTCCTTGTTGCACTCAAAGTTCGACGCCATTGTCAAAGTGGAAACAGACTAAGAAGATTGGGCACGTTGTCGAAGCCATCGAACAGCCTTCCACTAAGTGCGGGCATACTATTGGGCAACACTGTATGCAAATACAAGAGATATAGGAAAGGAGGCGAATTAAAGGGAGCCAGCTCAGGAAGAAAGACGAAGAGAAGAACGAAGAGAATTTGTTAAAGATTGTATGGATTGTATCTGATGGCAGGAAAATTAACGACTGATGGTGAAGTCGTAAGCGACTAAGATGGCGATGAAATCCGAAGTAGCGCTGTCAGGCGTAATACTTGACATTTTATAGACGGTGACCGAAGAGTAGTCCGTTTTCCCGAGATCAAACACAACTGATTCAAATATGATCCGCAGAAATATGCAAATCTTTTAAGCAACTTGGGATGATCCAAAGTCTACCGTACAATGTCAACATTTGTGACAGCATTGCCCACACCTGTTATGGGTTGTGCATCCCTGACTTCTTATGTTGATGTGGATGTTATGTAAGAATAAATAGAATTGCCTCTACAGAATAAGGTGGCACTATTTTACTAACCAGAGACGTGTTGCGTTCTCACTTGTTTATTCCCCTTAGTCACCGACTATCCCCGATTTCGTCAGGGGTCTAATGTCAAGACTCCCCTTCATTACTGTGTGGTTTGCAAAATCCGCAGACATGAACGCCCGCTTGTAACAAGTCAATTAAGGTAATCTAAGGTGACATTGTGACAATTCAGCTTTGGGACTCGATTGAACATGTCAACGTTTCCTGAATACATGACATTTTGACTAGAAACCAGTTAAATGCTGACCGAACACGGCGAAGGCTGGTTTTGATAAAACTGAAACAATCCAATTGTGGAACAACCAGTTTCAACTCGACAAAGTACACTCTATCATCTAAGTCCATACGGTCTCGGATCACTAGAATCAAATGATTCCAAAACAGCACACATTCCCCGTTGGATAGAAACAATTTCATTGCAACTATAAGATTATCCGAACAACCACTAACCAAAATTTGCATAATTTCACGTTCGGACACCGAAATAATAAACCACCCTCATGTAAATCACGAGCTACGCACCGCACGCTGTGTCGCATTCCATGTTTCTAGAATCGACGCATTGGTTAAATTAACCAGCAGCTACTTGCATGGTTTGCATTTTCAGTTTTGGTCAACGAACCAACAGCAGCGGCCGCAGGTCAGACGTGTATTTGGTGAGCAAACTTACATATTTGCCAGCTCAGAGGGGATAATGACACCCACACCGGGAATTAATCGTGTTTCGGTGAAGCCACAGTGAATTTCGCGGTCAATGGTCAAATTTTCCCAACTACCCTGGTGGAGTGCATCGATGTTGGATTACTCGGTTCCCGCGGCGGACTTAAAGGGCAGTGTTTCTCATTAATGAACAGCTAACGAAGGCCATTATAACTTTAAGCTGATTTCGGACTTTAAATTGAAGAAGTAATTATTTGGCGGAGAATTCTATAATTGAATGAAATTCGCAAGTACTGTGCTTAAAATCGCAAAATCTAGTTTCTACCACAGTAGAATCCGGATAATGGGAACTAATTAAGACATGAGCAGTTCACATTTTTAGAGAGATTCACATTGTCGAATAGGAAAAAATACTTTGTTTTAGGGGTTAGTATCAACAATTCTTAAATTGTCATGAAACCAGTCTGGAAAAGTGTATGTTGTCAGCTAGGAATTTTGTTTCATTGTACAATACACAATATGCAATATATCATTTGTACACCCAGAAAATTGGCGGGAATTTTTGGTCTTTCCTTTCTTTTTTTCTTTTAACATGTGTCTTTTTGCTTTTGCCATAGTTTTATAGATTTGCGGAAGCGATGCAAGAATTCTACACAGCACGAGGCAGAAAGAAAGATACAAAATTAACACACGCATTCTGGCACACCTCTGTGACGTGTCATGAGCAGGGCTACGATTTTTCTGTTTATATTTGGATAAAGGTAGAGGCAAACAACTTCAAATATAGTAGATGTCCTCTAAAATGGCATTTAATCGTTAGAGCATATTTTCAATAAATGCATACAAATGCCTTTTTGTGTTTAGTCCATAATTCCGTAATCCTTAAAATGTTTACTTTGAAAAACGTGAATACGCACCTTAAAACTTTTGGCTGGAACCTCCACTGAATAAACCACTTGGTAGAACTAAACCCGATTCCAGCTGTATAGTTCTCTTGTAAATGAGATAAAAATAATTTTTCGGTAGACGAAACTATAGATATACAAGGACGTTTTATTGCTGGTATTTTGCATCAAAATGAAGAAGTCTGTAAAAAGAAATCGCGTTTGACGACTCCGTTAATTTACTTGGAGACATCGATAAAAACTACTTTTATTTCTGGCCCTTTCATAGTAAAGCTGCTTTTATCCTAAAATGATCCATTTAACCTGTCTGGCCAACGCACTGCATCGTGTTGCGGATGAAATAAGAAACAATTAATTACTTTTCAGAATGTATTATTTTTATTATTATTATTATTGATTTATTATAATGTATTATTGATATTGATATATTATTGATTTATTATTTTAAGGCCCGATGTTGATTTTGAATAAAACACAAATTATTTAGGAAATTGTTGTCATTTCTTTTTATTATGATAATATTGGTTTGGTTTAATTATGTATGGAACAAAATATCGGCCAAAAGGCCGCCGCGACTTCGGCGGCGCACCTCCAACCGATGCTTCCAATTTTCGATGACGCTGAAGCATAATTGAGGTTCTATGCCGTTAATGTGCCGAATTATCTCATCTTTTAGCTCTTGAATTGTTGCTGGCTTGTCGACGTACACCTTTTCTTTCAAATAACCCCAAAGAAAAAAATCCCACGGTGTCACATCACATGATCTTGGCGGCCAATTGACATCGCCACCACGTGAGATAACACGGCCATTGAATTTGCCGCGCAAAAGAGCCATTGTTTCGTTAGCTGTGTGGCAAGTGGCACCGTCCTGTTGAAACCACATATCTTCCAATTCGGGCCATAAAAAGTTCGTTATCATTTCACGATAGCGAACACCATTCACAGTAACTGCCTGACCGGCCTCATTTTGGAAAAAATACGGCCCGATGAAGCCGCCAGCCCAAAAACCGCACCAAACAGTCACTCTTTGTGGGTGCATTGGTTTTTCGACAATCACTCTTGAATTATCATTCGCCCAAATGCGGCAATTCTGCCTATTGACGAATCCACTGAGCTGAAAATGTGCCTCATCACTGAAGATGATTTTCTTCGAAAATTGATCATTTGCATTTTGATTTGAACGCCCATTGTCATAATAAGCCTGAATAACTTTAACGCGTTGCTCGATTGTGTATCTTTACATGGTTCAAATTGAGTTAGTCTGAAATTGAGAAATGTCAAATGAAATGCAGAAAAAAACGTTTAGGTGTGGTTCACATTCAACATCGGTCCTTAAAATTTAACTTTATATAAACCGTCCACGTTACAAAATTCGAAAGCTTCTTCTTATGTATGTTGCTCAATCGCTTTCGGGGACCAACCAGCTTCGAAGAATTCCAAGAACTTAAACGAATCGATGGACAGAAACAAGCTACGTACAAAGAGGCGTGTGAGAAGCTGGGATTGGGGATTCTTAGAAGAGGAGAAAACATTATTGTGTCGCTCACGGCCAAAGTTGAGCGAACTCTTCTCTATATTGATCATCACTTGCAGACTGTCCAACCCGATCCAGTTGTGGGAATATACGAGGAGGCTTTCTCAGAAAATACTTCACACAGGTGCCAACACTAAGAAATCGACCAGGCTAATGGAGGTTTAACTTTCAACGCAACGCTAGAATTAATTGAGGCAAATATAATTCCAGTAACCGGAAAACAACGTTCAGAGCTTGGCATGCCGTCACCTCAGCGCAAAGGAGAGTGATGTTATAAGGGAACTTAATGACACCGAAGCAGAAATTCATGTTAATCAAATGGTACCTCATTTATTGCCTGAGCAAAGAAAAATATGCCAGACAATTTTGAAGTGTATCGAAAGGAATGAAGGGAGACTTTGCTTTCTTGACGGACTAGGCGGCACAAATAAAACAATTTTAGTCAGTTTATGTTGGGCTCAGGTTCGCAAAGACAAGAATATATGAAGACAAGAATATATACAATGCTGCTGTAAATTGCTCGCTCAAACTTGCAAGTGAGAAGATTCCTACATGTAATATTAGCAAGAGCAGCAACCGCGGCACTCTTCTAGAATAGTGCGAATAATTTGTGTGGGCGAGTACACTCACATAAAAGTAGGTGCAGTTGAAGCATTCAACTGGGCACATCCTGATTTTCTCATGCGCAACTGTAAATGTATCGCCTGCACACGAGTATCGAGTGCCCAACATTTGCGTTTTTTTTTTTTTTTGCTGAGGAGAATAAATCGTACAGTATATTATATCTGGATGTACTACAATAAAGGACAAGATGCCAACAAAGGCTAATTAAGCCGCAATTTTATGATAGAGATACCCTTCAAACTTTGCCTATAAGATTATCTATGAAAACAAGAGGGGACTAGAACGAAGAATGAAGTTTCAAGCGCAGGGTTTTCGAGACGAAATTGCGTAACACAGGCGAAATAAAACGAAAACTATTTATCAGAATGAACAAACTGATTAATGTTAAATATATATATTGCTATACAAGCCATAAGACCTTAGTGTTTATATTTAACATACATAAAAAATCGAAATATATTTCACACATTTATAAATATAATTAGAAAATTCATAAAAACATATGATTTTTTATCAGTATTAAAACTAATATACATGAAGAGATCAAACATATCGACCATCGTAACACTCAACATCTCAACATACTTCATTTCTGGCTATCATTATGTACCTTTGTCAAGATAACGATTGTTTTCCAAAAGTAAGCAAAATAACTAGATGTTACTTTCTTTCTATTTTTAGTTTCAATTTACCAATCTTGCTCATAAAAATAATTAAATTAGTATTGTTTACAGGTTTAAAAACAAGACATTATTTCTTTGTCTAACATCCATCAGGACTTAGTAATTCTCAATAGCACTAACCGTCCTTCTTTTTGCTGCTCAGATAGCTGACACTAAGTTATTTTGAGGCAAGGTTGCTCGTTTTTTAAGCATCGTAGTTTCCGTTGCATTAAGAAATTAACTATCAAACATTTTTCACTACTTACTTACATGTGTTAAATTTTCAAAAACCCAAGCTGGCAGTGACAAGTTTATAGGAAAAAATACCACAATAATGCCAGACGTCAAACTTGATAGGCCTTAATAAACCTACACTATTTGCAAAGAAAAATTAAATAAAATAAATTTATTTATTTAATATTATACAATGACGGAAAACTTAAGCTTAAATTTATAAACATTATTTTAATTTTAGAGAAACTACTTTCGATTGAATATGATGATTATTTATTATTTGGACCGCACAACCACCTCTCACAATAAATGACACAACACTGATGACGATGAGATTGCGAACGTGTAGCGACAAGTCTGAAGAGGCATTTATGATTGTAAGCTACATAGTCCGTCTGTGTCTGCCAACTGCTCCATCCAGTCGTCGTATTAGCCGACAGGTCTTATTACCTGCAATTTCAATCGAAATTAGGATCGAAATTGGGCAATTTCCTATACAACTAACATATTTCAAAATTACCTCAATTTCAATGAAATTTGAGGAAAAAAAAAAAAAAAAAAAAAAAAAAAAAAAAAAAAAAAAAAAAAAACCTCACTTAAGTAAAACACAAAACAAAAAAAAAAAATAAAATTATGATAATAAAACATATATCCGGATATAAACGGATACCATAAATAAATGAATAGTTAAATTCATAAATTAAATAATGCAGAAAAAATACATAAATAAATAATAAATAAGTAAATAAATAAAGATATAATAATAATAAATAAACAAATAAATGAATAAATAAATAAATAAATAAATAAATAAATAAATAAATAAATAAATAAATAAATAAATAAATAAATAAATATGAATTAATAAATAAGATATATAAAAATAAATGAACGGATACACAATTAGTTTCTTCTACATTCAACTGAATTGAAATTGCTTAGGGATATTGCAAGAACAACGATTAGGGAAATAGATCTTTTACTAAAGTGTTGTCAGAATGTCTACATCGGACTTTAAATTTTGCCATCAGGGTGTTTATTCTTTCAGGTATCAATTCAACATTAGCCCTTTTATGTAAAACCCTCGATGAGAAATACCATGGGAGGTTTAGCATCATTTTTATGAGTTTATTTTGTGCTCTCTGTAACTTTGCTATATGGCACTTTGCGCAATTACCCCAAACCTGGCATCCATATAGAATTATGGCTTGAAATATAACCTTGTGCAATATCATTTTGTTTTCAATTGATAACATTGACTTTCTGTTTATAAGGGGATATAAAAGTTTTGTACTTATATTTATTTTGTTCAGCGTTTGCCTCACATGTTGATGAAACAGTAATTTCGAATCAAGATGAATTCCTAAGTATTTTACGGAAGAAGTCCATTCAATTGACGCATTAGCCACTCGCAAGTGATTGGACGGAATGTAACATGCTTTTCTTTTTCGAGTGAAAAAGATAGCTTGCATTTTTTCCTTATTTAACTGTATTTTCCACTTCGTAAAATAGCTTATAAGTATTTCCAGCGCAATGGAAAGATTCCTCTCAATAATGAGAGGAAATTCATGCGATGAAAACACAACAGTGTCATCCGCGTAAATAGCAATACCGCAAAGAGGGATATTAGGAATATCTGATGTAAATACATTGTACAATATAGGCCCAAGAACAGAGCCTTGAGGAACCCCAGTATTGAAGTATTTTATTTCGGATTGCACGTTATTAAAAAAAAAGAAATTGAGTGTTATAACAAACTATGACAGTTTTCGTGGAGTCATGCCAACGAAACTAGCAGATTTCTTAGCCATTATACCCATGAATAAGGTATTACAGATTTATATTTACTAAAAATTGGGCACATAAGGCTAGATCCATCGGACAACTCTTCATTTACATGCGTAAGCCATCTGAACTAAGAATGTTTCTCCAAGCCTTCGGCATCCTTAATGACTCAAATGCAAGAACTTGAAGCCAAAAGACAAAGTCATTTCCAATGATTACTTTGACATCTGGTAAAAAACATTGTATGCGAAGAAGGAAATGAATGTTGGTAACAAATAATACACTGAATATAAAAACAAAAACTCTATGCACAGCTTAACTTTTGTTCGTCATTACAAGTTTGCACTTTTCCTTCCAAGGAACACACAACTATTGCAGACAACGCTTCAATGCATCGTCATAAATTACACATTACACATTAACAACAGTTTACTAAATACAAATGTTCACTTATTATTTTGAAGTAACTCAACTGTGTTGATCTGATTGATTGCTTCTCTCACTAGACCAATCAGGCTGACCATTTTTTAAATGTCTTAATAATTCAGTACAGACAACGTTTTTCACCCTGAAACACATTTTCTTCACACAAACACCAATTTTATCTCTTGCAATTCGTATATAACTAATCAACAATTACACAGATCTGTCAATCAGTTGTCGCCAGTCACGTAACGAGCGAATATGGTCAACCTAAATGCGAGCTAGAATCTTATATCTCTCATTCCTGCATTATACCAGTTACTTGCATATTACTGACAGATTGTGTTTTCATTTTTTGTTTTGTTTGGAAACACTATGCAAATAAATACAGCTCTGTTACTTTTGGCATTTCGCTGTCACACCAAATTGCTTTTTTTTTTGTAATATGTACTTTTGTTATATTAACTTACGTACGCCACTGTTCGGCATACAACATGAAAGATCACCGGGCATCCATCCTGTATTTGGCCAATCGTGTTTAAACATAGGAATGCTTGTGGAGGAATAATGCCGTTAAGGCGCACCCTTTCATGGATCAGACTGTTGGAAGAAGTCATAGCTCATGCGACGTGCCTTCTGATCAGCTTAATAATAAAATTATCTATCCTGTTCAAGTTTGCCTCGTTGTACAGGACTTCGTTAGGATAGTATTTCTTGTACTCAGACTCGGGTGTACGATACATCCGGAGACAGGTCCGAAGACACTGTCTCTCGAACAGCCTCATCTTTTCCATCTGGGAAGGACTCTCGTTGAACCACAATGGACAACCGTATGCCATGATTGGCAGATTATCTTCACCCTGGTATCAAGTTGGATAGTAAAAAATAACCTCCTTGCCGCAGCAAAGGCCTTTCTGGCTTTCGTCGGAGCAATGTCTATATGTTTGTCAAAATCCAGCCAAATGCCAAGATATCCAACTACACCTTTCACAGCTAACGGCTGTCCTTGCTAGTCAACTATTCCGAACTTGCGCCAGCTTAGGCGAGTATCCCGCGAAGCCATGCACATTGGGATCCAGAAAACGGTAGTTTCACACTTCCAGTCGTCGCAAAATCGCTGAATTTTCGAAGTCACGCTGCACCAAGCTATTTACTACCTCGACCTTCCTGATCTGTACGCTACCAGCTTGTCTCCGTATGCAATTAAGTATGGCATGGAACCTATAAGTTCTGCAGTGAATATTGAGAACAAGATCGGCGAACCAATCGTCCCCTGTTGCAGACCAGTTTTAATGTAAAAGACCGTGGTAGAAGTTACATCGCCACTTCGCGATAAACTGTCTGCCTGTTATCATGTCATAGATCATGTATAGCTATGGTTTACTTATGCCGAGACTGACCAGAGGAAGAGGCCCTCCAACCAAACGGTCAAATCAATCAGGCGGGCACCCGTGCATTGTTTTTTACCTTTATTCCACTGAATGTCGGACACCAGTTTGGACGCGGCATGTATGGCTTCGTGCCGCGCCTTTAAACCGAACTGGTTGTCCAGTATGATTTTATTTTCCTCTACCCATTGTTTCCGAACTTGAATGACTATCTTTTCAAAAACCTTGCTTATGCACGGAAGAAGACTGATCGAACGGAGATTTGTGTTTGTCCCGTTTAGGGATCGGTTGCACAACAGCTGATCTCCAGTGCACTGGGTAATATGCATTACTTAGCATATTTTTGAACAGTGTTGTGTAAATTTGCACTATATCGGGGGGAAGTTGACGAAGTACAATATTGTAAACCAAATTGTTTCAATCGTAGAATTAACACATTGGGCAATTTCGAAATTGCGAAGCCGAAATTATGCAATGTCCCGTGCCGTACATCTATGCAAAGATGTATAATAGTCAATCTTAAACAATAGTTTACCTCCCTTAGTTGCTCTTCTCTGTTACCGATATATCCTGCTTTAATGCTCCAATCACAGATTTTACTGTTTCACTCTAAATAAAACCCAATCGCTGTTATTGAGTACTTTCCTTGTCCTTCTTCTATTGTCCATCTGTAGAATGAATCTCTCTCTCAATCCTTACTCACCACGGTGCTGTCACTACATATGTACTTATTTCATTGTTTTAATTGCCTTATATCTGTATTCATCTTCAGCTCGAAATCTTTACTTTATTTATATTTAATCCCATCGAATCTATGGAGTACAAGTCAAGGTGTACCAAATAAACGCGAACGTAACAAATCATCGCATCCGAAATGCCTTACGAGGCCACGTATAAACATCAACTCTAATGTCAGGCCACTCTTTACCTATGCAAGCTCAGTATGGTGGCAGGCTCTTCTGAAATCCACCAACCTAAGGGCATTAACTAGAATCCAGAGTGCATGTCTGCAATTAACACTACTTCAACTGCGGACTTAGAGGTTTGACTGGACCCACTCCCACTTGACCTCTACACGCAGGCGGCCACTGCAAAGAGCGCCATAAGGTCGGCCAATCAAGTGCAGTGGATAGATGGAAAATTGAACAAGTCGAACTCCACCGTTCATTGATTTTGAAATACGCTTCCGGTGAAATTTGCCAACAAGGGCGGAGTGGATTACTAATGAGCCCATTAACTACACCGGTTGATGCAGGATAAAGGTCGCAGGCGCGGGTACTTTCACCGAATTGTTAAACATGCACTTCTGAATCGGAATCTCTGATTATAGCAGTGGTTTTCAAGCGGAGGTCCTGCCAGCCAAGGCCGAAATTACCATTCCAATTGACTGTCAAGCGGAAGCAGTGACTTCATACGCAGATGCTGCGGTGATGGGGTGGAAAAAGTGATGCCTCTGCCAGTTCAGATATAGAACACTGGGAGATGATTTGTTCCAAAACGTCCAGAATCAAACAAAAATCATACTGCAAACTCTCTTCAGACTGCTAAGGATCTCGGGACTGCAGTGCGAGAAATTACCCCAACGGCCATAGCAATGGTTAAGTGAGACGTGGCTCACGTCAACGCACGTATATCCATCTACCTAACTTAACAAATTTAAGTAACTGAACTCCTCTTCCAAATTGCAGCTGTCTCGACCTAGTTGGTTAGGTTGTGCGTCATGAACTTATATCCTTCCAAAAAGACGTTTCCAGACAGATTGTAGTTATGTTGGCCTTAAGTGGGAAATTATTTCTCTGAAATATTTGAAGCTGCAGAAAGAAAGTGGATTCTTTTGGTGCAACTTTCCGAGGATTAGCCACTGAAGAACCATACAGTTGAGCAGCCGGTGCAGTGAAATCACAATCACGGGACGCACTTAGAGCCGACTAAGAGTACGTATATTTGAACGTTACCCACGGCAAAGGTACAACCACCAGCGAATAAGTGCAATTACTTCAGTTTTAAGGCAGCTATAAACTTTAAAGTGTTTCGCATGCACGATAAGCACCTGAAGCTTACAGTAAAACTCTGGTGATACCCCAACACACAGACCATTGTGAACGGTCCACGAACTGCGTCGTACGAGTGCAGAGTGTCCAGTAAAAGTCTTAAACAAGAATTTCTGCGAAAATTTCGCAACTAACGTTTTGGTTTCAAGTAAGTGCCATCCAACAGAGAATCGCTACCAGATTTCTGTGCAATACCCTTTTTGTCCTCATGAGTGTTGACTTCAAACACAACAATGCACTCAAGTGTGTTACTTGACTGGACTTAACTGGAAAGCAACATTCTTTTTATGCCGATGTGTAAATATTGAAGAACATTGACATTTAGCAACCGAACTTTCCTCTGAACTTATCGGTAAGTGGGTTTTACTCGCTCATCTTCACATCATTTAAAGAGGTCCGACTACACCAACAGCTTCAGTCAACATTTCTGTCATCGGCCATTGTGTTCAATACGATCTGCTTGATGGCGGCATTGGCATCTTCATCGCCGTTTTACAGTTTACAGAATTGCTCTTTCCAAATTCTCTTCTCAACAGTTTGTCCGACCCATTGACCAATAGTTGTATCCTTTGTTAGAACTTCCGGGCATAATTCCAGCCGTTCTATTTCCTCTATAGCGAGTTCCCGTAATATTTCATTCTCCGTCATTATCATCATCATCATTTTCTGACCCGCATGCTCCACTAAAGGGAGGTGGTAAACCATGCACGAGAAATCTCCAGGCATCCTCCGACATCGACTCTAACTCATCAGGAGTTATGCCCAAGAGTAACCAGGCGAGTTTTTGGACTTGGTCCAACCATCTCCTCCTGGGCCTGCCAAGCGGTCGCCTACATTATGGAATCCGCCTCGGAAGTCGTGATAAAGGGGACATTTGTGCCACGTGACCAAACCAACGAAGCAAAGCCCTCTTCTCAATGTTGAGTTCCTCTCGCACTGCCGTGTTTCTCACCCTATCCCGTCGAGTTATTCCCACAACAGCATGGAGAAATCTCATCTCAACAGCTTGTATTCGCGATCTTATTCTTTCGGTCATTATCAAAATTTCATGACCATAGGATGAGAGTTGGAACAAATACTGAGTTGAAAATCGATATCTTGGCTTTGACACCAAGCTCGACTTTACAGAGCTTGCAAGCTGTTTCAAAATTGACCCAGCTTGACCAATCCTACAGGAAAGCTCAGCATTGTTCCTTCCATCACTCTTGAAAAAGACCCCGAGATACTTAAACTTCTCCACCTGCTTCAATAGGACTTCACTAACACGTAGAGTGCATTGAACAGGCGTTCTGCAGATGACCAAAACCCCCGATTTGCCCACGTTGACCCTCCAGGATCAGCACATACCCAGCCACTTATCGAGTGTGTGTAGGAGCTCCATCTGGGAAGATGTGAGAATCACTAAGTCATCTGCAAAAAGAAGGTGACTTAGCCTCAACTCTCCCAATGTGAAACATTCCTTGCCTCGGCCGCGCTGCAACATCCAGTCATATGCATTGAAAAGGAGAGGTGACAAGACAAACCCTTGGCGAAGGCCAACGCCCACGCCAGACTGAATGGCCCTCAAGAGAGGACCTTCAATCCCATACTCCTGCAGAACATTCCAGAGTTTACCTAGAGGAACTTGATCGTATCCAGTTGGCTTTTTCCAAAATTAGGCGCTTCCAACACCTAAGCGTAGACTTTCCCCGGGAGACTTAAAAGAAATATGCCTCTGTAGTTGTAGCAATCTCTTTCGTCCCCCTTATTCAAAAGTGGGACAATCACCCCAGTTTGCCAATCGCCAGGTGTCTCACCACGATCTCAGACCACTTCGATGACACGAGAGAGCCATTAAAACTCCCTCTACTACCCATTGCATTGCATTTCTGGCCATATTTCATCCACACCGGCGGATTGGCCAACTTTTAGTGATTTAGTCGCCAAAATGAATTCTTCCACCGTTGGACTATTCACTGGCCCTCCAAGTCACAATGTAAAAAAAAAAAACAAATAAGCCTAGGGACGTCAAGGCAAACGATACTTACTACCACGTGCTAAGGTCGTACAATGGTCAAACTTACGCAAACGATTTTTCAAATAACAGGCAATTAATAAAAAAAAACGGATTACAAGGTTGGCGTTGCTACTTACTTCATACGAGGTCTTAAGTCCTGAGGTTTTCCGGAAGACTTTGATTTTTGAATTAAGTTCCACTAGATTTCGCGACTGTTCGACGGAAATATTATGTGTTGAGAGCCTTGGTCAGACTATTGTTTTTTGAATGTTCCAAATGGATTTGATTAAATGTAGCACTCCGGGCGATTCAAAGAGCATTAAAATTCATATCTCGAGCAGACAGGCTTTGCCTTGCACTGGAGCAGCATTTCGCAAAAAACTCGTTCTCTTATAAGGACTGCATATGAAGGTGATAAGTTGAGCGTCCTGCACAATGCTAAGTTTTAAGATTAGTTTGATGTCCAAAGCGGAGTTCGTGAAGGTTACTCACTGTCACCACTATTGTTTCTGGTGGCTATCAGCGATGTACTCCGTGCGGCGTTATCGGAAGAATGTTATTAACTGCGCTGACGATGCTTGTCTACTTACACATCGGATAATGGACCTTCACTTAATGGCCCACAATCTGCTGAGACAAACAAGGTGTTCAAATCAATACAACAAAAACTAAAGCCCTTAGGATTTCAAACCCAGCTTAGCATTGCCGGTAGGGAAGCATATATTAAAGAACATAAGTAAACAAAACAGCTCACAATCCAAGAGGGCTTAGTCCCTGTTACCCAATCATTTCCCACTGGAAGCTGCGGCTGGCTGAGTCGGTTATCTGGATCAGGTGGCTGCCCGACTTCTTGCGAGCCCTCATGACCCTCCTTCATGTTGCCAGCTTTTCGGATTACTGAACTCGGTAAAAGTGTCTTAGTTTGCCTTCTGCTTGGATATGAGTTGAAAAAGATATCCAACTCAAAGTCCGCAACCACTGTTCTAACAGCTTTCAATGTTAACCAGTCGTAGCCATACTTTTTGCCGACACGAGCCCTATCAAGAAGTTATATTAAATTCCAGCCGACCTCACCATGTGTCGTCTACGTTTACAGGAAATCGTTTTACCGAACGTAATAGCACATTTGTGTGAACACACGCATCTTAGATTATTGCATGTGATTGTGGGAAAGCACACTCATAAATTCCAACACCATTCACATTGCGAGCTGCAATCAAACTTGACGACACATGGCTCAACATGTAACCAGGAATGGCAGACGCAAGTCCAGAACATTCCATCCCATCCTTACAGCAACTCGATTTCCATCCCTAATCCAACCAACATAGCTGCACATAAATCACACAATTGAAAGGGAAAACCTCTCCTGACCAGCGGGTGTACCTGACCAGTGCTAATGCAGACACTCTTGCATCGTATGGAGCTGTAGGTGAATCGGTATGCCACATGATGGGACACACTGATGGCACAAATTACGTGACCAGAATGTTGGATTGTTATCTTCAATGTTCACGCTTTTTCATTTCCCCCCGTCAACTGGCAGCCGGGCACACTGGCTCATGTGCAAAGTGAAACAGTGAAACTGCGCGCATCTATGTACGTCGGGCGTTTGCGGGCTGTCGGCGGGGAAACGATTGCCAATGTGAACCGCACAACGAACGAGTGACATAACGATGAAGTGTCGGCTTCTGTTTAAAAAATTAAAAGTTCAGCTTATGTGGTCAGCACGAGTATTTTATGGCGCTCCACCGAGATATTAGTTAATGTGTGGACGATTGCTCGATACTGTAGAAGCAGTGTTATGGTAACGATTGTGAGACAGTGATGTAAGGGTCAGCCCATTTAAGATGGGATTTATTTTATTGCCGCCGCTGTAATGCGCACAGTTATATCCGTGAGATTGAAACAGGTATAAACTACGAACGTGGTAACGTAAGCCTATCATCTCTTGTGACTTATTTGTTGGCTCAGTTGATGCAATTTGGAGACCAAATGGATCCAAATAACCTAATTTTAAGAAATGAGCCATATCAAAGGTGGCTAAAAATTAAATCTATTTTTGTAAATTTCAAGGTCCTAACTTTAAACTAATGGAACAGCCTATTGGATCATTGAAAGTCAATAAAATGCTGGCTTTCTAGGTTCTCATAAAAACATATTCCATTTGGCCGAGAAAAATATGTCACATCGGGTATTTATTTTCACTGCGGGACCACTGTGCGGCGTTCAGGGACGACATCAATGCTTTCTGGATATCTCACCGATAAATTCAAGGGTTTACTTAGAGCGCGTTGTCTTGCGTCGGCAAGTGCTGGACAAGAGCAGACGAAGTGAATCAATGTCCTGCCGTGTTATTATGACTACGGCAATGTGTGTGATATATTCCCTATCGGCCAGTGTCCCGTGCTGGGCGCTACAATTTCAGCAATTTCTGTGCAAGTCCTCTTTAGAAGATCATTAGTTCGTGATGTGATGCACTCTGGCAATGTTTTGAAAAATCCCTGTACTATCGAAATCAATTTAGTGAATCCCAGCGTGACCATAGAATAATGAGGAAATTGTTGAAAATGAAATCATGGGAAGAAAACGAAGGTGGGAAGATGACATAATTTTGAAATACAGTTTGATGACTAAAATTGCAAGTGGCTTAGCAAATGGTTATGCAGACTACTGTTGTAAGCAAGCTCTACAAAGTGACAAGGTGACGTCTACTCATGTTCATAATTCTGCGTTGAAATAAATATTTGTCGAAGAAACATGCGATACAGAGGTATTTCTCAACATTTTTATAAAACACTCAATGCTTACAAGGGACCAGGAGCGGATGGCATAACGCCGCGCCAAAAATAGCCAAAATAGTAAATCTCAGTCTAAACCACAAATAAAGTATCTACCAGTTTGAAAACAACTCTGTTACGGCCAATTTGGAAAGGTGCATATGAAAGCCAAATCGCTAACTACAGGCCAATTTCAATCCTTCCAATTCTAGACGAATGTCTGGAACAGATTGTAGTGAACCGACTATGGACCTTCTTGGAGAAAAACTAAATTATTCAACGGAGGCAATATGACTTTCAAAAAAATAGAAGTACCAACAAGTTGCTTGGCGAATTTGACAACACCATAAATGAGAGCTTGAATAAACACGGTATTGTTATGTTCTTAGATTTGAGTAAGGCAGTTCATACCTTCAGTCATAAAAAGCTAATGGAAGTGATACACCACGCCGGTGTATGAGCAGATTAAGCATCTTGGGTGGAAAACTATCTTAGCGACAGGAGATTCAAAATAAAGATTGCAACTAAATGCAGTGAGGAGAAATCAATAAATTATCGAGTCCCGCAGGGATCGAAACTTTGACCTATCTTGTTCATATTATACACAAATTTACTTCTTAAATTGTTTGAATAAGGCATAGTTTTTGCGTATGCGGACGACATAGCTATTATTGTTCGGCATAGGTGTCTTAAAACCGTGTACAAAATTATGCAAAGCGAATTCCACAAAGCTGTGACACGATATGTGGCTTGCGCTGAATGCAAAAACCAAATTAGTGCATATTCAGCTACCGCAACATTGAACTGCAAATGTACAAATTAAATATGAAAACGACCGCTGTCAAAAAGCATCTGAAGACATCATAAAGGTAGTAGGATATGTCAAATATCTGGGTGTCACAATTGATAGTATTTTTTTATCGAATTAACATTTTGAAAACTTAAGACCTGATACGAAGAAAGCTTCCTTAGCCAGTATCTACCTACGAAGATACTCTACATATGAAGTTCTCAAGCAAGCTTACCTTGGGCCAGTGGAATCAATGTTAAGACACAGTATCCTAGTCTGGGGGAATACAGCAGTATCCCATCTACAAAAGTTACAGAGGATGCAGAATGCAATAAGACCAGGAGACTCAAACCTTGATGTCCTCAAGGTCGAATAAATATTTCAACTGACTCTTGCCTTGGAATACTATAACGATATGCGGTTCTAGAAGCCCATTGCCTATCTAGTCAACACCAGAAGACGCGCCAGAGGTCTGCGGCAGTTACCAGCTTTTTATAATGCTTATGGAAAAAAGTAGACAAGACAATTTAAAACGAATAGAATGCGTTAAAACAAGGAAAGCTACATAATAAAATACGTCTAAGAATCATTTATCAGAGCAAAGACTAAGTATCTAGTAATGGAACGTATTAAAACAAGGAACACTAAATAAAATTCTCTGAATTAAAGATAAAATAATATAATAATAAATTAAATTCAATTATTGAAAATATGTGAATTATATTGGGTCTCTGCTGCACATTCCGGTAGGACTGGACTGTATTGAATGACAAGACATAAGCTATTGGGCCTATAACTTTGTGCGGTTTGCTAAGAGATGGCGTAACTTGTATTATTCCATTGGACATGCCTTGGAAACCTACTGTCATTGTACGTCATTTCAGTGTATGTCGTTCATTTGAAGCGTAAACAACAATAGTTTTTTTCACTCAAATACGTCGAACTTTGTGCCTGAAAAAGTGTTTTCGCGGGCAGTTCTTCTTCATTATTTTAATATGAAGAAAACATCATATTTTGGTGGAAGATTGTGGTGAACATGTGCTAGCTGGGCGAATGTGCCAAAAGTGGTGATTTTAGCTTGTCTAACTAGCCAAATTAACGGCAAAGCCGAAAATCCAAGGTGTGAAGGTAATGCTCTGTATTTGGTGGGATCAGAAGGGTGTGCTGCTAAAACCGGTCGAAACCAAAACGCCACCGAACACAATTAATCCCTTTTTCAGAAAGCAGTAGCCGAAATACGCCCGGAATATGCGACCAGACACGAGGCAATAATTTTCCATCATGACAACGTTGGGCCCCACGTTGCAGTGGATGGGAAGTTTTACCCCACCCGCCTTATAGCCCAGACCTTGCCCCTTCTGACTACCATTTGTTCCGGTCGACGCAGAACGCCCTCACTGAAATACGGTTCACATCAGAGCAGAATATCAAAAATTGGCTTGATTCATTCTTGGCTGCCAAGCCGGCGCAGTTCTTTTGGGATGAGATCGACAGGTTGCCAGAAAGATGGGAAAATGGGTTATAGACCCAAAGTTAAATATTAAAAACACAAAAATTAGAATTACATAAAAATGTATTTAAAGACTTAAACACAAATAATATTGTTAAGCACCATCCTGCAAAGGCTTTGCGGGACACACTTGATGTCTAGCAAATCGGAGCTCAGCGATAATTCAACTAAATAGCGCACATATAGGAAAGCGTCAAATCCAACTTTTGAACAGAGGTCATGGCATATCGTAACGAGATGCTCCGACTCCGATGTAGGTTTGGACATGGGTTTTTGAGCCTATACCCGATTTTTTCACACCATGTTCATTAACCGGGCATGCCCAGTGGAGACTCTGTGTGATCGACCAACCAGTCTGTTTACTTATGTACGTACATTCATGTACATACAACCTACGAGTACATCCTTTCAATAGAAATCACGTAACAGGTCGACAGATCGTTGCCCTTTGTCCTTTCGTCAGAAACAATTTAAGAGATTCTCATTTCAACTTTAAGCTTTCTTTAAGCTCTTCAAGGACTTTCGTGATACGTCAGCCAACTACACAACAAATGTGTAAATGTGCAAAATACACGACTGGACAACAATGGTTATATTATGTAAACCGAGGGAAACATTTACTTCGTCTTGAAGCGAATAAATCTCATTCCCCTCGAGGTATTTCCTTCCATTCACCCCCAACTGACACGTCATGTGACATACCAAAATAACTTCCCCCATCTATTGAAACAAGTGTCTATTGAAGTGCTTACGTCAACACTTCGCAAATAGAAATGCTGTGTCAAGTCCATCTCATATCTCCTGATCAGAGGAATACCTGAGATATCTCATGCGATTGACAAAAAATATTCATCACTCCAACAGTTATTCACCACATTGTCCCAGGCAAGGAGTCCTTCAAATGCTGTGCCACTCTTGGGCACTCCACACGAGCATATGAATGCCCTCAGGCAATAAATCACATTCATTTCTGTATTCTTTGGAATATCTCTGCTATTCATGCTGTTTCAGGCATCCTGTCCAAGGGCAGCGTGATGATGATGAACCAACAGTTCGTGCTCAGCGCTTTATTGCCACATGACTGCAACGAAGTGGGTCTCCGGACTTGTCAACTGTTAAATATGACAGCTAATCAAATCGTTTTGCTTGAAAAAGTTTTCTTTGTTTCCTCTCGATTTCAAGGCATTCGTTTAACAAGGACCAACGAGAAGGAATCTTTAAGTTTCTTTCAATTCACGCTCTGTTGGATACGCCGACGAACTAGTTTCTGACCTCGTGCGGGGTGCAGTCATCCGAATAAGTCCCTGGTTATTCCCAACCATGTCCTCAGGGACGGAAGGAGACAGAACAGTTGCTGATTTATTAACGGTGCTAGGCAGACACATCCCGCGGCCATCACTTAATTAATCCCTACAAGCTGTGGGTAGGATTAATCCAATCCAAATGGAGCATATGCAGGTTTTATCAAGCAGCACTTCCTGAAATTTACGTCAATCTGACGTCGACGGAGGAGAACATATATGCAACGTAAATATGGTACATCATTGTCTGTATGCAGTCAAGATTGGGAAGCACACATGCATCTATAACGTGGATGCATCTGGTGGGAGTACAAGCGCACCACCTGAACGCCGTGTCCGAAGTGCTTCCCGCTTAATCGTCTTACGTTAATTATTCACAAACGTTCAGCTGAGTGTGAGGATCGACGTGGTCAGACCGACCACCTGCACTTATACCGAATATTTTATTAATATTCGGGAGAAGCTCAGAGATCTGACATTTAAGGACTCTCGTTATGAGAGGATCTGCTCAAGGAGGAAGTAGTAAGCTCCGACAACATTCTATGATTTTCGGCAGTACTATTGTTTGAATTGAAAGAGAAAGTAAGACTTCTTGTGCTGTTTATTGGCTTGGATATAAAACAAATTGTAAAATGAATACATACAGTCTTACGATGAAGTGGTTCCAAGTCTGTAGTGCATCGAAGCCTCATGTAAATACCCCGTTTTCAAGTTATCTCTTTATATAAAGCACCTCTCACACCTAATGTGAACGAAAAAAATCATTTGAGGTTATCGGGTTTTTTGGCGGATTGGGTTGGTGCGTTGCTCACGATTTCTGAAGAACCTGTGTTCAATTCTGGCAATGCCACTTTTTTTGTTTTGTTTTGTATGAATAAACTTTTCATATTCTGTTTTCCGAAGTATTCCTTTACCAATGAGAATAAATAAATTATCAATATGGCAGCAGCCATAGCATTCTGCCTTTTTTTCTACTAGCAATAATAATAATACGGATGGCGCTAGAGCCCGTAGAGGGCTAGGGTCTAGATTCTAACCAACTACTCGTGTTGTGCGTGCTGTTGTTCTCTCACAATTGGACTGGACCTACAGTTCTCTGCTGATTCCGAAGAATATTTCTAGAGAGTTATACTCTTTGAGCATTGTCAGTGATTCAAAAGAGGTGGGGCCGTGAAATGTATTTTGCTCGTACCAGGAATCGAACCTGGGCTAAATATGCTCAAGTGCGTAGGGGTCGACGCCCCAAGCCACAAACGCCACGGCCGCTGTTCATTGTTTCGCACAACATGCTTGTTGTCCGGATTCGAGAGGGTTGATTATATATAAACGAGAACAGTGTAAGCTATGGAATGGAGGAGTTTTCTGTGCTCCTCCTTTCACATTCGCACTTTACACAACAATGTTTCCGAAAACATTAATGTCATCATGTAGCTAAAGGGCTTAACTTAGAGTTCCAATCCCAATCCGTTCAAATACATACATTTTTGCCATATATTAAGACCTTTTTGATTGCGTACACAATTGTCGCGTTTGTCGAAAATATTAAAAGACGCTTTGAGCAAATTCCGCAGCGCGTTAATTTCGACGATAACGCTCTATACGAGGGATTAATCCGAAAAATATCCCTGAAAGCACATAAATTATTTCATGCATGCCTGATTTTATCGGCAGTATCAACAAGATGGGCATGGAATTTGAGGCAAGCTTATATTTGTAATATGTTAGAAGAGTTTTGGTCTGAGATAGTTTTCTTAAAAAATTGTCTTAACAAACCTCTTTTGCCTTTGACCCCGAATTTCGCTCAGTTCATTACTTCACCCTGGCTTTCTGGCAGCGGTGCAGCAGCGGAACAAGGTACTAAAACCTATTTATTTAAACCCGTGAGTTGCATTTTGTCGCAATGTTATAAATACAAAAAAAAAAAATAAAAATATCTATAAAGCTTGTTCATAAGTTAAATGTCTACACTAGCATATCAGTTATTGCGTATAATTTAAGAAAAGAATTGTAGAGGGAGAAAGAATCTGTCTTGAAGGTGCACATAATTATTCTTGTTCAGTGGAATTGGGAAACTATTTTTGTTTCTATGGACAATCACTTTACTGGGCTTTAAGTCTGTTGAAATACTTTCTGTGTATAATTATATAAAGCATCTTTAATTTAGCTTTAAGTTCATAAATAGTTAGTCGAATCGAAAGGCACCATTTCCCGAAGTGTATCAGTTTTTATAGCAGATATTTATTTGACATTAAGCATTTTAAACCAATTCCAAATGTTGCTTAGAAACTATCAGATATTTTGTTAACCCAAACAGACTTGTCTTCGGAAGACCAAGGAACTACAGCAAAAGTAGATTGCTGCCTGGCAGTACAATGGGCCAGTGTTTGAGAGTGAGCGATCCCCGACCCCGACTACTAAAAATGTATTACTTTTCTGTTCATAATACTACTCTTCTGAAACTTCTGTACTGCACATGAATACTTCTCTCCGACAACACTTTTGGAGATTTAGTCCACAATTAGTAAACAAGCGAGAACAATTCATGCTTACTGGTTCGCTTTATGCTGCCATACCGGATGTTACCGGATGCTTAGGATGAGTCCAGAGAAAGTCTACGGATAATGAGAAAACAGCAGATTAGAAGAACGATAGTGTAGCTTGTCGTTGGAAAGCTACAAAGGCTATGGTTGTTAATATAGTGGCCTGAATGGATAATACCGCTGTCAGTCAGACTGCTCCACTAAATCGGAAGGCTAAAGATGATCAAACTGTATGCAGGAGGAGGTAGGTATGCCCGACCAGATATAGTTGGCTCGATTCACAAGAAAAGAGATTCCTTGACTGGGCCAGCTATCGATAGATAAGTCTCCTTAATATCTCGCGCAAAAGCTGTTTTGCCAGCCTGGAGTTGTTTATCAAAAATATCCTTGTTTCGAAAAGATCTTTATACTACAACCCAACATGGAAAGGACACACAATTCATACCCACTCGTCGAGACCGCATATGACTAGCTATACACCCCCATATCCTACATTGACATTCCTGCCGAACTCACCATAGAGGAATCTGCTCAGTCATCAAATTCGCCAAGGCCTTCATTGTCAAAGAACTTCTTCAGACAGAAAGCGATGTAGATGACATAAGTGTTAAGTAGGACTTGTATTTGCAATGAGTTTGTATGAGGTAGCCACTTCAGAAAGTGAAGTTGTACAATGTCCCACATCATCTGAGGTGTTAAATATAAGAATGACTCAAAGACGTCATTATTTGCATGGCGTTGCAAGTGTTGTCACAAATGTGAATGAATGATTGAAAAATTTAAATAATTTGACAGTTAAATGTGCAATACATTTCCCTTGCTTCCATTACACAATTATATTATCCTGCAAGCAGTGTTGTGCCGGTTTTTACACTTAGCTTTTTACTGGGCTTACATGTAAAAAACTATGCAAATACACCACTAATGTCAAAAAAACCTAAACAAATTGAAAAACAAAATAAAAGCAAAAGCATTCATTTTGATTAATTTAAAAAACAAAACATATTTGAAATTCAATCAAATTTGTCACAGCAATTTTTAATTTAATGCTTCACCCTCATCGTCATCAAGTTCAAAGGATATCGCTTCATTTTGTTTACTATTTAAGGCAAAATATATATGAATTAATTTATTGGACCTTTCAAAAGTCAAGCTATTTCGGAGGGGTGTATGTATTTGCGAAAGACTCTTTCAATCTGAGCCGATGAAGCTGGCATGTTTGAGTAGATGGGGATGTTTAATTTCTGCAGAACTCAAAAAAAAAAAAAACAGTAGGCTTATTTATTTCCTTCGCATACAGTAATTCAAAGAGTCCGTTTTTTTTAGTTTGAATTTGTTGATAAATTTTTTAAAAAGAAAGTTGTTAATTGTCCCTGTTTGGCGAGCAGAAAGAATTTCATTTTCAAAAAAGGGATTTGAGTAATATGCAGTTAGAGCATATTCATTTAGTGCCATATTCTGCCGGTACTCAACATTCTTCTGCGTTTTGACTATAAATTGTGCAGGTCTATTTCAGGTTAGCCATTTTTGAACAGTCTGCTAAAGATGCAGTGGGACTTTGACAAAAATTCTCATATGTGATGCAACAGTTTTTTTCTTCTTTGAGACTTTCAATAAAGTCATCATAAAAGAGTCATTACGATAAATTTCCAATCACTTTGTTTGGCTGTCCGGCCGTAATTATTTCATTATCTGCAAATTATGCCTACAAGAGCACCAACGTGTCGTGCAAGAAAATTTGATTATTTTGCCTCCATTTTTTTAATAGAATCCTTAAAACCTGTATTTTTGAATTCCTTTTGAATAATGTTAACATTTTCAGATAAGTTTTGATTGACAACCCCTTTTGCGAGAAGGTTCCGGTGTTACAACTGCAAGTGCTATGCCATTGTAAATGTTTAACGTTCTGTCCCATTTTCGTCACAATGGCATATACTTTTGTCTCATAAAGTTCTTTTGCTAAATCGAGTGACTCATAGACAACGCTGTTGATTACATCTGCTGTTTCAGATTCACCGCTTGGATCCCAGACATTAACAAATACCCTTTGTCCATTAGAACTGTGAGTCATACTTACAACACCTTTGGAATTACTGAATGAGTTTTTCCATTCATCGGTTAGCAGCACAGAATCGCAAGACTTAATTGAACGGGTTCTCTAAAGCAAGCTTGGTAGGTTTCATCGAGCAGTTTTGTCGACAGAATTTTTCTGCTGTGAAAGAGTTTTCCATACGAGGGTTTAAGTGTTTTTATCATGGTCTTGAAATGAATGGATTCAGTGGTGTTCAATGAAGTGTTGTACCAAATTCTCTCTCTCTCTGTCAGTTATTTTGTCGACAAAATTTGAACTTGCGTTTTGTTTTGCTTTGCGTTTTTTTGTGAATTGATTTGGAGATGAAGAAGACACATGTATATGATCTTGAAATTGAGGGACCCAATGATGATGACGATGTGGAACTGGAAGGCAAATTCGAATGTGTTTTTAATTGTTTGTTTATATTGTGTGTTGTTTCAGAATAATTTTTGTTTGCTTCACATACAGATGATAGCGACATGTTTATCTCTGATTTAGATTTTTGAGAAAAAAAATATTTAACATGATTCTCCATTCAATGAATTGTAAATTGCCACCACATCGATTTCTTCGAATAAAGCACCTTTTGACGTTTCTATGACAGACATACCATGACCGTGGCATTTATGACTTCGATTCCTTCCAATTTCATTACTTTAACTGCGTTCTCTAGATCTGAGGGCTGACAGCAGAGATAATGGAGGAAGAGATATTCGTCTTTCCAGTGGAAAACCCTCAGTCCTCTACAGATTTTGACGGTTGTGCTCTAAAGTCACTCATCCTACTTTATTTTCACTAAACTTGTTAGGAGTATAGAGCAACGCAATGGTGTTAGGCGGGAGTGATCAGATTCGCTTATGTCACACGTATTGACAGACGCCTCTCTGTGAAAGGGTTATAAAAAAAACGCTGTCAGATGAATCTGAGGAGCAAGAAACGCGGAAGTGGCACATCTCTTCCTCCATTGTCTCTGGCTGACAGCATTGTCTGTCAAAGAGCTAAGAAATAATTAAATTCAAGTTGCAATGAAGAACAAAAATCTTACCGGTGTGTGTCCAACATGTTCAACCATTACAAACTGCCATACATTTTTTGTCAGCTTTGACCAACATGAAATTTCAATTTTCGGCGGCATTATAGAGCGCTGAGCTTGAGTAATGAACACTAAATGAAAACCGCCTAAAGCTTACTGAACGAAAACTATTATAATTTAAATAAAAATAGCATAACACTTTTTTATTGTAGAGACAACCGCTTTGCTTTAACGCTGACACAGGAATGATCGAAATAACGAATAATCAGTAATTCAAAATGGTCTGTATTTCAAGAAAAAGGAGATTCGCAGAATCTAGGAAGTCAAACATATTCCCTTACAATTTTAGGTTGAAGATAATTCTAGGAAAAGAAACTGTTTGTGTTTTTTCACTAAGTGACATGTCCGACCAAAGTAACAAAGAACACAGTAAAATAGTTCATGACAAAGAACTCGTTGAAAGAGTCCATATCTTTTAATTTTCTGCCACATAAATGTTCGGCATTTCGCTGCGTACACTTGGAACGTTCTGAAGAATGTCGACATAAGCAGTTAAAATCCCGCTTTTTCTTATGCGCACGCACTTTATCCATTATCGGACCAAGCAGCCACATGCGTAAACAATATATTGGGTCTATAACTTAATTACCGTTTTTTCAAAATTTGAACGTTTATTTAAGAAAAACATGTACAATAGTATTATTCGAAGTATTTATCTGAAGCTATGACTTTTTAACATCTTTCTGTCAATTTGTGGATCCCATCCCAAAAGAACTGCGCCGGCTTGGCAGCCAAGAATGAATCAAGCCAATTTTTGATATTCTGCACTGGTGTGAAACGTATTTCAGTGAGGACGTCCTGCGTCGACCGGAATAAATGGTAGTCAGAAGGGGCAAGGTCTGGGCTATAAGGCGGGTGGGATAAATCTTCCCATCCACTGTTTTCCAAATAGTTCTTAACCGGAATAGCAACGTATTGCCTCGTGTCTGGTCACATATTCCGGGCGTTTTTCGGCTACTGCTCTCTTCAAACGGATTAATTGTGTTCGCTAGCGTTGTCCATTGATGGTTTCACCCGGTTTTAGCAGCTCATAATACAGCACACCCTTCTGATCCCACCAAATACAGAGCATTACCTTTGTGCCTTGGATATTCGGCTTTGTCGTTGATTTGGCTGGTTGGCCAAGTCAAAATCACCAAACCACTTTTGGCACGTTTGCTCAGCTAGCGCATGTTCACCTTAAACTTCCACCAAAATGCGATGATTTTCGGCAGCAGTTTTCTTCATTTTAAAGTAACGAAGAAGAACTCCCCGCAAAAACACTTTTTCAGGCACAAAGTTGGCCAAGTCAAAATCACCAAACCACTTTTTGCACATTCGCTCAGCTAGCGCATGTTCACCTTAAACTTCCACCAAAATGCGATGATTTTCGGCAGCAGTTTTCTTCATTTTAAAGTAACGAAGAAGAACTTCCTGCAAAAACGCTTTTTTAGGCACAAAGTTCGATATATTTTAGTGAAAGAAAAATTATTGTTGTTTTCGTTACATGAGAGTAGCTTTCCAACGCATGTCCCAATGGAATAATACAAGTTACGCCATCTCTTAGCAAACCGCACGAATAAATTATAGACCCAATAGCATTCTTTGCTTTGTGCAAATACGCACTTTTGGCTATCCCTTTTACAATATGATTCCTTGTCTGCGAGGTATAATCTAAGATTAGTTTTGTAAAAGTAGTCAGTTCAGTTTAAAGTGAAAAGTCGGGAGGTTGTCCCTTTTTTGATGGAAATAAATATTTTTTAGTTTTTAAACTTAGGTTTTAAATTCATCATATTGGTCTCAACTACTCACAAATGTGACAGTTGTAGTCAATGAACCAGCGCACACTTTGATTTTGGCAGATACTTCGTCTACGCAGGCGAAGAAATTATCTCCAATAATGAATATGCCAAAAATGGAGGTGTGGGTTATTTTATTTTGAGGTGTTGGGACATTGTCAATAACACAGCACTACATGACATTGAGTTATCTATTAAGCTCATGCATTGAGTCGGAAGCGACTAGAGCGTTGATCAAGGGCACAACCCTTTTTTGTTAAAACGTATAAATGTTAAACTGCGAAGTTTTGCGTTTCTTATGCTTCTTGGTTTCAGGGGGAGGGAATTACACTAGTGGCATGAACCAAGAACTGGCGCTCAGATGTTAAGCACGAGTACTTTTTTTTTAAGTATTAACATTAGCAACTTGCTGTGAGAATGGAAACGCAAGCCCCTGTGAGTAGATAGTCTCGGCAAATTAAACTCGGAGGCAGTCCCGAACTTCTTCTACCGACTATCGAGATAAACCGCAGACTCCCTCTTGCCAACCACTATTTATTTGGGCTGCAACGGCAACTGGGTAATAGTGCATTCTGTCCAAGAATCAAGTCGACCTTACACATGACATTGGTTATCCTCCTCCTGCTGATCGACACAGATACATGGATCATTTTAAAAGCTGGTAAAGAAGACGTTGGACACGTCGTTAGAAAGAGTTCTCTGTGCGACCTTCGGTCTCGTTTGAGTTAATGGCATCTGGAGCGAACTGTATAGCGACGTAAGGCTAGCCAGGCCTAAGGTGGTCTTCAACATTGAGCCTGTTCGACATCACTGGAGAGGACGTCTGCAGCTTGATGATACGCAACTGAAAGTAGGATCGATGAATTGCAAAGGTAGTGAGGATTGTGATACGACTGGATGGCGCAGTTGGTTATGTGCCTGCCTTGGTTAGTGGGGTCCCCCGTTTGAATCCCAGTGAAAGTAACGTCAATATGCTTTTATTTGGTTTTCAAATCTGGTCCAGCCATAATTTAATATCCCTGGAGTGGTCGGTCAGTGGTAGTCAGTCTGTGGGTATCACAATGACCAAACATGGTCTAAGTGTTCTGGTGAAATTACTGGTAGCCCTCTTCCCTAGTGAGTATTGTTCTACTTTTCGTCACCACAGCCTCTGCAGATGTCATCTATGCCGAGTCCCATTTGGGTGTCTTGATACTTCAGACGACTGTGGCCAGTAAGTGTTTCAAGAACCAGCGCTAGCAATTTTTGTCACACTAAAAGAGTCCGTTTGTTTTTGCAATACCAAAACTGAGCATCTGAGTTTTATCACAGGTGATCAGAGAGATCCATATTCCGTTCGCTGTTATTGTGTCGTCCACCTCTTACTTGACATCTGCAAGTGGTGTTTCAGGATTGTTTGCAGGATTGCTTGGGATTTTCAATATCGATCCCTTTCCCGACAAGTTTATTAGGCGAATATGTCTCTGTGTCTCACTGGGACCCAGCATAGAGTAATCTGAGAGCGGGACCTTTCTATTGTACCGCCTTTTGCCAACTTTGGGAAAGGACTTCCCCTCACATACAGTTCTTTTCGCAGATGTTTTGCCGGCTATGGACTCTTGTTGCGAATACGTGGAAGAAATCTACACTAGAGCATTCTCTGTAAGCCAGTTTCCCTTAGGAATTCTGAGAATGAGAGATGGTTCTACTGATTTCAATTCTACCTCTGACAGTGGGTGCTTGTGGGATAGTGCCTCACAAAATCCCAGTACATGTTTTTGAAGTCCATTGGATTCTTCACAGAATCTGCAGAGTGCTCCTTGAGTCTGCTGTACCGTTTTATTCTTCCTGCTAATTTTGATACATGCCTCAAACCTCTTTCTTGGACTGCCTCATATCATGAGCGTTTTGCCAGATTTGTGTCTGGTTCCCTGAATTCGTCTCAGAGGACATGGCCTCCTATAGCGCAGAATGGTTCGGGGACTGTTAAGGTTTCAATTCCTTGCCAGGGAGTCGGCCATTTCATTGCCTTATATCAACTTATGGCCAAGTATCCAGCTGAGTTTTCTTTATTTCCCCTACTCAGCTCCAGGTTTCTGGATTTGATGTTCTAACAACTTCTAGCATACATCATCGGCCACTTCCGTTCTTGGTAAAAGTGGATGCAAGGTACACAACAATGGCATTGCCTCCTTTGATGTACCCGGAGGAATTGGTCCTGTTTCCGATTCATCTTCATTGCCGTCTTCATTGTTGCTGCTTGAATTGGAAGCTGCCAAAATTTCTTCGTCACACAGAGCAGAAGGCGCCATTCAACCATTTCAACCTTTTTTTTTTACTTACGTTGCAGTTTCACAGTGCAAGTTGGAACGCCACTTTTGGTTTAAACTTCAGTTGAACGGCTTATTCGGTTTCACAGTTTCGTTTAAATTTGGAACTGAGTTCAACTTGTATTTAAAGTTAAACGAGAGTGTACTCCCGTGAATATTTTTAAGCAACAATGTGCTAGTCAATGCTGAATAATAACTTGTTGACCCCTTACCGCTGGTGGGGGGAAGGCCACTTATTAGGCAGTTCTTCGTATCCCACAAATATGCTTATTCTACATTTGCTTTTGCATATAAAATTGCTTATTTTGATGGCAAGAAATAAGACACGAAAGAGGTGCGTAGAGGCGTACAAAACATGTGAACTAGAGTGATAGTGGAAATATGAGCTGAATATGTGCAGTTGTGCTATTGTGTGCTGTGCGTTGTGTGTTGTGTTGTCGTCAATTGGTGTAGTTGATCACAACACGCTGGGGCCGCCTAGACCATAAGGTGTTCGTCCGAGAATATTGATGATATGACTGGTTTACTTCGTCGCCTACGTGGTGCTGGGTTGGGAGTGGTCACTATTTTGATGTTGGCTGTCTTCCATTTGCAATTGCAATGGCAAGTGTTATTGCGCCACTTAATGAATACCGTTGTATCTTCTGGCTTCGGATTTGGTTAGATAATACTTCTTGACTTCTTTGAGACCGATCTCATGTTTTAACTTTGTGATCTGATGTGAGCCTGGCAGCCCATTCCCTACCCTACCCTACTGACTGCCTGCCAAAAATTATCATGCTGGAGAATCCTGCAGTTCGGTTGCAGAAAGCTTTCAATTATTCTGATGAGCTTGGAGGGGAATCCCATCTGGATGAGTCCCTCAATCCAGACCGTATCGAAGGCCTTTTCTACGTCCAGGAAGCAGGCGACGGTGATCTCGTTATTGTTCAGCGCAGCTACAACATCGTGGTGGAACTGCATGGATGTTGCGTTGAATGCTTTTCCCGAAATCCGTACTGAATATCCGGAATGATGTTAAGGTCGGCAGACCATTGCTTTAGTTTTCGCACTACCAGGTTCTCCAGGATCGTGCTTATATTGCTCAAGAGCCATATAGGCCTGTATCCTGAAACACTAGTAGCGTCCCAGTTTTTGGTATTGTGACTATTTTTGCTATTTTCCACTTGCTAGGAAAGTAGCAATTGTTGGTGGAATTGTTCATGATGATTGTGAGAAGTATCATCAGCGTTTGTGGCATTCGCTTCAGGACGAAATTCGAAATATTGTCAGCTCCGTTTGCTTTCCTGGTTGGGGTACGTTAAATGATTCCCGCAGTTTCTTCGGCCGTTGTGAGGCCATGGTTTCCTGTCGGGTCGTGAGCTGGGTTGGTTTGTGCATTGACGTAGGTGTTGACTGCTGTGACAAATTCCGTGTCATCGGGCGATGATGGTTGAAAGTTGCCTTCGAAAAAAGATGAATAGGCGTCTGCTTTCTCCGCCGGCGTGTTTGCGTCTCCTTCGCTTGTTGTCAGTGTTTGTGGCAGCTTCTTCCTCTTACCGATGATTTGGTGGATTTGTCGGAATGTGTCGGCTCCTGGATTTTGTTATCGATCGCATTACACAAACGAAGTTGAACTGAACTGAAGTTCGGAAATCACTCTGAAGCCGGGCGAGTTCAACCAAAAATTTTAACTCAGTTTAAGGTTCCGCTGACCTAAGCCCAAACTTCCTCTGTGAAACTGCGCATAAGGGAATAAGCGCGTTGGGAACAACAGCTGGGCAAAGAACAGAGAGTAAGACTAAGACAAACTGAGGGCAAACGGCGTGTTTGCTGGCTGGCCTGAGCGATTACAATTAATGAGCATACCAAACCATATATTAGGTTTTGTTCGATTTATCAAGGGTCAAGGGTCCTGTCAGTTTGAATTATGGAGAAATTCGAATTATCGAGTTTCGAATTATAGAGAGTCGACTAGCAGCTCGGCGGTCCGATATTCCCCCAAATTCTCTTAATCGTGTCACCCAAAAATGTGTGTCACTTTGACAAATTTGTATTATCTTAGTCACTTTATGTGACACTTATCACTCGCACGACGATTGTGTGTATCCCTTAGTCACGTTTTATGGGAAAGCGAGATAGAATGAGAGAGATTTTGTCGATTGCATTTCTGTGGGTTACGCCAAACGACGTAGGATAAATATGTACATAAGTTTTAACCCACATTTTGTATGGATAGGTAGTAAAGTTGATTAATATCTTCTCGTTTAGTGTTAAAATAACAAGCAATTTTAGTGCCTGGTCGCTTTAATAGATGACAATTCCAATCACACACAGAAATTCAATTTTTCACTTGCACTATCCTTTTTCTTGGGCTGTCATTGAATCACGTTGAATATAGTCAATCTGGGAAGTATAGCAAAGACACGATCGAATACGAAAGAGTTCTGCACTAAAAGTGTCCTGAAATTACAAGAATTACAAAATATAACCACCGAATGTAAATTGATGCCACTTGAAGGCACAAATCTGCAGCTTGAGTGGTTTCTTGTCACCTCACCTCATTTTGATATGAAGTAAAGAATTTGTCACCTCGTCTAAGAGAATAAGGGCGGTTATTGGTACGGTAAAGCTCCTGTCAACATTGATTTGAACGCACCAGCCTTTGGCATTGATTTCCGCTTGATAGAAGCTGATGTGTTTGTCACTATACTTGAAGTAATTTTTCCTGGGTCCAAATACCTCTTCTTCATCAGATTACTCCTCACTAAGAACCTCGAGTCCGTCGCAACTACCGTAGACTTCGATTTCATTGTTTCAATAGCTGAATTGCCAGAAAATGGTGATATCAACTGACCATACTTTCCACATTCATATCATTGTGTCTGCTTATTTGCCATTGTTCTCAGTTAGAGGAGTGGTGGAACTGCATCCTCTTCTGCTTTCTCCTTTGTTCAAATACAGTTCATCGCCTCCAGAAGAAATTCAAATCATCCACCGCTTGTGGATAATTACAGAATTACATATTCAACCATCCAAGCAAAGTCCACGACGCGCATAAATTACACAAATTTGTCACGAATTGCATTACTTTCAAACTCTCAATTTACTGCAAAACTCTCGCAGTCAAACTCTGCAAACATTTGTGGAATCTGACTGCGATTTGGTGGCACAATAAAATCGCGTCTCTCAGCACAACCACTATTTATCATTTTAAATTGCCCCTTCATTGCTTTCATACAATTGTTGTGTCTGCAGTCTCCAGCATTGTTAGCGCCATTAAACTCTGCAACAACATGTACGTGCCTGCCGACAACGAGGCTAATAAAATCAGCTACTTCTTTTTGTCTCCTCCGTTAATGGACTTTAAAAACTTTCTACGATTCTTCAATCGAATTGGAGTAAAGGCATCTGATTGAAAGACGAATATCTGTCGGCATTCGGTTTTCTATTCACTTGTCCCTGCCTCCACTATAAAATGTTGAACGTTGGTCGTTCTTAATAATTCACTTATCTCCAACAGCAAGCTTCCATGACATCAAAGTAAATTAAGGAGCCAACGAACATTGAATGCATGTGCGACTGGGAGATGGATCTGGCGTACGACCCTGCCTCTGAAGCCTTTCAGTTAGTTATCACCACTTTGCAGTAAGTCAGTCATGCTCTTGCTAAAATAACTGACATGTGAACAGAAATGTGACCGTCGTAGCGTAGTGGGTAGGTTGTGGGTGCTGTTCCCGGAAACTCGATTTGGGCCATCGCATCGATTCGAGTGCCTTGTGTCTTTTACTCGTAAATAGATTGTGCGAATCAACCTTGCTAGTATTTTCCAGGATTTACAACTGATGCCGGAACCGAACTGGATGTAGCACGCCAAAAAGCAAAGCTAAGTGGGGCTTTGGGATGCTACCCAGGGAGTAGTGCTGTAAGCTACAACTCTTCCGTTCTAATGTTCACTCCGTGCTGCTATATGGATATAGTACTTGAGTGGCTTCCACCATAACGAGGAAGCTGCAAACGTTCGTTAATAGGTGCTGAATATGTCAAGGATTTTTTGGACGAATCGTATGGCGCACAACGAGCTTTATCAGAGAAAAGACCATGAACCTATAGGCGCCCACAACGACCAAGGCGAAAGTGACAGTGGACTGGTCACACTCTATGCAATGGAACATGCGTACGCAAGATGAAGGAATACGCAGCAGTCGCAGAAGTAGGACCTATGAGGGAATTCAGGACATGACGATGGTGATTCCAAACAGAACCAACAAAATTTTCTCTCGAAGAGACAGAGGACTCCTTCATCCGCTTTTGAGATTGTCTGTGCCTCCGTACCGCGACGTACAGCAGGACTAGAATGATCAGTGACTCAAATGGAGTCAATTTGGTCCTTCGAAAGTTGGCTCTATTGCTCAATTGCATCTTGGACCCTTTAAAACAGCAGTTGGCAAGAGTTTGATCTCGGTACTGATGTCGTTCGAGGGATTAACTGCTTAGCCGCGGTATGTAAAGTTGTAAAAGAAATGTGAGAATAACCTTTCTGGACACCCTTCACTTTTAGCAGCTTCCCTATCAATTCCTGCTAACGCCTCATTCACTCATTCGCTGTATTCTGTCAATCACGTTAACGTCATCCGCTAACAATGGTGGTGGATGTCGATTTGAACTCATTTGTGACGGCCGCTGTTCACTTTTTCGTCCAGATTTACCCACCCTGACAACTCACATGAATAACAATTTGATATTTTCAGTTTTTTTCCTCCTCTCTGGCGTTTTTATATCTATCCACAACCTTGCTCAGGGGCATGCGAAGGTTAGCTCTGTTTTGTTTAGCTAATCCGATTTAGTTTTCAATTTCCCATTTATGCCAGTCGATATTCAGGGAAGCTTGCTGACTGGTGAGCTGTGAGCACATGAGAAATTATTCAACGAGAGCCACGCATGATATGTAGCATGCCAAGTGTGCATGCATAACACCGGCAGACGGTTGATTTCGTAAGGCCGGCGAATTACCCGTATTTTATTTCCGGCAGAGAATATTTCAAAGCTCGTATTATAGAGTGAGTGGATTCACATTAATCTGATTTCGTCTGTTGAACCAAAGGTGCGAATATATGCGCAGAATTCGAAACAGATCAATGTTTCATACTGATTTGGCATGTAGTTCAGGTCTTGCTAGTTTACAGTGCGACATTAATTGCGTGTGTTGTCCGTTTCTCATACGAATGAGCGATTGACGGAAAAGATTGGAGTGCTGTGTCAATTGTGGTTCGAAGCCTGCTGAGGGCTTGATACGTTCTTGTCTCGCATGAGCTGGTCCTCAGAGATCTGTGCCACGTAGGGAGGATGGAGATCTTGCATCCGATACTCTCTACTCTCGAATATGCTTGACATACGTGTCAACGATTCGCCCGTGATCAAGATGAGCCTCGATTGAGGAGGAAAAGATCAGATAGCCCATGTCGACAACTAGGGAAATAGTTTCAAAAACCTGTTTTATGAGTTCAGGACCGATTTTATGGGCAGAGAACGTGAATTGTGTTTCGTTCAGGTGCACGGTTTATGGCTTCCTCAGTGGGATGAATAGACAAATAACAAGCGAATTGGCATGCTGGACTTGCCTGATTGGTGCAGATGCCGACAAGTGCTGCATGCTAAGAGATCATCTTCTTGGTGCCAGGCACTTATGCGAAGTTGTTTTCATCCAAAATTGCTTAAATGTGTTTATAGTTTATAGATGTTTTTGTCTCGAAAATACGAAAGGAATTCTAGCTTATGCATACGCTCTTCACTTCCATCCCTGGACACTGGTTACCCAGTGTTACAGTTTGCTTGATCGGAATAGAATTAAAAAAATTGATGAAAGCCATCACGTATTTAGCATTTATTGATGACCCCGCCAGTGTCGGGACAATGATCTAGCGCTGTTTTGCGAAATTTTCAAATCCACAACATCTACTACCCAAATGGCAAAATCTACCACACAGAGTAATTTTTACTTTTTAGCGGCCTTCACTCAACAATTTGTCGTGACGATTTGCTTGACAACTGCGGTTGATCGGCCAAAATGTCAGTCACTCCGATTACGAAAGTCGTTTAACGCCTTGTCTCGAAACGCCTCTATGATGCCGGTACTACGATTGTTGTGAAAGTAGTCGTCGTACGTCATAAAACGGCGATAAGCTTATGTGGACCGTATTTTTTGTGTGACACTTGCCGTGTGTCGGTGAGAACTGAAGTATTAGAGAGATGCCCAACTTCACAGGTGATTGACCCCTAGTCCATCGACGAATTTCAGAGGCTTTTTGAAAGTTATTCATGCATTTTTGACAGTTCTCTGATTGGCCAATGCCAAACACAATATAAACAATGGTTGTCAAACATTGTAAGGGGCAAGAAAGGTAGAAGCTGGGCATATCATACTTCCTGTCTGGTATCGTTATTCTTAAAGGCGGTTTATTAAACTACTAGCTGACCCGGCGTACTTTGTTTCGCCTTAGAGGCAATAAATCGGATCTTGAATTTAGTTTTTATTAGGATAATAAATATAATAAAAAAATCGAGTATTCTAATGATGAATACCGCCGAGAATCATCAGATGATAATGAAATAAATCCGCTCGATTAGTCGACAGGCACTCGACCATTACCGATAGTCTGAAATTGTTCAGAGAAATCTACAGCAGATATATCGAACGCGGCGCTCTTCAAGTTCAATGGTATTTTTTTAAATTCATTTTTATATTGCCCTAACTTAATCCTAGACAAAATATTTAATTCCAGCTTAACTCTAACAATTCATTTGAACTTAGAACTAACTTACTGACCCTACTGTAAGCTAACCTACTCTAATTGCCTATACTATCATTTTTTTTTATTCTGTCTGAAGGCGTGTTTAATGTTTATTTCATTTTGCCAAGAAAACTTGAAAGCTTGGCTCTTCAAGGACTGTTTATAATCTTAAATCTACCTAACCTACCCTAAGCCTTTCTAAACCCTTATAAAATTTAAGCTACCTTAACTATGTCCGCAACCTACGGACGCGTGTGTCGGGGCGTGTGTTTATGCATATGCCTAACATATGTAGTGCACGGACCCTGATGAACCTATTTTTTTTTTTGGATTTTTATTCTTTTGTTTTTCTTTTTTTTATTTTATCCTATTTTTTATTATTATTTTTTTTTGTTTATTTTTTTTTATTATTATATTTTTTTTTTGTATGTATGATTTTCTACTTATACTGAAGGTAATAAACAATGCAAAAAAACAGCTACACTAATCGTCGGAAGACTATTGAAGGGCTGACGATGCCGGAGGCTGGTTTTAATGCAGCCACCAAAAGAAACATCTCTTCTTAGCTCTACTGAACCGGAGGAGCTCCTTTTGAACGCCGTTCGGTTCGTAAAAGAGTCGCCGTTCTACTGTTCGGCGTACCAAGTGGAAGATTACAGGACATCCGTTCACGTCCTGTATCAGTTCCTGGCCTGATTTATCGAAGTAGAGGAATGCTTCAGGTGGGACTAGGCCATTCCGTCGAACCCTTTCGTGATACATATCACTGGGGTAGTAAGCCCCGAAGATCAGACTGTTGGTAGAAGTCATAGCTCGTGCAATGTGCCTTCTTTCAGCTTAATAATAAAATTATCTACTCTATTCACGTTTGCCTCGTTATACAAGACCTCTTTGGAGTAATACCTCTTGTAGTCAGACTCGGGTGTGCGATACAACCTGAGACAGGCACTGAGGCACTGTCTCTCGAACACCCTCATCTTTTCCATCTGGCAAGGACTCACATTGAACCACAGGGGACAACCATAAACCAGTATAGGCCGGATGAGGGCCATGTAGCAGATAACCTTAACCCTGGTATCAAGTTGGTTGCTTTGAAACAACCTCCTTGCCACAGCAAAGGCTTTTCTGGCTTTGGTCAGAGCAATATCTAAATGTTTGTCAAAATACGGGTACTGGTCCAACCACATGCAGAGATATGTAACCACACTTTTCACAGTTGGTGGCCGTCCCTGCGGGTCAACTATGCCGAACTTACACCAGTTTAGGCATGTGTCCCGTGAAGCCCTGTATAACGGGGTACGGAACAAAATAGTTTCGCACTTCTGAAAGTTAATAAGCAGCTTCCAGTCTCAAAATCGCTGAATTTTATCGAAGTCACATTGCGACAAAATACAAGACAAGTACCCTACAAGGTCATCGGCATACGCATTTAAGTTCGGCATGAAACCTATTAGATCCGCAGTGAATATCGCGAATAAGATCGGAGAGCCAACGGCTCCTTGTTGCAAACCATTTTTTATGTCAAAAACCGTGGTAGAAATCATGCCGCAACATTTCACTACAGACTTGTCATAGATCATATATAGAAGTGATTTAGTTATGCCCAGTCAGACCAACTTTAGGAAGAGGCCCTCCAACCAAACGGTATCTTTTGGTACCAAGTCTATCAAACTGATTCTTATTTTTATTCCATTGTATGTCGGACACCAGTTTTGACGCGGCATGTATGGTATCATGTCCCGCCCGGAATCCAAACTGGTTATCTGGAATTATATTTCTGTCCTCAACCCACAATTTCAGGGCTCGAATGACAATCTTTTCAAAAGCCATGCTAATGCAAGGAAGAAGACTTATCGACCGGAGATTTGTGGGGATACTACTATCTTTGTCCCGTTTAGGGATAACCTATCCCCTACACTATAGCTTTCTTCCAATGTGCCGGGTAGTGCATTATTTAGCGCATTGTTAACCAGCGTCTCAGCGGCTCAGCACAATATTCGGTACACCATCTATCCCAGCTGACTTCTTGTTCTTGAATGATTTATAAACACCTTGGAAATCTTCTTGAGAATCAGGACACGATTTCCGTCATTGGCGATGGCACTATTTGCCATGTTTTCGTCATTGAATCTAGTAAAACCAGGATTCTCTGATCGCCACTGACTGATCTCATTTCGGAGAGGAAAGTGATTGAACAAGGCAAGTTAATGATAATATCGGTACAATAAGCTAATTGAAACTCGAAATAAACACATCAACCGGTCAACTTTTAAACTTCAAATTGTCAAATTGTTAACCTTACTTAACCATAGACAATATTACTTTTAGATGTCGCCAAATCGGTTCAGAATTTTCCTGAATTATAAGTAGTGCAACTAACACAACTTTATTTTATATCTATATCTAACGTACGTACATATGATAAACTATATTTTTCCCGTTGATGTAAACCTTTAGACCCGTGCTTTCTGTTTGAGATTTATCCTAGGGCTGACATATCCTACATTATTACTTCGTAGAGATACTTGACCTGCCGTGCATGTACGAGTATGTTATGAATTCCACTGGCGATCGATTAATATTTCAATATTTATTGAGGAACTGATCTCAATAAACATGTAATCATGATTTTGAAAGGGTTGCGGTTATCGTGTGTGCATTACATGATACTGTACAATTTTCATTAGGCTTAATTAAGCCCAGCTGTTACTTTTCGATGTTCACAGACAAACAACATTTTTCATTTTCGCGAACTGGTCCGGAACGTCCCGGATATTCGGAACGTCCCGTTTCGTTGTGCTCAGCTAACATTAGCGCAAAGTCGGGGAGTTTCAGTCTTATTGATTTTTGAAAAAACAGTTAGACATGTTCAAACTCAATTTGGGCCTGGTTTGGCCCAGGTGCCCATCCTAGGGTTAAGCATTTTTCCGAACGGTCGGGTCGTTTCAACTTATTGTTACAAAATCTACTTTTACTTAGAATCACATTTATTGGTGAACCGGTGTCGACGACAAATGTGTAATTGTTTCTATTCACATCAACTTCCGCAGTTGTTCACCATCTACCGCAGTTCGGAATAGTCACTGTATGTTAACTCGTTACTCTCGCTATCGTCATTGTCATTCTACGTCTACTGCACACACATCGAAAATGGTTAAGTCTGTTACATTGCTTACATATTTTCCCTTGGGCTCGGCATTTGCCTGTGAGTTTTCTTCCACACCACGCTCGGAAGAGTGTGTTTATGAAGATGTTGCTTCTTTAAATGTACTTTGTGAAGTTGTGTTACTTCGCATAGTACAGACGGATGATGAACTCCTATTTTTTAAAATTCATTTCTATTATCACTAACCTAAAGAAATAATGCCGATGCCCTTGCGTCAAGCGTTATCTACTAAATCAATCACTAAATCATGATAATTGAAAAAATCAACGGGTATTGTAACGTGTCATGTGAACAATGTACAGCACACAATATCACGTGTTTCCAAGTTTTCACCAACAATGAGGACGGCAACTTCTTCTATTGTTGGTGCCATGTCAGTTGCGTTTTTTTGCCACGTTTCATGTCACATTCCACGGGAACGGAATAAATCTATAGAGGGTGATTTTTTAGCTATTATCTTTTTGGCAACACTGGTTTAAAAAGCTGACGCACGTTTCGTGTTTTGTTTCACTGTCAAACATCTTCAGTTTGGTCTATAATTTAACCATGAATCGTCTTACAAACGAACAACGCTTGCAAATTATTGAATTTTATTATCAAAATGCGTGCTCTGTTAAGAAAGTTCATCGCGCGCTTCTTCCATTTTATGGTCAGTTTAATCGAAGCTCATTTTTGGCTTAATGGGTACGTAAATAAGCAGAATTGTCGATTTTGGAGTGAATATCAGCCAGAAGCATTGCAAGAGCTACCAATGCATCCAGAAAAAGTCACAGTTTGGTGCGGTTTATGGGCTGGTGGCATCATTGGACCGTACTTCTTCAAAGATGATGCGAATCGTAACGTAACTGTGCATGGTGAACGCTACCGTGAGATGATATCCAATTTTTTTTTGCCCAAAATGCAAGAGCTTGACTTGCATAACATGTGGTTTCAACAAGACGGTGCCACATGCCACACAGCACGCGCAACAATGGACTTATTGAGAGGCGTGTTCGGTGAACATTTTATTTCACGTTCGGGACCGGTCAATTGGCCGCCTAGATCGTGCGATTTAACGCCTTAAGACTATTTGTTGTGGGGCTATGTTAAAACGCATGTCTATACAGACAAGCCCGCTTCAATTGACGCATTGGAAGACAACATTGAAGCATTTGTTCATGAGAAACCGGCCGAAATGTTGGAAATGTATGCCAAAATTGGACTAAGCGGATGGACCATTTTAGGCGCAGTTAAGGTCAATATTTGCATGAAATAATCTTCAAACATTAAATTATATGGACCGTACTATCGATTCAAATAAAGATTTGATGCATTTTTCTGAATTTTATGTGTTTTTTTTTTTTAAACTTTCCTACAGCTTTTAAAAAGTCAGTCAGTTTTATAACCGTCTCCTGGTTTTTAGCTACCTCCCCACCAATTTTCAGGCAAATCGGTTCAGCCGTTTTTAAGTTATAAACAGTTTAACTAACACGACTGTCTTTTGAAAAAACGACAAAGGAAGTCGATTTGAATTTTATAAACGCCTCAAAGTGCGTAAAAACACGAGTTGTTTTGTGTGTTTCAACGACTGAACGGCGCATCTGGTTAAGAGCCTGCTTTGGTTAGTGGGGCCCCGGTTCGAATCCCAGTGAAAGCAAAGTCAATACGATTTTATCTAGATTTCAAATCTGGTCCAGCCAACATTTGCCGTTGGGATCAAATTAACGGCACTATCACTGAGGTGGTCGATCAGTGGTAGTAGTCTAAACTTGGTCTAAGTTTGCTGGTGAACTCACTAGCAGCCCCCTTCCCTACCCTACCTAACAAAGGTTGCAAAGATGTATTTTGTATTAAAATTTCGATTCACCACATATTCGCCTGCAAAGCTAGCTTAGCTTAGTTTGACATTTGTTTTCGCCCGGGTTTGCTGTTCCCGATAAGGGAATTTTTTCGAACATGGCCCTTTTTTCATGCGAAATTCATAATAGGCGAACGGAATAAAGGAAGATTCTTTGGGCGAAATGGTATTCGGGCGAGATTCATGATACGGCTGAATGTGATCTGAACACTCCGGAGGCATTACTCATTTAGATTTTCTCAGTAATGAAGGAAGGTCGTCACAATTCCTCTCTTCTGTTGGACAACAAGGTAACGAACACTATTTCATTGCCTTGGACGGTCTTCGTGTTATACATTACACGAAGAACAATCATGACCTGAACATATTGCCTGAAGTCACTCATGACTCTCGTAAAGGTACTTAATGTTTTAATACATACATCACACTTATTAAATTCAGATTCCCATTCCAGAGGATACATGACCCAAGTCTGTTACAAGAGCATCGATGCAATGAAGTCCTCTGTACCATCGTAGCTGTAACATTCGCATAAGATTCCCTTCACATAGTCACACGTATTACGTAACTTCATTCCCAAAGGAATCAGAGCACAATCCAATTTCCATTTCATATTTATGAATGGGCAAGTACATAAAAGTGACTTAAAGCTTTTCCATTTACGATTGTCGCCAACATATGCGCACACATACATTCATGTGTTTTGATGACGCTACCGCCTCAGGTCTGTGATAGTTCAGCATTACAGATTGTGACATTTGCCAATGTAGTTGCCCCTTACACCTGCCTTGACTGATTCACTGAAGTCGGTGTTGCAAGAACCCCACCCAGTCGAGCAGCAAACAAGGAAGGTAAAAGTGATGACATGGCCATGGCTTATAAAAATTGTCCGTAAGGGTGGAGAGTTAAACTATTTTTAGATTCACTGCAACGCTCTCGGGGAATCTTAAATAAAAAGTGTAATGCAACGCAAAGCTATAAATAGAAGTGCATAATGAATCTGAGCGTAGAATAAGAATGTAGAGGTTGTAGGGAGAATATTAACAATGACCTTCACATTACGCATTAACCCTGGAATTGGCAGCTGGGCCAAATCAGGCCCAGTTTGAGTTTGAACATGTACTACCCGACTTCTTGCGCTGAATTTTCGCTGAGCATAACAAAACCACATCGGCGACGTTTCAGGCCCTGTTCGCGGGGAAAAAACGTTGTGTGTGAATATCGGAAAGTAATGGGTCAACAATTTGGGTAATGGCCGAAAGAATAAAATCGCGAATACAAGCTGCTGAGATGAGATTTCTCCGTGCTGTTGTGGGAATTACTCGCCTGGACAGGGTGAGAAACACGGCACTCAACTCTTAGCAGCTGCTTCTTCGAACGGAAAGGGCTATGCTTTTTGTCTCCTTCATCACGACTTCCGACGAGACGGGTATTGAATGCGTTTCCATCAGGTAAGCGACAGCTTGGCAGACCCAGGACGAGGTGGTTGGACTGAGTCCAACAACTAGCCTGGTTACGCTTGGGCATAACTCCTGATGAGTCAGAGTTGATGGCGGAAGATTGAGTTGCCTGAAGATCTATCGTGCGTGGTTTACCCGCCGCGACCTCTTTACTGGAGTATGCAGGTCAGAAGAAGACGATGATGATGATGATGATGACGATTATTCCATGTTGTAGAGTCGTGTTGGGACTGGTAGAGAGATGCTTGGGCATCGCAAACGATTTGTACATTCAGGGTTTTACCCTTCTGATGTATGTAATGGCCAGTCATTGCAGGTCCCACAACGTGGAGTGGAGCGCTTTATCTGCACATGCGTACAATCTATCGCTCCAATAACCTTTGGAAAGCAAGAAATTTTATAAAATTGCTGCTTTGTTTTATTTAATTCTGCCGCTGTGAACGAAAATTTATCCGGTTCGATATTTTTTTATGATTCTGCCCACTGTTGCTTGGGAAATTCCATGCAAGGCTCCTGAAAGTACAAACCTGCAGTGGTACTTCTCAATTAAAAGGTACCAGTTCACTTGTTAGTAAGGCTTACCAACATCACACTGATGGACATTTCTTCCGAAAAAAAGCAATGCTACCAGCAATTGTAGGTCGGTAGTCCAAGCTTCGTTTGCGTTCTTCTACATCCAGCTCTTCAGTCAAAATTTCGAGCTCTCAGTCTTCGAGCTCTTCAGTCAATTTAACAGTATTTTGATCGAACCTGTACCTGCAATAAAATTCTTCCTAGTCTAAATCTAATGGATTCCATCGCGCTTTGTATATGTTTTTTCCGTGAAACTAATTCGAGATCTTCAAATGTGTCCAAACCTCGATCTTCCGGAAACATTTTCAAAAAAGCAGCAAACAACTCAGAAATCGAATCTGACAATCGCCTTAAGGCCAACTATACATCTTAAAAATGACATTCGGCTCATTTAAACTTAAAGTCGACTTTAAGCTTATAGTCTGCTATAAGATGACTATGAATAACAAAAAATCTACTTTGAGTTAAGTAGGTGAATAAATTCTCTTAAAGCCGACTTTAAATGACTACGAATTTGCGCCATTATGTTTCTAAATCATAATCTCCTTCGACTTGTTTGGAACAGAGTTCTTTTGTCGACATTTCCAGAAAGAATGTTCTTCAGACCATTTTTCAAAGAAGTCAACTACAATACCATAATAACCTGAGCTCAGTTTCGTATGTAACCCACTGTAATGAGGTTGAAGGGGAGCGTATTACAAAAAATATTGTGTTGGCTTCGGGATGTGCTTAGAATTTACACAAACAGAGCTCTAAAATTCCATCACCGCTGTTGTATTTGGATCACTTTCAATGACATGACCGATGAAAGACACTGCCTCTAACTTTCTCCCCAGTCAATGAATCATGAATCATCAAGCTTTGGATTTGCCTCTACACATGTAGGCTAATGAATTTTGGGAAAACGTACGAAGTTGTTGTATTGCTCACCATGCCACCGGGGACTTGTGGACGTGGCCGCTACTCAGACGTGATTTGGTTTCCGACTCTAATGAGGTTGTGACGTGGTGAGTGCTGTAGTTGAGAGGTGATTAAAGGCATTTTTTTGCAGATTCTAGACTCATCCGGATGATTTCCCCAGCAGTGATTGATGTCGACGGCACAATGAACTGGCCACGTGCTGCCGATCAGTCACAACAACCGGGTATTTCAAGGTTGTTGCCCAGATATGAGATTATGTTGTCATGTGACGTAAAACATGATTTTGACCGCGAGTACAGCACTTCAACACTTGGAATTAGAGAGTAGACATTATCGTCACCAACACACGGCCATCTTTGACATGCCAACTGCATGCAGACGGTCTTTGCAAGCACTTTTATGAATTGAACAAGTGCTGATTGGGATCTTGCAGCGATAGATCCCAATCAGTCACTCGAAGTCAGCTGCTGAAGGAAGTCCGCTTCAAATTCAATCAAAAGACTTAACGACTTTCAGTTTCGCAAATCTAGTTCACGGAATACATTTCATTTTCCGAAACGAAACACAATCTCTCGAAGCCCATCAGTATGGGCAGGAGGTAGTCACCGCTTCCAATCCACCCTACTCTGGCAGCATACCAAAGCAGCTGAGGCGACGATCAAAATAGTCCACCATTGGTGCCAAATCACTGACTAAGCAATTCCTCGCCAAGGACACCACTTTCCGATGGACTCTGTAAGGAATTCTTAAAAACACTCGTCCAACCGCACAACACAAACGCATGCGAGTCGCGAACTTTCGTTGGTTTAGCCAATTCCACAGTCAGTTCGTTTGCTCCACAATTTGGTGCATAAATATTCAGAAACTGTCATTTCCTACTTCAAAATAGCCATCGACACGAATATGATATGGCAAAACAATGACCGCACCATTTGGGCCATCAAAGTGTCATTTCGCCGCAAGCTACGTGAGCACTGCTGGAGCCCGGCTTCAGCGCCGCAATTAAACAGCAGCATAATTTTTGTTTTTTTTTTAGGTTGCTTGGTCTCGTTCGTATGTGCGTCTGAGTGTAGTTGCGCCATTCTATGTGCTCGGCGAGCAAAGAAAATCCGATTAAAGAGCAGAAACGAAATCGAAAGTGAAAAACACTGGATTACACTTTAGCTGGTGGCTCTTGTTATCCATCTTCTTCTTGTGCCTCCCACTACCACCACTTGTGGTTCTCTTTTTCTTCGGTGACAACCCGTCATGAATAAAACAAAAGGCCAACCACAACCGCTCGTTGGGAGGATGGTCGGTGGGTGGGTGGATGTGGTTGTGAATGGATGGGGGTTGGAACTGCCTCAATGGAGAGGGGGGCAGTCTCAACTAATTGTCGGGTTAACGAAGAAATAATATAAAACCCACTCGTTCGAAGGTGATCAAAGTCAGATACTACTTAAACGTGATTAGCTTAAGTTCACACCGAGTGCACGTCTTTGATTAGCTCTCTTATTTCGGGCAATTTTTGTGTGAGTTGTGTCTTGGGTTTGTGGTTCGTCCAGCGAAACTAAATCAAGTTTTTTTCTTGTTCATTCTCGTCATCAGTCATAAAAGGATATACAAAGCGAGGAAAAACAATGGTCTCCAAAGCATCAGCATTGCTTGTGGCTGGCTTAGTCATAGCCGCGATGTGTGGATCGTCGACCGCGCAGGTGTCCTTTCACACGGATGCCAATTCGAATTCGTTCACCTTGAAGACCCCCAGTCTGCAGCAGTCGTTCATGAGGATTTTCGGCGGTCAGCAAAAACAGGGACAACAGCAGCAATTTGCAGCCTCATCGCCACAACCACAGTCCCAGGTATGAAGAGGAAAATTAAAAAAAAAAAAAGATTGGTGATTTGGTGAAGGAGTGAATGGAGCTCAACACATCATGTGTTTTTGTGTGTCGCTGTTGGAAGTACTTAAGAGCCAGATCGGTCTGAGAAAGGATGATGAATGATTGATGACGGTCGTCCGTCTGGTGGAACCCTTTAGCTGTCGTGCTTTTTGCACCTGCCTCCGACTGCTTGACTAAAGGAGTGATATGCTGATGGTCTTAAGCTGCTTTTTCGAGTGACTCCATGACTCGTCCTCATCAATGTCTGCCAGTTTGGCCTGTAGCCGTTTGCTTGACGGCGAGCGTGAAGATGTTTAATGTTTGAGGGAATCTTTGCAAATATTGTGTCCATTTCTGGGCTCAATTCACGGTACCGCTTTACCTCTTCCGAGTCACTGACGAGAGTACTTCTGTGCGAACTGCGCTGTATGGTGTCTATAGACTTCCTCTATTCGAGATGGAACTATAGTACCAACAGCACTAGTGATTACTGCGTATGTCAGCAGAAACGATGATAGCTTCCCTTGGGCCTTCAATATGATACCCAATCGATTTATAAGTTTTCGTCTTCAAGAAGCAGCCACTCTTGACTTGACTTTCTTTCTTCCCGCGGGGCACAGAGGGCTGCAACAGAAGACCTCCACCACATACGGTTCTGGGCCATTTTCTTTATTTCTCCCCAGTTCTTGCCTTCCTCTTTAATCTCCTTTCCTACTTATCTCTTATGAGTTACCTTGGGCCTCCCTATTTCTTTCGGTGTTCCTCCCTAAGCCTTGACGGCAGAAGCTGTTGTTTGCTCCTTGCAGTTAATGATGACCAGTTCTTTGTTCTTAAAGTTAGTCAGTCTGCTACAAGAAACGCAAGTTAAATCTATCCCCACCCACGAGCCATTCAAAAGTTTAAAGTTGAATCATTGAAAAAGTTCCCAGAAGTTGAGCAAGGGATCTGAGAAGCAAATCATTGGCTCTTACCATTAGTCGTGCAAAAGATCTGAGAAAAATGTTGATTCTCTTTCGCCATTAGCAACTTTAAAGTATTCAAAAATGACTAACTTGGATCGACTTTGCCTTTCAACTGCAAGCATGCTTCATGGCATCAGTTCTGCAGGCTGCCCCGATATGACGACAGATACGCTCCAGCACCGTTCCACCATCGGCAGGTCATTCCCAACTTCATGGCTCATTTTGTAGGAGGGATAAACTTCATTAGTTGTGGAACCAAATATGAGTGCGTTGTTATCGAGGCTGTCGTCCTTGTGCTTTTTCTGTTTGAATTCAAACGAAGATATGCACTGCCAGTGAGCTGGCATGTTCATGTGGGGTTGTCGGCAAATTCAACTGACTGCGGTTTTACGTATTTCTGCGAAAATCGCGTAACAATCCGCATTCAAATTGGAGTTGAGTTATGTATTCCGAGAAACACAATTACAATTAAGGAGTGTGAAAGCCATTAGGATTACTTGCGCGGATTAAGCCACATCGCATGGACCGCAATTAATTCATACACAAATTCCGGTTCATGATTAATCAGCTTCCTTTTTTCCTGTTCAGTGTCGACGTCATTCGCTCACTAAATCATTAATCAAATCGAGAGTTCATTCCCACTCTCTCTCTCGTTTAGTCCAGATTATGAGTTAAAACTCGTGTTGCAACTTTTTCCGACTGAAGTCATCCGAAAGTAATAGTCTCTGTCATTTCCGTCGACGCAGTGAATATTGAGTCCGACGTCGTGAATACTTTGTATATGCGTACAACACATCTGTGACCGCAGATAGACAGCAAGTGTACCAATGTTCCGCTGATTATTGAGTAATCCAAGTCAGTTGTCCATGCCGTTGTAATCGAATCGAATTTTCCTCGACTTCAATGCATCATATTTTTACAGTCATGGTGGGGTAACGTTGTCTTCGTTCTGAATTAGCGGACGAGAAGGGGTGTAGATATACCCGACTGTAGAGCCGTTGATTTCTAGGATATTCCGGACGCAAAGCCCATATTCACGACACACACTTCTCTCTAGCTAGCGATAGAGAATGCAGTTGCCTAAAGTGGACGACGAGGCTTAGTGGATACCTTCGTAGGGGGTTCTAGGCTCAATTCCGGGATTTGGCAGCATTCATAATTCACAGCTTCAACTCCTTCGAGAGTTTAGAACCGGCTTGAAACTGGAGGTTGAATCCACTTGTGAAAGAAAAATGCCACTTCGAGAAGTGACTGCAGATCTTCCGAAAGGAGAAGAGGATCGTCTGCCACAAGCAGATACTTGACCTCAATAGCTGTTAATGTGGTCTCTAGGACCAATGAAACCAGTGATGTGAGGATCACATCAGAGCAGTGCTGTTTATTGGAGTCATGTTCTCTGCTCAGATTAAGTTGGTGGACATGTGTCCCGCCTCAGTTAACACCATATGATACAAGCATTTTCTTGTCTATTGAAATGTTCATAAACACGTGGTCTCCACTGAACATGAGCCATGCCCGGCTTATGAACATGATGTGAAAAAACAAAAAAATTCTGAGTGCAAACTAGAACTATGCTGCTGATTTCGAATTAGCCAGCGTGTTTGCTGGCTTCTCGACTGAGCGATCACTTCGAATTAAGGAGCGTACCAACACACATAGGTTTCGTTCAATTTATCAAGGTTTTTCCAGGGGACATAATAATCGTTTCGAATATCGAGAATTTTGTTTTTGCTTTTACACTTGTCGAGAGTGAAGAGAGCCGTGCGACTTGTCTTATTTTCTGTGCCTTCTGTGAACAACTGTAAAGAATATCTTCTTTTGGGCAAGACGAATGAAGTCCTTGAGTAGGTCTGAGAATCGAATAGGACTCCCCGATTTATTTTCGTATGTAAATGAATATTTCCGCATTTAGTTTTTGTGAAAGTGCTCCTTAGCTGTCAGAGTTTTTTACGTTTCTCTTTCATGTACAATTGTTTCGCGATCCCAGCTTATATTCCGATAGACAACTTAAGCCTTTACACGTCGTCTCTCCTGGACATGAACTGTCCTGTGATGTGTGAGTGGAGGCACACAAATCCATGCCCTACATAGTGGCATGAGCTCTGTTCAAAAGGTGGACATGGGACTTGACGTTTTCCTAAATGTGCACGATTTTGTTTGCACAGCGTGGAAAATATCGAGAGTAAAAGTAGTAAATATGATTTTTGTTGCCTGCTTCTTGATGTTGACGCTGTCGCATCCAAGCGACATGGCATATCTTGCCCACGAAAGAAAGAACGCGGATTGTTGTTCAGATTGTGGTTCTGATCTTGGGCAGAACTATGTCCGGTGGAGACAGTGTGTAAGAATGAGCACAAACCAGCCTGCATTAAAAATGTAACATCATCTACATTTTTTTGAATTTCAGCATTTTCTTCGGTTTGAAAATCAAACAAATACAAACCACGGTGCTGATGTATTCTTTAATCGTCTACTGTTGAGACATTCTCACTAGACACTCTCACTAGTCTTCCTACAGACGGCATCATTAGACGTTAGCATACCCACCAACTGTGACTGGTCGCATCTAATATATGAGGCAACTACGCGCACTGAAGAAGATCGAATACTGATTTCACTCATTTAGGTCAGTGCAAACAAGCTACTTGCACTTAGGACAGGACTCCCATTTCCGACGACTATCGTCTTGTCTTTTCACGTCAATGATAGCCTCGATTATTTGCTTCATATAAGTCCATCTCCATCGTCTTGACTGTCGTTTATTTTCCATACAATTTCCATTTCTCTACTGTAATCATGAACCGCCCACGATTTCCGACGAAGAAACATTGTTCCGGGGTTCTTGCGGAAAAACGAGTGTTGAGCTGATTTCAGAAGGAGCCTCTTCCAACGCCAGAACGTCACACAGCGAAAGCACACATCAGACGAATGAATGCCCATTTGCTACAGAATCAAAATCGCAATCTAGGAGACAGTACCTAGTCTCAGGCAACAAAAAAAAAAATAAAATAAAAAACAGCCATTTATTTGACATTTAATTAAATATTTCAAAGGTTCCCGACGTAGTCTATGCACAGGACACTTTCATTGAAACATTTCCATTTCGGACTCTACCCCAACCCAACGCAACCAACCCCATCCGGAGTCCGATTTAATTAGCTCCTCAAGAACTGTTCCATTTGCAGTCGACCCTAAAGTGCTCTTTTTAACTCAATTTATCATCCATTTATACTCGTCCTTACTTTATGTCGTTTGGACTTAAAATTCGCCCGAATTCGCTTGCCAAACAGTACGTACCTACATAGCATCAACGATGAATAATCTTCCGAGAACGCGACAAGGGAGACTGCTCCAGATACACATTCAGCAGGATTTAATGAATACTCTTTTGTTTTTAGTGCAATGAAATCTGGGATTTATTTCGTAAGCATATGCGCATAATTTAAATTCTGTTTATATTGCTTCCGGCTCCTGCTCATTCTTGTCAAATGACCTTCGAATATTCCTATTTATTGCCTCCAGCATGGCGTTCATGTTGTCTAAAGCTGTTTTGATTGCTCTACGGATCTTCTCTCGTATTTCTTGGACATCGTCTTCGAATTTTTTCTCGACTGGAATAATTTCGACACTCTCATCGACTTCATTTTCCTCCACTGAGCGTCGACGCCTACGACGCAGATCAGGTTCGGTTTCATCAGCGGCGGCGGCAGGGGCTGCAGTGGTTGCTGGCGGTTGAGTTGTTTGCATACGTCTAAGACGACCGCAGGGTGAACGTTTTTGACGAGTTTCCAGTGCTGCCAACTCTGCATCATCGAGAGCGCGGCGACGGCGTTTTCGATCTTCTTCCGCAGAAGGTGATCCACTTCCACCAATTCCGATTCCACCTTTAAACATGGCGCTTGCTTTCACATTCTGCGCTGCATCCATGGCGATTCCGGCTGCGTTCATGGCGGCCATTTGCATGTTTTCCTGGATCTCCTGAAATGGAAGAAAAGAAATTTGTGTCGTATGAGCTGGACCATTTAGACAGATTTGGAAGACGCGGCTCCAAACGTTCTCCACTAGTCACACTTCGAATGCAAGTCACAAACACTTCGCACTTACATCCGCATCGAAAGGCTTTCCCTCACTCCAGTGCACCAGAAATACACAGACCAGACCCCAAATGACTTCTAATCTCATGACGAACAGAGTGAATGAACTAGACCCACCTTGGCCGGCTTCATTCATATATATACCGACCTCAAAAAGGCAGAAAAAACTGCATTAGCTTCCGATCCCGCTATGCTGTAATTGCCATCAGATATTCGACATGCATTCGCTGTTTTTTGCGTGGCCATACCATCCAGACACGTTAACTCATCGCACGCTGATTGACTTAATTGCCATCAATTATTTGCTGAAAAAATGCGAATGACATCAGACTGTGTGCTCGTAAATTAATAATTGTTCATTCTATTTCAGTACCCCGCCACCCCACAGACCTACACCAACTATCAACAGCCAAACCAGTACCAACAGCAAAACCCTGGATACTACTCCCAACAGCAGCCACAACGGCAGCAGCAGTACCAGCCACAGAGTCAATATCAACCACAATCTCAACAATATCAACCGCAGCAATACCAGCCACAGTACCAGTCTCAACAGTACCCACAGCAGCAGTACTCACAGCAACAGTACCCACAACAACAACAGTACCCACAACAGCAGTACCAGCCTCAACAAAACTATCAGAGCCCACTGTTCTCGCAATCACAAGGTCAAGCTCAGCCACAGGCTCCAGCACCAGTTCAACCACAAGCCCAGCCACAGGATCAACAACAATACCTGTCGCCCCAGGAATACTCAACCTATCTGCAGCAACAGCAGCAACAATCTCAACTCTACAATCAGGCTGAAACTATTCAACCACAAGCACAGCAGCCAACAGCCGCCTCGACCCAAAGCAACGTTGAGGCAGCCGCTGCGCCAGCGGACCCCGCCGCAACCAACGCCCTCCTCGGAGTGCAGTACTCACCATCGAACCAGGTGTCGAGTGTGAAGTTCTCCAGCAACGGCCTTGCCTACAACTTCTAAGCCTGATCACCGACAGGAGAGCCCTGATATTTCTTTTTTGGGAAAAAATTCGATTTGACGTTTTTGAGTAACATGTGTCACACTATTTATTAAATTTAGAAGATTTTTTTTTGTGTAAAAAAATTATGCCGTAGATGAAATATACGAAAGAGAAAACATTTTTAAAATTATATTTGGTTTATTTTTCAAACTTCGAATAACAGAAAAACAATCTCGTATTGAAACTGGCTGCAGTCAGATGCAGCGGTAGCTACGAACGAGTGGGAGTCGACGGGATCTCGAACATTGTGCGAAGACACCTGCCCCTAGAAGTGGTTAATACGTACGCAATTCTGTTTAACAATGCTTTGAATAATGCACAGTATCCGGAGCATGGGAAAACTGCGATTGAGAGGTGCATGAGAGGAAAAGATTCTTCGAATCCTTGTAACCTCCGGTCACTTAGTCTCCTTCCGAACATAGGTAGGGTGTGCGAAAAGGTGATAAATAGAGCTCCGATCAACTGGACTAAGGCCAAGAATACAATGCCGCATAACCAATTCGGTTTCAAAGCGGGACATGACACTATTCATGCAGCGTCGAAACTGGTGTCGCATATTCGATGGAACAAGAACCAGAAACAATGTACGGGTGCCTGTTTGATTGCCCCAGAGAAGGCCTTAGGCACCGCGTGGTTAGAAGGACTTTTTTACAAGCTCAATCGGCTAGGCATTAACAAACCACTGATGAACCTACTGTGAAACAAGCCTACCGGAAGATTGTTCGTCGTCAAGAATGGCCACGAGTCTTCCACATGTATTTTTGGTGTTAAAAATGGTCTTCAACAGGGTGCCGTTAATTCGACGGTCCTTTTCAATATTTACTTGACCGATCTGATAAGTTCTCTTCCTCACGTAATTGCGCACGCTGACAACTTAATTGTGTACAGATCAGGCGAAAAGATCGAGGACATCACTACTCTCGCGCAGGGTGACTTTGATTAAATTATGAGTGATTGCGATGACTGGAGGTTGAGTGTCAACTTTCAGAAGTCGGAAACCATACTCTTGCATAAGGCCTCTGCGGATACGAGAAAGAATTGGCGAAAGTTTTCAATTGTTGGACGACACGGGAAAACATTGCCGCAAAGGACTGTAGTCAGACACCTGGGGATCTAGCTAGACCAGTATCTATATTTTAACAAACATGTAGATGCTACTCTGGCCAGGGCCTGAGCCGCACTTTTGCCCTTAAAAAGAGTGGAATGCTGGAGTGATGGTAATCTGCTGCATGGCCCTCATCCGGCCAATGCTCGTCTACTTCCGTCCCGCCTGGTTCAACGTGAGTGAATGAAAAGATTGATGAAAAATAGTCGGTTGTTCGAGAGGGATTGTCTTAGGGCTTGTTTTCGCCTTAATCGAACTCCAGAGTCCCAGTACAGAAAATTCTGTTCCAATGAGGTCTTATACAACAGCAAACATTTTCCTGCTGAAGTTGATTCGAAGCTCTGCCAGACTGCTAGAGCGATGAACTCAGTCAATGATCTGATCTCTGGTGCTTACTACTCCAATCCTCAATACCACGAAAGAGTACGGCACAATGGCTTCGTCCCCCCAGAAGCCTTTCTCCATTTAGACAAGAACGGACTGTTGCAAGATATAAATTCGGTACCGTTCATCACCCACATAACCCGTTCAACTGTGGATGGGCGATTCCAAGACGACCATTCCGTTGCACAACGGGCTGAGGAGGGCCTTCTCCGGTTCATTACAGTGGAATCAGGGAGAGATGTTCGGGATGTTGCAATGCAACACCGAAAATTCTGGTGGCTGGGGAGAGAGGGGACTCCTTCGTCAAACCCTTTAGACCCGGGGTAGAAAGGGTAGTACGTATCCCCGAAAGGAAGAGCTGTCGGTCACTGTCAAATTAGATGCAAATCTATGAGCAGCAACCCATCGCCGACCTACATAGCCTGGGCTAGGTTTTAAGGTAATTAATTCTAAATTGTAAGCAGACAAAAAATGGAAAAAAAAAAATAAAAGAATAGTATTCACATGAGTACACGAGTCTGTACCTGTGTGTATACATTGTAAATTATTGTTTGTAGTTCAGCTTAAGTTAGTTTTAGTTATTTTTAAGGTAGTATGTATGCAAGTATGCAAGCATTAAGTAAAATCAGTTGAGTAATTATTTTGTATCCTTAATATTAAGTCGCACAGTCAAAGCTATTATTCTTTAAGGACATGCATTTTTAGCTTAAGTCGAAAGACGAATTTTTAGCTAAGATTAAGTTTAGCTTATAGCGCCCGCAGTGGCCCTCTGCTCTAAGTAGATGTAATAATTCTGTTCGTTTAACCAGAACCAGCATTTTTGTCTAATATGTAAGTTTATTATGAATATTGCAATAAACACGAATTAACAAAAAAAAAACATTCATCTCAAAAAACATCTCATCACCAAGATCACCCTCATCGACCTCAATATCAGACGTATCAGCACTTTCATCAGTATACTGCACATAACCTGCCTCATCATCATCAGATTGACCATCGACTCTAACTCATCAGTTATGCCCAAGCGTAACCAGGCGAGTTTTTAAACTTGGTCTAACCACCTCGTTCCGGTCGCCTACCTGATGGAATCGCATTCAATACCCTTCTCGTCGGAAGTCTTGATGAAGAGGACATTCGAGCTATGTGACGAAATCACCAATGCATAACCCTTTCGCGCACTGCCGTGTTTCTCACCCTATCCCGGCGAGTAATTCCCACAACAGCACGGAGAAATCTCATCTCAGCAGCTCGTACTCGCGATCTTATTCTTTCGGTCATTACCCATATTTCATGACTATAGGTGAGAGTTGGAACAGATACTGTGTTAACTCGGCTCTGACACCAAGCTCGGCCTTCCTGATTACAGATCTACCAAGCTGTTTCGAAATTGACCCTGTTTGACTAATCCTACATGGAAGCTCAGTATTATTCCTTCCATCACATGTGAAAAAGAAAACACCGGAGATACTTAAACTTCTCCACCTGCTTCAATGCGACTCCACTAACATGTATAGTGCATTGAACAGGCGTTCTAGAGCTGACCATAACCTCCGATTTGTCCATTCAGTCATTCCAGCATCAGTACATACTCAGCCACTTATCGAGTGTGCGTAGGAGCTCCGTCTGGGAACATGTGAGAATCACTTGATTTAGCTTGTGTTTACAGACTGAATGGTCCTCAGAAGAGGACCTTCCATCCCATACTCCTGCAGAAAACTCCAGAGTTTACCACGAGGAGCACGGTTGTCTTCCTTTACCAAATCCACAAACGACTGTAGATGGGCTTGGCATACTCCCAAGCCTTCTCAAGTAACATTCTTAGCGTGAAAAGCTCTTCGGTTGTACTTCTACCGGGGCGAAAGCCGCACTGTTCATCCCCCATCCTTGGCTCAACCATAGCTCTAGAACTCGCTTTCAACACCTTAGCTTAGACTTTTTCGAAGAACTTAGTAGAGATATGCCCCTGTAGTTGGAGCAATCTCTTTTGTCCCCCTTCTTAAACAGTGGGGCAATCACCCCAGTTTGCCAATCGCCTGGTGTCTCACCACGTTCCCAGGCCTCTCTAATGGCACGAAAGAGCTATAAAACTCCCTCTTTACCCATTGCCTTAAGCATTTCTGGCCGGATTTCATCTACACTGTGCGGAATTGCAAACTTTTAGAAATTCAACCGCCAAAATGACTTCCTCCGCCGTTTGACTATTGTCCTCATGAGACTCCTCATGGGCACTCATGGATACAGGTCTGCCATCCTCAGCGACCATAGAGCTTTCCAACTTCTCGCCGAACTCCTTCCAAGACTTCTCTTTAGCTGCTCGCACAGCCAATTTGCAAGTTCTTCGCGCCTCAGTGTACCAGTCACGAGAAGCAGAGTCCCCCAAGAGAATCCAGTCTCCGGAGGTATTCTTCTTCACTCTGATGGCTTCTTGAATTCCGTCCGTTATAAGCCACGCAGTTCTTTTCTCACCACCAGCCGTCACTCCAAGACGCTTCACTCCACAAACACCCCTTGCAGAGGCAATGAAAGCTGCTGAAAACAGTCGCCATTCTTCCTCTACACGCGTTGGAACAATAAAATTTAGCCTCAACTCACTGTTCTGTAGTTTCTCCCACTGTATGCGTGTAACCACTCTTGGTTTCCGCCTTGGCAGGAGAGGTACTTTATCAGTGAGGTACAGCGTACACAACACCAAGTCATGATCAGTTGGCAGTTCAGCCCCTCTCATCACACGAACATCACACACGATGGTAACACAAAGAGATCTATTAACGACTTGAAGACTCTGGGGGTACCATGTGTATTTATGGATGCCTTTGTATGGAAATAAGGTTTTCATTATGGACATGCCATTTGCACAGCTAAAGTCCAACAATTTCTCCCCGTTGGCGTTCCGGTGATAATCACCGTTCCTCCCAATCACACTCCCCCATGTGGTTACATCCACACCCACGTCCATTTCCCCTAGCCTTTCCAGGGCAGCATCAACTTCATCCAGAAGAGCCGCGTACTCTGACTCAAGATTTACGTGAGCTTGTGCTTTGAGATCCCGACTCCCTCTCCTAATGGTATCCACTCCAATACCTTGCTTGCCAGCCTGGGACTTGTGAGTATCCCCAGTCCCGCCTGTGCAGACTCCCGACAGGAAGAGTTTCCACCCGTCCAAAAGGTCCACAGTTCTAAATCCCCTTTGCTTCGTAAAGGAGGCACCCTCCTCATCTAGCTCGAGATTCTCTCCTGAAAGTGATGAGACGTTCCGTGTGCCTATCCTAATTCGATGCCGTTGTCCGTTGCCTTTTGTTCCCCGTACGCACTGGTTTGTGCATGGCTTGACTTACCCCACCCCCATACCGGCTCACGAGGCCACTGCTGGCACGACATTGCTCGTAGTTCCCTCGGGCTAAGACCGACCGGCTGCCGAGCGGGTCAGACCGGCCAATCGTGTTCTTCTTGTCTTTTGGGGCGTTGCGCTTCGTTAGCCAGGCTTGGGATGCATGAAAACAAAGTCATATACCCCAAACCTGTTGCCCACCAGGGTTACTACCTATTTTCCTACCTACACTGCAACCCCTGATCCTGGGGCCGGGTTATTTTTTAAACCCCTGGACAAAGAGACGCTGCATACATGTGGTTCACCTCTAAGCGGTTGCTATAAAGGCTATCCAAAGGGCGCCACGAGGAGGCTGTGTGTCAACTTGACCTGTGCATTTACAGGGATCGTTGCTGGCATCCAAGTTGAGAGCAATCAACAACTTTGGCCTGAGTGCAGAAGCGCCTCTTGTGCAGAGGTTACTTAGGTTGAAAATGCGTACGAATATATTCGGATCTTCATACGCAGCAGTCATACTCTATGTACTTTAACTCCGTGGCTGCCACTTTTATGCAAATCATCTACTTCGTCTACTTATCGAGACATGCGGCTGGCGAATTACTTTTTTTTTATAATTTGCGCGCTCACAATGGATTGTTAATACCCTGAACTGTCCGAGTTCAAGACCCAGCACGGGCCGAAGTTGTAGAGGGAGAAAGAGAGAGGAGGTACCTGTGCACATTGGTTTTAAATATCGGCGGATTGTAGTCTGTGGGAAATATTAGGCTGAAGAACGAGTCTTTAAATTTAACTGTGCGTCCGAAAGTAAGCGTAAGGGTAAACTCATGGGCATTCCAGGAGAGACGGGAATTGCAAATGAACTCATGGGAGGAGGAATACAGTTGGCTAGCTCTCTTGATCATCCTTGTTAAAATAGCTATAAAATGCGGACAGAGAAGACATGGGACGTCGATGTTCGAGCGAGTCTAATGTCTCAGCGACATTGTTGTCTCCTTTAAGTTTAACCACTCGCGTTTGGATATTATCTAGTAGGTGCAGGGTGGTCTGCGGGAACCGGACCACATATGAGCGCTGTATCCAAGCTTGTGGCGGATATACGCCTTATAAATTAAAACCAAATCAGAGCGGGTGAATTATTTCTTGCATCGATTAAGGGAATCTAAATATTTCGCAGCATTTTTGGCGACCTCAAATATGTGATCGTTCCAACTAAGTGTTGTCTTGATACACATACCAAGGATGGACAGCTTTCCGGTTTCATCGACACAGGTGCCATTCATGGATAATGGCTGATTAACAAGGGTTCGCTTGAGTGACAGCAGGCAGCATTGAGTTTTTGAAGCATTGAATTCCACTCGGTTGTTCTTTCCCCAGTTAATTATTCTGTCAAGATCGGAATTCAATGGAATTCAAAACAACTTGAACGATTCGAAAGGTAATTTCTAATCCAGTGAAGAAGAGATTCATCGACACCGTAGGCACGCATTTTCGACAAGAGAGCTTGATGTCAAACTCTGCCAAATGCCTTAGAAATATCAAGGGTAACGATCTTGCTTTCGGCTGCATTGTGCAAAGATTGGTTCCTCTTTTCGGTGAGATAAGCTATCAGATCACCAGTGGACCTGTTGCTGCGGAAACCATACTGCCGGTCATTAAGAAGCTTCCGCGATTCGAGATATTTCATAAGCTGACTATTTATCAGCGTTTCCATGACCTTAGAGAGAAGGGACTTGAGTGCTATGGGCCGGAACGTGATGGGTGATGAAGGTTCGCCTTTTTTAGGGACGGGCTGGACAAATGCTCTTTTCCATCTGCTCGGAAAGAAACCTAAAGTGTGGGATAGATGAAAAAGCTTACGCAGTGGTTTTTTCAGAAGAATTGGGGGAATACCATCCGGGCCAGCGAATTTGTGCACGTCGAGATCTTTAAGTACTCTTGCAACTGTACGAGACCGGAAGTGGATTTGTCCCATGGAATCAATGCTCTCAAGTACAGGTTTCGACATATTGGAATCTGGCTGTTTGCAAAATGCGCCGCCTGCAGATTCGCTTTGCCTAAAGAGCTGACAGCTGGGATGTCATTGCAAATGAGCGTGGGAGTTGGAGACGAGGCGGAATTCTTTACGTTTCTTACAAATGAAAAAAAATTCTTGCTACCCTTGGAACATTGTAGCGCTATTTGCCTCAAATTTTGCTCATACGAGAATTTCACAAGTCTTATAATTGCATTACAGTCATTTCTGGTCCGTTTAAACTTATTTCGGTTTTCCTCAGTAGGGTTGGCTTTGTATATCCGGGGATTCAAGTCTCTCAACCTGATAGCCTCTTTTCAGCTCGAGTCTTATCATGCGTTTGCTTTCGGCTTGATACACTTCACTCTATGAGGAATGAAGGATCTCATGCCCAGCAGAAGACTGTTTGAGATCACATCAGCAGCGGCATCCACGTCACTATCGAGGAAGCATAGTGACCAGTTAAAATTCATAAAGAAGTTGTTTAGACCGCTCCAATCGGCTTTCTCGTACATCCTCAAGCTTTGATTTTCTGAAGACAATTAGTAAATACGGCAATGATATGATACTTCAATAACGCATAACACTAAAAAATTCATCAAACTCTATAAATCCATAAATGCCACAAGCCATCAAACCCACTAGCTACCCTTCAGCTTGAAATAAACGGTATCGATTTACTGTGCGCAGCTGTTACATCGCTTGCTTTTCAGACACAACTGTTTTTTGCTCTGTCTGCGGACTCCTGACAAAGTGATATCAAAGTAAAATTGAAAAAAAGAAATGCTTGAAAAACTCATATTACTGAATATGAGACACACGACAGAGTGGTGCTGCAAAACAGAAAAACACTTGCAATAAATTTAATCAACGCGTTGTTATCTGATGTTGCCGTCCTGTTTTGCAACCGCATATATACCAAGTGTCACCTTGTCAGATACAAACATGCGCCAATAAAAACTACACAAGAGTAAAAGCAAATGAGTAGATAGCGTGTTCCGAGAATTTAATGTGGAATGGAATAATTAAAATTCTGAAAGTTATCTAACACACTACCTAGTGGTTCAAACACAAAATAAAAATACGAAAAATAATGTGGGGGGAAACGAACCAGTTTCGAGAAGTACTTGCGTGTTAAGCACATGTTTAACAAATTAGAAGATCGGCCTTTGAGGGAATATAACTGAAGGGTTCTGCAATAATAAGGCCCGGTTGTTACAAGTTGTGTGCGTCCACAGGTCTCAATGTGAAGGAAGAACACATTATGGGATTAGATGAGGAATACAAAGCATTTCTAGCTTGACCCGGCATTGATTAGAGGGACGCGTTCCGCGTTCCAATATTGGGATCTATTGTTTTTATTGGACCAACACCTCGCCATGACATTGCACCCTTACATGAATATGCTACCACCAACATGTCTGAACGTTGGGCGGATGTGCCTTTGAGTCAAATGGCTTGGACCTTGGGAGGTTTGGCGTACAATGCCGTCGGATGAAATTCGACTGATTTTCGCATCACTAAACAAAACGTTTTTTGACTGTGCTAATGTCAACATCTTCTGGGCAGGCGCCTGGAGCTAAGTTAATTTTAACCAGGGATATGATATGTTAACTTTGCCTCATTTTATTGGTTAATCGGAAGTAAGTACTGGCTTTACACAAAGACGTTTCATGTTCTCCTGATTCCAGAGGCGTAACGTGGGCCGACCGGGGAAGACCCAATTTAGCAGCAAGCAAACTTATACCACCACGGGCCCATTATGCTACCAAGCGAATCTAGGAATGCCTATGCCGCAAACCCTTTAGTGCTTTTAATAAAGCGAAGAAGATGACTCACTCTTATGCTGTTTAGTTCAGTCAGGGTATCAAACTAATAAGCTCCCAAAAGTCTAAATCTAAGGGGTGAGAGAGCATTGCAGTTGCATGGTTTCTTCCTCATCCTCGCATCTACAGCTTCTGCAGAAGTCGTATAGGGGAGCCCTGGAGGCCAATGAGAGTTCTAAGATTCGGCCTTCTCAATCTAATCAGACTAAGCCATGTCTTAGGGCAGAGCGTAGTTCAGAGTCTTTTGAACAATACACATGTGTATGTATGTCATCAAAACTTGAGGGTCTGTTCAGCAGCAATTGTATTTCCAATGGAAGGACGGTAAGCTGAAGGTGGCATGTCTGGAGTATTGTAGTAAACACTCAAACGTCTAAACACGAACTAGTTTCGTACAAATAGTAGATAATACAGGAAGGGCCAAAGACAAGTTCCTTTTCAAAGATGCAATAAGCAGTGCATTTTGTTTTGCCGTGTATTATTTCTGCCACCGGCAGCTGATCTCCTAGTGGTGGGGGTGGGCAACAAGTTTGGAGTGTAGGACTTTATTTTCATACATCCCAAGCCTGGCTAATGAAGCGCAATCCCCCAAATAACAAGAAGAACACAATTGGCCGGCCTGACCCGCTCGGCAGCCGGCCCGAAGGAACTACGAGCATTGTCGTGCCAGCGGTGGCCTCGTGATCCGCTATGGGGGCTTTGCACAAACCAGTGCGTACAGTGCGGCTTTCGTCACGGTAGAAGTGCTTTCAGGAGAGAATCTCGAGCTAGATGAGAAGGGTGGCAGGTATCGTTTGGATATCGCGGGTATCTCCTCGACGAAACAAAGGGGATCTAGAACTGTGGACGTTTTGAACGGGTGAAAACTCTTCCTGTCGGGAGTTGCACCTCAAATGTCTGCGCAGGCGGAAGTGGGGATACTCAAAACTCCTAGGTTGGCCGACAGGGGGATATCTCTTTTAAGTCACCCCGGGCGTCGTAGAGCCCAAGGGTTGAGCCAAGGATGGGGAATGAAGTGCGGCTTTCGTCCCGGTAGAAGTACAACCGACCAGCTTTTCACTTTAAGAATGGTACTTTAGAAGGCTTGGGAGTATGCCAGGCCCATCTACAGTTGTTTTGTGGATTTGGTAAAGGAATACGACCGTGTTCTTCGAGGTAAAATCGGTATTTGTTCCAACTCTCACCTATAGTCGTGATATTTGATTAGTGACCGAAAGAATAAGATCGCAAATACAAGCTGCTGAGATGAGTTTTCTCTGTGCTGTTGCGGGAATTACTCGCCGGGATAGGGTGAGAAACACGCAGTGCGCGAAGAGCTCCACATTGGGCAGCTGCTTCTTCAAACGGAGGGGGCTATGCTTCGGTGGTTTGATCACGTGGCACGAATGCCCCCTGAATGCCCCATCACGTCTTCCGTAGAGGCGGGCGTTGAATGCGATTCCATCAGGTAGCCGACCGCTCGGCAGTCGCAAGACGGGGTGGATCCTCCGATGGCGGAGGATCGAGTTGCCTGGAGCTCTCTCGTGCATGGTTTACCCCCGCGACCCCTTTAGTGGAGCATGCGGGTCGGAAGATGATGATGATGTATTATGGCTTTAAGACCAAACATTCCCAGTAATTATGAAATGCAACGGTGTTCAAGTGGCTGTCGGTAAAAAAAAAACACCCACCGTTGAACGAAACGAAGTTGCCAGCCTCATTTTTGAAGGAGACCATGAGTATTGTCCACTAAAACCCCAGTCTCACGAACTGTTTGGACAAACTTGCGTACAGCTGTCGCGGGGGTGCTTCATTTCGGCCAACATTTTTTTTCTAAAACGCAACTTTTTGGCTGCACAGCTTTGACTTTGGATGTAAGTATTCAATATTTTCCAACTGCGTTCAAGCGTAAAGCGACTCATTGCCTTCCGCCGAGGTATTATACTGACTTTCTGCAGGAAAATTTCTAGCAGGAAATATCTATCACTGTCAGTGTATTAACTGATATTTAAATAAATCAACATTTTGTTAATGTTTTCTAGAATAATAGTGTTGGGACTCATTTATTTTCATTTGAAGCTTCTAGGACTCATAAATAATTCATCCTGTGGTAACACTACTAGTCGGCATTGTCTGCCACCAGTTGCGTTCACCCCTTTTCTGCTTTTTGGTTTAACCAGTTTTCTCTTTATGTAAGATTTCCAATTCAACCAAACCTAGGACATTAAATAAAATTTGAAAATGGATTCAATTAACAAATTTGTATACTCACTTTTGTCCACACCATATCTTCATTAGAAGGTGGTCCAAGAGCGTTCAAATCGGCCTTCATCTTTTCGCAAATGTACCCTTGTCCACATCAGGTCTTTAATTTAGTATTTTCATGAGTTACTGTGTTCCAGTTGCATATGTATTCACAACTTTAAAAATATGTATCAATACTTACATTTTCATTCAAAGCACAACCGCTTTCTTCGTAATTCCCAGGTAAATTACTTACCGCAGAAAAGATAACGAATTTCCGTTTCAATCGTATTCAGTGACACCAGTTTTTACGAACTTCGAAATTCGTAGAAGATTTTTCACTACGAATCTACTTCGAATGAATTCTGTGATATATTTTTCGAGGTTCGTAGCACATTTTCGATTGCGATGAAATTCGAGATAGGCGCGATTAAGTTGTATTGTGACTTGCCAACACGTTTCCCGAATTGCAAATGGTTCCGCCAGGAACACACTGCAATTGTTCGTGTGTATGCTTTGGAATTGTTCGAGGATTAGAGTATCAAAGCCGTATTTTCTCTAGAATGTTCCCATTGCCATAGGGTTTTGAATTTTGATGACCGAGACTTTCTGAATGACACTGTGTGCTATTGTCTATTTAATGAAGATCAGAGGGAAGACAGACCGTCTAACGGAGTCGAGGGAAGAGTGTTGATTGGGTTGTTGGCTTTTTTTCTTAGGCCAGCCCACCATACTACGCATCCATATGTTAGATCAGCATACGATCAGCGTTGGTTGAAATCTCGAGGCAGGCGTAAAAGGCTAAGCATGTTTTTTTAACACGCTGATCTACGTTTATGCCACGTTTCCACTGAACCGAAACCGCATGGTCCAAGGTGTATACACACTTGTAACATTTTCATCCCTCGTTCTAAGAAGAAAAGGAGCTAAAAATTGACGGTTTCTCTTGTTAGATCTCGTATGACACTAACTCAAATTCACAATTTTATTTTTCATGTTGTCACCCTGATTTGTGTGGCTTTAGGCCAGGAAAATCCACCATCGACCAAATATTCACACTGCGGCAGATTTTGGAGAAAACCCAGGAGCAACAAATCGATACCCACCACCTTTTTATCGATTTTAAGGCCGCGTATGATAGCATTTATAGAGACGAGCTATACAGAGCAATGTCTAGTTTTGGCATCCCTACCAAACTCGTCCGTTTGTGTAGGATGACGATGGAGAATGCACGCTGCTCCATCAAGGTCGGTAAAGACCTAACCGAGACCTTTGATGTCAAAAAAGGATGCGACTTTTTCAACATCGTTCTTGAAAGAATTGTTCAAAACTCGAACGCCAACACCAGAGGAACAATCTTTCAGAAGTCCGTCCAACTACTCGCATATGCCGACGATATTGACATTATCGGAAGAACGCAGCGTGATGTCAATGGCGCTTTTGTGGGTATTGCAACGGAGGCCGCGAAGATGGGTTTAGCGGTAAACGAGGGTAAGACCAAGTATATGCTGTCAACGAGAAAGGACACCCAACACCGACGTCTCGGTCAGAACGTCACAGCAGACAGATATAACTTTGAGGTAGTCAAAAACTTTGTCTACCTAGGCACCGCCATCAATTCAGACAACGACACCAGCCTTGAAATCAAACGAAGAATAACTCTTGCCAATCGCTGCTTCTTTGGGCTAAGAAAGCAATTGGTAAACAAAGCCCTCTCTCGAACAACCAAGCTAACGCTTTACAAGACCTTAATCGTCCCAGTCCTGCTATATGGCGCGGAGGCATGGACTTTATCAAAAGCGGATGAAGCTGCTCTTGGTTGCTTCGAGAGGAAAATTCTTCGTGTGATTTTCGGTCCCGTCTGCATAGATGGTGAGTGGAGGAGGAGATTTAATGACGAACTATACGGGCTGTTTAGCGACATCGACTTAGCCAGAAGAGTGAAGATCCAACGATTGAGGTGGCTAGGTCATGTAGAGCGGATGGAAACCAATGCTCCGGCCCGAAAAGTCTTCGAATCCACCCCCGAGGGACGGCGCAGTAGAGGAAGACCGCGACTCAGGTGGCGCACGCAAGTGGAAAGGGACCTCAACCAACTATGCGTGCGAAACTGGAGACAGCTAGCTAAAGATCGAGCTGGCTGGAGACGCTTGTTGGTTGAGGCCCAGTTCCACCCCGGACTGTAGCGCCACCGTAAGTAAGTAAGTCACCCTGATTTACAAACTAAAAAATAAATTGAAAATTGATTTTAGCTTGTCTCGATTGGAGCTTAAAAAATTTATCCGTACACTATTCTTTAATTAATATTGTTTATTTGATGTAATCTATGAGATGGAAAATATGTAGATGATCGTCGTCTGCTGCGCAAAGCGATACCTATTGAGAGTTAACACTTAGAGAACGTAGTGTTTTATGTGGAACAAAAAAAAATAAAAAAATAATAATAAAAAAATGGAAGTTCTAACTGTTTCTTGTTTCACTTTTTCGTTATCCTAGCTTACACTCTTTTGTTAGCCAACGTTTAACCTTCATCTCATCCTCAAAAAAATTACGTAGTCTATCCTTCTGCGTAGATTTCTACGGGATTTTAGTGCGTTTTTCATGATTTGTTCGTTTTTTTCCACTTAAATAAATCAAAAATGCATTTATAATTTTAAAAGTAAATAAGTTTTTCTTGAACGCATCTTACACAAACATTTCGATTATGTTGATATTTACAGGCACCCTTTGTGCAAAAACAACAAATTGTCTCATACATATTATTTTTGGTGGCGGACTTTTCTTCATAGCAAACGTAACATCTTGATCTGCCCTTTTATTTGTGGTGGAACGCTTCTTGATCGCTTTGGCAGATTTGATGAAGAATGATGCCAATATATCCTCGAAATATTGGCCTGGTGATCTTTCTCTTGAAACAGTTGAAAGCAAAGCTGCTGATGATCCCCATCTTGGTTAACAACTTCTAGCTATCATATGTCACTTGCCAATTCGGACTCGCTTCTTTGAAAATAGTTAACGAATTCAAAGCTGAAATATCAATCACCTTTGCAAATACAACCATTGGCCATTTGTTGGTTTTTCTTTTACAGCTGTAGCAAGATAGCATTTTTCCAACTGTATCCACACCGCCTATAATGAATGATAATGAAAGTGTATATACACAAACCTTTAGTTTTATTGTCTATAATCGAGGGCATCTTTTTTTCACCAGTTCAAATTTCAATTGTGTTATTAAGGGTAATTTTTTAGCTATTATCTTTTTGGCAACACTGGTTTAAACAGCTGACGCACGTTTCGTGTTTTGTTTCACTGTCAAACATCTTCAGTTTGGCCTATAATTTAACCATGAATCGTCTTACAAACGAACAACGCTTGCAAATTATTGAATTTTGTTATCAAAATGGGTTCAGCGACGAAGCACATTTTTGGCTCAATGGGTACGTAAATAAGCAGAATTGTCGATTTTGGAGTGAATATCAGCCAGAAGCATTGCAAGAGCTACCAATGCATCCAGAAAAAGTCACAGTTTGGTGCGGTTTATGGGCTGGTGGCATCATTGGACCGTACTTCTTCAAAGATGATGCGAATCGTAACGTAACTGTGCATGGTGAACGCTACCGTGAGATGATATCTAACTTTTTTTGCCCAAAATGCAAGAGCTTGACTTGCATGACATGGGGTTTCAACAAGACGGTGCCACATGCCACACAGCACGCGCAACAATGGACTTATTGAGAGGCGGGACCGGTCAATTGGCCGCCTAGATCGTTCGATTTAACGCCTTTAGACTATTTTGTGTGGGGCTATGTTAAAGCTCATGTATATACAGACAAGCCCGCTTCAGTTGACGCATTGGAAGACAACATTGAAGCATTTGTTCGTGAGATACCGGCCGAAATGTTGGAAAGAGTATGCCAAAATTGGACTAAGCGGATGGACCATTTGAGGCGCAGTCAAGGTCAACATTTGCATGAAATAATCAACAAACATTAAATTATATGGACCGTACTATCGATTCGAACAAAGATTTCGTGCATTTTTCTGAACTTTATGTGTTTTTCTTTTTGAAAAACTTTCCTATAGCTTTTAAAAATCATCCTTTAGTATCCCCAAAACGCGTTACTTGAGAGTTTCGGCAGACAGATGCATCGCTTGCATTTTTACGGCGTGTACACTTGGAGATTCGCACTGACCTGGTTGCAATTGAATTTCGATGTTCCCACGATGTTCCCACTTTGGGGACTGCACCCCTTTTTAGAGAGTGAGTACCATGAAACGCGTTTTATTTTCGTTCCCAACACACCGACATTCCCTGACGCCAGATTTAATGTCACAAACAATGTCTAAGAACTGGCTTATTATAGTCGCTTGATGCCCCTTAGGCGATATTATCGACAACCTTCGGTCCCACGGTGTATGGTCCGTTGAGTCGCTTGACAATCACTGCTGTTGCCCTGACATTTAATGGGAGCATTCAATTCACATATTCAGCTACCTCTAATGTGGTGAACTATTATATGATTAAAATGCAATAAAATTAAATAACGGCAGTATATGCCTATCTTTAACACATCCACCCGACACACGTGTGAATTTATTTAATTAAAACTTCATTATGCATCACTCCTCTCTGCACAAATCTCCCAGCAAAAAAACCCTGCAGGAACTATTCGCGTTTTACTATCCTTCTGCCCTACGACCATAGGCAACTTTTTGACACCACTGACAGTCATGCCAACAAAAGGATCATAACTGAATTACAGATTGTGAAAGTGCAGAAGATGCGCGTACTGATTAAATTACCCCCACACTCCCCCAGCAATCGTTTGCGCTCCCATCGCATGTGCTGGGCCGACACTTAGTCACCATCAGTTTTGAGTATCGCATAATTGTATCGAGATCCAGTGGAAATTAAATAAGAGCACATCAGAGAATAATAAAATGAGTGCATATATGGGTGCATATCATCTACGTATGCGCACGTACGTACACATCTGTTCATTCATCTCTGGATTGTGGATAGGTGCTCTGATTGCCTGATTAACATTCAACACATGGAGTCAGCCCATGGTGAAACGCTTACAAGTGCTAATGATCACGATAACAGTGTTCTTACCGCATTAAAATGAAACGAAATTATCTGAACACATTTTTTGCGGCAGCCGATTTGTCTTCCTTTAACCGTGAATGCAAAGAGTTTCGCATTCACACAAAAATACTGACCGGTGTTTTTTTTTTTTTGTTTGTATCCAAATCGGTGGTTTGTATACATATTGAACGACTAATCATGTAAAATGACTTGACAAATGTTCTGGAGTTAGGCAATTGATTCCATTCCGACTCACATCCTGTAGTAGCTGTCAGAATGCCTAGAATGCGACTTGGGCCCTGGACTCACTAGGCCTATCCAGGACATGTATGCGTTTGCAGTCTTATTTCTAAGGGCTTAATACCAAGAGGTCATTACGCCCAGAATCAGAAAAACGAATTTTTGATGACAAAATAACGCCTTGCAGTCAAGTCATGCAAATATGACTAAAGCTCATGTTTCCGTTTAAAGCACGATATTCATGTGTGTGTCATTCCAAATGAATGACACTTACATGCAGTGGCTACGCGTCCTATTGTTCATTTCGCTCATGAACGCCAATATTTTGTTTCTATAATTTTCTTAACATAGAAGTTAAAAACTAATACTTCGTTTTATTATAAAAAAAATCCTGTATTGTTTTTTGGTCTGCTCTATGCGAGCCTTACTTAAGAACTGACCGACAGCATATTTCATACTTAAAATTAAACCTATGCCCAGCCACCAACACATGTCCAGCACCGCGGATCATGTTGCAACTTGTGTGCTCATTGGAATGCAATGATATCGGGTGCATTCGTGGTATGTTCCTCGTAGACATGCCGTCAGCAGTTTCTGATGCGAGCATCCGTCGAACGAGTGATGGAATGCAACATTGTTGTGGGACCATCCGCAATGTGAATGATCGATTTTATGGAGTGGCTCGTATGTCGATAACGTACATCAAACACCCGCAAAATGTGGTTCCACTTCAGTGCCAACTTCAGTCGATTTCTCAGTGCACTTGAGCCAAATGTTAATTCACAACTAGTCAAAGAACTAACCTGCTACAAAAATACTTTTCAGATCTCCACTCAAAATTAAAGCTCGAAGTAAACTCAATTCATCACATATCCTCATGAATTTCCTTTTTAGTTCATATTCTTCCGGTACGAATAGAGCGATAGGCAAAGTTATTACCCATGGTTTTGTGTTTCCTACACTCAACACAACTCGCTCTAGAGACTGGCACAGGCATAGCTTAAAAGGCATAACTTAAAATATGGCATCTGGTAGTGAAGAAGTTTTAAATAAAGACAGTTGTGAATGCATTTCCAAAAAAGCAATTGCTCCGAAAATTCTGCAATAATTGCAACTCCTTTGCTGCCGAACTTAACAACAAAACTGTGGAACAAAAAAAAGTGTTTATAGAGAAACTATTCGTAATTTTCAAACCGAAAAGTATGAAAGATGTGAATACATTACTGGTTGCCAAAACAATGTTTTTCTACAGGAAAAGCATAAAAACCAGAAATGAAGTATTATAGGGAAGCCCAACTTCACAGCTGACTGACCCCTAGACTATCGACGAATTTCAGAGGCTTTTTGACAGTTTTTCATAAATTTTGTGCAGCTTTTCACGCAATAACGTAAATGACGTTCTCTGATTAGCCAATTTGGATTGAGAAAACTGTATAAAAATGGTTGTCAAAAATGTTAAGGGACAAGAGAGGTAGAAGTTTGCCATCTCTAATATACTTCATTTCTGAAAAAAAAAACTATTGGAATTTCCTTGGATTTTCAGATTTAAATCATTTAAGTGACAGTTAAGCAAAACATTTAAAATCGTTTCCTCACATTGACTCACTCTATGCCTTCAAAGCATTTGGAAAAGTAAGGGTGGATCTGCTTTTAACCTTCATTTCATCCTTGCGTAGAAACTACGCAAACAGGACCTTTTTTCCAAAAACCACTTACTTCTGTACACCTTTGGTGATATTTTCGTGTGTGTACTAATCGATTCTGATACGTTGGACAGCATTTCAGGACATCGGAATTTTCACGTATTTTTGCATAGCCAGCATCGTCGATTAGAAGCCTTTGGTCAGCTCAACCTCCACACTTCCGGATTTTCTGACTTCGTCACAATCCTTATTTTACGAAAAAAAGGAAGTTCCGATAATAAAAATGTTTATAACGGTTGTTATTCAGAAAATTACGTAGTCCCTCTTACTTACATTTCTACGAATACCAATTATTCAAATGCATTTCATATAAAAAGTCATCTGCATTAAGTCTTTTCGAAAGTGAACTTCGTGAGTACATATTGTGACCCTAATAATAATAATAAAAAAAAAACTATGTCGAGACCAAGATATCTGACAAATGAAGAAACGGAAACATTTTTGAATGAACGTGAGGGTGATGATAGTGATATATCTGGAGACAGTGATAGCGATTACGCACCACTAGAAAATGCTGGTGATGACGATGATTTATGTTCAGACGATAGTGATTCCGACATTGAAGAGGAAGCGAATGAATCAAACGAATCAGTTGTTGAAGGTGAAAATATGGATCAATTGCTTGTTGCGAAAGACGGTATTGTGTGGCAACCACATCCATTTCAACATCAAAGCGGCAGATTGCGGAATGAAAATGTGATTTCTCTTCATCCTGGAATAACAAGATATGCAACAGCTCGTGTTGCTGATATGAACGATGCTTTACTTTTTTTCCCACCACAAACTGAAACTCAGTTTGGAACATTCGAATGCGTGTTCACAAGTAATACACGGTAAAGACCACAGACAAATCGATTCGAATATATTGCGAGCAGGTGTTTATAGGCAAGTCGTTATTGCACTCTATTTCATTTCAAATAATTTTAACATAATTATTTTTGGAGCGAAAAACGAAACTACAATTGATTTATTTGATGGTGTTCAAAGCAATGATGTCGAAGAAAGTGTTTGAATATATGAACCGAGTAATTAGTTTTGAAGACGTTTCTTGAATGAAAAAAAAAGAAATCGTTGTATCAATCTACATTTGCATTCACCGACAACACAGCACTTGTTTCGCACATTGCAAGGAAATATAAATGTACTGTATTGCAGACCACAATGTAAAAGGTGATTTTTTAAAAGCTTTAGGAAAGTTTTTCAAAAAGGAAAACACATAAAATTCAGAAAAATGCACGAAATCTTTATTTGCATCGATAGTACGGTCCATATAATTAAATGTTTGTTGATTATTTCATGCAAATGTTGACCTTGACTGCGCCTCAAATGGTCCATCCGCTTAGTCCAATTTTGGCATACTCTTTCCAACATTTCGGCCGGTACCTCACGAATAAATGCTTCAATGTTGTGTTCCAATGCGTCAATTGAAGCGGGCTTGTCTGTATAGACATGCGCTTTAACATAGCCCCACAAAAAATAGTCTAAAGGCGTTAAATCGCACGATCTAGGCGGCCAATTGACCGGTCCCGCCTCTCAATAAGTCCATTGTTGCGCGTGCTGTGTGGCATGTGGCACCGTCTTGTTGAAACCCCATGTCATGCAAGTCAAGCTCTTGCATTGTGGGCAAAAAAAAGTTGGATATCATCTCACGGTAGCCCTCACCATTCACAGTTACGTTACGATTCGCATCACCTTTGAAGAAGTATGGTCCAATGATGCCACCAGCCCATAAACCGCACCAAACTGTGACTTTTTCTGGATGCATTGTTAGCTCTTGCAATGCTTCTGGCTGATATTCACTCCAAAATCGACAATTCTGCTTATTTACCTACCCATTGAGCCAAAAATGAGCTTCGTCGCTGAACACAATTTTTTGACCATGAAATGGAAGAAGCGCGCGATGAACTTTCTTAACAGAGCACGCATTTTGATAATAAAATTCAATAATTTGCAAGCGTTGTTCGTTTGTAAGACGATTCATGGTTAAATTATAGACGAAACTGAAGATGTTTGACAGTGAAACAAAACACGAAACGTGCGTCAGCTGTTTTATTCCGCAGACTGCACTTTACACCACATGTGGAGTTGCTGACGGTTTTCTCTGTTATATAATCCAGTAGTTCCTTGGGTAGCAGAGTCATTAAAGCTATCCACTGATGTCGACCTAAGGCCTAAAAAGGTCTGAGATCCCACAAGCTCGGTTGTCGTTTACGTCATGTACGATGTTTCACCATATCGGTTCTGGTAATCTTCTTCGGCGTCTTCTGAGTCTCATTTTGGAAGTTCATCAGGGAGTCATTTTGCCTTTGTCAACTGTCCTGTCATTACTAACACTTCCTCTTGCATCACATTAGATCCTTCGGAACGCACGTCTTTCGGCATCTTGCATATTCGTGGTAGCAAGAACTCGGCATTCCGGGTGACCAGTTATCTGGTGATTGAAGGCGTCTTCTGTCTAAATCGGGAGATGCACTAGCGGTAGAATCATATGATGTTGCCGAAAGTACTTTTTGGTTGCTCTGTATTTATTCTACCAGTCCTCGGTCACTTGGATTTCTGTCGTAGCCGGTGGTAGATAACAGTCGGTATCAAAGATATAATTTTAACTGGCCACCCTCCCTGACTTTGCAAGGGTGCCACGTAGATGGTTCTTTTTTTGGGGAGAAATTTGTGATTATCGGGCCGAAGTGGTAAATAATATACTTATGACTTGACCTTGTACTTTAAATGTAGGTATAAACTGTGAGTCGCCGAGTCGTAGAGGGTTAATGCGTTAACTCTTACGCTGCGATCTCCGAATGCCCAACTTTCATAATTCATGACCCCACCTCTTTCAAGCGATTGATAATACTCAAAAATTTCTCATGCCTATATATTACTTTCACTTGCTCTGTGGTTGTAGAAACACAGTCTAGGTTCTAGAAACACAGTCCGTGGACTTTCCTTAAAGACGCAATGGATTCAGTGATACACTTTCTAGCGTGCATTAAACGGGGAGCGAGAAATATTTTTGCAAGTGATTGGCAAATTCTTTGGCGAACACGCTAGCGTGTTTTCCAAATCCAACACACGTCATATGAAAGGAATTACCGCATAGGTCATTACACTGAACTGGGTTTTGGGGTGGTTCAATGAAGCGGGAATGTGTCGCGAGAATAAAGGCGGAGAGCGAAAACTGCAGACAGGCAAAACTGGGAGAGAATAAATCGCACTTTATAAAGTTGTTGAATGCATAGTAATGTAAGCATAGCTGTTTGTTTTTTCATTAAAAGTGTTTCCATTTCTTTAGCAGATGAGTACCAACGTAATGTTGAGCGAATAGTAGTTCAACACAGCCTCTATTTAACAAACGACATTGAAACGAATTACTTTGCAAAAAATTTGTTCGTTTTATCGAGTTTGTACTTAAATTTGTTGTGCCCGTTAAATCCTTTTGAGCCGCTTCTGTATCAGTGCCAGCAAAAACGACTATTTGACGACCTGCTCTGGGTGCTAAAAAAGTCAATATTAGGCCGTATGTTATGATTTTTGTAGGGCCCATGCCTGTGCATCCAATCAACAGATTGCCCTCAGATTGCTTGGCGAGATGCCCGCAACGACCACGTAAGTGCACATTTCAAGTTGACATACAGAATCCTAGTGGCGCCCTCTGGACAGCCTGTACAGCAACCGCTTAGAGGTGAACCCTTGTCTAGGGGTTTAAAACAGGACCCGATCTTCCAGGCTCGGGGGTTTCACGAAAGAGTAACTCCCCCACAGCGTAAAAAAGGCAAAGTTCACAGACTACAACAAGCCGCGAATAGGGTTGATCGATGACAGTAATACTGACGACCATGGACAACGAAATAAGGACCACACTTTTCGTTTTTGCACGTGGAATGTGAAGTCCCTTAACAGACCACGTGCGGCCGATGAACTTTCGGAGGCCCTGGAGGCCAATGAGGTAGACATCACTGCTATACAGGAGGTTTGATGGGCTGGGGCGGACGGAAAGAGGCTAAAAAACTGCGACATCTCATCAAAATTAATACAAATAGCGAAGCCAGCTCTTGTTTGTTGTTCGACGCAGACAAAGGCAAGAAGTCTTAAGCTTTAATAAAAACCGCATCAATTCTGCATTCGGCAACCCTGCCTTCACGACCCAACAAAGAATAAAGATGACGATAGCAAGGACGAGTTCTGCGATCTCCTAGAAAGAACATACGATCAGTGCCCCAGCTACGATATCAAGATCGTTCTAGGGGACTTCAACGCAAAGCTGGGCAAAAAAGACATCTTTTGCAAGAGTCATCGGAAAGGACAGCCTGCACTACAACACGTCCGAGGATGGACTCAGGCTGTTGGACTTCGTCAAAGGGCGAAGCCTGTCTGTAGCCAGTACGCGGTTCCCTCACATCAAGATTCATAAAGCGACCTGATGGTCCCCTGATCAATTCACCGTGCACCACATTGCGATCGACGTCAGACACTCCTACAGTATTCTCGATGTCCGAACATTCCCAAGAGCCAACATCGTCTCGGATCATTTAACTGGTGTAGCCAACGTAAGAATACGGGCAACAGACACTCTCTACTCCGAGTATAACGGAGTAGAGCAAGACCACAACAGCTTGACGGCGGAAATCTACAATCGTAATCGACCGCTAGGAACTTACTTAACGAGTCTCCATGAAGCTCTAACCCTGCCAGCGAAACAATCGATGAACAATGGAACCGTTGGCAAAACGCCATCAGAGAAGCTGACTGTCATGTATTGAGTCTTAAAACGTCACCCAGACTCGAGCGCAGACAAGCGCATACAGCGAAGCAAGCCGCGTATAAGGCGACGCTGGACAGAAGGACAGGAGCGATTCGTGAGCATGAGAACTTAAAACACCGGCTTCTCGAAAGGGAAAAGAAAAAGCTTTAGAAGCACGCGATGGTGCTACAGCTGAAATAATGCCCGAAAGTTCTAGCAACGGCTAAAACAACTATCCTGGGCATAGACTTTGGACAGAGGTCTGTCGGGACGAAGAGAGACACATCGTAGTCTTGGGTCTCCAGGATCTGCTGACACCACCGTTCGTTAATCTACTTCAAGATCTCGAAGAATTTCGTCGCATTTATTCGGAAGAAATCAGATCATTGGCTCAGTCTTAACCTTTTTCATTCTGATTGCTGACGACGAAATGTAATTTTCTGCACGTTTTCATTAATGAACTGCAACAAACATCACACTGTGACGTACCACATGAATTCACAAAAATGGCTTTTGACGAAAATGGTGGATGTGCTTATGATGTGTTTGGAAATATCCAATCCAGCACATTGAACAAAGTTTCTACTTCACCTTTCTCCTCTGGACATATTCGGAAGAGAGGCTGTGGCGTGTACTGCGGGTAGAATCAAGATTGACTTCGATCATGAACTCGTATTCGTCACTCCTTCTGAAAAAATCAAAAAGGTTCATCTCTGCTTAATGTTGAGAAAATGATGTACTCCGTCTTTTCGATCTCACAATGTGGTTGTACGTTTGCAGCAATCGTAAATAAGGAATAGTCCAGGACTTGGAACAAACTAACGCACTTTGGAATTTTCCTTTTACATTGCCCCCATAGCTTGGATTTACACAGTATTGCACGAAATCCACCTAATTTACAAAAATAAAAAAAACGTACTTCAAACCTCTCGTTAGCAAATGTAACACTCAGTGTAATATTTCTGCTACCGAACTCCAGATAAACTGTTTATTCTATCCCGTTCAGGGCACACAATTTTTTCGACTGGCTTACAACATACTCTCATTTAAATTCGAGGGCTCAAATCAAAATAGTTATCCACAAAACAAACGTCAACGTCAAAAATATTGTCGTTAATATCCCTGAAATAATAATCCAGGGGATCAAAACACAAAATCATGCGTCGTATGTTTTAATTAGTGCATCGATAGTTCGCAGAACACAGATTTGAATAATTAATTATTGTGAAATTGAGTATATGTTCCAGTTTTTTTTTTTTTTTATATTTATTTGATTTGTTGTTTGTGATTGTGCTGATAGTTAGGATTATTTACGAACCGATTTATTTATAGATCATTATGCTCCCTACAGCCCGCCAAAACAAATATTGCATTTAAATCGATACTTTGCACTAACGGATATTTCCATAGTCATGATATGAGCTTATTCGGGGGAAGGCCCTTTGTCAGAGCGAACAAATTATTATTATTCGGCTCACATGCGCACTTTTTTTCTCAATTTTTGAATCGATATTTGGTTACGAAATCTTAGGTGAGGTTTAATTTACCTTTACAAATTTATATTTTGCTTGAAATAAACTTCTTTGAATTGATATGAAAAAAATTTGCATTTAAACAGTACTGGCGCCAGGTCATTTGACTTACGTAAACTGCCAGTGTGTGACTTGGCGACAGGGTAGGGAAAGTGGCTGCTACTCAATTCACCATCCCACTTAGACCATGTTGGTCCATTGTGATGACCATAGTAAGACTACTACCACTGATCGACCACACCAGTGATATTTGATCCCAACGGCAAATGGTGACTGGACCAGGTTTAAAAACCAGATAAAATCGTATTAACTTTGCTTTCAATGGGATTCGAATCGGGGACCCCACTAACCAAGGGCAGGCACTTCACCAACTGCACCATCCAGTCGTCTAAGCTGGTCAGTATCATCACAAAGAAGAACTAAATGGTGTAGGAACAAAAATTTCACATCAGACCACAAAGTTAGAACATGAGATCGGTCTCCAAAGAAGTCAAGAAGTATTATCTAACCAAGTCCGAACCCAGAAGATACAACGGTATTCATTAAGTGGCGCAATAACACTTGCCATTGCAATTGCAAATGGAAGTCAGCCAACATCAAAATAGTGACCACTCCCAACCCAGCACCACGTAGGCGACGAAGTAAACCAGTCATATCATCAATATTCTCGGACGAACACCTTATGGTCTAGGCGGCCCCAGCGTGTTGTGATCAACTACACCAATTGACGACAACACAACACACAACGCACAGCACACAATAGCAGAACTGCACATATTCAGGTCATATTTCCACTATCACTCTAGTTCACATGTTTTGTACAGCTGTACGCACCTCTTTCGCGTCTTATTTCTTGCTATCAAAATAAGCAATTTTATATGCAAAAGCAAATGTAGAATAAGCATATTTGTGGGATACAAAAAACTGCCTAGTAAGTGGACTTCTCCCATCAGCGGTAAGGGGTCAACAAATTATTATTCAGCATTGACTAGCACATTGTTGCTTAAAAATATTCACAGGAGTACACTTTAAATACTGTGTAACCGAATAAACCGTTCAACTGAAGTTTAAACCAAAAGTGGCGTTCCAACTTGCACAGTGAAACTGCAACGTAAGTCAAAAAAAAAGGTTGAAATTGTTGAATGGCGCCTTCTGCTCTGTGTGACGAAGAAATTTTGGCAGCTTCCAATTCAAGCAGCAACAATGAAGACGACAATGAAGAAGAATCGGAAACAGGACCAATTCCACCCGTTACATCAAAGGAGGCAATGCCATTGTTGTGTACCTTGTATCAACATTTACCAAGAACGGAAGTGGCCGATGAGGTATGCTAGAAGTTGTTAGAACATCAAATCCAGAAACCTGGAGCTGAGTAGGGGAAATAAAGAAAACTCAGCTGGATACTTGGCCATAAGTTGATATAAGGCAATGAAATGGCCGACTCCCTGGCAAGGAATTGAAACCTTAACAGTCCCCGAACCATTCTGCGCTATAGGAGGCCATGTCCTCTGAGACGAATTCAGGGAACCAGACACAAATCTGGCAAAACGCTCATGATATGAGGCAGTCCAAGAAAGAGGTGTGAGGCATGTATCAAAATTAGCAGGAAGAATAAAACGGTACAGCAGACTCAAGGAGCACTCTGCAGATTCTGTGAAGAATCCAATGGACTTCAAAAACATGTACTGGGATTTTGTGAGGCACTATCCCACAATCACCCACTGTCAGAGGTAGAATTGAAATCAGTAGAACCATCACTCATTCTCAGAATTCCAGAGAATTCAGAGGGAAACTGGCTTTCAGAGAATGCTCTAGTGTAGATTTCTTCCACGTATTCGCAACAAGAGTCCATAGCCGGCAAAACATCTGCGAAAAGAACTGTATGTGAGGGGAAGTCCTTTCCCAAAGTTGGCAAAAGGCGGCACAATAGAAAGGTCACGCTCTCAGATTACTCTATGCTGGGTCCCAGTGAGACACAGAGACATATTCGCCTAATCAACTTGTCGGGAAAGGGATCGATATTGAAAATCCCAAGCAATCTTGCGAACAATTCTGAAACACCACATGCAGATGTCAAGTAAGAGGTGGACGACACAATAACAGACTTAGCGAACGGAATATGGTGCCCCCTAATCACCTGTGATAAAACTCGGGTACTCAGTTTTGGTATTGCAAAAACAAACAAATTCCTTTAGTGTGACAAACATTTACTGGCCGCAGTCATCTGAAGTATCAATACATCAAAATGGGATTCGGCATAGATGACATCTGCAGAGCCCGTGGTGACGAAAAGTAGAACAATCCTCATTAGGGAAGAGGGCTACCAGTGATTTCACCAGAACACTTAGACTGTGTTTGGTCACTGTGATACCGACAGACTGACTACCACTGATCGAGCACTCCAGTGATAGTCCCGTCAAATTGATCCCAATGAGACTGGAACAGGTTTAGAAACCAGATAAAAGCGTATTAACTTTGGTGTTCGAACCGGGGACCCCACTAACCACGGCAGACACTTAACCAACTGCGAATTAATTTATTGCGAATTAATATAATTGTAAAAACTACAAATTAGCTGTTAAGCCAGAGCGATGAAGCCTTAGGCTAATTAGGCTATTATTGTATTTTACAAAAGTCAATAAATAAATTAGTGCTTATTATTTAAATGTGGATTCTCGTCACACAGGCGGTTTAGGCAAACATCCCAGCATTGCTTAGAAGTCCTCCTTTTTCATAGCATTTCAGCAGCAATGCCCAATTCAGAATTCTGCGTTGGTGTATAGTATGTAGCGGGAAAAATCTGTAGAATCTGAACTATTTAACGGATCTCAATGAATTTGCTTCACATTTTCAGATTTTGTTAGGAAAAAAAGACAGAAGAAAGTCTTTTGACATTTTTCTAAAGTTTGAGGGGTTTGATGTTGTAAGTAATTTGAAAAAAGTTGTTAGTTATTATAAGGTTTCTGGCCTTTTGTTTCATTGTTTTCTTTTTTGCGCGTGGCCATAAGCCCCTAATGAGTGGATCTGAGGATATGAGGATACGATACATCACATCTTCATTTGGAGCAATTTGACGGCATTTTCTCGAGTTAAAAATGCGGTACAAGTAAGAGTCTTTATTTCGGAATTCTTGGGCTTCCGCAGAGAGAGATCTGCAGAATTCTTAACTTTCCGTAATGTTTATTCCTAAAGGATAGAGCCTTTTCTTTGCCTCCACCGATTTATGATGAGGTGGAAAAACATATAGTTCTTCGTTTTTAAGGACAGAATTGTATTAAGTCTTAATTTGTATTTGTCTTAATACTTCATTAAGTCTTAATACTTGATTTCTTGGTTTTGGCAATTCTGCTTGTATAAATAACGCAAGAGCCTTATTCTTTTTAAATTTTTTCTTAATATTTACACGTACAGTTAAGGTAATTAGTCTTTAATCACATGAATGTTTTGGTTGAGGTTGAGATGGTGCCGTGACTTTGTGTCAAATGGAAAAAATTGGTGCAATCACGCATTAGGCCGAATGTTAACATTTGTCATAATGTGGCTTAGGTAAAACGTCATAGGGCTACTTTGGGTACTGCAATTTGTATGACCATCCTATTATTTATTACAGTGAGCAGTGAAATAGGTATGCATGCCCTCCAGCTTTAAAGTTAAAGTTAACTTATCTCCAGGCGCCTGGCTGAAAGTTATTGACATACCCTTAGCGAAGCAGTTCAAAACCCTGCGGAAAAAGGGTTCAAATCCTGTTAGCAAGCGAAGGAAGCCACCCAAACCCTAATTAAAAATGCACCAGACTTTCTTATCGGCTAAATTCGAAATCCGGCCTTATTTTTTAATCGTTGCCGACCGGACCGGATTTTGCTGACCTAAAAAAGTAAAAAAGGGAAACCAAACCACTTGAAAGGGCAAAAAAGAGCATTTAATGAGAAATAAGAAAAGGAACGTAAGTGCTCTTTTTATTGTAGTAGCAATCAACTGCCAAGAGCAATAATCTTCTCCGGTTGTCTCTTAGAAGCACCATGAAAGATCTAAATGCCCTTTCTAATTCAGCTGCAACAAGTGGAATTGAAAGCATTGTCAACATCAATGTTTTTCTTGAAGCTTGGAATTCACGTCGCCGTTCATTACGGAATTTATCTGCTCAATAGTTTTCAGTCTCCTATTTGCATTGAAAACGGCTGTAAGCTTCTTCATGACTTCCTTTGCAATCGGCGCCTTTGCTTTTTTCAAGTTTTCTTGAATGTTGTTAGAAACCGGCAACACTTCGCCAATTGATGTTGCTTGATGAGAATAAAGTTAACTAAAAGTAAAAGTACAGACTCTCAAAGTACCTGTTTTTGTAATACGACGAGAATTCTTTTATGGGTTGACTAAAAACTTTTACTGCCTCATCTTCAATCAATTCATTTGCAAACACAACACAGCTTGCATCGTCTTCAAGAACGCAATTGTTTTGATCCGAGAAAAATAGTCCGCATAATATACTGCTCCCTCTAAAGTACCCCAGAGAGTTCACACCTGATAAGTAAATGTAACAATTTAAATTCAAATTTAATTTAAACAAACTTACGGATTGAGGTGAAAGCGGAAATGCATCTCCTTAAAAACAGCTATCCGTGGTGGACTTTTTAAAAATATTTACTTACAGTCGCAGCGTGGTAGGCATAGGGATAAGTTTCCATCAATTCAGGGATGTTGGGGAAGATTGCAAGAGCTTTGAGGGCCAAGACTGGCAGCTTTTCCGTTTGAGTTTGTCTCCGGACTATGATAGCAGCCGAATATATCCTTAGGGTCATCGTCGAAGATCAGAGAAACCCGGACCCTCCGATCTAGGGTTAAGCAATAGGGCCAGGCCTTCTAGTTGGAGGTTGTGTGTGAGGTTAACACCCTCATCGCGTTAAAAACAAAATTTGTCAGAGACAATCCCATGCGCCGGATACTACAACGATTTCTTATACTTGAAGTGGAATATCAAGAAACTCGCGGAGGCCACGGAGTTTTGCTGGTTTTGGAAGGAAGAGACTAAAATGATGTATATGCTGAACAATATACGTGAAGAATATATGCCGCATAAAGGACGACACCTTGGACAAAAGCGTCACAATGCGCAGGTATAACTTCGAGGTAGTTAAGGACTTAGTCCATTCCGGCTACGCGGAGTAACTCTTGCAAACCGCTGTTTCTTTTGGCTCAAGAGACAGTTGAGTAATAAAGTCTGTTCTAGAAGGACCAAGCTGACTTTATATAAGACCTTGATCATCCCAGTCCTCTTGTACGATGCGGGAGCAAGGACTCCCTCAAAAGTGGATGAGGAAGCCCTTGGTCTTTTCGAGAGAAAAGTTCTGCGTGCAATGTTTGTTCCTGTTTGTGTTGACGGTCTTTGGAGGAGAAAATTCAACCACAAACTGTACAACGACATGAGTCTCGTCAAACGTCTATGCTGGGCATGGACAACTCAGCTCCGGCCAGAAGATTCTTCGACTCCGAAACCGTGGGACCACGCAACAGTGGACCCTCGCAATAGTGGACCCTCGCATTTAAGCACCCAGGTGGAGAAACATCTCAAGCAACTTGACGTGCAAAGTTGGAGAAGCTTTTTGGTTGAGGGCCAGGTCGACTGTAGAGCCAAATAAAGAAGAAGAAGACTACTCGATTTTCTAGACCCAAGTTAACGTGCAGCGCTTTCAAATCCTTCATCTTCTGCCTGGAACACTGCAGTGTTTGAGAAGTCGAATTGACATGGATTTTGCTGGAGTTGTTGCAAGGATACCAGTATCTCATTTCGTTTCGAACTCGTCTGTGTAGACTCCAGTTGCGTTGTCCTTCCTTTCGAAGTTCTCGGTAGGCGTTATGCAGTCAGCTCACTTCAGAAATGTCAGGACATGTTTTTTTTTGTTAATTCATTTATTGGAATATTCTAATAAGCTTACATAATAGACAAAATGCCTCAGGACATGGTGTATGCAACAGAAAAGTCGACATTGCAAAATGTATAAAAACGGCGATGGAAGAAAAACGAACCGTAATCATTTCAACAAACAATTGGCCGATCAGAAATGATCTACTTCGTCGGTGACAAGGGGTCAACGGCCACAATTTGGCTACTCCCACGATGCGATCTTTTCGCGATGTTCACACATGCGCTGAAGTCTTGATGTATGCACTGAATGTCTAGCTGCTTCACGACCGCCCTTTGGCTCCTCCCAAGCTGTGTCCGTATGCAGTGATTGTCTGGCTACATCAAGGGAACCAGGAGGTGCAGGATGGCGAATTAGGCAAACAAAACAAAACGGCTAAGAGATTTCCTGATGGCAATGACCCTGAAATAAAAAAGGGTTATGTTGTTATGCTGCTATTCTTTCTTTTTTATTTCTCTTGTTTGTCCGTTACTTATCGCTCTTGCGAAGGTTTTTACTTCACGGTTTTACTTAAGAGATTACATCAATTTTTTGCTGTTCCGACTCCGGCAAGCCTGCTTTCAACCGTTCGGTTTCCGTCTGCTGAAAGTTTTTGGCCAATTGTCCTTGCTACAAATTATGCAAATGCCTCTTGTTTAAGTATGTCTTACTGCCGATATGATGTGTGTGTGTTAATTTTCGAACGATGTCTGTTGGGAAAACTTCATAAGCCATCTTAAGAGTGTGATAATAATTAGGGTGGTCATCCTTTCGATTTGGAAATAATATATTAAATCAAAAAAATTTAATAAACTATAAATGCGATGAAAACAAACGAAAATCATCTTAAACTAAAGGGACTACAGCCGTAACTCCCATCGTTCAATGCCATCTGGGGGTTCCATCCAGTCCCAATTGAAGACGCAAGATAAACTAAAATGCCTTAATATTGTAGTCCCCCTAGACCATTGTGTCGTTTGATTATTCATACGAGAATGCATGTATTGCATCGGTTACGCAAATCAATACCTGAGCTGTAGAACAGATGATGAGCAAGTGTGTACTCAGCAATTATCACATAGTCCCCTTCTCGCCAGTGCCAACATTTGCCTAGAGCTAATAACCTTCCAATATCTTCTCACTTGGCAAATCACATCGACATGTGTAGTGTAGGAAGCGATTGGCAATTTACAAGTGCAAATGTTTATGTTCTGTTGTATGCTCGAATTACTTCCCTGCAATGAAATCGATAACTACTCATGTGCGTGGATAATGTTCAAATACTTGACGTACATGTCCAGATTTACGTGAGTACATCGTTAAAACAATTCCCAATTGAAGTTCATGTTCTAGCCCATGACGTTTTGCCTAAACGTGTCGAATCAGTCCAATTCATAGTTGAACGTTATTAATCTTTGTCAGTGCGAGTGTGGCACAACGCTTAGTCAATACGTAAGCACCCGGGCGTGCCACTGAGTTTCACTGCATTTAAAACTGCTGAGTTAAGATTATGAATATAAGATAGTTGCCATTCAAATGTAATTAAATAATATTTCAATTTGTTTTTAAGTTTATTTGAAGTTAGCTACCACAAACAGTGATTGACAGGTTGCGGTGAATGTTTGGGGTACTCGAGCCCCTTCACATTTGAAAGTTGGCAATAATGTCAAATTTCAAGTCGATGCATGTGGACATCCATTTTGCCTCGTAACATTATTCGAGCTTTAGGTTCTTCTCTTTTCCACAACATATGTGTAACCAAGCTTAATAACGTACTGAGCTCGCTGCTGTGACTCTACCATTTGTGTGCAAATAGCCAAGAACCTTTAAGTATTCTCACTACGTTTACAGAACTGTAAACTACATAACGATACCTGTCAACGCAGAAGGGCACTACCACAACTAGCATGTACAAAGAGGCTGCCCACCCGGGGACTTAGATTGGCCGAGGTGGATAAATCGGAGGTTATGGTTATTTCCCGAACTTTGTGTCTAATTAATACAGCCTACATGTGAGTTGAGTCCCAGTGAAGCAAGTGAAAAAGTCTAAGTATCTCTCAATGGAAAGAGTAATTCTGAACTTTTTTCCAGGACTGGAAAATCTGGCTAAATTTGGAAACAACTTTGCAAGATTGAAGATCTATGATCAGGAAATTTGGAATATCACAATATTTGTTCAAACTCTCTCCTATGGTCATGGAGTTTGTGTAACGACCGAACGAATATGATCGCCCAGATTAAATTTCTTCGTGCTGTTGTGGGGGTTACTCGGTGTGATAGAGTGAGAAACACGGAAGTGTGCGAGTAACTCAACACTGAGCCGCTGCTTCTTCGAACGGAAAGGGCCATGCCTCGGTGGTTTGGTCACGTGGCACGAATGTCCCCTCCATCACGACTAGATGGCGCTGTTGGTTAAGTGCCTACCCTTGGTCAGTGGGGTTCCCGGTTCGAATGCCAGAGAATGCTTTTATCTGGTAAAATCAGCATTTGCCGTTGGGATGAAATTAACGACCACTCCAGTGGGTCGGTAGTAGTCTGATTCTAGGTATCACAATGGACCAACATTGTCAAAGTGTGCTGGTGAATTCATTAGCGACCTTCCCTACCCTACAATATATCACGACTTCCGAGGCTGGCAATGAATGCGGTTCCATCGGGTAGCCTATCGCTTGGCAGACCCAGGACGAGATGGTTGGACCAAGTCCACAAACTCGCCTGGTTACGTTTGGGCATAACTCCAGATGAGGTAGAGTCGATGGCGGAGGATCGACTTGCCTGGAGGTCCCTCGTGAGTGGTTTGCTCCCGCGACCCATTTAGTGGAGCAAGCGGGTCAGAAGATGATGGTGATGATGAATGTCGCTCAGTCTACGAACATCATAAGTGATGAGGAAAGTGATGATGACGCCGAACGAAGGTCCATTTTTAAACAAGGTTTTGGAATAGCCTGATGATTAGCTAGTTAGCTAAAATGATAGTAGAGCGCTAGGGCGCATTAGAGAGGGACACTGATGTCCCCATCATCACCGAGGTGTCCATTGAATGCGATTCCATGCGACATGCCCAGGACGAGTTTTTTGGGCCAAGTCCAGAATCCCATTTGCTTAGTTTGAATATATATCCTGATGAGCCATCAGGATGAGTTGGACTTGACGCAACCACCTCGCTGAGCTGTAAAAGAATTAATTCACTTGAGACTTTCTTCACTTGAGAATGAATTAGGAAAATTAGCGGATTCGAAACGCTTCAAATGAATGAAAGTCCATACCCATGCATTCAAAGACTTTAAGTCATTTGATTCCATTCCATTTGAAGTCAATGATTTCCAAATGAATGGAGACTTACACTTACCGTTCACCATTCAATTTTGAAGTCAATGAATGGATTCAATTTTCATAACTTCAACTGGGGTCATTCAATGAATGCCTTCCCAAATGAATTAATTCTTGACAGAGGATCATATGATGAAGATGTTGACGATCACAGCATCATGAAAGGGACCATCAAATCTTGTATCTAGTCTGTCCAATGTCCGGCAAACATGGCAAATTAGGTTTTTTTAGAGTTTCGTTTGGTCGATGATTGGTACCGGTTCATATACAGTCAGCGACAAAACGGAGTGTACAGCATGTAAGTGTTTTGCATTTTAATTAATATGTAGTTCAAAGACGACCTTAAAAGTAAAAAAAGTCTTGAATGCAGATATCTAAAGCAATTATTTATGTACTATGGACATGGCGGGTCATAAACTAAAACAATATTTTATTTATATACACCATTACCCCGGTTTGCGTCGCTAATTGGGACCGGAAAGTTGCGACGCAAATCGAAATGACGCAAACCGAAACACGATTTTTTATACATACATTTGTATGAACATACTTACACACATATTTATTTTATTTATAAGAATTCATGAAAAAATCACAACAAAAATAATAAGATAACAACTAAAAATAAGAATTCAGACATCCTTCACAACCGAGTTGATGATCTCCGCTGTTTAGGGAATTCCCTACAAATTGGCAAGTCTACAGCTTACTTACTTACTTACTTAAGGTGGCGCTACAGTCCGGGGTGGACCTGGGCCTCAACCAACAAGCGTCTCCAGCCAGCTCGATCTTTAGCTAGCTGTCTCCAGTTTCGCACGCATAGTTGGTTGAGGTCCCTTTCCACTTGCGTGCGCCACCTGAGTCGCGGTCTTCCTCTACTGCGCCGTCCCTCGAGGGTGGATTCGAAGACTTTTTGGGCCGGAGCATTGGTTTCCATCCGCTCTACATGACCTAGCCACCTCAATCGTTGGATCTTTACTCTTCTGGCTAAGTCGATGTCGCTAAACAGCCCGTATAGTTCGTCATTAAATCTCCTCCTCCACTCACCATCTATGCAGACGGGACCGAAAATCACACGAAGAATTTTCCTCTCGAAGCAACCAAGAGCAGCTTCATCCGCTTTTGATAAAGTCCATGCCTCCGCGCCATATAGCAGGACTGGGACGATTAAGGTCTTGTAAAGCGTTAGCTTGGTTGTTCGAGAGAGGGCTTTGTTTACCAATTGCTTTCTTAGCCCAAAGAAGCAGCGATTGGCAAGAGTTATTCTTCGTTTGATTTCAAGGCTGGTGTCGTTGTCTGAATTGATGGCGGTGCCTAGGTAGACAAAGTTTTTGACTACCTCAAAGTTATATCTGTCTGCTGTGACGTTCTGACCGAGACGTCGGTGTTGGGTGTCCTTTCTCGTTGACAGCATATACTTGGTCTTACCCTCGTTTACCGCTAAGCCCATCTTCGCGGCCTCCGTTGCAATACCCACAAAAGCGCCATTGACATCACGCTGCGTTCTTCCGATAATGTCAATATCGTCGGCATATGCGAGTAGTTGGACGGACTTCTGAAAGATTGTTCCTCTGGTGTTGGCGTTCGAGTTTTGAACAATTCTTTCAAGAACGATGTTGAAAAAGTCGCATGACAGCGCGTCGCCTTGTCTGAATCCTTTTTTGACATCAAAGGTCTCGGTTAGGTCTTTACCGACCTTGATGGAGCAGCGTGCATTCTCCATCGTCATCCTACACAAACGGACGAGTTTGGTAGGGATGCCAAAACTAGACATTGCTCTGTATAGCTCGTCTCTATAAATGCTATCATACGCGGCCTTAAAATCGATAAAAAGGTGGTGGGTATCGATTTGTTGCTTCTGGGTTTTCTCCAAAATCTGCCGCAGTGTGAATATTTGGTCGATGGTGGATTTTCCTGGCCTAAAGCCACACTGGTATGGACCGACCAGGTTGTTGACGAATGGCTTTAGGCGTTCACACAGTACGGCAGATAAGATTTTATATGCAATACTTAGGAGACTGATGCCTCTGTAGTTGGCGCAGTTCAGAGGGTCTCCTTTTTTATGGATCGGGCAGACTATGCTGAGGTTCCATTCATCGGGCATGTTTTCCTCCGACCATATTTTACAGATGAGTTGGTGCATGCTCCTTACCAAATCATCGCCTGCGGCCTTAAAAAGCTCGGCGGGTAGGCCGTCAGCTCCCGCAGCCTTGTTGGATTTTAGTTTGGATATGGCAATCCTCACTTCATCTGGGTCGGGTGGACGGAATTGTTGATCTTCATCGTCCCTTTCATTGGGGTTGAATGGTTCGTTCTGCCTGACAGCGGAATTTGGTTCTTCGTCGCCGTTATACAGTCTGCAGAAATGGTTTCTCCATATCCTCAGCATCGACTGTGACTCTACTACGATGTTCCCTTGATCATCCTTACAGGCTTCGGTTCGGACTTTATAGCCTTGACTGGTTAACTTTACCCTTTGGTAAAATTTCCTTACCTCATTCCTGCAGTAATATCCCTCTAGTTTGCCGATCGCGCGCTTCTCATGCTCCTTCTTTTTTCTCCTGAGAAGCCGGTGTTCGTCTCTCCTCTTCTGCTCGTAGAGCTCCCGAGCAGCTGTTGTCCTTCTTTGCAGTGCCGCTTTGTATGCTTCTTGCTTGGCTGCATTCGCCTGCCGACACTCGTTGTCAAACCAGGGGTTTCGTTGTGGTGGCGGATTGAAACCCAGCACATCAGAGGCGGCATCTCTGATGGCTTTTTGGCAATGCTGCCACTGATCTTCAATACTTGATGTTGGCGGCGTAGGATTTCTTAAGAGGTTAAGGGAGACACGATCGGAAAAGGATTTGGCAATCTCTTGCGATTGTAGCCGGCTGACGTTAAACTTCCTCATAGTATTTCTTTGTCTTGGCGGTGTTCGGGATATCCGCAACCTTATCTTGGCTACAACAAGGTGGTGGTCCGAGTCAATGTTGGCGCCTCGGAACGTTCGAACATCTATAATACTGGAGGAGTGCCTTGCGTCGATCGCAATATGATCAATCTGATTGACGGTTGATTGATCAGGAGATCGCCATGTTCCTTTGTGGATATCGAGATGTGGGAATCTTGTACTGGCTACTACAACATTTCGCCCCGCAGCAAAGTCGATCAGCCTAAATCCGTTATCGGATGTGGTGTCGTGTAGGCTGTGCTTTCCGACCGTACTACCAAAGATGTTCTCTTTTCCAAGCTTTGCGTTAAAATCGCCAAGGACAATTTTAATGTCGTAGCTAGGGCATTGCTCATAAGTTTTGTCCAGGAGCTCATAGAACTTGTCTTTGGTGTCGTCATCTTTCTCCTCTGTGGGGGCATGTGCGCATATAAGGCTTATGTTGGCAAATTTTGCCTGGATGCGAATTGTCGTGAGGCGCTCGTTCACGGATCTGAACGATAAGACTTCTTGCCTAAGTCTGCCTCTAACGACAAATCCACATCCAAATAGGCGCTGTTTTTGCTGTTTGTAGCAGTCACCGTAATATATATCACAGTTTTTCAGCCTTCTTTTGCCCGGTCCATCCCATCGCACTTCTTGGATGGCGGTTATATCTGCTTTGCAGCAGTCTAGGGCTTCCGCTAATTGTTCGGCTGCACGTGGCCTATAAAGGGACCTTACATTCCACGTACAGATCCGAAGATCGTTGTCCGTATATCCTTTGCTGGGGTTGTCATCAGTAAAATCCTCCGTTTCCGAGGCTTGTTGTTGCTTCGCAACTATATATTTTCTTTATGTGGCCGGGCAGTTACCCCGACGGCACAACCCCCAACCTGGAGGGCCAGTTCCTTTTTTGTCACCCCTAGGACAAGAGGTCGCACTTATAAGTTTGGCAATTTGAGCTCGGGTGAACTACAACCAGTACCCGATGGCTACCACTTGGAGGTAAAATAAGCACAATTGGTGTGTAGAAAAAGTTACAACACTGGGCATGACGCCAGTCAGTGCCTACCCGATTCCCGCAACACCCAACCATCCAAGTCTACAGCAAGACACACATTTATGCGTTATATTTACGTTAACAAATCGCGATGGGAAAAGTATTTTCATGTTATCCACGCCAATCGAAGCCATAGTCCCAAGCCGAAACATAAGCTTTAAAGTTACAGTTCATTTTTAAAACATTACGCAAATCGAAACGATGCAAACCGGAACGACGCAAACCGGGCTATTGGTGTATGTATTTTTGCTTTATGCACGGTACTCATTGCCTTAGAAAACTCCATTTAAAGTTTTTTATTTGAGTCCCTTTTGACATTGTTTTTCGTTGAGACTACGAGCACCACCTTTATGCTGTACACTCACTTTTGATGCTGACTGTGGATTTCCGTGGGGAATAGGGAGCATAATTGTCTACGAGCCAAAGATTTCTGATAATACCAAGCGGGTACTGTTAATTACATTGTTATGTTGATCTGTACAACATGGTTAGGCCAGAAAATGTTTATTATGCTTACGTACTTGCTTACTGCCCATGCCAGTGGCTCCTGAAGGATCTGAGAATAAGCTGTACAGGGGTCCAAACACGGTGCTTCCAGTCATTAAGACGAAGTTGTTGTGGCTTCGAGATCAGTTCTTTCTGTTACAGATTCTTGCTTGGAATGGAAACCCCTCATTGATGTTGATGGCTATTAACAATGGATTCTTATCTTCTGACCAACATCTACATCGCTTTAGAGCTTATAGAGTTCGCTGTTATAGCATTTTTGTTCGAGAGAATATATTCAAACCGAGTTACATTTACATCAAACCGAAGCGGCAAAACCGATGAAGCGAACCGATTAAAAACCACCAACGGTTCAACTCGGTGTGAGCCTATGATGCTGAACCGAAACCAACCCGAAACAGGATGGAATTTGAAAATACAACACAATTTGCCCCATTCTATAATCCATATCGTTTTCTTTGGGTTCATCATCAAACCGACTTCGTCAACCCAAGTTACAACTCTGCTTCTATTCTAACCCGGGTTAACTCGGGTTGGCTTCCTTGCTATGGAAATCTTTGAATTGATCGACCACACGATGCATTCACACTATGATTTCAGTGATGATTCAAGTCATTCCGAATTCGATTTCTGTTTGAGTTTAAAAACTCTGGGGGACATTAATCCGCATTTAGGTTTTACAGGAGGTGGTGGAGTATAGTGGGGTGACCAATACGAAGCTCCGTTCATTATCGAAGCCTATTGCGACTCCAGCCGCAGTATAGGCCAGACCAAGTACAGTGCATTCTCGATTATCGCAACTAATAGAAACTGGGGTAGTTGCAATTATCGAATTTCTGTCTTTATGAAAATTTGCAATTACTGCGTCAATAACGATAAAAAATTAAGTTTGGCTGTTGCGAAAATCGAAGACTTGTGTGAATCGAGAGAAAATCAAGAATTATTTGCTCTCGAGTGAAATCGAGAGCAAAGAATGGGATGGGATACTTCATGACGCTTCAACATTCAAGCCCATCTTTGCATGGACAAACAGTATGCAATGCGAGGCTGTAATGGAAGTTCTTCAAAATTAAAAAATTCCAAAACTACTAGGCTCCTAACTCCTGTTATCCGATCCGACCGACTGATGCAACACAGCTGTAAATGTGTACCAACGAGTGGAGCTATTTCCTTAAGCACTAAATGATAACACCAGCTATCTTATCCTAGCCCACCCTAGATCAGTCTGACAAAAAAAAAATTGCTCAAAAGCCGAAATGCCCCAGGCCAAGCGTATACTCACATCTCTTCCTCCTAGCTTAGCCTGGAACCCTCCAAGAGTTGATACGGAAAATCTGAAAAAGTTGGTCGGAAGCTCTTTGGTTCCGACATTTGTTACTTTTCTAATACCAGCGGACATTAAATTAACATGAAAAATAATTAATCTTGGGAATATTAGTAACAATTTAAAGGATCGGCGCATGAATTATAGTCATTCCTCGTTGATTTTCGAAAGGAACTTCGGGGTGATTGTGAATAAAATTCTCCTTTGTTAGAGGGGAATTTTATTCACGGTTGCCATGTGCGCTTATTTCCATACTTCACCCTCGATTCTTACCTTCAACGTCAATTCAGCATCGAACACCTTCCAAACCATTTCATCAATTCGTTCTTTTAACACTTCAGATGATTTCATTAAAACATATTTAGATATTAGAATCCCGTGTCACATGTTTCCACGAGCCGCTTCCACAAAACCGCAGAGTTATTCTCACATAAAAATGGAGTCCTTAACCTTGTCCTTCGGTTGCGCATGCTAGAGGTTTTATGGACACATTCACATACCGCACTCGTACGAAGGTTCATGAGTTGATCAATAAAAACGAAATCAAATTTGCAGAGAGAAGTGGAGCAAGTCATTGATAATTCAAATGTTGGAAATTTTCCAGGGGAATTACCCCATCACGTGGTTGTATTATCGATTTTTGAAGTTACTGTTCATGTTGAAGTGCCACTCAGTCTCCACGTACACAGTAGAATGCGATTTCGGAAAGAACTCGCATGGATAAAATATAATGAGCATTCTTTAGATTTTGTAGGCAAGGCTAATATGGAACAGAGAGTGCGTGTAGTGTCCTTCGCCATCTCCTGCCCAGCAATAGAGGTGATTTACTGATTACGCATTCGTGACTGAAGCCGCCGCCATATGAACCGTATTTAGGGAAAATTTGAATCGCTTCTGTTGGTTTGTTGTTTTTCAATCTTCTTGGAGGGCGCTGTATGGCGCCAGACAGAAACCAAGATCATCCATATCTGCTGGGTGTCTTGTTCTGCCAGCGGAGGCAGAAATTAACAAAAACATTCAAGACAACGAAGTTCAAACATTTTCTGAATTTTTCACTAGACCTCTCCGTTGTAGCATACCACAAAATCTATTAATATGTCTAAGAGAACAACAAGAACTATTCGTGAGACCTACTAGCCTTATCAGCCTTAATGCGCCTGATGATGGTGATGTGCACAGATAAATTTCCAGACTGGACTGAATCAAGCAGGGACCAAAATAAACAACTTCCAGTAGAGTCACAGTCGATACTGAGAATTTCTAGGAATCACTTGTGAACTTAAGGACACAAATGCCGCTGGCAGTCACAATGCACCACTCAACTTGAACGACAGTAGCCAAACATGCTGTCGCCGAGTCCTTGGCAAGAAAAGAATTAAATGTGAGAGCATAGCTACGTTAGAATTATTTTACATGCTACCAATTTGAAAGAGATTAATTTAGGAAATTATTTCGGTTCATATTGGAGAGGTGAGAAAAACAAGCTGAACAGAATTGTCTGTACTCAGTCTTGGACCGTACATGTGAGGGAAGATGATTCCACAGGATGAATGAGAAAACTGCCTGCGCGATGTTAGATATGTATGAACGAAAGGTTTCAATGTGACATTACGACTCGATCGACAGAAAGTTAATTTTTCATACAGATAACTAGGCTGTTTACTATGAATGATTTTAAGGAGTAGGATGCCCACAATTCACATCCAAGAAGCAACGTCGCATGTTGGTCCGAGACATGATCGAAAGTTCGCGTTGATTGATTTTAACAATTTTTGCTGAGAGAAGTCAGAAAATTATTCACAGCCATACGTTACGACAGGGACTGTGAGTGCTTTGGCGTGCTCTAATTTTACATTTATTGGGAGTATACATTTGCTAATTGACAAACCTTTAAGAGACGCATATACCTTTGACACCACATGGTCTATATGGTCATGTTAGTCCATGTTAGTTCGCTGTTACACGTTATACCAAGATTCTTAACACAGGAACTGAGTTTAATTCTATATGGGGGAAGTTTGAAAGGGAGTGGACGGTGTTTTGAAAATGGATTGACTTTGGTTTTGTCAGGATTAAGCATGAGAGCGTGTTCGTCAGTCCACTTCGTAATTCTGCTCAAATCCTCGTTTAATTTTGCAACTGAATCTTCAACCATGCCAAGCGTAAGAGATTTGAACATCATCTGCACATATATGAAATTTGCAATAATACAGCACTTCAGGAAGATCATTAATGAACATTGAGAACAACAACGGAGCGAGAATGGAACCTTGCGGTACCCCGATGTAATAACAATACAGCTTGAACACGGTTAGTGAGATGCGAGAAGATTAGCTTATTAGTGGGAGGACAGTTTCTGACAAAGTATTGACGGGTTAGCACTGACGAATGCTTTCGGAAAGTCAAGTAAAGGAAGTAAGGGCCTTTATCTTTGTCAATAGCTTTTCGTATGTCGTAGTTTACTTTAAGCAAGGCCGTAACACAGCTGTGTCCCTTCTGGATTTAAAAGATTGTGTCCCTCAATGTAATCTTTAAGCTCTTGATTGATAATAGATTCAAACACTTTCGACAAAAACGGAAGGATTGCAATTAGATTATATGCAAGTGTGTTTGTTTCCTTTGGAACAGGGACAATCTCACATCTCTCTGTGAAGATCTTGCAAGTCTCTAACCCTAGAGAGACGATCTTCCACACCTCTGTAAACTGGCCAGCATACACGGAGTCGTCTCGGAAATGTTTACGGAAGGCGGGAGCGGCTAAAGTGGGTCACTCCTACCAATAGCTGCTGCCTTGGGCTCAAGGGACGACCCGAAAAGAGAGAACTAAGCAGACGTTAAACAAAATAGTCCTGCCTTACGACTAGGGCTGTCGTTTCAAATTTTCTCTGAGGAGTATTTGAAAGGTATAGAGGGAAGTGTTTCTCCTCGAAGGGAGTACACAATAATAAAACAGTTTCTCATATACAGCAAAACTACTTTATTAAAACAACGTCTATAAGAATATAATATTTGAACTTCATTTAATTAATTTAAAATTGACTTTTAATCATTAAAAAGTTCAAGAAAGTTTCAAAATATTTATTTGAAACTTCATTTATGATAATTAACGTAAAGTGTGAAGGTGCCCATTGCGAAGCGTGTTTGAAAGAGATTACACAATTTCTAGTTTTAGTCTTAATGAAAAAGAGTAGTGAAAATATGCGTTTAGCATTTGCACTAGTGTGAGGTAATGAAATTATTGAACTTATAAATTTGTTCAACTCTTCAAACATATGCGAATACATTGCACCAAACCGCCTCCAAGCTGCATTCTCTGTTGAAAGAATCATTATTCGTATGTTACTAAAAGCCCGTCCAGCTTCTCAACTCTATCATCTGTTATGAGATTTGGGAAAAACTTTATGAGAGGAACCAGAGAATCATGTTTGGTTTTCGGTCTATAATGTTTAATCGAAATCGATACTAGAGCTGATTTCTTGGCTTGGTTTAAAGCAATAGATTCACTTTAGAACGTAGTATGTAGGTTTTTTCTTTTTTGAGGTCTTATATTAGAGATGAAGTTATGCTAGAAGCTAAATATCCAGGAACGTGTCAAGAAGGCCTACGCGTCTGTATACTTCTGCAAAAGTGCCATTGGGTGCAAATGGGGATTCCGAATGGTTTACTGGCTATTTACATCAGTAGTCAGACCCATACTGATGTATGGCGTCGCAACTTGGTGGACCACACTCAATAAGAAAATCAACATCACACCAGTCGCTAGAGTGCAGGGGATGAGGGCGTATGCATTAGTGGGGCGTTGAAGACTACCTCCTTCGAAGCACTAAGCATACTCCTTAACCTGCCACCGATAGAACAGACAGCGGTCAACGATCGCTGAACAGCTGGAAAGAACTTCAGTGTGGACATTCAACGTTCCTACGCTGGTATAGCTCTATACCCACAGATATGGATCTCACTACACTATATCTAAACTCCTCTTCGAAAAAAATGTCTCAACCAGCGTACCACCCAGATCTTACTGGGAGTCTGATAGCCAGACGTTGGACGGTCTAGATGGATGCAGGTGTGGGAGCTGGCGTCTATTTCAATGATCTGAACATCCAGCTCTCTCTACGTTTATCACATCACTGTAGCGTCTTTCAAGCTGAAACTATTTCGATTAAGGAAGCTCTGTCTTGGCTAGAAAACAATGTAATATCAACCACAGATATCGTCATCTGTTCCGACTGCCAGGCAGCGATCAAATCTCTGGACTCTGTCACTTTCAACTCCAAGACTTCCCTTAATTGAAGCCTATCTTTTAATGGGATGGCCAAGTACTTTAACATCCACCTTATATGGGTGACGGGATACCGTGACATTCAACAGAATTGCAAAGCGGACGAACTCGCTAGAAAGGGTAAAAACTCTGTACCCTTTCCGGGTGGAGACCCACCCTCCATGCCAGTCGCTACTATAGAACTTGAAACGTTTGCTCAAACAAACCGCTAATGGACATCAGGCACAGGGTGCCTCATCACCAAAATACTCTGGCCTATGATCGATCCCAAACGATCGCTTAGCTTGATCAGATTAAGCTGGCCAAATCTCAGATCTCTTATTGGCGTTCGTACAAGGCATTGTGTCGGAACTCAAACCTTTAGACTAGGACTTCCTTAAAAGCGATTTTTGTAGAAGCTGCAGGAACGAGGACGAAAAAGAAGCCATTCAACACTTGCTATGCAGCTTCAACTCTCTCTATACTTGGCCTAAGTGTGTCTGTTGTCCTTTGCGCTGCAGTCAACCGCTTCAACCTAACCTAATCTATGTACGTTTTTTCATCTCTTTGTTAGAAAAGCAAAGAGACAGTTCATTGCTCCAATGTTCTATTGACTTCATGCTCTTAGTGGATAAAGTTTTCAAGATCTTGTGGAATTTTACATCAAACTTCTTTTGAAACTCCTTTAACTCATTTAGTCGTTTTGTAGTAAACCTGATATGCGTCATATTGCGCCTGGCCATCATTTTCAGACGTAATCTAAGCCGCACTGTCTGGGCAATAGGGAACCAATCTTATCAGCAGTTCTCTCTCAATTTGGCAATATGCACGCGATCACATGGTTATGCTTTCCTGGACTTTTGGCAAGCGAGACTTCGAGAATAGAATAGAGAACACTACCGTCCGCGAACAATAATCAACAATAAATGTTCTGTTTTATTACTACAGTTTACAACTATGTTAAAAATAGGAATAAATATTTTTGAGCTAGTACCATCATTTTTTGCAGGAGCATTTGCTTGCAGTTACTCAGTGACTAGAGCACACATACATTCGATTTCGCAGTTATTCGGGATGATCTGTTGGAACAAAGTTTCCATCCACTTCTATTCCCCACGATCACTGATGCATTATCAGGGGTGTATCCAATTATGTTGGATATCGAGATATCAAGCGAAATAAAGTAGGTGTCGTTCGTATCAGAGCCGTTGAGCTGTGGAGTTAAATTAATGCGAAAAATCGATCGTCGACTTTTTGTCGAACAAACTCAAAATATTGGGTATATAACTTAGTCCGTTTTTTTTTTCAAAATTTGAACCTTTATTTAAGAAAAACATATACAATAGTAGTATTCAAAGTATTGCCCATCTGAAGCTATGACTTTTTCTCAATTTGTGAGTCCCATCCCAAAAGAACTGCGCCGGCTTGGCAGCCAAGAATGAATCAAGCCAATTTTTGATATTCTGCTCTGATGTGAACCGTATTTCAGTGAGGGCGTTCTGCGTCGACCGGAACAAATGGTAGTCAGAAGAGGCAAGGTCTGGGCTATAAGGCGGGTGGGGTAAAACTTGCCATCCACTGTTTTCTAAATAGTTCTTAACCGGATAACAACGTGGGGCCGAGCGTTGTCATGATGGAAAATTATTGCCTCGTGTCTGGTCACATATTCCGGGCGTTTTTCGGCTACTGCTCTCTTCAAACGGATGAATTGTGTTCGGTGGCATTTTGGTTTCACCCAGTTTTCATAGCTCATAATACAGCACACTCTTCTGATCCCAGCAAATACAGAGCATTGCCTTCGCGCCATGGATATTCGGCTTTGACGTAGATTTGGCTGGTTGGCCAAGCCAAAGCACGTTCGCTCAGCTAGCATATGTTCACCATAAACTTTCACCAAAATATGACGTTTTCTTCATATTAAAATAATGAAGAAGAATTTCGGCAGCAGTTTTTTTTCATATTAAGGTAATGAAGAACAACTCCCCGCAAAAACAAATTTTCAAGTTCGACGTGAGTAAAAGATTGAGTGAAAAAAAAAGATTGTTGTTTACGTTTCAAATGAATGACATATACTGAAGTAACGTATAATGACAGTAGCTTTCCAACTCATGTTCCAATGGAATATACATGGCTTGTGCATGGTTTCATCAAATATCAACGAAAACTTTTTTTAAAATTTGTGAAATTGAGCGTCAACACACTGCGTTTGCTGTTTGTGCAGCTCTTGTTTTACCGCATTTCAAGCCATTCACTATTTCTGAAGTTATAGCGATGGATTGAATTGAAAATATGAGTTATTAAAATAAACTGAAGACTATTTTCTAAGACAAACATAATTATATTCAATTCAGCGGTCTTTATTTGTTTAATTGCAAATGCTTTCGACGGGAGTGTTCTCAAGCAGAGGGCAGTACGTGGGTACAATGAAGTCGAGAGTAGTGCAAATACTCCCTTAGTAGTAATTCCGCCAGACCTGCTTACGACCAGAGGAGGATAGATATATCGGCTATTTTTGCCCTTTGTCCCCACCGGGGATGTAGTGGTGTTCCCTTGTATTTCACACATACTTTTACACAGACCATGGAACCATGGATTTTAGTGGGAATGTCGCAGATTCGTGGATTTTTGTGAGAAGAAATGTGATAGATTGCCGAATTTGCCCATGATCCATGCATTGTTGTGACTAGGGTGTGAAAGTTGACTCGTATTCTCAAGAGCATATACTTATATGTATTGTTCTATGGAATTTCGTGAATAAAAATGTAACGCAATGCCCACTGAACTGGAACTATTTGACCTCAATTTAATTCTTAGATTGTACACCTACAGCCTACCTGACAAACTGTCCCAAAAGTTAGTTCCACCCCTAATGAGCAAAGAAACTTATTCTTAAGCGATTCATGCAAACGCTTCAATAATATCGTTGTTACTAGTTACCAGGCCCATGATTCATGTGAATGCATTTTATATGCATTATTCATATACAAAAATACATACACTATGTAGTGCATTCATTAATTTTGTCCTTGTATCTCAGATTACAACTTGCTCAAATGAGAGCATATGAGAGCTAAATTAAAAATAAGTTTAATCGACTTCAGGAACATAAGCTTTGTTCGTTCGTTTACCCTCCATACTGTGTTGAAATGTAACTCCAAAATTGGAAATAACGTTCAAATAGTGAGCGATTTTTCAAATAAGATAAACTCTAATTCATCCCTCTACTAGGTTGGGAAAGGGTATCAGCCGTTCGCCAGCTGATCTCACACTGTATTCACACAAAAAGCGTACAAAAAAAGGCTGTCAGATGAAATCAAGGGGCAAGAGAGGTAGAAGATGGATATCTCTATTCCCCCATTATCTCTTCTTACGACGCGCGCAGAGGTGCCAATAGATACGATGTACTTGCCTCTTTAGAGAGAAAATTACGTCAGCATTTGTTTGCGTTGATGGCTTCTAAAAGAAAAGAATCATAAGTCAGAAGTATTCATAAGACACAAGTCTAGATAGGCGTGTCGCAGAGAGTCATGCCTGGTATGAGGCTGTCGTGTTATGATATACAGTCAATCACAAAAGTAAGTGCACAGCATAACGGCGCCCAAGCTAAATCTAATCTTGAACACAGTTTTCTAAGGTAATTTGTAATGTGCATGAAGCGAGAAAAAAGTGTCAGGATATCTTAAAAACAATACGCATAACGAGCCATAAACAAAAAATGAGGCAAATTTCTCATCACAGACCACGCATGTAAATCACGTGAAGGGATCTGCCATAATACATGGACTTAGGGCTGCATGTAGCGTGGTCAATTTAGTATCCACTTATCAAAAAATGGAAGTGTTTGGTTATTTGAACTATCCAGAGAGTAACTTGCGCTAAAAGCGTTTGCAAGCAAAGCTTAGAAGGTCGTTTATCGGTGATCTAAATTTCGTTACGTTTTTGATTTACGTCGCCCAGAATGCAGTTCGAAGATAAACTCTTCAATAAAACCAACAATCAATCACAATTATATTTAATATTTTTATTTTCATTAATTTTCATCCAACATTTTATAGTATTTGTATCATTTAACAATTTCATTGTGTAACTCGAAGTTAAGTTGATATAAGAGTTTTTACATATTTGTTACATATATATATATTTTTTTTTGTTTAATTCTTGGGGCTCATAAGAATTAGTTTTTTTTTTTAAATTTTATATATTGTAATTTTTCATTTTGTCATGTTGCATAGAATTTCTTTAGCTACGCTAATTAATTTTTCACAAAAGAAAGAATAACCGACACAGCTCTTGAGTTTAATTACCATTTTTAAGTACTTTTTTTTATTTAAATTATTCCACAACACGCTTACCACATAAATCTGTTATACAAAGTTCACATTAAATTTAGTATTTATCACTTAAATAGTTGGCACAATAAAAAAATGTTTTGTTTCTGTTTTACTATCCTTAGCATGTTCATACTTAATTATTTACTTTTATTTATTTTGTAGTTCAAAGGTAATCTATTATAAACATGTTTAAACATTTAGAATAACATTTTAAGTAATTCTATGTTACGTGTTGAATATTATAACAACAGCTGTAGCTGGACTTATACATACACATATTACTTAATTTTTTTATTCATAATACGGTATATGCACGTAACAAATAAGGGTTTGAAAAATGTTTAGCTTTAAGATATTTTTAACGAACAATAAATTCTATTATACTTCATCATGCGCACAATCTACACATTATATTTATAATTCTTTATACAAAATGTTTTTTTAGTTTTAGTTTTAGCAAATTTTTGAAAATGTAAAAAAATATTGATTTTTGTTTTTGTTTCGTTCACTTTATTTTTTGTTCTTTTTTTCATCGTAAAAAATGTCTACCAAGAGACGCCATTATCGCAAAAATATTTATTAAGAAAGTTTTTGTTGTTGTTTTCTTTTAATTTGTTTGTTTGTCGGATACAGAAGAGGGAGTTACCGACGCATACATGTCTCAAAAATCAGCCTGTTTGAGGGTGGATGATGGAGACGATTCCGCCTACACACGCTGCTCCTTCAGTCGCCCTCAAACCAAACCATGAACAAAGGATGTTGGAAAAAATGTCGCTCGCAAACTAAAACCACCACTCTTCTTACAGTTCAACGAACATGTTCTCTCGAAAGTCGAGTTCGGGATGAGAGTGCTGGGGTTGGTAGTCCCGTGACTTGAGGGAGCTCCGGCCAGAGGACGAGATGCTCGAGGTGCGTCCACTGCTTCTGCGCATTCTACTCTCTATCACAGACATCTTGCTCAGCGGTTGGGTGGGATCTAGTTCACCGAATGCTCCTGCCATGAGATCGCCATTAAGGGAATTGAAGCTGTCCCTCTTGGATCGGTTCGAATGGTTGCTGTGATGAGAGCTCTTCCTGCTCAGCCTTCGCGAGTGATGGTGGTAGTACGACGTGGTGCCGGAATTCGATGTCGGTGGTGGTTGGTACTCGTCGTTAAAAAAGTCGCTCGCTCCGACCTCTTCACTGTCAGCAACCTTGTCAACGGCACCTTTATTGGCGATGACGCCATCCTCACCAAGTGGCTGCAGTGGTGTAGATGGGACCGACGGTCCTCCAGCTCCCACCTTCTCGTACGAGTAGGCGTCAGTTTTCGGTTTCGGAGACTTGCAGATCTTATCCAAATCCGGCAGACGTCGTCGAAAGCTTTCGCCACGTCGCTCACGCTCAATTGTGTCTTGAATGTCCATACTGCGTTCACGCTCCAACAAATCAATGATTTCCAAATCACGTTCCAATGTGCTAGACGAATCCATCCTCGAGAACGAACCACAGTCAGAGAAGGACGCGTCCTTGTGGCGTATGTGATGTGGGACGCCGTTCACGCTCTCCCACTTCTTCTCGAAATAAATATCCTTGTCAGCGGAGCTTACCATGCCACTGACGATGGATGACGTTTCACCGTCGTAGCCACTACCTGCGTCGTTAATACTGCTGTTATTGCAATATGTGCTTGCAGTGATGTTGGAGCACGAGTTGTTCACTGAATCGATGGAATTCTTTCCCCTTCGGCCACCAGCTGCCGGTCGGAGGCCATTCATTGTCTTGTGGTTGGGTGCCTTAGAGTGTGTTCCGCTTCCATGGCCATTGGAACGTCCACCTGCGGATGCGGATGTCTTTTTGGAACCATCGCCGATGACATTGATTTTAATGGCTCCTTGCGTGAGAGTGGTATCCCTAGATCCCATCGATGATGTGTTGCTGCGATGATGTTTCTGTTTCGACTCACCTCCGAGAATGCCACTTCCGCCATTTTGAATTATTGTTGTTGTTTGAGTGGTTGTTGTTACGTCGTCCTTCTCGATGGACTCCTCTCGGCTATCTTGGCGGGATTTCTTCAAACGTTTTGTCGATAAGCGGAAGTATCCACGTAGACGTTCCTTTTCCGTGCTGTGAATGAGAAAATAATTTTTTAATCCAATGTATGATTATTGAAATATTTTTGATGATCTTAAGAAAGCATGAGCGCATGTGTTGCTAAGTCTGTGCTGGGAGAATGTGGTTGATTTTTTGTGGCTTGTAGTAGGGTTGAGAGTAATCAGCCAATGGAGCCCATATCTTAGAAAAGCTGATGCAGAGAAAGTCTGGATGAACGTTTCTATGGACATGAGCAGCGAACGTCCTAGATGCTCAGGGCGTTCATGCGCTCATCCAGTATGACGGCTGAGTTAATAACACACAGCAATACAAGAAAAAAGGTGCTGCTTTGGAAGAGTAGACCGCCTCAGGTAAGCGGACAGACCAACGACGAAGCAGCGCGTAAGGAACTACAATTTGTAGTCGAAGAGTCGCTCAGCAACTGAATGAATCCTTACGTAGCACAAGTCAAAACAATTCCTTCCACCCTCGTTGCCCCATAAAGGTCGGTAACAAACTCTTATCGAGAACTTCAATGTCAAAAAAGATTTTAGGCAAGGTGACGACAACACAAGAGGCATGACCTTCCAATAGTCCGTACAATTGCTGGCATGCTTGGACGACATTGAGCTGATGGGTCGAATACAGCGAATGAAGCAATTGGTGACATTGAAACGGTGAACGAGGCTAAAAGTAAGTCATCGAGGAATGACGCACAACTTTGACGACATGACCAGAACGTCACCATAGACAGCTATAACTTTGAGGTAGTGAAGGACTACCTCGAACAAAATTAGTACCGAAATCAAACGCAATTGAGTAATAAGCCATCTCTCGAAGGGCCAAACTGATGAGACCTTGATCATCTCCGTCGTTGTGTACGGCGCTCAAGCATGGAAAATCTCAAAAGCGGATGAGGTGGTGCTTCGTCTCTTCGAGAGGAAAGTTCTGGGTGCAGTCTTCGGTCCTGCATGCGTTGACAGGTTTCTGGTTAAGCAAATTCAACTACGAACAGCGACATGAGTCTAATGAGGCGTCTACGGATTCAACCCCTAAGATGGCTATGCCATGTTGGGCGAATGCACAACACTGCTGCAGCCCGAAGAGTACTCTATTCCGAACCAGTGGGAAAAAGCAAATGGATCGGCTACAGAACCGATGGCGCACACAAGTGAAGAAGGACCTCAATAACTTGATGTGCGAAATTGGAGGGAGCTGGCTAAAAGATCGTGCCAGTTGGAGAGGCATGCTGGTCGAGGCCCAGGTTCATCCCGGACTGAAGCCTCATACTTATGTGTATACGGAACCTGTCAACGATGCTAAAGATTCCATCAACATACTACTAAATATTACCACTTTGACTGCCCCTACGGAATCTCTTTACTGGACGTAGCATAACTCAGTAAAAACTTCGTCTAAGTGTTTGGTGACTCCAGCCTCCATTCCGAGATACAGGAGAGCGAGGGAGAGAGAGATAGAGAATGTCAAACATCCAAAGAATCATTAAGGCGGTAGATACGGCCAGCATTGGCACTCTCTCATTGCCTATAGGAAACTCATGGTATGATGGCGATTGTGGGAATAATTGGTCTATAATTTAACCATGAATCGTCTTACAAACGAACAACGCTTGCAAATTATTGAATTTTATTATGAAAATGCGTGCTCTGTTAAGAAAGTTCATCGCGCGCTTCTTGCAAGAGCTTGACTTGAATGACATGTGGTTTCAACAAGACGGAGCCACATGCCACACAGCACGCGCAACAATGGACTTATTGAGAGGCGAATTCGGTCAATTGGCCGCCTAGATCGTGCGATTTAACGCCTTTAGACTATTTTTTGTGGGGCTGTGTTACAGCTCATGTCTATACAGACAAGCCCGCATTGGAAATTGATGCATTGGAAGACAACATTGAAGCATTTTTCCGTGAGATACCGGCCGAAATGTTGGAAAGAGTATACCAAAATTGGACTAAGCGGATGGACCATTTGAGGCGCAGTCAAGGTCAATATTTGCATGAAATAATCTTCAAACATTAAATTATATGGACCGTACTATCGATTCAATTAAAGATTTCAGGAATTTTTCTGAATTTTATGTGTTTTTTTTTGAAAAACTTTGCTATAGCTTTTAAAAAATCACCCTTTATTATGTTCGTATTTTTTGTAAACAGCTCGAAGCTCTGCCTTTTCCAAAAATGTATAACGCCATATAAATCCGAATGAAAGGTTTCCAGGAAACGCTTTTTGCTTGTACGAGTAATTCAGTCAATATTCTGACCCATGATGCACAGAATACAAGGTATCATATCAGAAATGAAGTATGATAGAGATGCCCTTAAAATTCTGTGCAACCATTTTTCATATCGCTTTTTAAAGCCGAATTGACCAATCAGAACGAAATTCACGTTTCAATAAGCGTCAAAAATGCATGAATAAATGTCAAAAATCCTCTCAAATTCGTCGATGGGCTAGGGGCAATCGGCTGTGAAGTTGGCCATCTCCACAGTACTTAATTTCAGATAAAGAATATGAATTTGTCAAATCGTTTGACGTCACGTGTATCCCTCGGTGATTTAATACTGAAATTCAATTTTCGCGCAAAGATTTTATAATTTGATGTATTTATAGATGTGGAAGTGTTTTGATTTAATATGTTTTATTTAGTTTTCTTTTTGTGCTTGGAAGTTATTTCCGGAAATCGGTATATTTTGAATTCTTATTCTAAAGTATATTTTACATCTAAAAAAAGTTTTAAAAATTTGAGGGCTTAGAGTGGAATTTAAACATATTTTAAACATACTAGTTATATAATTTGTACGCAGTGTTAGTGCACAACCTTTTCAATTGCATTTATTAAATACCTTATCTAAGTTTTCTAACTCTGTCACAAGCCTTTTATTCGCCCTTCTTCTGTTATTACGTTCGTCCGGGTCAGATCAGTGGCTTCTTTGTCTATACTTTCCGCGTATGTGTCCAAAAGATTGCCCACTTTTTATTTGAAACGATTTAAGAGGTACCCAGCTTGGAGGTACCCAGCTTGGAGTTATCTAGCCGTCGTATTGAATATCATCCACTTCATCTAGTGCAACATCTATGCTATCATCTTCAGCTGGTATGTGGTCCTCATCAGCTTTCGGACCACTTGCGTGTATGGCTGTACATTTGGACATATCATCTAACGTCAATTTTATCCTCCCTCCTCCTTAACTTAGTTTCCTCATTTATGGGGCGGAAAATGTGCTGTTCGTTGTACTGCACTTTTGTTGGAGTTTAAAGTCAATTTAAGGACTTTTGCGTGCAGTACTTCATTCTCATTTTAAAGAAAGTCAATTTGTTGCCAACTGAGGCCGCCCGAGTCATGTACACTTTTTAATATTTATTATTTTTTATCTTGATTCCGTGTTGCACGTTTGGCGATCGGAGCCAGTAGGAATAATCCAAGTAGCATTTTTTCCAACTGGACCTTGCAACTCTGTGTGTTCCTATCCCCTGTTGCGCTGTTAAGTGCAGTTTACGTGCTCAAACATTAACCGCTACATATAAGGTTGTTTACAGGCCATGGTTGATGAAGCTTTCGAAGGTACCGTTTGATGGGTTATGGTAAGTCGCTGTTCCTGGATAAGCCGATGCCCGATGATAAGCGGGTTCCTGAATACATACAAAGTTGAGTGACAGAGTGGCACGTAACTTCAGCGTCCAAGGGGGCGCACCCTGGTGCAGAGGGACCTCAATCAGATTGGCGTGCGATACTGAAGGCATCGGCCGTAACGTTGTGGGTATGTGCGTAGACCCATACTCCACTGAAACTCCCTGCCTGAGATTGATTCTCTGGCGGTACGACAAAAAAAAAAAAATGTTTCACGGCTCTACCTTTTTCGAGTCACTGACAATGCTCAAAGAGTAATAACTGTCTAGAAAAAAGCTCCTCAAGCTTGGCCGTCCGGAGTTGGTATACAACTGTAGGTTCCTTCCACTCGTGAAAGAACAATAACACGCACAGCACGAGTGGTTACTGAGAAGCTAGGCCCTGGCCATCTACGGGCTGTAGCGCAACCCATATATTATTATAGAAACTCCTGAAGATGTGTACAATAATATCAACTGTCAAGTTGATTTTGATTCTTTCTTCATGACAGAGCATGAAGTTTTAGGTGGTTTAACTCACCTGGATTACAGTAAAGGTGCTTTTGTTATCTAATTGTGCTCTTAAAAGTTTCAGAAGTAATTTTAAATAAATCGCTTAACGGTGGTGTTTTCCTTCACGAGTCGAAAGTGTCTTCTATACGTCCTATTTACAATAGTGGCTTTAAACATTTGATTAATAATTACAGACCAGTAGCTAAGCTCTCGGTGGTTCCAAAAATATTTAAAAAAATTAATTTGCGGTAGACTCAAATGATTGCATCAAGGCAGCATGGATTTTGCCGCGGCAGATCCACTGGAACTAATTTGTGCCCTTTTAGAAATCATTGTCTGTGTTCTTTCAAGAATAAAATGTAGGTTGACGTCTTGTACACAGATTTCAATAAGGCTGTCGAACGAAGTGATGATTATCAAACAGGGAGGTGGTAGACTGTGGTGAAAAAGTACAAATACCTTGGAGTGTCGCCATTATGTGTCAAGACACTGAAGCTGCATATAGATTATGTATTGAAAGTTCTTCAGATGCCTGATGAAAACCAGACAAAGAAGAAATCTTTGGCTTAGGAAACTGGAAGAGCTTGCAGGTTACTGTGGGATGCAATTCCATTTCACGACGACTAACCTCAGGTTATTAAAAGTTATGCTCTACGAACTTATCTCCAAAGTAGACGAACAATATACAAAGGATTGTATTAATATGGCTACATCCTCCATACATCGATCAACATACAGTTGCCTCAACCATAATTTATGTGAACGAAATTATTTCAATAACAGTAACAGTCAAGAACTCATATCTACTATTTTCAAGATGAGAGGAGAACTCGGTAATTTAAAATATATCCCACATCGTCCCGATTAGTCGATCTACTGCAGTATTTGCCACCTATCAGAGAGAGAAGATATAGTGCATTTTATTGGTAGATGTCCAGTCATTAAGGAATTGCACAGATTTTATCTAGGCAGTGATATTAAATCGGTATTTCAGGTCAGACATCTTTTAAATTGCGATTGTGATATAAAACTGCTTCTAAACTATTATTAAAAGTCAATCAAATATAGAAAAAATATTATAAACGAAGAGTTTTAAAATTCATAAGCGAAAGCTACATATGGTATATACATGTATATTAACTAGTTATATGTACCTTATAGTTATTCTATTACAAACTTATTTCCTACCCCTTCGGGTAGGCGCAAGAATATACCCGAGGTAAGGCATGCCTGTCGTAAGAGGCGACTAAAAGCCACCGTTTGTTTTAGGATAAGCAAAAAAAAAAAAAAAATATGCAATGAATAAAAACAAAGGAATTAGTACCCCAGGTGGAAAGCCAGTCGCACTGCAAAATCCACACTCTTCGGAGTCAGGCTCTACGGATTCTGGGGAGAGACAATTATTGCATTTGGATCCTTTAAAAAAATGTTCAAGGGTAAATAGATCACCACCAGCAGGATCTAATATTATAAACAAGCGCGCATCAACGCCAATGAAAACTACTGCGTCTAAAACGCAAGTAACTTTAACTTTAACATCAACAAATTTACATTCTTCTACACACGAAGAACAGGCCCTAGCGAGGTTCGAAAGTCTCGAAAAGTAAAATACGGAATTAAGGACTAGATTCGCTGATATGGAAGATCTCTGTACAGAACTAAGAAATGAACTTAGTCAATTAAGGGCAGATAAAATTGAAAATCAAAAAAAAAAAAACCCAGTTCGAACGAATCAAAAAAAGTTGAGTATTATACGGATGAGGAAGAACTCGCTCGTGAAACCAACTGGATGACAGAAAGGCGACCGGGCAAAAAACGAAAGGCCGGTTCCTCGCCGGAGGTAATAAAGAAGACAGAAAATGTACGTCTTACTGGTAACTACGAAACTAAGTTACCAAAAGAACGGGCACCCCCGCCAATTAACGTACTCGGAATACCAGTGTACAATAAGTTACACTCTATTCTAAAGTCAACAATCCAATCTGAGTATAAAGTAACTGTGCTCAGCAACAATGCATGTAAGATAAATGCCAAGGACTCTGACAGCTATAGATTACTCTCCCAAAAATTCAATGCGCAAAAAATCCAGTGGTACACGTATGAAAATAAGTCCGACCGACTTCGTGTCATAGCTAGAGGACTTCATGCGTCTTGTCCAAAAGAATATATTATTGAGGACTTGAAACATAAAGGCCTAAAAATAGTAGACGCTGCTAATCTATTATCCAGAAGGAAACAACTGACAAATGGATCCGAAACTGTGACACGTGTCGGCTTACCCCTTTTCATGCTAAGCTGCGACAAATGTGAAAGCATAGACAAAATTTATGGATTAAAAACAATTCTAGATGTGACTGTTAAAATAGAAGCCTTACGCAAAAATACGAATTCAATACCACAATGCAAACGTTGTCAGGGATTCAACCACACTCAAAAGTATTGTCAGGAAGATCCGCGATGTGGCAAATGCGCCGGCGGACATCTGTCGACGGATTGTAACGAAAGTAAGACTTCACGAGCTACTTGCATTAACTGTAAAGGAAATCATCCGACTAACTATCGTGGCTGCGAAGTAGCAAGAGAGCTTCATAAAAGACGAAATGAAATCAAATCGAAACTCCGTCAACCACCAAAATCGGCAACAAAGGACGTAGTCCTAAAAACCGTGCCGAAACCAACTGTGACTCGAACTAAAACTGCTGAAATAAAAGGGCAGACTCAACCTGCGTCTTCAATAACTCAAAAAATGAAATCAGCTAATGTGAAATCATCACACGTCGGAGCAAAAACCTTCACCCAAACAGTAGCATCTACAAGTGGAAAAAGCTGCGAAGAACAATCAACTCCCGCTACAAATATATTTAATATTATTATAGAGAAACTTGAAGAACAAACCAGAACGAACAAACTTATTTTCGAAAGGCTAATCGACCTCGAAAATAAGATTAACAGCAAGCGTACCTTAACATGAATATGTCAATTAAAATTTTAAATTGGAATGCGAATGGTCTGCTACAAATTGACGAGCTAGAATTATATATTAGAGAAAAAGATATCGATATTTGTCTGATCTCTGAGACACACTTGACTAAGCAATCGTGTGTAAACTTAAAAGGGTACTGTGGTTACCATGCCTGCCATCCGTCCGAACGGGCAAGAGGCGGTTCATCCCTGTTTATACACGACAATATAGATCATTTAGTAGGGATAAGTATAGAATCTGATCCTATACAATTTAATACGGTTTGTGTAAAAAATAAACATTACTCATTTAACGTCGCGTCCATTTACTGCCCTCCGCGTAGTATAATTGATCAAAGCGAGCTCGAGCGAATTTTCCACACTCTAGGCCCAAATTTCGTAATTTAATGCGAAACACATAATGTTCAAATACCCTTCGGTAATGAAGCGAAATACCTCGGAATGACTCTCGATGTAAAGCTTAAGTGGAAGGAGCGTGTCAAAAAGAAACGTGAAGAGCTCCAATTAAGATACAAAGACATGTACTGGCTTATTGGAAAATATTCCAAGCTAAGTATTGACAACAAATTGCTTATATACAAGCAAGTGCTAAAACCCGTCTGGACGTATGGTATACAACTATGGGGTTGTACCAAAGAAAGTAATAGAAACATACTACAAACATTTCAAAATAAAGGACTAAGGGCCATCGTCAACGCACCCTGGTATATACGAAACAGCGACATCCACAGCGATCTTGGAATTCGGTGGGAACGGTCCCCATAGTGTCTTTTGAAGATTTTCAACTAACCTCGCAAAAAAAAAAAAAATATATTTATGTCAATCAGGCAGACGGCAAAAGCCATGCTCGTATGATTTATGTAAGAAAAACAAAACCGCAACTTGTAATGATGAATATGTACAATAAATTTCTATCTATCTATCTATCTAATAAATAAACACGTAAATTCATTAAACATGTCAATGACCGTCACGGACCGTAATATCAAAAGCGCGAGCACAAATTTCTGAGTAGAGCTGCTTCTACCAACACGGGCTTTTGACAGTTGTGAAACGTATTTGTGTACGTAAATATTTTCTGTAGAGATTTTATGCGAAATAATTTCATTCTTTTTCTGGTTACTGTATTGTGATTTGGAAACCTGAAATTGCCGTAAACTCAATAAAATGCGTATATAATATTTAAAATAATAAATAAAATCCCTCACAGAGGGAAACGAAAAAGAACACGTGCTTAATTTGTATTCGTCGCTTCTTCAATTCGGTGACAGATTGCAGGATTATCTGTATTCGTCGATTCTCCCACACACTCACACAGATGCGGTCATTGCTTTTCTACAATTTAAACCAGAAACGAAGCCATACTTTTACATCTCTAGCCCCTTAAAATTTTCGACAGACATATGTTCGGTTCGGATGAGGGACTTCATCCTCACTTACCCTCAACTCTCCGAATGTGAAACAATCCTCGGCGACGTAGAATCTGCCCTAGCAACCGCTGCTACTTCGATTTGTCTAAACGACTGGGCTCAAAACTCCTGACTCAAATTACCAAATGCCCTACAAAACTCTTATTTTGCCAGTCCCTCTATATGAAGACGGAAACTGGGCGATAAGCAAAATTGCAGAGCTTATTCTTGCTTATTTTTCGTGACTTCGAAAGAATACATTCCGCCATTCATAAATGTGACTGAAGTTCGTTGATGCAGTGCTTAATTTAATCCACGGTGTTCTTGTTGACATTGACCTTTGATTTCAAGTATCCACATAAAAACCACATAGATTGCCAATTCAGATCGCCGAAACGAGGGTACTTGAAGACCAAGAAGAGGCTCATGGATTAATTGAATTGTTTCACGGTCTGTATGGTATGTATCACCCTCTTGTTGAAAACACATATTGGCCACATTAATATCATTCAGTTTGGCTAGAAAGAACTGTGTTATCAAGTCGTGGTATCGAGCACCAGTAGAAGTCACTGCTTGACAGTTCAATGTTGCCTCCAGCCCAAAATCCGCACCAAACAGTGGCACGTTGTGGATGCATTTGTCTTTTCTTCTAAAACAACCACAGTATCTCCAACTGATCCAGCCTCATTGAATTTTGTCAATAAATATCTTCACAGTTGACGGAGCTAAAACACTTTTCTGCAAACATTGGGCATTTTCCAAAACATCAAACAATTGCGCCTCACACTGCAAGTGATACAAATGTAATGATGCAAAGCAATCAATGCTTTTGAATACAAAGCAGACATTATGACATTTGCCGATGCCCTGTTTGCCTTTGTTCGCACAGTCGAATTGTTCACAAATTACGTTTGGGAATAGTATGCATTGGCATTACCTTTTTTATTTGCGTTTTGGAATGGTTGCCATTGCAGTATTAGAGCAATGATGCGTCCATTCACAATTTTTGAGATATTGTTCAATAATTAAAACACGCTGTTATTTCGTGTGACTCTCCATTTACACCAGTTGTTAAATTGTTGTTTGTTTTCAGTGTGTTTTCAAATTACTATCAGTTTGGCATAACTTTTAGAAAATTTTGTAGCATATAAGGGTTTTTATATTGGATGCTAGTGTCTGTAACGCATGTTGTTGTGTTGCATATGTTTGTAATTTTCATGTCTTCAATAAAAACTCATTTGTACTCAAGACGCGAGCTATGGTAGATAGCCAGTATTTAGGGCAAACAAAAACGCCTTATTATTTTTTCGTTTTTAATTTATTTATTTTCTTTCTTTGTTTTATTTTCTTTCGTCCTTATTTTTTTTAACACAATTTATTGAAACTAATTCGCACCATCTACTTCGCTCGGAATCGAAGTCAGGAGTGAGTCTTCATCTATTATTCTAGCAGAAAACTAACAGACCTTAACTTAAGACAATACAACAAAAAGAGAACAAAACAAAAGTGGTAGGTTGTACGCATTAGAAGGAAAGAAAAAGTACGATATACAGCGTTATCGATGGCTTCGGTTGTAACTTGGTTGTGGCGTCCTTCATTTAGTGCACAGCATCACGTGAGTTCTTTGACTTGGCGCGTGTTTGGACAATCGCAAGCACATGGCTTCGGCTTGGCTTGGTTGTACCGCTTTTCATCCAATGCATAGCAACATCAAGCGAGAGCTTAGGCTTGGCTTAGTTTTACCGCTCTCCATCGATGCACAGCATTACCACGCGAGTGGCTTGGGCGCACGTTTGTATAACCAAGTCCAGGCTGGACCGAATGCTAAGCCATGTTACTCGCGGAGCTGTACGCTATTTTATTTTTGGAACTGATGTCACAATTTTTTTATTTATGTATTTATTTTTTATATAATCTTAACTTCAGCCTGCTGTGGGGGCCGTGGCGTGGGTGGATTGATTCTTGCTAGAGTCGTTCGGAGTGAGCAACAGTGTGTGGACCAAAAACCAAAAAAATCTAAAGTGCAATGCCAAGATGGAATGTTGCGGACTTTATTTGGCATATATTTAATTTCAAATAAATCCCATTTTTCCATAATTAAAATTATAATTTATTTTTGTCGGAATAGAGGCATATCTGCCAGAAAGTAGGGCCATTTTAGATTTAGTTCTTGTTCGTTTTAGCTGTGTGGTGTATAGCCTGTATGCAAAGTTCCAAAGGTTTTATAAATATTTTGTGGACTATAGTTATGGATACCTGTCGAGCTGGCATGAGTTTTAGAGTAAAATTAATTGTTTTTTAAGATCGAAACTTCACTAAAGTGGATAATTGGGGATAATTTGAATTAGAACTTATCAAGTTGTAACTAAATCTTTTATGTCATTAATTTCCTCCATTATTGTGCTTAACAGCGTAAAGTGTTCTGGCTAACACTTGCTAAACTTGAACAAATTGACCAATTCCAATCATAGAAAAACGGACAAAATTTCGCAAAATGGGAAATGATTATGTTTTAGATTTTCTTAGAATAAACAATTGCTCAAAAATGATCAAAACAGATTTGATTCAAAACATTTGACATATTTGACATATTTGCCAATATTGCACTACGATGTAAACAATGTTCTCGAAACCGCGGTATGCTTGTCAAGCGGCACGATACTTGGCTAACAAGGAACTTTATACTTCCTCTGAGTTAATTAATTTAACAAATAAAAGCATCTCTTTCTACCATCGAGCATCAAGTCGTGAAAGACTCCAAAAGCCATTCGAATTAGCTTCCGACAAAACCAAAAAGCGCAGAGTAGAGGATCTTTTGGTCTCATAAACAAGCGTGGAGTTAAAATACGCAGCAGAAGTGTTTGATCAATTATCTGGTGCAGGGGCAAATTTTAGTTTAGCAGTTTTATCAACACAAGAAGCCTTAGCATTATATTTAGAACTAGACCTTGCAGAAGGAAGGTGTAACACACTAACAACTGTTATCAATGCTTTGCAAGGGGATTGCTTTCCGAGCCTTTACAAAATAAAAATCAAATGCTTCCCATTAATGTAGAGGTAACAGCAACAACGGCATCGATTGATCTCCAAGAATTGCTGAATAGGACTGGGGAAAGTATTGCTGAAATTGCTCATATTGAGAAAAACACAACTGCGACATGAATATGTAAGTGGGGCTTTAACGGAAGTTTTCTGATTCAGAAAGAACAGACGAATTCTCATTTTTGATTGCGTTTTGTCCCCTTGAGTTTCGAAAGCATCGACTCGCTCACACTAGGAAATCCTCACGAAAATTTACAAACGAAGCTTGGCGCTGGTCATCCACGGGCTGTATCCCCACCAATAGTATTACTACCTGCTTCAGCTTTGTCTTCAACTTTAATTTAAAATTACTTGCAACTGATCATTACTTCACACGCACACACACATGCAGGATAAGGCTGTTTCGCCCTTTTTTGTAATTCGAATCATAAATTACACTTTCCATAAATAAATAAATAAACTGTGTGAGGTACATTTCACACCTCAATCCGTTCGAAGCTCATTGTTCCGGCCGCATTGCATTGACTTATCCACTTGTACACTAACGCTGTTGAATAAGCACTTAAGTGTAGCTACGTATCCCAAATCCACTGCTCATGATAGTGCTTCTCTAATACTTCTATTGAGGGGTACTCCAAGCTTTTAAAACCACTGAGTGAGCTTCGTAATCCATCACAGTTTTGCACATTCTCTTTTCCGGCCGTTAAAAGGACGAATCTCTCTCCGCCACTTTTCTCTTATATTATGGATGCGCGAGTAAAATGTCTTAGTCGTGGGCTGGTTTACATAGCAAAAGTCGTTCGAGAAAAATGCGTACCAACCACTCACAAAGTTGGTAAATGGATTAATTTTTTTCATCGTAGTGTGACTCCGACACTCCGGGGTGAACCTACGTCACAACCAACAAGACTTTTATCTCTATCTAAGCATACCAAGTGGTTAAGGTACTTTGAGTACAACGGGTATGGAGTGTGGCACAGTGAGTTTAAAATGTTGGCGTGTGGTTGGCATGAGGGCCAGGGAATAGCTTCTTTAGCAAATCACTTGTTGGGGCTTAAAGATTTATGCTGACTCCAAGCGGTCAAGTCTGCGAAGTTTTTAGGCGGACAGCCGTCACTGCTTGAGCAGTGTCAGTGACAGACGTGGGGCGTGAAAAATAGGTTCGTCGTACCGAATCGAACTTATACACCGTAGGTTTAAGTGCGTAGCAGTCGACGCACCAACACACAACGATCAGAGTCAGTTGTGGGCACTGCGACAGGAATGGATCTGCCGGTAAATGTTGCGGTGTTTTTTTAAACAGTCGATCGTGTGTATGTGTCCTGTGTAACGATGTGGTGAAATTACGTTGTGCTTGTGAACGTGCATTTTTATATGACAAGACTCTCCGCATTCGTAAAGCCTTAACTTTGGTTCCAAGCATAACGCATTTCCCATCGCATGATGTGAATCTGAGTAACATTGTGTAAACTTCATGTCACACGCTACAAGTTGAATACATTTTTATTCACAGTCTCGTTGAGAACGCATATTTCTTTGAAGGGCGAAATCATTTCCTTATCCGCACCGGATACACGTGAGGCCGAGAAATCCAAGGTTCAAATCGATTTCTTTTGAATTCCCTCCAACACTCGAGTATATCCATTTCCGGTTACTATGAGTGTGAGTGACATTTAAATCGGAATATCGATTGACCCTCCCCCAAAAACCAATCGGAATCAGACAGAAAATTGATTAAAGCACTTTCGCCAAACTTATTTCGTTTCTTTCTTGTCACTCCCCATAAAAATCAACACCTGTCAAAAACATTAAAAAATAACTTTTCAGAACATAACCTCACTCAAGATGCCGTGGACAATACGTCCAAGGTGCTAAGGTGGATGGCTACAAATGAATTTTAACAAAACATAAACCCTAATGCAGACTGTTATTTTCGCATGGCATTTGGAAGTGCTACTTCATTGCTCCGCGTTACACAGAGGGGAGCTCAAAGGAAAAATACACAACGAAATAAAAAAAGAAGAAAAATCAGAAGAACAACAAAAGTGAAATTAAAATCAAAGAACAAAGTTCAGGCAGACCAAGTAACGCAAATAGCTGGAGGGCAATGTGTTCAAGACCCCCGGTTGGAGGACACTATGGACTTTCGCTTCTGTGAATCACTTTTTTATTATTCAACTTAAGTTAGCACACACACTTCGGGTCCTTAGAAGTGGCTCGGAGGGGTCTCTCAAAATGGGGGGCAGTTTCAGTTTCAAATGAAGTACGATAATATTTAATTGAGTGGCAACAGTGCCTCTATAAATCGTGGAGACCAGCCAACAACTTTGCAATCGAACTGTTATTTTTTTTTAATTAAAAATGTCCTTTGCAGCAACAATTCTCTTCGTACCTGTGCCAGTAGACGGATGTAAATACGTTGTACGAAGCGAACCCCCTTAAAGCGACACTTGTAGGAGAGAATTTAATTGGCTCAAGCTAAATTTGTTGTTTACCCTAATTTCAGTGAATTGGAGGAAACGAATATCCGCAAGGAGTATTTAGGCATGCAAGTGCATGCGTATTAAAGTCTACTAAAGTGTAACGTGAATCCATTTTGTTCACACAATTGAATTATACTATTGAAATAAAGGCCCACAAATGGAACTGGTACTGGTAATTGTATATGTGGAAATTAACCACAATTAGCCGAACGCAACATCATCATTAACATGAGAACTGTCCGTAATTGCCTCCGGTAACCTTAGCCAAGTGTCGATGCAATAGATACCACGTTGTGTGGAATGGATATCGCCCCAATTCAATTAATTGAATTCGTATCACATTGATTACAATCGTGTTTGTTGCAATTGCATTAAGCTATTAGAGGCAACTTAAGTAATGCTGATCAGATGCGAAGACGAACACTTTAAAGGAAATTGTCATGAATTTTGAACAACTCACAATCTAGCGGAACTTTAGATGTGTTGAGCTTGGTATAGCTGAACTATGGATTTTCCCCTTCGGTGGCAGAATAAAAGTTCTAGTTTTGTCAGGTTTTTCGGACCTATACCCATACGTGGCCACTGGGGGCGTATAGCCCACGCCATTCGTCTTGGATACAAATGGCTCTGACCAAAAGACCACTAACCCGATTTTGTTCAAATTTTCTCCACTACATAAAGAAAAGATAATAGAATAATAATTTTCCCAACCCATTGGCATAGAAACGTCAAAAGGTATTGTGATGGGCTAATAATGTACCCTTCACCATCTTCTGACTCGCATGCTTCTCTAAAGGGATCGCTAGGGAAAACCACGCACGAAGGTCTCTATTCAACTCGACCCTCCCCTATCGACTCCAACTCATCAGGACTTATGCCCAAGCGTAATCAGGCGAGTTTTTGCACTTGGTCGAACCATCTCGTCTTGGGTCTGCCAAGGGGTAGCCTACCTGATGGAATCGCAATCAACGCCCGCCTCGCAGGTCGTGATGAAATGGACATTCGTGCCACGTGACCAAATCAACGAAGCAGATTCCGAAGAAGCAGCTGCTCAATGGGGAGTTTCTCGAGCACTGCCGTGTTTCTCATCCTATCAGGGAGAGTAATTGCCGCAACGGAACTAAGAAATCTGATCTCAGCAGCGTTTTATTCTTATTCCTTTCGGTAATTGCCCAAATTGAATGACCATAGGTGAGAGTTGGAATAAATACTGGAATAGAATTTGACACCAAGCTCGGCCTACCCGATTACAGATCTTCCAAGATGTTTCGAAATTGACTCAGTTTGACCAATCCTACAGGAAAGCTCAGCATTACTCCTTCCATCACTCGTGAAAAAGACACTGATGCTTAAACTTACCCACCTGCTTGAATGTGACTCCACTAACATGTAGAGTGCATTAAACTGGCGGTTTGGAAATGACAATCACCTCTGATTTGTCCACGTTAACCTTCATTCCAGCATCAGCACGTACGGCCACAAATCTATCGAGTGCCCACTGAAGCTGATTCTGGGAAGATGTGAGCATAACTAAGTCATCCGCAAAAAGAAGATGACTTACCCTCAACTCTCCCAATGTGAAAAATTCATCGTCTCGGCTGCGCTACAACATCCAGCCCATGCATATATACTATCAAAAGAGAGGTGGCAAGACGCACTCTTGGCGAATAACAATGCCCACGGTGAAAGGTGTTGATTTAGCACAGTTAACCCGTTTGTGTATAGAGACTGAATGGCCCTCAGAAGAGGACCATCAATCCCATACACCTGCAGAACACTCCAGAGTTTACCTCGAGGAACTCGGTCATATGCCTTTTCCAAATCCACAAAACAGCTGTAGATGGGTTTGGCATACTCCCAAGCCTTCCCAAGTACCATTCTTAAGAAAGCCGTACTGTTTATCCCCCATCCTGGGCTCAGCCATAGCTCTGGAACGCGCTTTCAACACCTTAGCTTAGACTTTTCTGGAGAGACCTAAAAGACATATGCCCCTGTAGTTGGATCAATCTCTTTTGTGCGCCCTTTTCAAAAGAGGAACAATCACTCCAGTTTGCCATTCGCCAGGTGTCTCACCACCTTGCCAGGCCACTTTAACGACACGACAGAGCCATAGAACTCACTTCTTACCCACTGTCTTAAGCATTCCTGGTCGGATTGACCTTCGGATTTGCCAACTTTTAGCGATTCAATCGCCAAAATGACTTCCTCCACCGTTGGACTATTCTCGGCCCCACTCAAGATTACGCGTCTGCCATCCTCATTGCCTTGTGGGGGATTGAACAACTCCGAAAAGTGTTCGCTCCATCTGCGTACCACCTCTTTGAAAAGCAACACACCATCTTTGGATTTGACTCCTTCGATGATGTTGAATTTTCTTCCTCTCAGCCGGCGAATGGTTTGCCAGAACACTTTTTTCGCAGGTCTGTGGTCTCTTTTCATTTTTTTGTATTTTTTCTTACATTACCCAAATGACCCTTTTAATTTATTTTTTGTATATACAGTAGTGGTCCAATGTAACGAATGATATAATGTCCAGGTGTGGTCGGTTAATCGAAAAAATCGTAAGATAGCGCAAATTTTCTTGTACGAGACGTTATTTTCTAGTGATAGAATTAAGACATTTCTCACTCTGCTTTCAACAGTCCTTAATGCCTAGAGTCAAATATCCTCGTGTAGAATTCACTGAGGAGATTCACCTGTTGTAGGCGTGCTCTCCCTTAGGTTACTGCTCCTTTCACAGCTCACTGTGAAAGAAACATTGTACCTCCACCCTTATAATGCCACCAGCTTCTTGGTTTATTCCGAAGAAATCAGTCCCCATTCTTAAAAAAAAAACGCTTCCTTGAGTCTGCCGTAGGTCGCATCTATTGTTTTCGAATTTCGGGCTCAAGTTTGTACCTCCAAATGTCTGGTTAATGTGCTAGCGGTTGCATGACATGAGGGCGGTTCCAAATCAGACAAGATGTCCTCCTGACTAAATGCTTAGGATCATTGACTTCATACATCCGAAAATCGTCTTTGATATTTAGTTTCCCATATCTTTGCTTCATAGCCAAAATCATACAATACTAGGTTCCCTACTCCAGAAGATGATATCCTACCCAAAACCACACGTGACCAGTTTTTCATCAAAGGAATGGAGTGTATTTTTCCATCCGGACATGCATCACAAACACACAGAGGCAGGCAGACCTTTATTATTATTGTTGAGGGTATATTGGTCCCCCACCTTTAGATCTATTGTGCCCCTTTTTCGTAGTTCCCCTCACATGCTGTCCTTTTCAGAGTTTTATTGAGGTTTATGGACTCCTGTTGCGCGAAGGTGGAAGAGAATAGTTCTAGAGCATTCTCTCTAAGCCAATTTCGTTTAGGAATCTGAGAATGAGAGCTGGTTGAAGTGATTTCAATTCTACCTCAAATATGAGGTGCGTGCCCAGTTGTCTTTGCCTTTTGGGGGTTAGTGCCTCTGCAATTTTTTTAGAGTCCCTGCAGAGACCTTTTTCTGATAATCCTTGTTTTCTTAGGTCCTCCCTGAGTGTGCAGTGTCCTGTTAGGATGGCTGTTAGGATACGGAGGTTATTCTTGCTCATCGTTCGAACCCCTTCTGGTTATGTTGACCCACCTTGGTCAGTCCATCTTCTGACAGCCATATCGGCTCTATTAGACCTACCAATAACCTCTGTACACCTTTGTTTCTGTTTTCGTGTGTTTATTAATCGATTCTGACACGTTAGAGTGAATTTCGGAAAATTGGAGTATGCACTAAGTTGTGCATACCTGGCATGGTAAACTTTCAGTTCTTGGTCAAGATTTTCGTGGCCTGCTTCCTGCCATGAGCTTTGTTCCAGGTGTCTGATCAGTTCCGTCTTCCTAGCTCCCTCAATTCTTCTCCTACAGCGCACAATGTTTTGTTTTTTATCCTTTCTGTAGGCATTCCCACACAAGCTTGGATTTTATGATATACCAGTCTAGTGCAAGTCCGATATTATTGCAACGCAGTTGTCATAGGTCTTGTCAAGATTGAACGCTTATGTCTATGGCTTAGACTTCTGCTTGAAAGATCCTGGTGCGTTTGTCCATGGGTTCGTAGTACTTTGCCTAGGGTCCAAATTCCCCCTGCACCTGTTCCTTCATCAGTTCTTGATCGATCTGTACAGCATTTTACCTTATTTCTGCTCAGTCTGTGGACTATGGAGTCGTTGCTACTTTTTTGGAGCTGAGCTGAACTCCTTTTGGAAATTTAATTTCCTAATGACTTCATCCTTCGGAATAGCCAAGAGTAGTAGCTTTTTTGACAAGTGCATTGAATGTTAACCTTATTTAAACTTACGTTGCAGGTGTACTCAAACTTGTGTGGAGCACTGTATGTGACCAATATATACAAAATTCTTGAAATAACATCGCCAATGAGCGGTGATGTTCAATCCCCAAATTGGTCTTATTTTAATGATTGTTATTTTGCATACGCAAGCGATAGAGATCAACAAAGTTGTCACAAAATCGAGAAGAAGTTTAAAATAACTTCCCACTCAAGTCCTCCAAACTTGCTGACAACACATTTCCCGAGACACGAGTGTAGCCCAACTCCTGGCATAAGCAGACTACCTCCCAAAAGAGCCCGTATCTGGTTTTCTTGTAAATAACAAACTTTCCATCGATCTCGGTGACATTTTGACGTCTTCAAACCACCCCCACCTCATCATCGATGGGGAAAGTTTATTTTGTGCCCCACCGCCGGTGTACGTAGAAAATCACACACATTATTATGCTATTAGATCCCTATTTCAATTCATGCCGGTGTGGCCATGTCATCAGTGGAATTCTCAGAAGGTTACTATGCCAAACAAACTCCCGGGGCCTGGCCCCAGCAGCTCATGCGGGCTTATTAAGCAAATAAGTTTCAACTCACCTGGGCAAGATTTGAGATGCGTAGATGCATGGAAAAATAACCGTTGGCAGGAAGGCAATCCAAACAAACATCAAGTAGGTGAAGTCAAAGTGCTTGGTGTTCTCGTATGTCTCCACCATGACCATGCGGGCCAATCGAAGTATCATGAGGGGACACAGGCAGAGGACCTGGGCAGCTGCCATGGATCCAAGATTGCGTTGCTTCCTCTTCTCTCGGTTAACGTCCATTTCGGCGTTGTACAAGTCATAGGATTTTGTTGTTGCACTGTCCATTGCCGTCGGTGCCGACCTGCCATGGCCACGTTCAACAGATGACGATGATGAGTGCCTGCAAGAAGTTGAAATGAGAGTGAAAGGATAATTATGCAGTTTGTTACTAATTTGAGTGATGATTGTTTTGTTTTGCTGGATAAATTGGATTTTGCTTGACATGTTGTAGACGTAGCATGTCGCAGCAATTGAATATCATTCCTTATGTGAAGTGACGCACGTTGCCTGTGAGGCTGATTGTATTGGGTAAAGACTTTATAACAAGTGTATTCAGAATGCTCTAAAAAGCTGATTTTGTCTACAGAGTGTATTACAGCAGAGAATAAGTGGACATGAATTGCATTTTTGAGTTTGAGTTAGCTAATACTCGCCCCTCGATAGTTCACAGCACTAATTAACACAAGTCGTTTTCGGATTTTAGAGGGATTCCCACTACTGCCACTTTTTTGAGGACTTTCGAGAACTGATTGAAGCGATTTTCAAACCAGCGCAAAATGATTTTTAAATCACAGTTTCAATATTTATTAATTCAGAAGAAAAATATCATATAAAAAAAAAAACGCATTCATATCAGCATGTCTGCGCTGGTATTCTCCATATTTGATAACATAGATCGTTATATTGGATTGGCAAATAACTTGACTCAATCAATTTTTTATTAATCAAGAATATTAAATTTTGGGGAGAGTGGGTTACTTTAGAACACTGTTTATGAAATCTTATTTTATTACTCCTTTTTAAATGTAATTTAATATTTTAACCTGGCAATACCATATTTGAACAAGTGTGTTGGGATACATTTGAACATGTTCAAAACTGACCGAATATGTTTTATTACAATTATAATTATAAATCGTTTTACATTTCGTTCCATAAATCATTTGATCATAATTTTTTTCTCACGCCAATTTGGTTAAGGGCCCTTTCAAATTTGGTGCGCCATCGTAGAAGCTCTTCTGTGTGGACTGCTTTATTTTAGCAGTCCTAAGATATTGGACGGATTGCTAGGGAGGTAATGATGCCCTCCCAAACTTAACCGATCTTAGGCGATTGTCAGTAATACAATGTTTTATCTTGCCATTGTCATGTCCGTAACCGTTGAGCATCCTTGATTCTCTCAGTTGCCTCTTAGATTTAGAGCTGAAAGGTGCTGTCTATAGATAAAGTGCATTGTTTTTTGTCTTAGTGGTTAGCGTGTGAACAAATTTTAGTGCGCGATTTTTTTGTTTGTCAAGAGCGACTAGTTTAAACAAGACGAATCTTGAAGAATTTCATTAAAATTATCAGAGAGCACTCGGTAAGTTTAACTTTAAGCTACGTTTCCACCGAACGAAACCGCGAGGTTCCATCAATTTTATCAGGACCCACATACATTTTCGTTGTCTGAAATCCTAACAAAACTCGTTAAATCCTCCTCGAGTTCATCCGTCCATGGGAGGTTGTGAACCCGGATAAGCCTACAGCGTGGATTTCAATTTATGTTGGTGTTTATTTTCTCATTTTGTCTCTTTCTACTTTCTGGTGTTTTTTTTTTTTTTTTTTGTAATTTTGTTTTTATTGTATGAAATGTAACTTACATGCTAGACAAAATAACTTAAAACTAGCTTAACTAACTTCACAATTCATAAATTGTTCTTAACACTAACCTACTGACCCTATGCGGGTACTCTAAGCTAATCTAATCTAAAATTATAAATGTGCCTTTCGGCTTAATCTACTTTTTTTTTTAGTCTTTCCTGACAAACTTGATTCATTTATTATGTGCCAAGAAAACATAAAAAAAACTTGGCTAAACTTAATTTAACTACTTAACCTACCTTATACTAACTTACCCTAACATAAAACTTAGGACTATCTTAATTATATCCGTAACAGTACGGACGCGTGCACCAGGGCGTATATGTTATGTATATGCTTAACATATATAATTTATACACCGTGATGCACCTTTTTTTTTTTTTTTGGATTTTTGTTTATATATATTTTTTTTTTCTTATCAACTACCTTAAAACCTATGTAAGCTGGCCACCATGGTCAGCTACCGGGTCGTTTAAAAAGGCCAGCTGTGGCGGAGACTGGTTTTGGTGTAACCACCAGTAAAATTGCCGATCTTTGGCAGACTGCTTTCTATCTCGAGCGGGGATCGCTCGACTGAACCGAAGAAGATCCTCGTGGGTGCGAGCGACATCCGGTTCGTATTGGAGTCGCCTGTCCACTGTTCGGCGTACGACATGAAAGATTACAGGGCATCCGTCTGTATCCTGTATTAGGCCAATCGTGTCTAAATAGAGGAATGCTTCGGGAGGAATAAAGCCGTTAAGGCGCACCCTTTCATGGTACATAATATTGGGGTAGTAAGCCCCGAAGATCAGACTGTTGGAAGAAGTCATAGCTCGTGCAATGTGCCTTCTGCTCAGCTTAATAATAAAATTATCTATCCTGTTCACGTTTGCCTCGTTGTACAGGACTTCGTTAGGATAGTACTTCTTGTACTCAGACTCGGGTGTACGATACAACCGGAGACAGGTCCGAAGACACTGTCTCTCGAACAGCCTCATCTTTTCCATCTGGGAAGGACTCACGTTGAACCACAATGGACAACCGTACGCCATGATTGGCCTGATAAGAGCCATGTAGCAGATTACCTTCACCCTGGTATCAAGTTGGCTACTGAAAAATAACCTCCTTGCCGCAGCAAAGGCCTTTCTGGCTTTCGTCAGAGCAATATCTATATGTTTGTCAAAATACAGATATTGATCCAGCCAAATGCCAAGATATCTTACTACACTTTTCACAGCTAACGGCTGTCCTTGCGGGTCAACTATGCCGAACTTGCGCCAGTTTAGGCGAGTATCCCGCGAAGCCGTGTACAGCGGGGTCCTGAAAAGGATAGTTTCACACTTCAAGAAGTTGATAACCAACTTCCAGTCGTCGCAAAATCGCTGAATTTTTTCGAAGTCACGCTGCAACAGGCTATTTATTACCTCGACCTTCGGACCTGATCTGTACGCTACTAGGTCGTCGGCGTACGCAATTAAGTGCGGCATGGAACCTATAAGTTCTGCAGTGGATATTGAGAACAAGATCGGCGAACCAATAACCCCCTGTTGCAGACCATTTTTAATGTCAAAGACCGTGGTAGAAGTTACGTCGCCACTTTTCACGACGAACTTTCTACCTATTATCATGTCATAGACTATGTATAGCAATGGTTTACTTATACCAAGCCTGACCAGCTTGAGGAAGAGGCCCTCCAACCAAACGGTGTCGAACGCTTTCTCCAAGTCAATCAGGCAGGCACCCGTGCATTGTTTTTTGCCTTTATTCCATTGAATGTCGGACACCAGTTTGGACGCGGCATGTGTGGTTTCATGCCCCGCCCTGAATCCGAATTGGTTGTCCGGTATGATTTTATTTTCATCTACCCATTGGTGTTCTCAGACTATTATGCCCTGTCAACGAACAGCTGTTCTGGTGGCCATTTAAAAACTGAGAGCGAGTAACATTTCTTTTGGCAGGCACTTATAAATTGAGAGCGAGTGATTTGAAGATTGAGAGCGAAACCACTCCAAGCTCGGTGTTCTCACCTATTGAGGTTTCAGTAAATGTTCATCCGGACCTCGCGGTTTCGGTGCAGTGGAAACGCAGCTATGTATTCTGCTGATCAGATTTTCAATTTGGATGTAGCAGGTGTCCACAGCAGTCCAAGCCCCGAACGTGATTGCGCAAAAAGGGCTAAAACATAATGGACACACTGTTTCTGTTAAGAGAGGCCAGTTAATTACTATGTGTGCTATTGCGAGTGCAATTGGTAACACAATGCCACCTGTGTTCATATTTCCATCGGCTTGTAGAAACCGGAGTGCGACGAAAACTTGGCGCAGAACGGGGGAGACTGAAAGGCAACAGTTCGGGAGAGTTCAGGCACATTGCTAGAAATATAACCCGACGACGCAGAGTCGTAGTTGAGACGCAGTTGCCCCCACAAAGGGACAGGGAAACTAAATCAGATCAAAGACGAGAGATGGAACCTCGAATTTGTAAAGAAAGTTTGAGTCTAGAATGGCGGCCGTGGCGTTGTGGGTACGTGCGTCGATCCCTTCGCAACTGAAACTCGCTGCCTGGGTTCGATACCCGGCCGGTAAGACTAAAAATAGTTATATCGGCTCCACCTCTTTCCAGTCATTGACAAAGCTTAAAGGAAAAGCTTTTGTTGTTTTTTAATAATTTTATCCACCTTACGTCATTTTTACCTAAATTTGTCCCCAACTCCTAAACGGGGCAAGATGGACTCCCTTTTCAAAGAAAAATCTGCTCTTTTTTTTTATTTTTTTATTTTTTAATTCATTTTTATTCCTATAATCCGATAAACTTACATACTAGACAAAAATGCTTAAAACTAGTTGGACGAACATTGTTACTATTTCTAGCTTACTGGCCCTTACTGTCTTACGTTCACGTCAGAAGTGGTTCTTGACCTGCTAAAGAATAGTGATTATCCAGTCAGATATGACAAGTGTCTGGACAACAGATTTGTCAAATGAAAGGACAACAGCATCGTAAGAATGGCTACGAATAATGACCAGATCGAATTCCCAAGAGGTGGAGTAAGGAGTAACCGGAAAATGAATGGTCCCCAAACTTTTAAGAATTTAAAACATGAACATGGCCTGCGTTGACCTACACGATCCGTTCATCAGCACTTACTCCATTCAAAGTAAATGCAAAAAGTCGTGGTTTAACATATTCGCGGCCATTATTTCACCGATTGCGTACAATGCATGGAAACTCCATAAATTAGTAACTACTTAAGCTTACAAGAGCAGTAGCACTTCATTCCCTTGTACACATCACACAATTTGGAACGAGGACTTCCAAAAAATACTGTCCAACGAAGCATTTCGAACAGCATCTGGTATCACATTAGTCCCATAAAATTATCTAATCAACTTAGATGTCGACAGTGTCATTTAAAATCGAAATTTAGCTGTGAAATGTATAATTTGAGCATATGTAGAGTGAAAGTCCCTCTCAAATGTATGTATGCATATGCATCATAGATCCTAACTTTTTCTGTATGCTTTTTTTCTTAATTTTGCTCTCAATAAATTGAAAACATATAAACATTTTAAATTACATTATAAAGTGTGATTTTTGAATTATAGAATTGTATTATCAAAATGCGTGCTCTGTTAAGAAAGTTCGTCGCGCGCTTCTTCCATTTCATGGTCAAAAAATTGTGTTCAGCGACGAAGCTACTTTTTGGGTCAATGGGTAAGTAAATAAGCAGAATTGTCGATTTTGGAGTGAATATAGCAAGAGCTACCAATGCATCCAGAAAAAGTCACAGTTTGGTGCGGTTTATGGGCTGGTGGCATCATTGGACCGTACTTCTTCAAAGATGATGCGAATCGTAACGTAACTGTGAATCGTGAGCGCTACCGTGAGATGGTATCCAACTTTTTTTTGCCCAAAATGCAAGAGCTTGACTTGCATGACATGTGGTTTCAACAAGACGGTTCCACATGCCACACAGCACGCGCCAGAATGGACTTATTGAGAGGCGAGTTCGGTGAACATTTTATTTCACGTTCGGGACCGGTCCATTGACCGCCTAGATCGTGCGATTTAACGCCTTTAGACTATTTTTTGTGGGGCTGTGTTACAGCTCATGTCTATACAGACAAGCCCGCTTCAATTGACGCATTGGAAGACAACATTGAAGCATTTATTCGTGAGATACCGGCCGAAATGTTGGAAAGAGTATGCCAAAATTGAACTAAGCGGATGGACCATTTGAGGCGCAGTCAAGGTCAACATTTGCATGAAAAAATCTTCGAACATTAAATTATATGGACCGTACTATCGATTCGAATAAAGATTTCATGCATTTTTCTCAATTTTATGTGTTTTTTTTTTTTTGAAAAACTTTCCTATAGCTTTTAAAAAATCACCCTTTGGAATGGATCTATATATAGTCGAACCTCCATACGTCAAATAGCGACAGCAGCAAATACTTTGTTCGATTTATAGAAAGTTCGAGTTATGAAGTGTAAAATATGGGGAACATTAGGTCTTAGATCCTTTTACGTTCGGAACCATTTGTTCGACATACTAACGTTCGGCGCACAGAGGTTTGACTGTAATCCGATTAAATGCGTAAAAATCTACACATGTCAATACCACACACTTAACGTCAGTAACCAAGAATGAAAGAACGCACAAAAAATACCAAGAAACTTAAAACATTCTGTGTACTCGGAAAAGTAGATTGTGTCGTGAGACTCAAATGGAAACCTTCCATGAAACAAGAACTGCGTACATCAGTGGTGTTTCTACGAATTGCCAACAGAATTATGATTTCATCATCATTTCACCAGAAAATTAATCAAACTCCGGCCTTTATAGTATGTCTTCTTTTGCTTACATCGAAGGCCGATGTTTTGTTCTTAACATCGATTACGTTACCGAACACTTTTTTGGTAGTCTTATGATCCTTTCTCTTAGCCGAATGTAACCAATGCACTCCGATGATAAATATGTATCATCATCATCTTCTGACCCGCATGCTCCACTAAAGGGGTCGCGGTGGTAAACCACGCACGAGAGATCTCTATTCAACTCGATCCCCAGTCATCGACTCTAACTCATCCGGAGTTATGCCCAAGCGTAATCAGGTGAGCTTTTGGACTTCGTTCAACCACTTTTTTTACCCAAATTGAGGGAAGCTCAGTATTAAGCTCAGTATTATTCCTTCCATCACATGTGAAAAAAAAAACCGGAGATACTTAAACTTCTCCACCTGCTTCAATGAGACTCCACTAACATGTAGAGTGCATTGAATAGGCGGTTTGGAAATGACAATCACCTCTGATTTGTCCACGTTAACCTTCATTCCAGCATCAGCACGTACGGCCACAAATCTATCGAGTGCGCACTGGAGCTGATTCTGGGAAGATGTGAGCATAACTAAGTCATCCGCAAAAAGAAGATGACTTACCCTGAACTCTCCCAATGTGAAAAATTCCACGTCTCGGCTGTGCTACAACATCCAGTCCTTGCATATATACTCTCAAAGGAGAGGTGACAAGATGCACTCTTGGCGAATAACAAAGCCCACGGTGAAAGGTGTTGATTTAGCATAGTTAACCCGAACACAGTTGCTACAGTTTGTGTATAGAGACTGAATGGCCCTCAGAAGAGGACCATCAATCCCATACTCCTGCAGAACACTCCAGAGTTTGCCTCGAGGAACTCGGTCATATGCCTTTTCCAAATCCACAAAACAGCTGTAGATGGGTTTGGCATACTCCCAAGCCTTCCCAAGTACCATTCTTAAGGTAAAAGGCTGGTCGGTCGTACTCCTACCGGGACGAAAGCCGCACTGTTTATCCCCCATCCTGGGCTCAGCCATAGCTCTGGAACGCGCTTTCGTCACCTTAGTTTTGACTTTTCTGGGGAGACTTAAAGGAGATGCCCCTATAGCTAGAGGAGTCTCTTTTGTGCCCCCTTTTCAAAAGAGGAACAACCACTCCAGTTTGCCAATCGCCAGGTTTCTCACCACGTTCTCAGGCCACTTAAACGACACGAGGGAGCCAAAGAACTCCCTCTTTACCCATTGATTTAAGCATTCCAACTTCTTCTTAAAATTCTCCCATCGTTCCTGGGCTGTAATTTACTTTAAGGTTTGTTAAGGCATTTATTACATATTATAATATCCTCATGATTTTGAGGAACTCTCGTTTTACAAACGTTTTAGGTTAACTAAAGACCTAGCCAGGATTGTTTTACAGCAGATTTTCAAATTTAGAATGCCCGCTCGTACGGCCCCATTCATTTCCTCATGCAAATTCACATTTTACAGAAATAATTTAATTGCACATCAACTATTGCCCCCATTGATGTTTTTTGATAAGAACTTATTTACAGAGGATTTCATTTCGCAGGAAAGCTGTGTTTTGTTTTGAAGATAAAATACCTTTTTTCAGACAGCTTCCTGATAGGCGCCATCTACGGATACCACAAAAAGTTATAATGTACACACTAAACATTTAAAATCGAAGTGAAGTTGGTTGCATTTCAGAGAAAACCGTATTATAGCTAAGCCCAACTTACGAGTAAATACGTAGGAGCAACGAGAAATAAGCAAACTTGAACATAAGGTCGAAGTGATTCTTGGCTATGAGGCGGACTTAAGTGTAGTATCAGAAAACGGACCAAAGTGTTTCCTGAAATTTCAAAATTTGATTTTTAATCGACTTTCAATCCACTATGCGACGTTGAAAATTTCTGGAAGAAATGATTTACTCTCAAACCATCGCCAGTGCACATTTTCCAAGAGGGTGATATTTTTACTTCTTGTCGCCTACTACGTGGATACTTGACCCCCCGTTCCCAACAGAAAGGTGGCTGATCCAAGCATAGACCATTCCGTAAACACTCCTAGAAAATATTGTTTTTATTGCAGCTCTTTGCAAAGTGTAGAAGCCGGAATGTATTAATCATTCTTTTTGTTCTTTCGGGGGAAACAATAAAACTGCCAGAGAGCCCTTTAAATATTTTCCCTCGCAAGGGAAACCGGTCTGCAAGGATTCCCTAAACGTTTATTTTTGTATTTTCTATTTTGCTACTCTCCCCAAAGCTCGCCTTCCTGTTTCCCACTCCGATCAACCGTTTCTCTCCTTCGCCAAATATTTTACGTTGGAAGCAGTGGGTCTGGAGATGTTTATTGTACTGCTAGCGGGTGGGGTTTTTAATCGAAGCAAACATTTTAAGCGATGGGCAATCAATGCGGATGTTTCCTTTTTCGATCGAATTGTTTCGCTGCGGTATTAATGAGAATCATTAATTAAAATGAACCGAATAAATCACTAACGAGGGAGAGACTACATCTGGTTTGAGTTTGTTGTACTAGCGGTCGCTTGCGAAGGGGAATCCCTCTTCAAGGTCTTACGAAAGCGACTGGATGGCGTAGTTGGTTAAGTGCCTGCCCTTGGTTAGTGGGGCCCCTAGTTCGAAGCAAGGTTAATTCACATTTATATGATTTTCGGATCTGGTCCAGCCACCATTGGAAGTGGGAATCAAATTAATGGCACTATCATTGGAGTGGTTAATCAGTGGTATGGTAACATGATCTAAGTGTGCTGATGAATCTCCTAGCAGCCCCTGTTACCTGCCTAACTACCTACGTGCCTTAAGCTTGAACTATTCTTATTGCACGTGCATATCGAAATTGCTATGTACATATGTCAACTCCCGCCAACTATTGAGTTTGCTCCTTTTACTGAAATCAAGAAAGTCAACATCATTAAGTTAAAACCCCCCCTTGTTCATAGATTGGTTCATAGCGTCGGCATTAGAATATATTTTAAATTAAACTCGATTTCATGGCCGCCTTGGCGTTGTGTTTATGGCGAAACGAGCTGAGGGCAAAGCAGAGTATATGCCGACGCCCAAAAAAACGCCACTTAGGACAAAATATCATCAACAGCTTCAATTTCGGAGTTTGTATACCTCGGGGCAAACGTAAACTCCACAAACGACATAACAGTGGAGATCCGACGTAGAACCGCTCTTGGCAACCAGTGTTACTTCGGTTTGTCACAGCTGGGCGCAAAACTCTTTGCACGAGGGACCAAATCCATGCTCTTATCCAGCTAAAAGGGTCTTCGAATCCGCGAATCCTGGTTCGAGAAGTAGAGGAAGACCGAATCTTCGGTATAAAAACTAAGTAATTGCAAATGCAAGTCAGCTTGGTCTTGTTTTTCAACCGCACTACACACATTCTCTGCCCAGCCTACTATTCCCGTGCACAGGTGCCCCCTAGCCCATTCTCCCTCTATACCTTCGGTCCGTGTTGTGGCTTGACCCCGGACACTGAATTCCTCATAAGTCAACGGCCATAATTGGTCTAATATAAATAAAAATAAAAATTGTTAATTATAAAAATTGCACACACTTTTGCAATTCTCCTTTTGGTTTGGTGTTGAATACAAACAAACTGCATGAAAGAATAAAACAGAAGATGATCAGAGACTTTTACTGACTTTTTTTTAGGTTAAGTTATGGTAAATTAAGACGACTGGATGGTGCAGTTGGTTAAGTGTCTGCCCTATGTTGTGGGGTCCTCGGATCGAATCACAGGCATGGGGTCCAGTCACCAAAAATCAAATTAACAGCACTCTCACTGAATTGGAAAACTTTCAATTTACAACCCATGTGATCATCAACTCCACATTCTCTCAACTTAAGGAAGTAGCAGAAGTTAATGGATCAAATCGGGGATTTTGCTTTCTCTTCTTTCATTGTCGTAGTTGTCAGCTCAAGTCTGTGTACACGATGGATGGAATGACTGTGTGAGTGTCATTTATCGTTTTCGCCTCTCAAAGTGGACACAAATAATGGTGCTCGAACTAATACAGGATTCATTGCCGTGAAACGAGAGAAGATACTGGCCCTTTGATTTGAAATATTGAAGTATTTCACAGATTTTTTTTCATTTGTTCACAGGCCCGGTGAATTACGGGTACACTGACCAATCGTCAATATCATCGCTCGGATCAATTCAATAGGCGAATGCAGACTCTATTAGTGCAAGCATTACAAATGTGCATAGTCGCTTGTGCTGTTCTCCATAACATGCCGGCAGCAACTGAACACCAGACATAATGGCGACTAGAGATTAGACATGCATTATGTCTGCTGAAAACGTTTGTTCTCAATTTTCCATCTCATTGTGCACACGAACAGTACTTTATTTACGTAAATTCAAAGTAGAAACTGACGTTGTATGTATGCCTGCATTTTCAAAATATGCTAGGGGAAATAAAAAAAGAGAAAGTTGGGCAACTTCTGGCTAAATTTCAGACTGTGAGTTGAAACAGTGAACAAAATCAATTTTCGACTCGCTGATTACACGAGTTGACAGCAACCCCGAAGTTGATCAATTCACAGTTTACCGGGAAACGACCCTAAGCGTGCTGCTAAATTCCCAAGCAGCCCCTTTTCCTACCCCTACCCTATGTTAAATTAGCGTGCTGGTGATAGCAAGCATTTAGTTTATACCTTCGGAGGCGCCGTAAATGAGTGAGCCATATTCGTTCCAAGTCGTGCTGTTTGGAGCGTCTGGGACTGAGTTTAAGCCCAGTCGTCCTGCATTATCATTTGATCCTGTGGACACCAGCAGACTTGTAGACAGGTATCGAGGTCCAAAAAGGTGTATGATTACTATCCCAATAGTCTTTTTCGGGAAACCAAAGTTCGTGTAAGCCGAAGTTCAAAGCTTTTAAAGATTCCGGCACATAGAATACTTTAGTTGCGTCAGCGTCAAATGTATGGTGTGACACAATGAACTACAGTCCGGGGTGGACCTGGCCCTCAACCAACATGCACGATCTTTAGCCAGCTGCCTCCAATTTCGCACGCCATGTTGGTTGAGGTCCTTCTCCAGTTGGTGCTCCATCGGTTTCGTGGGTGTCCTCTATTGTGGTATCCCACTAGTTCGTAGTTGAAGACTGCCACAGTGTTGTCTATTCGCTCTACATGACCTATCTATCTGAGGCGTTGAATCAGTACTCGCTTGGCTAGGCGCATGTCGCTGTACAGCCCGTACGGTTCGTGGTTGAATCTGTTTCTCCAAGAACCGTCAAAGTAAACAGGACCAACGAACTTTTCTTTAGAAAAGACCAAGGGCTTCATCATCTGCTTTTGAGATTGTCCATGCCTCCAGGGACTGGGATGATCAAGATCCTACAAAAGGCCATCTTGGTCCTTCGAGACATGGCTCTACTACTCAATTGCCTCTGGAAACATCGATTGGCAAGAGTCACTCTGCATTGGATCTCGGTACTGATGTTGTTCCTACTATGTACAGCGGAGCGGAGGTAGAAGAAGTCCCTCACTACCTCGAAGTTATAGCTGCTTATGGTGACGTTCTGGCCTAGCCGTCGATGTTGTGTGTTCCTCGATGACAGAATACCTCCGGCAAACCCATTTTGGCCGCCTCCGCTTCAATGTCAGCAAACACTTCATTGACGGCTAGCTGTGTTCGACCAACCACGTCAACATCGTCCACGTATGCCAACATGTAGTAGGACATGAATCATGCCCGATTCATGAACATGATGTGAATAAATCTAGTAATCCAAGATACCCAAGCCTACATCCTGTCGAAGAATCTGGAATTTACGACATGAAATGAGGTCTCTTCAAATCTTGGACATGAGACTTAACGTTTTCCTATATGTGCACGATTTTGTTTGAATAAAGTTTTAAATATTGAGAATAATAGTAGAAGTGTTAGTGAGTTTCATGTTTTGACATTATTTTTAGTGAGATCTACTTCGTTGACTGGTGGTTGGTTGCACACTTCTTGATGTTGACGCTCTCGCATCCAATAATGAAGTGAAGCGACATGGCATATCTTGACCACGAAAGAAAAGATCGCGGATGGCTGTTCAGAGATGAGATCTTGGGCAGAAATATGTCCAGTGGAGACGGTGTGTCACAATTGTGCGGACTTTTAGAAGATAGTGTCACTTGTGTTCTCTCTGGTGAGTTCTGAGAGACGTTCTCAAGAATGATGTTAAAAAGGTCACATTAGAGCGCGTCGCCTTGTCTAAAACCTTTTTTGACATTGAAGGCCTCGGTGAATACGTTACCGAACTTGATGGAGCGGCGAGAATTCTCCATCGTCAACCTGCACAAATTGATGAGTTTGTCAAAACTATAAATGGCGCTGTATAGTTCGTCTCTATTCCAGCAGTCATGTGTGGCATCGAAATCGACGAATAGGTGGTGGGTGTCGATTGGGCAAACGGTACTGAGATTCCACTCGTCGGGCATACTTTCCTGCGACCATATCTAACAGCCGTCTACACACACCACCTACATCTCCAGCTGCCTTAAAGAGTTCCGCAGACAGTCCGCAGTAAACTAGATACTCAATTACCAACCTTTATTTATATTTTTTTGCATTTCAGCTTTGCCTTTGGAACGAGAACCAACTGCCAGACTTTTATTTATAATTCAAATGTCACGAGTTGACTATTGCCAACAATGAAGGAGGGAGAAAAGTTAAAAGTTGAACAACTACATCTGCGTCAGCGTCAGCTTCGGTATACGTGTCACCTCTCATAAGAATACATGTATTTGATGTATCTGTACGTTGACGCAAGTAAAGCATTCTATGTGCGGAAGCCTTAAATTCTCCATACCTCGAAGGGAAACGCGTAGAGAAACCTTATTGCTGTGTTTGGGGCTTGTTGTGGTTTGAAAGGGTCATCTGGAGTCCGAAGGGCGGCTAGCCCTGTCACAACAGAGCTCAACTTCAGTCTTTTTTGTTAAATTCCAAATTAAATTTCCATTCCGACGATTATGAATAACTCGTTGTTTGCTTTCTAACGTCTCCCGCATTTCCGCCGCAAAACGCTTTTGATTTATAGGTCCTAGGGTAACTGGGTGTTTGCTTCAACTTACCGCTGTCAGGGTTACGAACGAAAAACAATTATTAGTAATTCCATGCAAATGAAAATTTTGCTTAAATGTTTATTTTTTTCTCGGGACAATTACTGCCGGCAATGTAGCTCGCACAAGCATGGAATAATCTCCCACCCCAGCGAAGAAGTCGTTACATGTTCTTCGACGTTCTCATTCGAATAACTTGGTTATCATTTCAATTTGAAACGTGCGCTAATAAAGCGTTCAATTGCGGAGTGGCGGCAGTTTTACCCTCGTCAAGTCACGCGCACGCTCAAGGAACAATTCTATTGGCATCGCCACCTGATCCTAGCTGGCGCTCCATTTTAGTTCCAACCATTAGTATGTCATAGAGACACCGTGTTTTGTGTTTGATTAATGTTTCTTGTTGTTTGTAATCGGCTTGTGTACGGTTGCCTGTAATAAATTAACCGAGGACGTCACGTGTAGCCATGGCTACACCCCTCCATCCAGGGCTACGGAATTTAAAAACAATGCCTTTGCGAACCTGGTTGCTAGGGTTTAACGTAATTGCACTAATTAAAAAATATTTCGAAACGGCTCTGCCGCAAATGCCGTGCTATGCTAAATTTTGGATGTCTGGGGATGAGGAAAAACTAAAGGCACATTCCCTGAGGTTTGACTCCACAGTCGTAGCAAAGAAAGCGTTCCTCTTTTTATTAGTGAACCATGTGGATGCCGCACTGCTGTATCTAACAACACGCGTGAATCGTGTTTTTCAATTGAAGGACTTGTTGCCACATATTATCCAAAAATTGAGAATTTAACCGCTTTGATTTGTAATAATCTCACTCACTCACTCACGCACTCACACATTGAATAATTATAATAATACTAGTGGTACGACAGCATCTACGGAGTAGGTGATCTGTGGTTTCAATCTCCTCTTCATCCATGAAGCTTCTACAAAAGTCATTATAGGGAACCTTTAACCTACGGGAACGGGTGCCCATTGTACAGTGCCCTGTTATGACGCCGGTGAGCGTCCTGAGTGAAGATCTGCTCAGTCTAAGCAGATTGAGTGTTCGTTAGATATTAAGCGATGCGCTGTGGTTCCTTCTAGCCATTTACAATTAGTGGTGTTGATTGTGTGTATTTTTAGTAGATGGTAGGCTGCAACAATTGGAATGGAAGGTGGAACACCTCCTATTCTTTGGGTGAAGGATGTGGCACACCTATCGAGTTCGTCGGCTTTGCAATTGCCCGGTATATCACAGTATCACCCACATGAGGTGTATGTTAAAATGCTCAGCCATCTCGTTGAGAGACAGCCTACAATTAAGGGATGTTTTGAAATTAAACATGACACTGTTCCTGGACATGACATTGATTTCAGCCTGACTGTCCGAACAGATGGTGATATCTCTTTTCGATATTACGTTGTTCATGAGCGAGGATAATGCCTCCTTATCGCAATGGTTTCTGACTGGAATACGCTACTGTGATCAGGGAGCTTCAGGGAGATAGTTATGTTAAGTCTTGAGAGTAGACACCAGCACTTACACCCTCTTTCATCGACCCATCAGTGAAGATGCGCAGGGGATCAGCCAGCGTCTGATTATCAGATATCCAGTCCAGTCTGGAGGGGATGCTGGTGAAGAATTTCTTCTCGAAGATAGCTTGGAGTAGTAGGCGGTCAGTGTCGTTGGGGAGAAAGTCAAATTCGTTTAGAATTGTTGAGTGGCAGGATGAGAGTTCGGACCACAGTCGGAGTGTTTTAAGTCTCAGGCCTGTGCTGGCTGCCACCTGTTTACTGAAAATTTCCAGTGGTGGAAGATAGAGGAGTATATTGAGTGCATCCGTCGGAGTGCTCTCCAGTGCCCCGGTGATACACAAGCATGCCAGTCTTTGCACCCGATTGAGTAGCGTGCAGTTGACATTTATGGTAGTGCTGTCCACCAAACTGAGACCCCATACAAAAGTGTCGGTCTGATAATTGAGATGACCATTGGGTGATCCCCATTTGCAGCCTATGGCTTTTTTACAGCTGAGCAGGACAGAAGAGGCCTTCATGACCCCCTCCTGGATATTGAGTGTCCAGCTTAGCTTATTGTCGATGATGAGACTCAGCAATTTCGCACTGGTGGTTAGTTGTAAAGTGGTGCTGCACAGCGTGGGGGAGTCAAATTTTGGTGAATAGTACGAGATCCGTTTTCTGGGGGTTAACACTGAGGCCGCATGTTTGCATCCATGCTTCTAGCTTATTGAGGGCATTCTACATTATGTGCGAAAAACAAATTTGCCAGTTGTAGCTGTGGCAACATCGTCTGCATACAACAAATGTCTGCAACAATAAATGTGGTAAATAAATTCCGACCCATTCAAATGTTTGGCCTTGAGACTTATTGACTGTCATTGCAAGTGTTAATTTGATAGGGAATTACCGTCTTCTCAAGACAAATGGAAGGTCGGGATTAACAGGATTTTGGTATAAATACTATTTGACCAGATCCTGTCAGTACTTCTGCTATTATTGTGTTCGTCTTTCAGACGTTTACGATTAGACGTGTACCATTACAGAGGCCTCTTTTTGCGTTTAAATTCATTAGAAGATTTATAATTCCTCCAATAAATCCGAACCTACCAGGTTCCGCCATACATCTTCGGGGTCTGGAAAACTCACGGTTTCTGGCGAACCTAGTTAAATCCTCTTGGAGTTCATCCGTCCATGGGAGAAACCGGTTAAGCCTACAGCGTGGTTTTCGGTTTATTTTGGTGTTCATTTGCTCATTTTGTCTTTTTCTATTTTCTGGTGTTCTCACACTATTATGTCCTGTCAACAGCTGTTCTGGCGGTCATTTAAAACTTGAGAGCGAGTGACATTTCTTTTGGCGGGCACTATAAATTGGGAGCGAGTGTCTTGATAATTGAGAGCAAACGACTTCAAGCTCGGTAGAAACGGCCTATTGAGGTTTCAGTAAAAGTTCACCCTGACCTCGCGCTCGAGCTTGCACTGTGAAAACGGTGAAACGGCATAAGTGTTCTTGATGCATTTGTTACTTTTAGGAAATGTATAGTTTTTTTTGTCCCGTTGTCTATCTCAATTTTTTCATTGTTTGCTAGTCGACTGTTAAGATAAATTGTATGCAAACTTTGGGTTTATATTAAAGCATTCGGATGGAATTTTATTCATTTTAGGAGCATATTTATTTGATTTTTATGATGGTAGGCCACTAATTTGAGGTCAGTGAAACTTACCATTGGAATGGTCTTCACAATAAGGAAGTTATTTCGATTTCCTTTAGAACATTGTGCACAGTAGCGGGATTGCCAATAAGAAAAAAAGGCTCTTGAGAAATTTACGCATAATAGTCATAAATAGAGAAAGGAAAAGTACGGAAGCTGCCTCGAAAGCTGATACGATCTCCGATGCACTAAAGCTCACTCAAAAGGTTGTACATTTTCCGCAATCATGCGACAATGAATGTTTTGTTTCTATGACAAAATGATGACTTGCAAATAGAATGCTTCGGAACAGGGTTTAATTGAGGCCACGACGAGCCGAGAGACCATAAAGTTACTCCGGCGACTATTTTATATGAAACATATTTCATTCACGAAACACGTCGTTTAAGCAATAAACTCAACACTAATTAGAAAGAAAATGCAACTAAATGACGGCACCACTCCTAAGCATGAACAAATTTTAAAATTAGTACAGATTTTGGACAAATGCGACTTTTTCTGTCCCGAGGCACTTTTTTTTGCTACTTTCTCAAATTTTCAGCAGCAACACTGCTTCGGAAAACTCGGAAACAAAAAAACTGGTATGACATGCGTGGGCTTGTGTGTGCCTTGGCTAGAATTCTTGTTTACAAATTGGCACATGTGTCCTACCTCCGTTTCTTCACACCACTGTGAACTCGGGACGATATGAAATATGTGCATGGACGTAGCCATGTTTAGCTTGAGTTTACGGAACGATAGCAAATGTTTCCGACAGAGGACATGATGTCCGGAACGTCACAACTCTATTATTCGTACAAAACAAAAAAGTGGCATTGCCAATGAAAATGATATCACCAACCAGATTTGAACACAGAACCAACCCCTTCAGCCAGCCGACCCGATAACTTCCAAGGGTTTTTTTTTATCGTACTTACAAATCATTTTATATATTTGGATAATAGGGACGGATGAAAAAGCTCTTGGTCGTTTTGAGAGACACGTGCGTCTGGTGGAGAAGATTCAACCACGAACTGTAGGGGCTGTACAGCGGCAGGCACCTAGTTAAGCGTCATCGGATCCAACACTTAAGATGGCTAGGTCATGTAGAGCGGATGGACATAATAGCTCCAGCCCGAAGAGTCTTCGATTTTGAGCCGTAGTGACAACGCAACACAGGACGTCCTCGGTCGAGATGTTCACACAAGTTTATCAACTTGGTGTGCCCAACTGGCGAAAGACCGTGCTGGCTGGAGAAGCTTGTTGGTTGAGGTCCGGATCCACCCCGGACTGAATTGCCGATGGCGCTAGAACTCGTAGAGGGCCAGAGACTAGCTTCTCGGAAACCACTCGTGTTGTGTGTGCTATTGTTGTCTCACGAGATGAGGTCTATCCCGACCCCGTTTATCCCTGTGAAGCTTTTTCTAGACAGATAATACTACTTGAGCATTGTCAGTAACTCGCCCACCCCAGCTCCAGCCGTAAAAAGTATTTCTGCACGTACCGAGAATAGAAGCTATGCCGCATAGGCTCAAGCGTGTAAGGGTTGACGCACCAACCCAAAACACCACGGCCGCCAAAAGGGTTAAAATAAATAAAAAACAATCTTCGCCTTACATTTTGTGTTGCTAAGTTAAGTTGAATGCAGGATGTACCTACGAGTACCTGTAACTTGGGTATGTGGGAAAAGTAAAGGACATTCAATTATTGGCAGCTCAGGCATTTTAAAGACATTGTTGCTGTGATGATAAGGCGTCCACAGTTCCCTACCCGGCTGGGCGTTAGAGTTGAAGTGGCCAGAAAACAATAACAAGCCAGTGCATGCATACCACTAATTTGAATTCGTTGCCTGCCAAACCAAGTGCACGCACTGTTTAGTTTGCTGTTCGATTTGTGTCACGGCAAATGATATCAACCATCACCGCTGTCACGAACTCTTTGCAAAAGGAAATGAGACTTTCAACGAAATTACTACTGGACCCTGCTCTTGCATCAGCAATCACATTATGCGCTTGTGACCTGCCAGTTCATGGGGGAGCTTACGTCCACATAATTGCATTCCAATTTCGTCGGGCACAGAACCAGCACCCAAAACAGCGTCAAGTTCTTCTTGGAGAAGAACAGTCATCTCATCGTCGTTATCAGTGTTAACCATGAGTCACAAAGAGAACAACAGTACGGAAACGCCCTTGAAGCAACAACAAAAGGAATACGATTCCTTGACAGAAGCTGTGAACAATGGGACTGATTTGAATTTACTTCCCCGAAGCTCCTGGAGGAGCTGGAACAATATCGCTCATTTAATTGCTTTTGGAGACGATCCGTGTGATTAGCTGCGACTTTGTTAGAAGGAGACGAACTGCACATTTTGCCTTCAAATTGCCATTGATCGTGCAAATCTAGGAAGCACCAACTTGCGACATCTTCATAAACAGAGCAATGGCGAAGATCTCACATGTATGCAAATTGATCGTTTGGGGCGAAGGTCCGATGGCACACAAGAGATTACTCGAGGCACTGGAAAGAGCGTTGAATGATCGTCGTGATAGCCAAGCTATTTTTGTGGAACCCTGATTTTGTTTCCCGCTGATTTTCAGTTAGTCCCAGATCAACTGAAGCTGACAAATTCAAAGCTGTGCTTAAAATCATAAAAATTGTGGGGACATGCGAAGACACTCCAATTCAGGACTACCAGCGAGTAATGTGGCAACGATGTCAACGTGCAATCAGGTTAATGTGGCAACGATGTCAACGTGCAAATCAGGTTTCAAAGCTTTTGTTGGATATTGAAAATTGGGAAAGTCAATTGACCGGATTAATCACATTACCCACAGACTTCTGTAACTTCGAAGACTGCGAAGAACGACTGTCTGTCACGCCCATAGCGCAATAGAGTAACATAATGGGCTGTAAACGAGCATAATTGACAGATGTCGATGATCTCAATGCGACCGATTCAGAATATTCTCTCAGGACAGTTGTCAAATCAGTCCACAAAGTGGACATCCCAGAGAATTGAATTCACTGGAATTGCGTCCTCACAATTTGCTATTAAAAGTAGGTTGTGACCATGCTACCCCATATTAATTAACCTCGACTCAATAGAAGGAGACTGACTGTGGATCCACGCAACGATCATCCAGGCTCATACCGAAGACTCCAAGGGATTAGCCATTCGTTACTTAATAATTAGAAAAAATATTCAAATCGAATAAAACAATATGTAAGATCTTACCTCTGACGGTTTCGTAAGTCTGCTCTGTGCTCAAACATCATCACTGTGTAGGGGTCGTCAGGTGGCCTGAGATCCTGCGACGTTCGTATGTAGAGGTACGCAAGAAGAATTGTTGGCCCGCAATACCTAACGAAAATGTAAGATATTCAAAAATATATTCAAAAATTCAGTAGCGAAAATTGATTAATATTTAAAACAGAATTAGTGGAGTGACACTGAAACAAAACATATATCACTGAAAAGTAATAAAATTTGGGTTACCAGAATGAAAGTGGTGAAAGAGGGGACATTACAACTTTTCTAGAGCCGAAGTTTGGTTAGATACATCTCCAGAACGCCTGTTCAATACACTCTACAGGCTAGTGGAGTCCAATTTAAGCAGGTGGAGAAGTTCAAGTGTCTCGGGGCCTTATTCACGAGTGATGGAAGGAGTAATGCTGAGCTTACCTGTAGGATTGGTCAAGTTGGGTCAATTTTGAAACAGCTTGGTGGATGTGTAATCAAGAAGGCCAAGCTTGGTGTCAAAGCCAAGTTAGCGGTTTTCAACTCAGTATTTGTCCCAACTCTCTTGTATGGTCATGAAATTTGGGTAATGACCGAAAGCCTAAGATCTCTCCGTGCTCTTGCAGGAATTACTCGCCGGGATAGGATGAGAAACACGGCAGTGCGAGATGAACTCAACATTGAGGAGCTGCTTCTTCGAACGGAGAGGGCTATGCTTCGTTGGTTTGGTCACGTGGCACGAATGTCCCCTTCATCACGACTTCCGAGGCGGGCGTGGAATGCGATTCCATAAGGTAGGCGACCGCTTGGCAGACCCAGGACGAGATGGTTGAACCATGGTCGAAAATGGCGGACGATCGAGTTGCCTGGAGATCGCTCATGCGTGGTTTACCCCCGCGACCCCTTTAGTGTAGCTTGCGGGTCAGAAGATGATGATGATGATGGTAACATACTTTATCTTAATCTTGAAGGTTTGAAAGGATTTTCGAATAGCGGCGATCAAACTCAACAATTTGTCGCGACGATTTGCTTGGCGACAAACTGGTGTTTTTCATTAACACGCAAAATTTGTTGGCAGACTTCAGTTCTGAGGGAAACTACGAAGTCTTCTGTTTGATGATTTATGAAATACTGCAAATTAAGGAAGAGCTAGATCGAAGAAAAGCGAGTTTGGGTGAAAAAATCTTGTTAAGAGAATTAAATAAAAAGTCTCCCGATGATTTTCGCGATTATTTGCGAATGGATGCACTGACGTATGAAGGGTTATTGGGGTATTTTCTTCCCGCCCCCACACCAAACGAAAAGAGTCTCTGTTGAGAGACGCTATTGCACCACATGAAGATTCTTCGATGATATTTATTTATTACAAACTCCGCAAAATATACGAAATCCATTTCACTAACAATTTCTTTTTGGATTGTTTCCCTTACCTCTCGAAAATGTCTATATGATTAAAAAGATCTAGACAACATTATTTTTCCACATTTGATGTCATCTTTCAGTGCGCTGATCTGCAGTTACTAAAGTCCCGATCAGAAATGAAAAAATGTGCTGAAGCAGTACAACACGTGTTCACACTTAACCACAAGTCGATCAATCAGTAGTTTCGGTTTGGTAGTAACGAGAGTTCACATTGACGATTGTGATCATCAACCACGGTTGTCAAGCAAATCGTCGCGACAAAATGTTGAGTATGAACGTCGCTAATAGAAAGGAAATCGGGAATCGTTTTAAAAATATTTAAGGCGCATGATTCATTTATGATCATCGTTCCAATCGTTTAAATCGACTGCCGTATGTGCTAGCCCTGTTATATGTTCAGAAGATTCATAGCATATTCCGTTTCCACTGAGTTAGCCATCGATGTTGGATTGTTGCTTTGAATACTGAGAGGTCGCTATCCTAGATCGCCTTTCGGGTCTTCTTCAAACAAAATTACGTCTTTCAAGCATATTCCAAAGACATCTCCCATGTTGTTGCCAAGTTAAAAACAGCGTCTTTAATAAATAGCCTCACAAATGCTGGCTAAAAAAAATCATGGATGAACTCGAGGAGGATTTAACGAGTTTATCAGAAACCGCCAGGTTTCCAGACCCCGAAAATGTTTGGCGAAACCTGGTAGGTTCGGAGACAAATTATGGAACCTCGCGGTTTCGTTCGGAACGTAGTATTCCATTCAATATAAGTTGGATTAAATAAATGGAGAAGGAGGAGGTTGGAGGTTTCAGTGCTTTCCCTAAAACAAGAATTTTCACTTTATGGCCCTGTGGCATTAGCAGACTAATAATGGCATTCTTTGTTCTTTCTTGAGCAGTGAGAACCAGAGAAATATAGACCGCTTACCCACAGGAGACTTTTTGCGCAAGATTTGTTGAATGGATGTGTGTGATTTCCCTTGTGTGCTTCCATTGCCACACTTTCCTTGAGCGTGTGAAAGCGAAAGAAGTGATACTTCATGGGAATTTAATCACCAAAATATTCAGATTCGCATTTTTGAATATTAAAGTATCGTAAAATCTGAGATATTCATTTTAGTAATACGTAATATCATCTCTACTCGCAATCAAGCAGGCTAACTGCCTACTCACAACTCATCATCAAACGTTATTGTAACAATACAATACAACTTCTTTGTGTCCCAGTAAGGACTCGTTTGAGTTATTTAGTTTAGTGACTTTTTATTTAATTCCCCTTCTTCAAGACTTCCGAAGCGGGCGTTGAATGCGGCCGGTTGGGTCAAGAACTCGTCTGGGCGTAACTCCTGATGAGTTAAAGTCGATGGCGGAGGATCGAGTTGCCTGGAGATCTTTCGTGCGTGGTTTACCCCCGCGACGCCTTTGTGGAGCTTGCGGGTCAGAAGGTGATGATGATTATTTAATTCAAAAATAGAAATCACATTTTACAATTCGATTGGTTTGGCTTAGGGCCATCTATCAGATAGACATTAAATATTAGAAATCCACGTAATCTATATCGCACTGCATTCTTAGTAAACGAGGCATATAAAACATCCCAACCTCTACCGCCGTTCAGAATACTTCTGGCTTCCCCTAACTCTATGGTGTGGCTATTAAAATACTTATATCTGCATTCCTTAAGTATGCGACATACTACCAGGAAATGAAACACATCTCCTCTTTCCTTCAAGTTACAAAGCTCGCATAAGATCGGCAGGTCCGGTTGGTGTGGTATGGAATTAAGATTTATTGACACTCCTCTTGATTTGAAAATGGTGCTTATCATGTCAGTTGCATTGGTAGTGGTTCACTTAACTGTAGTTGTATAGAGCACAACTATAGTTGCGCCTTTACAACAGCCAACTCGATGCGAGGGTGAAGGTTATCTGCTACATGGCTCTCATTCGGCCAATGCTCGTCTACGTCCGTCCCGTGTGGTTCAACGTGAGTGCAAGCTTGTTGGAAAAGATTCGGTTGTTCGAGAGGGCTTGTCTTAGGGCTTGCTTTCGCCTTTATCGAACTCCGGAGTCCAAGTACAGGAAATTCTATTCCAATGACATGTTCTACAACAGGGCAAACCTGATAAGAGTTTCTAGTGAAGTTGATTCGAAGTCATACTGCCAGAGCGATGAACTCGGTCAGTAACATGATCTCGGGGGCTTACTACCTTAATTCACAATACCACGAAAAGGCACGCCACAACGAAGCTTTTCTGCACCTAGACTGAAACGGGCTGATACAAATTCGGTGCCGCTCATCTACCACATCGCCAGATCAACTGTGGATGGCCCACTCAACCACGACCGTTCCGTCGCACAACGAGCTCCTCCGGTTCAGCACGTCGGTCTCAAGCACGCATGTTCGAAAGTTGTGGTGGATGGGGAGCGAGGGAACTGCATCCTCGAACCTTTTACACCCCGGGTAGTAAGGGTATTTCAGATCTCCTAATAAGGAGTAGTAGGTCTCTGTCCTGCAGTGGATTAGATGTATGTCTATCCGCAGCATCCCATCCGTATCCGTTTGTTTAAATATATGCGTTGTTAGTTTAGGTCGAAAGACATAGCATAAGTTTAAGTTTAGTTTAGAGCGCCCGCCGAGGGACAGTCAGTTGCATCTGGCATCGTTCGTTTAACTATTGTAGTTTAAAGCATTTTTGTCTAGTATTTAAGTGTCTGAATTGAATTAAAGAAAAACTATAGTTGCGACCCGCTTGTAAATTTGTCGTACATTTTCTGACCAGTATTTTCCAGTGAAATGCTGAATTTGCTTTTTAATGGTGGGCATTGTTCGCTTGGTGCAATCTGTAAACTGAAGCCACAATCAAATGCCAGCCTATTTCATACTTTCCTTTAGTGAGAACTAATTTTGGGATTCGTTTCTGCTCCATTGCCATAACGCGTACTATGTAATCTAAGTGGAGTTTTGATGTGTTGAGAAACAGTGGTGGCAGTTTCCAGATGTGCGAGGGGCGTTCAATATATTCTCGGTATCCATATGAAGGAAATTCAATTTAAAATATAATCTGCCCTAACATCAATGCATTTGTTACATCTTCAGATAAGCTTTTTTAAACCCTCAAACAAATTAATTTCCTCTTTCTCTGCATTTATTGCATATATTTTGACTTGAGTTCTTTATCATCCGAAAATCTTTTTCCACGAAGACATTTTTTCAAATCCGGAAACAGGAACTAATCACTAGGGACAAGGTCTGGACTATAGGGTGGGTGTTGGATTTCTTCGAAACCACAATCTCGCGCAGCAGCCTTGGAAACTCGCGCCGTGTGAACAGGAGCGTTGTCACGAAGAAGCAACACACCCGCTGCGAGTTTACCCCGTCTTTTCTTTTTAATTTCCTCCTGCAAATTATGCAAAGTGGAAGCGTAGGATGTGGCGTTGATGGTTTCACCTTTTTTTTATATGTACTCAATAAGCAAGATTCCCTTTGAGTCCCAAAACACTGTGGCCATGAGCTTCCCGGCAGACGGAGTGACATTGAACTTCTTCGGGGGGTCTTTTCCTTTTTTATGCCACTGCATGGACTCTTGTTTGCTTTCAGGGTCATAGTGGTGGAACCATGTTTCGTCACCAGTAACAATTCGATCCATAACAACGTCCGCGTTCTCACTACACATCTCCAAAAGCTCTCTACAGCTTGCGATTCTCACTTTTTTCTGAGGCGCTGTGAGCATTCGTGGCACCCACCTTGCACTGACCTTTGAAAGGTTAAGATGGTCATGAAGAATGGTGTGAATGGTACCAATTGAAAGCTTGGTGATCTCTGCCATCATTTTCACCTTCATTCGGACATCCTCAAGAACAAGTTTTTCGACTTCTTTGATGCTTTCTCCCGTACAAGCAGTAGCCGGGGCACCGGAGCAGGGGTCGTCTTCAATGCTCTCTCTCTCTGCCTCTCTTGAACTCACTTGACCACTTTTGCACAGTTGATAATGAAGGGTAAACAGCCACCATCTCTTCATGAAAAGTTTTTTGACTTTTTCCTTGCTTCGTGAGAAATTTAATTACAGCGCGATGCTCACCATCATGGTCTCAGTTGCCATTAACTAGAGATAACTAGAGATAAAACGCGAATTAATGATCACATTTGTATGAAATCTTACATGAATGCACTAAAATAATAGTATTACTTGATAAATAAGTCAATTTATATATACAACCACAGCTTCACCCCCATACCGAGAATATTGAACGCCCCTCGTATCATGTAGGTTGGTGTACTATTGGGCAGTCTTGATAAAGTAGTGAAGTAGTTTTTCTACAATCTCATAAGGACAATTACTCCACACTTGCGATCCATATTGTAGTATTGCAGTTGGTGTCGTGTTGGACATTTTTCGTCGTGTGGATGCATGGCTAACGTGTCTACTATTGAAACAGGCCACCCTCCAAATTGAAGAAATAGCCTGTTTGGCTTCCGTTAATTTATTGTGAAGAGGAAGCGTTAGGACTATTTAATAGAACATAAAGCTATTCCATCAATAACATATCGTTTGTCTTAACTGACAATCAAAGAACCATACGAGATTCCATTAAGAATCTCCTACATTACACTGGTTCTGATACGGAGCTCTAAAATCAAAGTCCAGGCGTCGTGCAAAGTTTGCATGGTTGGCCGGTAATTGTGGCATAAGTAATTAAATGAACATAATATGCATTCTCGGTAAACTGCGGAAAACGTTCAGTAAATGGTCATAAAATTAAATACCGATTTGCTTTAATTTTTCACACCTCAGCCGATTACGGGCCGAAGACCCATTCCATGCTTAAATAGTGCCTATTAAACGCCACCAGACTGACCTAATAAACGAATAAAGCTTTTTCGATCGAATGTCCATCAACTGAATGTCGATACTCGTTTGTTAATACGAGCCTGCACACATCCAGCCGCAGCATTTCATTAATTAATAATATTCCGATTAACAGATGTACGAGCCCTCCTTAACGCGCGGCAGTGCGTAATGTATACTTCATTCGCTCTGGAATTCATACGATGACAGGGCACATGGGCATCCATGTGGTTGACCACCCTAATTACCTTATTTATTACTTATGTCCAATGAAATTAATGTTTTATTAATCACTTACATGATGACGAACAGTCCTCGCATGTACTCATGCATGTCATCCATTAAATTGACCACGCAAAGTCCAATGCCACTCAGTCGAGGTACGTAGTCCTGAAAAGAGAAACAGAGAAACACGAAATTTAATAAATTATACATCCTCCCTCAGTTTCATGTTTATTAAATTGCTGGCTGGGTGGCTTGAAAAATATTGCCACCACTTTCTGCCGACACCGACAGTGATGATGGCATTTTTATTATTATCTTTTTTTTTTTTTAATCAAAACTAGATGGAGATAGTGCTACTGTAAGAGTATATGTCGTACTTGTGTCCTCGGCCCAAATATGACACAGTCATCTAACACTAGGGCAATATATGACTTTTGAGCACCTCTGTGAGCACTGGGAGCGAATGTCGGAGGGGCTGTGAAGATTTATGAACCCAATCCCACTGCCATTCCACTGTTTTGCACTTCATTTTGTTATGACTCGTTTTGTATGTCACTGCGAGGGAGTTGCATGGTAAAAATTAAGTCTGTGCAGTTTTATGAGACTGAAAAAAAGTCTCATCTCTTTCCCATATTTCATATCAATCTTCACCTCCGTCGGACGCTTTTTCGTTATGAACGAAGAAAATGAATGCTTATGATGGGAATAATAAGCACCAATGGTCACAACTATGAATTGAATCTGTCTCATTCAAAATTACTCCCGCGTGCCACTTCTTGGAGTCATTTTTTCCCATTTTTGGTGCAGTGACATTGTGCCAAACGACATTATCTCACATTGGTAAAATGACGCTTTTGAAAGTGTCACTAGGCTGAATGTTTGTCACAATGTCGCCTTCAAAAGTGTCATAGGGCCAAACTAGCTTGCGACATTGTGCCTAACTTGGTACAGGTTCATAAGTTCACAGGCTAACAGTCTACAATCGTTACAATCGATTAAAAAGTTTTAAATTTTTAAGCTCGGTTAGACCCTGAGGAAAAAAAAGGTTATTGCGATTGTAAATAAGGCCGATTTTGAAATAAAGCCTTCAAGAAAGTCTGGTGTATTTAAATTATGGGGTGAGTGGCTCGCTTAGATAGCTAACAGGATGTTAACCCCCTTTTTTCTGCAGTGCTTAACCCGCTCACGCAACTTCTAGGGGTATGTCAACAACTGTCAGGCAGGGGTCTGGAGCTAAGTTAATTATAACTTTTTTACTGGAGGTCGTGCAGCCCCCATACCTATGTCCTTATTGTAATAAATAATATGATGGTCATACAAATTCCAATACCCAAAGTGACATAGTGCCGAATTGGCTCTATGACGCTTCACCCAAGCGACATTATGCCAAATGTCAATATTCGGCCTAATGGCGATTTCAAAAGCGTCCCTGTACCAAATTTTCCCATTTGGCACAATGTCGCACCATTGCGTTATTGTCGAGGGCAATGGGTGGTGTGAATAAAAACCAAGGGCACACTGCGAGTGACCACTTATGAATGAAGTGTTCAAGCTAGAAGAACACTCATTTTAGGTTAAGAAAAGACATATACAAGCGTCTCCACATACATTTTGCCTACAAAATCTCCGTAACGAAGACAACTACGAACCTCGCCGACATATAGATGATAACCTCTGTTTCAGTTGGAGATGGACGTGCTCAACAAAAAAAAACATATTTTCACCTAAAACTGTGTGTGCCACCATAGATAGGCTCGGATTCATCAGTCGTTGATAGTATCTAACAAACAAGCAGTGACCCTCGTGTCACCCACACACCCGGGTGTGTTCTTCATTTTCATTTGGACATATTTTGAGTTCTTACAATAGTCTGCCTTTTTTATCACGTTTCAAAAAATAATTAAAATTTTCCCTTTTTTGTCAAGATCTACAAGCAGTTTTTGGAATTTACCTCCCCTATCAGCAGCCAACACACCCGGGTTTGCATGGAAAAATGTAAGTAAATTGTTAGCTAGAGATGCAGAAAAGCACATATTTTTTATTCATTGTACAATATATTTTTATTAATGTGTCAACATCTTATCGATCGCTCCTGACACACGAATACGCAGGGACTTGGAACTAAATGGGAATAAAGTCGTTACCGGAAATGACATCGAAATATTGATGCACGCACAGCCGCCCGTTTGTGATGAGTGAGAATAGCTGGTGGAATTGCACCGTGACGTTTTAATGATAATAATAAAACATTTAAATAATTATATCCAATGCAAGCAGTAAAACGACGTCCATTTTATGTTTGAGTAGAAATTAGTATTATTTTAATATTTGAAGGGTTGTAATTAAGTGAAGTGTTGAATTAACTGAAAAGTTTATCAAGGATTCAGTCTCGTTATTCACCTACGACTTCAACCACGACGTAACGCAAAAATGCACATTACTTACGCTCTCCGAGACATGGGATGAGACGAGAATGATGAAGAGATCATTGACATGCCGAACTTTAATTGCTGTATCCAATACAAGCGATCAGAAAGGAGCACTGGTGGTGTTGCTATTTATAAAAATGGACGCAGTTCTCATGTAATTACTCCAAATATGGAAATTAAATATCGCCAAACCAACGGATTGGGTATTGCAATTCGTGATATCGGGGATTTATGTGCAGCTGAACGCATTCTTCCAAATGGCCAGAGCGCAATTTCTGTTGTTGCCCACATCTCTCCTAACCAGTCCATGGACAAATTCATCGACTTCATTCACTTCGTACTTTTGTCATTCACAGAAGGTGGTGCAGCTCTACTGGGAAAGAACTCTCATCTGTGGCCAATGATTCTAAGTGGCGATTTTAATATAAATTTTAACACGCCTGCGGCGCTACCTGTGGTCGAATTTTTAAGAGATACTCTAAAGCTTCAAATGAACCCTAACTCAGAAATTTGTACCACTCAAGGTGGTATAGTTATTGACGCAGTATTCCAACGATAGCTCGGTACATTGCAGTCTCAATTATACGTTTCCTATTTCAGCTGTCATAAGCCCATTTTGAAGCCCAAATTGAAACCTGATTAAGTATTCGTCACCAAATCATTCCCGACTCATTTTTTAAACAAAATACTTTGCATCCCGTTAAAGCTCCTTCATGGATTGGGGGACACTGCGGTGATAAGATGTGTAGACATCCCGTTAAAGTTCCTTCATGGATTGGGGGAACACTGCGGTGATAAGATGTGTACACATAGACCTCGAGTACGATCACTGCTCGCTCCTTTTTTTTTTTAATACTTATACATACTCTTTCCAACATTTCGGCCGGTATCTCACGAATAAATGCTTCAATGTTGTCTTCCAATGCGTCAATTGAAGCGGGCTTGTCTGTATAGACATGAGCTGTAACATAGCCCCACAAAAAATAGTCTAAAGGCGTTAAATAAAAACGATCTAGTCGGCTAATCGACCGGTCCCGAACGTGAAATAATATGTTCACCGAACTCGCATCTAAATAAGTCCATTGTTGCGCGTGCTGTGTGGCATGTGGCACCGTCTTGTTGAAACCACATGTCATTCAAGTCAAGCTCTTGCATATTGGGCAAAAAGAAGTTGGATATCATCTCACGGAAACCACACCAAACTGTGACTTTTTCTGGATGCATTGGTAGCTCGTGCAATGCTTCTGGCTGATATTCACTCCAAAATCGACAATTCTGCTTATTTACGTACCCATTGAGCCAAAAATGAGCTTCGATTAAACTGACCATAAAATGGAAGAAGCGCGCGATGAACTTTATTTACAGAGCACGCTTTTTGATTTGCGGTTTGTAAGACGATTCATGGTTAAATTATAGACCAAACTGAAGATGTTTGACAGAGAAACAAAACACGAAACGTGCGTCAGCTGTTTAAACCAGTGTTGCTAAAAAGATAATAGCTATAAAACCACCCTTTATTTATCTCGAATTATAAAAGAGTGCACTATACACTTCATACAGACTAAATTCAAGGGCATTGACGTCTTTAATCTTCTAGGGCGGATATACTGTAACCGAACTAAACATCTCCTATTGCTTGCCCTAGACCCAAAAAAGTTATTCGAGTTTTGATGCGTCGTCGTGACTTAAACACTAAGTGGGTGTAGGGAAGCGGTCTTTGGTAGAATCATTTAGAAAAAAAGGCGTGTACGTCAGCAACCAGACTAAGACTACTGACCTCTGTCAAGGGGCGACTTAAGTAAGCCATTTTGATGATATTTCACGAAAAGTCAGTATTTTGAAACTCACAGCCCTTGTTTCTTATCCGATTCCGTCAAGTAGCAAGGTCGAGAATTTGAGTTGTCTACTTCATCATTATTCACCATAAAATGTCGTACGAAATTCTCACTCGTCACTTCTTTGTGCGTGCTGAAGATATGAAAGGCTTTTCTATTCCGGTCCGCATGTCGCCCATTTTGATGAAGGATGTTCTTCTACTCTGGCCAAACAACTACGTTAGATCTTCCACCTATCATATTCTATAGGCATATTTCCGGAGAAGTGGAAGCTTGCGTGTGTTCACCCAGTTCCCAAAAATGGTAAAAAAACCTCCCCTTTGAACTACTGACCCATTGTATCAACGTCAATGCTCCCTAAGCTTATGGAGATTGTGAATTACCACAAAAAACAAAATATCTGCAATGACATCGCCTTCTCAGTGACCAGCACGTTGGTTTCAGACAACAACGTTCCACTGAAGATCTAATGACCTACCTGTCTGAACGATGGAACCGATGCTTACGTAAAAACGTTGAAAGCAAAATAGTTGCCCTTGGTGTCTCAAAAGCCTCCCATATGCTTAAGCAAGCTTCTTTGCTTTTTTTGTCGGTGAAACCTTCTCCAAATGGATTGCAAACTTTTTCAGTAATCGATCAATGCAGGTAGCATTGGATGACTGTACTTCTCTCTTCCTTCCCCTTCGCGACTAATGCTGGTTTACCCTAGGGCTTAATTCTGCCTCCGATACTGTGCCTAATATCTATCAACGACCCTCTCCAATCCATTCATTAGCAGATGACAGCACTCTTGACTCCTCGACAAGGACTCCATGCAGTTAAGTTGCAACGTCAGCGTATGTCAATCGAACTCAATTTTGATACCAATTCCATCATCGTCTAGCGTGCAAAAAACCATTTTGTGTTCAATGCGATAGAAACACAGTTTTGCCTCGTGTCTCTGAAGCGGGGTAAAAACTTACTCAAATTAAAAAGACGTTGAAGAAACGGACGGTTTTGTCAATGCATGGTATGCACATCAGCCGTGGCCTTCGTTGGGACCAGCAGATTACTTATGCTCCATTTTTGGCAACAAAGCGTGTATCTGTCGGAAACTAAAATATTACTCCCATATTTGGGCGGCAGCTCCGCCCAACTGTTTGAGTATGTTAGACGTGTCCAACGACAAGCGTGATAGGTGGTCACACAATATGCAGTCAATTGCCTTCACTAGAACCCCGTCGCAATGTTGGACGCTTAGCGCTCCTATACCGGTACTTTAACCACAAGTGGTCGGATAGGCTTGAATCCCGCCTGTCCGCCCGTGCAAAAGAAATACACGAGCCTGAATTCAACTTGATGGCGCCGTTGGTTAAGTCTCTTTCCTTAGTTAGTGGCGTCCCCGGTTCGAATCCCAGTGAAAGCAAAGTTAATACGCTTTTATCTGGTTCCTAAACCTTAAAGGTCATTGTCCTGAATGATGCAGAACATTAAAAATATATCTATACCTCTCCCTCTCCAGCTCTGTTGTTCTATATCAGAAAAATCTTTCTTCTCAGCTATCTTCGGTTATTTTCTTTCCTTCCCTTGTCTGGATTTTAACCTCGCTCTACCTCGCAGTGGCTTGATTCCCGTGCAGTAGATGGCGTGACGCCGTCATGTCGTTTGGCGTCACGGCATACTAGTCCGTTTTACTCCCAAAACGCGTAAAAAGTAAGTCCCGTCCCGTCACGTTATCTCAACTGTGGGTGGTCTCTGGATGAGATGGCTAAATATTTCAAGATATGAGTACATCCCATGTGGACGTCAGGACATACCGGATATCCACCGATGAACACGCTAGGAGTTCTCACCAAAAGAAATACCATCCCCAGCGACTCTTGGTACAGCTTTTCATATCCTACAGATCAAGATAACAAATCGGAATGCGCTTGAAGGCACCAGCGGTTCTAAGTCAAAGCAGATATGAGGAGCAACACTTAACCTCAAACGTTCATTATTTCTACCAGAAATGAAGTACTATAGAGATGGACGTTGGTTGCCCTCAGTTGGCTGCCCTCTAGCCCATCGACCAATTTGAGAAGATTCCTAACTGTTAGCCACGAACTTTTGAGGGCTATTCACGAAATAATGTGAATGCCTTAAGAAGACGATACAAAAAATGGTTGTAAAAATGTTAAAGGGCCAAGAGAGGTAAAAGTCGGCTATAATTCTCTATAATACTTCATTTATGATTTCCACTCAGACTAAGTAGGGCAGCACTCAGGGTTCTCTCCGGCGTCATAACCGATAACCGGTTCGAATGCCCATAAGATAAGTGGGCTAAATGCCGCTGCTATTCGCAGTAAGCCACTGTAATGTATCGACTTCGCGATAAGATAATATTGATACACAAATTAGTTGCCAGACATAGAATCAGTTGTCAGACGGAGATAATACACAACTTAATCAATCAATGATACTCCTAATTGTTTCTTGTTCATATAATTACTTGATGAATTTATCTATTTGATCATCTTTTTATTTTATTAATTAATGTGTTTACATATGTGTTATTCAACAAGTAGGAAAGTCTGTCGTGTGACAGGCAGAACGTTATGCGTCGCTGCCAGGAGTATATTTCGTTTCTACGACGAATTTGGTGGAATAATTTGGAAAACGGAATATGAAATGTTTACATATGCAAAACAAAATAAAAATAAAACCTTCAGCCAGATTTGAACACAGGATACTGCAGAAACCGTGAACAACGCAGCAGGGTTGTTTTTCGCATTCGGTAGCGGTGTGATGAACCTACATACTTACATACTTACAAACTTATTTTTTTTTTGTCGAAGGTTTTTAACATTGCACTGGAGTACTCAAAACCTGACCCATTGTACTGTGAGCCTACTTTTATTGTAGTTTCTTGGTCTTCCGAAGGAGGCGCTTCTGTGATGACGAGCCTACATCGTCAGATCTCACCACTTCAGCACCAAAGACCTGCCACCTGATCCGAGCAAACGCGGGACAGTGACAGAGGAAGTGCTCTGCAGTGTCGTCGTCTTCTCCACAGGCAACGTACAGGGTTTCGTTGCTTAAACCAAGCTCACTTCCATGTCTTGCAAAGGTATAGTGTCCCGTTTGTACGCCTTTAAGTCGTCTGCAGTCTTTGCTGCCAAGGAATAACAAGAATGCCCAGGGTTTCTTACGGCAATTTGGGACCATGCGCTTGGTCTGTCTGCGAGGTCTGTCAGCGTTCTCGAGTGAGCATACCATCGAATGAAGCCGTAACCAAGGACGCATGTAGACCCATCACAGGTTCAGGTCCTGAGAATGTCTTCTCTGATAGCAAGTTCATCGGCGATCCCATTTCCAGTGATCCCGTGATGACCCCATATGAGTCTTACTGAATTATCACTGCCAATCCAATTCAGAGAGGACGCATGCAAGTCTTAGGGAATTATGTCTGCCGATCAAATTCAGAGAGGACTCGCCTTCAAGAACTATCCTGGAAGTGGTTAAAGGATTGAGCAAGGGCTTAAGTGCAGCTTGACTGTTGCCACAAGATACTTCCACCTGTTCAGCACAGTTCGTGGCCATTATGATCGCAAAGGCCTCCGCTTGGAAAAACGACCCAAATTTACCTAGCGAGGTGTGCAGTCTGATGTTGTCGCCTTCCAGCGCCAGATCCTTCATTGGTTTTGGAGCCGCCAGTAAAGTTACGACTACATTCCTTTCCTGGCTCAGATTCTGGTCAAAGCCAGTCCTTAACAGAGCAGGACCTAAATGAGACGTCACTTACACGCTTCTACATATCAGTCTAACCTAACTTTACGCTGGTGTGTAGGACATTTTTATACTTATGAGCAGATGCGATCCACTCGAACCGAGACCTGTCATTGTGTGCACATCATGAACCACATTCATTGTGACAGCGAATTTTTAAAGGCTGTTTCTGGTTTTTAATAAATCTGTTGTTTTTACGCACCAAGAGCCATCACAACAATGAAGCGACATTTAAAATAACATCGACTGGGGAATGTTTGAATGTGCCACATGTGTAGATACCTAGCACGAATTTTGCCCTATTTGATCACAAGTGCCTCCCTGAAACCCAACATTCGTTCAGTCCCCAACCCGTGTGGCGTTCCTACTAAAATATTCAATTAAATTGAAAATATGGTTTTCGAGTATCTTCGTAACGAGGGTCAAGCCCAATGCTGCCATGTGCTGTGCCCCCTTAAACGCTGTAACAACACACGACATCGCCAACGAAGGTTGCAAATTTGTTTTACTTGCCAAAGTGAAATATAGACGTTCGTTAGCAAACAATGCTCTACCGTTAAGAGTCCTCCATTAGCCTGACAACGGACCGATAGGCCATCCATAGCTACCTCGGCCATAAATAAAGTATTAAATTGCAGCGTGTGTGTGACATTATTTGACATTACTTTAATTTCGGATCATTGTGTGCTTAACTGTGGCGTAGGAATCGAAAGTCCCTTATTGATTCACTCAGGTGGGTATAATTTGATTACCCCAGGATGATTGAGTACGGCTGTGTTGTCAAGTCATGTATACAATTCCGTTGGAAAAGGGACTGCCACGAGCGAGGCATGTGAAAGTTTCATTTCATAATTCCCAAAATTGTATCAATAACTTTCAATTTGGGTGTCTCCAATTGGGGTGTCTCCTGTTTTCTGTTTCTGTGTAATTGGACAATGGGACATGATTGGCTTGCGAAGAGATTATGACTGGATTTGTTTACAATAATTGGCAGAGCCCTCTTCACAACGATTGCTTAACTCATTTCGAAAGTCACATGGGCGGAGATGAGGCGTCATGCTGATGGATTTGATTTTGGTTGGCTGCTTAAAGCAACTCCAGGCACACGAATATTAGCCTGAGCGGTGTGAATTGGTTTTAATAACATGAAGTACCTAACGTTTCTGAGAACAGTAGACCTGGGTGCACTCATTCATAAAGACCTCGACATTTATTAGAAATCGTCCTTGTTGCCTGATGTTAAGGGAGAAAGTCAAGGTATTGTACTCTTAGTACATTAACCAAATTAAAGGAAAGAGCATAAATCGGGTGATCCCGGCAATGCAAGTGCCAGCCGTCGATATTATTGGCTTCCAGAGTGGGTTTCATCTGATCCGTGTGGCAGTACAACGGGCCTCTGTTCGGCTTATTTTGACTGGTCTCTACAGTCTTCATCTACTTCTGAAGTAGGTTCATTGCAATCAGACTAATCCTATTGGGAGAATAGCTCTATAGCTTTCCTCTAGCGACATCATTACTTTATCATGCTGGTTACCGGTGACTGTTGCATATTCTTTAAGAGCTCCGTACGCAGTTCACTTCTGTGCACTCTTGTGTACTGTGTGTGGGCTAGTCGTGTGTCGCAGTGGCTAAAAGTTTGATATCCCAATTACTCAATCAGTAGTTTATAGACCGCCAAAATTAAGCGTTAATTCATAGAGGAGCTGAGCTACAACATCGATAAGGTAGACACATAAATGCCAAAAAAACACAAATGATAATGACATCGACATTCATCAAAGTAATCCAGTAAACTCGACGGTGTTTGAAATGAGTGTATCGGATCACTATACCGTATACAGCACACTTCTGCAAAACGACAAGGATCCTATACTAAAATGCAAATGCTGATCTTGACTGCGCCTCAAATGGTCCATCCGCTTAGTCCAATTTTGGCATACTCTTTTCAACATTTCAGCCGGTATCTCACGAAAAAATGCTTCAATGTTGTTTTCCAATTCATCATTAAGCCCGCTTCAATGATGAATTCTGTCTGTATAGACATGAGCTGTAACACAGCCCCACAAAAATAGTCTAAAGGCGTTAAATCGCACGATCTAGGCGGCCAATTGACCGGTCCCGAACGTGAAATAAAATGTTCACTGAACTCGCCTCTCAATAAGTCCATTGTTGGCGTGCTGTGTGGCATGTGGCACCGTCTTGTTGAAACCACATGTCATGCAAATCAAGCTCTTGCATTATGGGCAAAAAGAAGTTGGATATCATCTCACGGAAACAATTTGCAAGCGTTGTTCGTTTGTTAGACGATTCATGGTTAAATTATAGACCAAACTGAAGATGTTTGACAGTGAAACAAAACACGAAACGTGCGTCAGCTGTTTAAACCAATGTTGCCAAAAAGATAATAGCTAAAGAATCACCCTTTATTACAGAACTTGAGGGAAAATGTAACACCCAATCGGACTGTAACACTTTATATAGATGGGTTCAATTGGGGCCAGTTATATGATCTCAATGATGTTACTGCTTTTTATGAGAAATTTGCTGATACAATTGGTTCATCGCCTGACACAATAGTGAAGAAGAAAAGAACTCGTAGATGCGAGCAAAACTCCCAAAAAAAAAAAAAAACTTGGGAACTGGTAAAAAGTCAAAGGTGTGTCTTGTCACCTCTCTTGCAGCTCAGCCGAGGCGAGATATGTTTCACATTGGGAGAGTTGAGGGTAAGTATTCTTCTTTTTGCAGATGACTTCATGATCCTCCCATCTTTCCAGACGGAACTGCAGCTCGTAGTCGATAGGCTTGTGGCCGTATGTGCTAATACCGGAATGAAGGTTAATGTGGACAAATCGGAGGTTATGGTCACTTCCAAAGCGCCTGTTCAATGCAATCTACGTGTTAGTGGAGTCCATTTGAAGCAAGTAGAAGCTTAAGTATCTCGGGGTCTTTTTCAAGAGTGATGGAAGGAGTAATACTGAGCTTTCCTCCAGGATTGGTCAAGTTCGGCCAATTTCCAAACACTTTGGAAGATCTGTAGTCAGAAGGGCCGAGCTTAGTGACAAATTGTATTCCAGTACTTATTCCAACTCTCACCTATGGCCATGAAATTTGGGTAATGACCGAAAGGAATAAGATCGCGAATAAAACGCTGCTGAGATCAGATTTCTTCGTGCTGTTATGGGAATTACACGCCGGGATAGGGTGTGAAACACGACAGTGTGCGAGAAACTCAACATTGAGAAGTTGCTCCTTCGAAAGGAGGGGGCTATGCTTCGGTGGTTTGGTCACGAGGCATGAATGTCACCTGCATCAGTTCCGAGAGTTCCGAGGCGGGCGCTGATTGCGATTCCATCAGGTAGGCGACCGCTGGGCAGACGTAGGACGAGGTGGTTGGACCAAGTCCAAAAACAGAAGTCCTCATGAGAGACCCCTTTAGTGGAGCATACAGACCAGAAGATCATGAAGATGAATCCAGACTATCCTTTTCTATGCTTTACACGAAAGATTCTATCAGAGAGAAACCATAAAATAATAAATAACGATCCCCGGTAGAAATCAGCAATGTTTATGCTTCAGGCCCTCGTGCCAAACTTTGTCAACTTTGGCTGAACAAACGAGTTTTATTTTCAAACTCATTTTCCACTGCATTAGTTATACGATTCACTTGGTCAATAGTTTAGTGTATACTTTTATAACAAAATTTTTGATTTGGAAGAGGCTGTTTTTCTTCTACCAATGAACTTAAGCGCCTATTGCCCAGTTTAACAGTGCAATTTTAAACCAAAACTGGAGTTTAAACGATGAATTTGGTTTCACAGTTTCGTTTAAAGGCCAAATTACAATGTCGTTTTCCAATGATCTTGCGTTGGTAGGAGTTTTATCTAGCTTATGAGGGTGTTATGCCAAAGCGCGACTTAATTGACGACGGTACGATCAAAAATTTATTTTAACGAATCCACGTTTTTCGAGTCGAGTCACAATGCTCAAAGAGTAATTACTGTCTAGAAAAAAGCTTCTCAAACTTGGCCGTTCGGAGTCGGCGTGAAACAATAGCACGCGCAACACAAGTGGTTGTTGAGAAGGTATTCCCTGGCACCTACAGTCTGTAGCCTATATTAGTGCCATCGAGCGTGCCTCAAGGGAGTCATTTGGGTCCACCTTAATTTGTTTTATTCATTAACTACGTTCCTTCAATGTTTCTATCACCAAAGTCTGTTTAATGTACGCGGGTGATCTTAAAATTAACAAGAAAGTCACTTCTGTATCGGACTGGTACCAATTACAGTACGATCCTAATCATTTAGTACATTGGTGTAACTCAAACTATTTAGAACTCAGTATCTGTAAATGTTTCTTGCTGTATAATAAGAAATTTTACTCAGTTTGAGGATTCTCTTAATTGAGTTCCTTTGACAAAGGTTACTCAGAAATATGATCTAGGAGTTACATTAGATTCTAAGTTAACCTTTACTAGTCACATTGATTTTATTACTATGAGGCAAATCGAATGCTCGGTTTCATTAGGAGGAATTCAAAGAATTTTGATGATCCATTTACCCTGAGAAATTTATACATCGGATTAGTCAGATCGTCCTTGGAATACTGCTGGTTTACCTGGAACCCTTATTATATTAAGCCATTCAAAGGATCGAACGAATTCAACGAAAAATGTACAAGGTACATGTTCCGCCAACTTAAGTGAAATATAGAAGTGCCCCCTACAGAACAAGATGTCTTTTATTCGATTTAATCCCACTGAAGGTACGTCGGAGGTACTTCTCATTGATGTTCATACGTGACGTCCTAGCTACTGAAGCTTTGAGTTCATCTTGTGAACAATCGTCACTCTTCCGTATTAGAATCCAACGAGCGAATTATGCCCAAAATTAACCTATATCCCGATGCATGTGCGACGCAAACTTAGCTAAGAGATCTCGATTTTTTGAAGATGTCACTAGAAATATCCTTAAAAGAAAAATTGTTCTATTTCTTGCTAGAATCGATAGCTAGCACTATTCGAATTCGTGTGTAATTGTAAGTCTTAAACAGAAGTCGACTTGTTGATAGTAAATTCAATCATGACTCTCCACAGAATCCGCAAAGCCTGATTGAAAAGTGTGGATTTTGTCGTGTAACTAGGGGTCAAGTCTTTAATTGAGCCATTTCAGTTTTGAACTACTACCAATAGCAGCACCAATATTTATAAATGTATTGCAGTAAAACCTGCTAATCGGGACACTCTGTAATCGGACCACCTCTGTGTCGGTTGCTTTCCCTGCAAATCCGATATCGCGTCTATAATCGGAACACATGCTAATCGCACCATGGACCACTTATATGCTTTGCGTTACTAATGTATTTACCTAACTAATTGGACCATGTGTAGAAGGAGACACGTAATGTGCTTGCACTTATGTCACTTAATTTTAAATTTCTCCGTTTTGTACGCAAATCAAACAAACCATTCGGGAAAGCCGCAGGTTATTGTTTCTTCGTCTTTTTGTTAACTGATGGTTCCCCGATGTCAATTTTGAATCATTCACAATTTGATTATGAATGTAGAGAATAAACAAAGCGCGTAGTTTCACTGTGAAACCACTAGGAAGCAAAGGGTTATGTTGCTTGCGGGCACTATACAAAATATACAAACATGACTTTACGATCTACGTTCACACGAATGAAAGAAAAAAACGTTATTAGCTCACTGTTGGTTATTTAATTGATACATTGTCTATTCAATTTTATATTAAATAGCAATTGGCATCTATAAATTCGCTGAAACACCCTTTGTAATTGGACCGGTCCAATTAAAAAGCACCTCCATAACTGGACCACAATTCCTGGCTCCCAAGAGTGGTCAAATTTGACAGGTATTGCTGTATTTAGTTTCACAGCAGTGATTTGAAGAAGCAAGCAGCTGATCAAATGACTTGTGAAAGCATGCGTTAAACATAGCTTCGAAATAAAGAAGTACAGTAAAACTTCCTAAATTGGGAACTCAAAGGGACTAAGAAGAAAGAAAATGCGAACCAATTTTTAGGGTTTTAGAGGACCTCTAAATAGGACAATAAATGATCATGTCCCAATTATACATAGCTCTGACTGTTGCGGGTCTATTTTTGGGAGCATATCCTGTCCATACGTTGTTGTGCACATCCACCTAATCAGCGCTGACACTTGTGATGTCTACCTCTCTTTGCTTCTTGTCTCAATTTAGAAGTTTTTTTTCAGGCTATTAAAACATTTTTCTGACGCCAGAGACAAAAGTGGCCATTTGCAAAGGTTCACTTATATATAAAAAAAACAGAGTTTTGACATAAAGGCAAGGGAGGTTGCCTAAATACAGAGTGTCCCAATTTGGCGGTTTCACTGGATGTGTGTTTTTTGGTAGATCATGGTATCTGTGGCCGGAAAATTGAATATCTCTACTAGTTGATTTCAGGACGCATTCCGATCCGGCAAAAGAGACTTTTGATTTTTTCTTTCTATCGGAGCAATTTACATGGACACTGAGTTTGTAACTTGTTTATGAAACATCAATGTGCGAGACAAACAAAATGTTGCTGATGTGTATAGTGCATTATGCTTTGTTTTTTGCCTTATTCATAAACGATATAACAGAATCCGGGGGAGGTGGTATCGCGTTTGGTGGAACTAAGATACCAGCCCTTATGTATACAGACGTCATAATTTTTTTCTCGGAAACAGTAGAAGGAATGCAGCTTATGATAAATAGGCTATGAACTTGGAAGTCAATCTAACAAAATCGAAGATTATGATATTCAAAGGGGGTGGTGGCAGGCATGTGAGGAACGAAAAGTGGACCTTTGAAAGACAAGCAGTTGAAATAGTACGTGAGTATAAATATCTCGGTGTGCTATTTGCGTCTAACCTTGGCATGAAAAAACATCTTGAAGCAAGGTTGAAGGAAGCTATGAGAGCTTCAGAGCGCTGCTTCAAAAATAAATACATTGAGCACAGTTCGAATTATAAACCTTTCCAAGCTACAGGATCGTCGATCCTTCTGTACGTTGCACAGGTTTGGGGATACAATTCCGTTTGAATATCGATCTTAGTGATAAAACATATCTTCTCAACTCGAATCAGATACATAAAGTTACTAATATTTTCAAAAAACGAGGTGAATTGCTGCCCTTGAATTATATTCCGCATCGCGCAGATCTAACTTTAATCTGTCCTCTATGCAATCTGAATGAACGTGAAGGTATCAAACATTTCATTGCAATCTGCCCAATTGAAGGAGGTTAGGATGAGTCAATTTGGTAAGGATCTTGATGATCTTGATGATCTCTTTGGCAATTATAGGCCAATATCACTCCTTCCTGCGATAGGTACAATATTTGAAAAACTAGTTAAAGCTAGAATGCTTAGCTATCTTAAAAGGACCAAATTTTTGCAGGTCAACAGAAGATGCTCTTCTAGAGTAGAACTTTCTTCGTAGAAACTTTCTGTACATGGTAACTATTCCCTCGTTCCACACTACAGCTTATCGTAACTTTTCTGATATTTCTTCTCATCGACTTTTCAATAAACTGCCACTACCGAGCTGAGTATCAAAAACTAAACTAAATTAGTGCATTATTGGTACATATCACCCTCACTGCTCACAGCAATGTTCCGTCGTCGTCAAAGTCCAATCAAGAACTAATGTGTACGAATGGGTGTGATTTCGGTGTGCATACAACTGTGCTGTGTATGTGACACTTTTGTTTTCCTATAATTCCCTGAAGTTAATTCTCAAAATACATATCTACATACATATATAAATATGGTGTGCAAAATGTATAGCAATTCATCAATTGAGAAGGACCGATTTGTGTCAAGTCAGTTGTTTGTACATAACTTCGTGCGGTTTGTTAAGAGATGGCGTAACTTGTATAATTCCATTGGAAGATGCGTTGGAAACCTGCTGTCATTGCATGTCATTCATTTGAAGCGTAAGCAACTAACATTTTTTTTTGTCACTCAAATATGTCGAACTTTGTGCCTGAAAAAGTGTTTTTGCGGGAAGTTCTTCTTCATTACTTTAATATGAAGAAAAATGCTGCGGAAAGTCATCGTATTTTAGTGGAAGTTTATGGTGATGTGCGCTAGATGAGCGAACGTGCCAACAGTGGTTTACACGATTTAAAAATGGTTATTTTGGCTTGGCCAACCAGCCAAATCAACGGTACAGCCGAATATTCATGGTGCAAAGGTAATGCTCTGTATTTGGTGGGATCAGAAGAGTGTGCTGTATTATGAGCTACTAAAACCGGGTGAAACCAAAACGCCACTGAACACAATTAATTCGTTTGAAGAGAGCAGTAGCCGAAAAACGGCCGGAATATGCGTCCAGACACACCACACCACATTGCTATTCCGGTTAAGAGCTATTTGGAAAACAGCGGATGGGAAGTTTTACCCCACCCGCCTTCTAGCCCAGACCTTGCCCCTTTTGACTACTATTTGTTCCGGTGATGCAGAACGCCCTCACTGAAATACGGTTCACATCAGAGCAAAAATCGAGAAACTACTTTAGTGCAAGCATGGCGATCAATTAGATCAGAAAATAAGCTTGAGTGTAAAAAGTGAGTTCATCCAATTCGATTGTGGTCATTGAGTTTGCTGTTTTAAGGGGAGATTTATTTACTTGACTAATGTCTTCTATTCGACGATGTACACGTTGTGCAATAAGTACTCAGAATGTCTGTGATCGCAAGATGAACGTGCAGAAGAAAATGAATGGAGACGTGGCCATATAGCTAAGGTTTGCACTGCTCAATCGCCTCCTCAAATTCGATATAATTTTACTAGAAGATGACCCGTCTAAAATGTGAACTCGAATCGCTTTACTTTCGAATACCATTCCGCAATCACCTACAGAGATATTGGCTGCGTTGATGTAGCTTCATTGTCTGTCGTATGTAGGCATTCTAATGCATTGAATTTACAATCGATAAGCGATGATAAGGACGTCGATAGCTTAAATTTCATTGTTCAAAGGCAAATCGCTGGGGATCTGCAATCGTACAAATCCGTTAATAAGGTGACCACCGAGGATGAAGCGACCAAATTTCAAACGGAATTTTAGAATTCGATTAACAACTTCGCCGAGTAATTTACAGCTGAACGTGGGATAGATCATAACCATGTTGCCGAATCCGAATCGTCCGAAATTATGTTCTCCTGATGAATAATCTGATTCAAGCAACGATCATAAAAGGCAAATTCAAAGGAGAGGACGTCCTAATCCCATGAATTGATGAGTAATCCATTCCAATCAAAGCCGATTCAGTTCCCCTTTCGATTGACTTTTGTAATGATTATCAATAAATCGCAAGGCCAATCGCTGGATGTCTGTGGGTTTAATCTCGAATTTTCCTGTTTTTCGTTGTTTGTTGCATGCTTTACTAAAGGGGTCGCTGGGGTAAGCCACTCACGAGAGATCTCCAGGCAACTCGATCCTCCGCCATCGGCTCTTACTCATCAGGAGTTATGGCCAAGCGCGTAACGAGACAAGTTTTTGAACCGACGAAAGACAAATAGAAACACATTGCTTATCATATCGCTCTCTACTGATCTCGATTCCATTCAAATTATTATGAGTATGGAGTTTATCTGAAGACGTTAAATTGGAGCGAGACGAAGGTCGCCGCCCCCCATTCACGGTTTCGAAAATTCGATTTTTTTTTGTTTCATTCGATCCTATAACTAATCAAGAATGTTCCTCTATAATTTCAAGTGAAAATTCATTTTCAATATTCACCTTTCTAAATTACCGAGTGCGGTCACTTTAGCGCTTTAAATTTCTGTACACTGCATAGACTTGAAAGATGTTTATTTTGTTGGCTCTTTGTTGCGCTCTTCCATTTTCATCGATTCAAATTTCACTTCTCCCCAAAGTACAAGTCGTTGTTAAGTTGCCGTGTGCACCAGCCATCGAAACATATCGTCCAGAATAGTCGAAGTCACATTTGTCAATATCTCAAGAGTAAACACACATTTTTCAATCTTGATGGAAGTGTACTCGCGAGCAGCCATTGAAGAAGAGCAAAATATATCGCATTGAGAGGAATTTCCCATAGGAGAACTAAGTTCAAGCAATCCATATTCAGCATCAAAAGGCACATTTTCGATGTATCTGCTTGTCAGTTCACTCTCGAAGTCTTGTAAAATATTGTGCAATTTGTTTGAGCAGAGGTAGTAAACATTACTCTGCACTCCGGAAAAATGAACAATCACTTTAAAAGCACAGCAACAATTACAAGACACGAGCAAGTTGAATACAGGCTATCACTTGTTAGTTTTCGTTCCGGCATGCAGTCCGATATTCCGTTGTTACAATTTCGGCGAGACAAATTTGACCGCAGACGCACAGTTTCACAAGTAATAATAAATGTTCGACTTTTATTGTTCATGCCGGACTTCTCAAATTCAGACTTCGCCCGTATGTCTGCTAAAGTTGTGTCCTTAGCCTTTAATTTAAATGTAGGAATGATTTGAAGCACATTCACGGTGCGCTCAGAATGGACGAACTAATTTAGGCAAAATAAGTTTACTGCCAAGTCACGGTGTTCGCTTTACCCATCAATCAGTGCGCCAAGTGCCAGTCATGCAGCCTCTCAGCCAGTATTCATGTATGCAAAACCCTCCTGAAATATTTCCAGCACCAAACATCGGGGCTTAAGCCCAAGGGGTTGTGTTGCCAGAGTGGCAACGATGTTCACATTAAAGCCAAGGACGAGTTGAATATTTAAGGATATGTGCGTACCAGGCAACAAATTCAATTCAAGTTTTTTACGGGCATAGTTTTCGTCTCCACACATCGCAAAAAATAGTAAACACACCCCCGGCCACCTGGCTATGCCCATACGCCAGGGAGTGATGAATTGAGCTCTCAAGTACCAGGCACATGACGATAAAGCTTGACTTAATTAGTATACGTTTAGCAAAAATGCGACAAATGAAAAAGAATGTACAGGATTGGTCCCACCCGCCAAGGGACACAAGGCGAAATCCTTTCTTATGAGCATTTCATTTCGCCCACGGCGGTGAGTGGGTGAGTAGCCGATGGGCGGCAGAGGAAACGTGCTCCTTGGAGGATAATAAAATTATTTAGGAGACGAAAGTAAGATATCGCTACGTCAAGGCCAAATGAAACGCGTCGTATGGCGATAATAATTTTTTGATGAGCTTTATATGGGTTTTTTTATTGTTGATCATTTTCAGCGAAATTATGGCTAGTCGCCCATCTTGCCTCCGGCTTCGGTTGCATTTTCACGTGGGGAACAGAATGGCTGGGTTCGTCGGTCTGACTTCAAGCATTTGCTTAGTTCCCAGACAGTGGTTGTTGTTAGCACTTGGAAGGTCGTCACAACATTCTCGTAAAACTCAAGCGAATTTCAGACGAATTTACTCATCTCTTGCGAATTGTCGCCCGCTTTAGGGTTGGCTGGGAATACTTTGTTTGAGCAACCTAGTTTTCGACCATAACACCTTGGCATTTGCAACCTCGGTGATGACCTTAATTCGAAAACGCAATCATTCTCCTCGGGGGTAACGTTCAGTTGGCACAAGGCTGACATCAAGTGTTGTTCGAGACTCTTCGGTATCCCTGCCCGAGCTACGAGAATTCAGACTGCTCTTTAGACGGTTTTGACGTTTTTGGATGACTGAGTTTTTTGCGTTTCTCCAAGTACGAGTATATTTCTAAACATATCCATGCTTGGCGGTAAAAAAAAAACGCTTAGTATGACATTGGAGAGAGTTCCATTTTTGTGGCAATAGCTATTTCCGGATTAGGTTGATTTTTTGGCGCGAGTTGTTTCATCTGAAGAGAGTATAAACAGGCAGGTCCATGGAAGCGATACCTCAGTTTCTCAAACAAATTCATAATCGATCAGAGGCTAAGCCGGCGATGTAATCTAAGCCCTTATTGCTTTCATACTCAATCGGTACCGTACAAGTGCCTGACTACGAGCAGTAGTCATACTTTAGGCCAAGTCTGAGTGCGTTGTGACTCCACGAGTATTGAATAACTCCTAATCCTTGAACTATTTATTGTGTACAGCGACTGATGTGGTTTGTATTATCAAAGATGGCTCTGCATGAGTTGAGGAGGTATCAAAAGTCGTGGAGATGGACATGTCGTTTTGTTGTGTGACACATAGGCGGACAGTGGGTAATTTCATACAACCCATAGTTTATATGAGCGACACGGTTCACATAGCCGGTCAAAAGGAATAGCACAGTGTGACCTAGTTGGCGTTGATCGTTTAGGCTGAACACCGGATCAAACAAAACGTTTTTAATTTGAACACACACCAAGTGAAGCAGAGTGTAACAAAACCAAGCGTTTTGTTTTCTTGTTTCGTTTCGTGTGCGTTGAAATAAGACAAAATATTGGTCAACATGTGGTCGGATTCAGACGACGAAGTTGTGCCTGTCTAATATGCAACTTTTCAAGCAATTGAAGGAAAGGACGCGAGTAGCAGAGAGTGCTGGATGCATCCATATACGTAATCTTAAACGAAAGGCTGATGATGTGATAATGAACTTAATGGCAGAGTTAAGAGCTTATTCTGAAAAATTTATTAATTTCACCATAATGGGGGTTGAAACTGTTGACTACATGCGGGCATTAACCGAACATGCTGTCAGAGAACGAAGTACTAACTATGGGAAAAGCAAAACTCCGGCTAAAAGAAAATCGTGCAAAAATTTGAGCAATCCGGGTCTGTAGGAGATGTGAAAACACCAGTGCATGCTCGTACAGCTCGTACTGCAGAAAATACTGCTGCTGTTCGCGATAGTGTGGCTGAAGAGCCGTCCACCTCAACTCGTCGTCGTGCCCAACAATTGCACCACGCTCGTCGTCGATGAACATTATGCATACAGACTTGCATTTACACGCTTTCTAGGTGCAATTGACTCAAGAACAAAGGCCTCTTGACCATTTCAGGCGTCGTCAATGGTCAGAATGGTGGCAGGAAATGGCAACAGTGGATGATCAATTTTCGAAGAAAATCATCCTCAGCGATGAGACTCATTTTCACCTCAGTGGATTCGTCAATAAGCAGAATTGCCGCATTTCGGCGAATGATAATCCAAGTGTGATTGTCGAAAAACCAATGCACCCCACAAAGAGTGGCTGTTTGGTGCGGTTTATGGGCTGGCGGCATCATCGGGCCGTATTTTTTTCCAAAATGAGGCCGGTCAGGCAGTTACTGTGAAAGATAACGAACTTTTTATGGCCCGAATTTGAAGACAACAGGACGGTGCCACTTGCCACACAGCTAACGAAACAATGGCTCTTCTGCGCGACAAATTCAATGGCGGTGTTATCTCACGTGGTGGCGATGTCAATTGGCCGCCAAGATCATGTGATTTGACACCGCTGGATTTTTTTCTTTGCGGTTACTTGAAAGAAAAGGTGTACGTCGATAAGCCAGCAACAATTCAAGAGCTAAAGGATGAGATAATTCGGCACATTAACGGCATAGAACCTCAATTATGCTTCAGCGTCATCGAAAATTTGGACCATCGGATGGAGGTGTGCCGCCGAGGTCGTAATTGAACCATACCAATATTATCATAATAAAAGGAAATGACAATGATTTCCTAAATAATTTGTGTTTTATTCAAAATCAACATCGGCCCTTAAAATTTAACGTACGACGGAAATGAGCAGCACGCATTTATACAGAGCTGTTCAAAATAATATGGATGATCATGCATAATCGATATTTCTACTCATTTATGATGTACCGTTATTTGCACAGCTGCATTGCCTTTACTATGCATGCACATAATGTCAGCTGATCATTCATGTAAGTGGTGCAGTAGTGCAAAGTACGGAAAAGGTGTTTTCTTGAGTGTTCAAAATAATAGGGAATTTTGTTTTCTCCTTGAAAAGAGTTAAAAGGTATTTGTTTGGGTTTGTTGTGTGCTCTGCAGAAACTGCACAACTGCATTTCCGATGATAAGGTTATGTTATATGAAATAAGTCCAATTTTTATTGACGATTTCAAATCTGCATCAGCTCTAGTTAAAAAAATACGACATATGGTCGATTTTGATTTGGAGATGATTTCAATTTATTTAATTTGAAGTGGAAAAAACTTTCTTTTATTCGATTTTCTTGCTGAAGCTGAAGGCAGAGAGCTATTCAGAATGCTCCAACAATAGGCAGCCATCATGGGAGCATGCCAGTAGCCTTGATAGCGTTCCTCCATCGTACGAAGGTACTGGTGGAATCGCACGCCCTGTTCTTCACTTAAATTCCCAATATTGGCGGGAAAATTGTCTAAGTGGTTGTGAAGAAAGTGTAACTTGGTCCACATATTTAATTTTGTCCACAACCAAAGCAATAGTTGAATATTCTTCTTTCACTTTTGTGGAATATGCAATAGGCACCGACCCTAATTTATTCCCATTGTGTAAGAGAACATATTTTAGACTCCGTTTCGACGAATCTATGAATAAACGCCACTCAATAGAAATGTAATTTTGGAATCCCATTGCAGCCATTAAACGACGAAATACGAAGTCATCTTCTTCAGCAAAATATTTGAGGAGATTTCGTTCCTTTTGTTACTAAGTTTCTTTCGTTTAGCCTAGAAGCACACAGTTCTAAAGCAGACTTTGACAGTCTTTGACCCCTGATCTCAGATCTCTGATAAGGTCGTAATCATCATCGTCATAAATCATCTTGATTGAATAGTTTTGGCGCATTCAAGTTACAATCAAAGTCACTATTGTCAATTTCCGCCTCAAAATGCATAGCCTCCTCCTGAGAAGGACCGGCTTGAAGTTCAGGTGATATTTTAGGGTCCAAACACGTCTATTTGCTGACCATATGGAAGGATATTTTCATTTGGCTCGATTTTTTCGGTTGATACCAGTTATGTACGCCAAGTAATAATAACAGTCATCGTGGTGGTTCACGGGTTCTTTCAAGATCATAGCCGTTTCGTGCCTAAATCTATTCCTTTTTTTATCCATTCACAAACGTAGAAACTCAACACACGTTTTGCATAACTCTTGCGGGATTCAAGGCTTGTTTTTTTAATTCCAGCGGCTGACCAGAGTAATTTTTGTAAGCCTCATATACGAACGTAGTCACATTCAAATGATATTCCGCAAATGAAGCAAAAATAATTCGGATCATTCACACAAACTCGTTTTGACGACGCCATATCAAATTATAGAAAACGAAATAAATAATATTATTATCAGCAATTTAACACGGTCATACGAGGACTTTATTGTGAAAGCTAAAATTTGTAAACAAGAGCTGTTACCAAAAAACGAGGGTATACCTAGAATCAGCGATGTCAAATTAGTAAACATCATGTGATGAAAGTCAATCATCAGACGACTCTAAATCAACATTTTGTTTGCGAAAAACAACAAGTCAGCTAACGTCAACGAAACATGTTTCCATGCTTCGTTTCATTTGGTGTTTGTTGCGCCATAAGAGAGGAGACAATCATCATCAACGACGCTGGTTTGAATCAGTTTGTGTCATTCGGTGTGTGTTGCTCGTATACAATGACTTTAAGACAAAAACGTGTGTCTTGCTTTGCTTTCTTTGGTGTGTGCAGTCTCATAAGGAACAATGTTCCCTTGTTTCATGAACCAAAAAAAAAAACACGTTTTGCTTTATCCGTTGTGTTTTCAGCCCTAGGCGAGCTCCTAACTAACAATTTAGCGGGAACGTTTTGTCAAAACCTAAATGGTCTTCTTATGTTTTTAAATTGCTCTCAAAACTCAATTTTGGCGTACAATTACATTCCGTGCAGTGTTATTCGACTTTTTTATTGGGTCTATAACTTATTAGTGCGGTTTGCTAAGAGATGGCGTAACTTGTATTATTCCATTGGAACATGCGTTGGAAACCTTCTGTCATTGTACGCCATTTCAGCATAGGTCATTTATTTGAAGCGTAAGCAAGAAACATTTTTTTGTCACTCAAATATGTCGAACTTTGTGCCTGAAAAAGTGTTTTTGCGGGGAGTTCTTCTTCATTACTTTAATATGAAAAAAACTGCTGGCAAATGTCATCGTATTTTGGTGGAAGTTTATGGTGAACATGCGCAAGCAGAGCTAACGTGCCAACAGTGGTTTGTACGATTTAAAAGTGGTGATTTTGGCTTGGCCAACCAGCCAAATCAACGGCAAAGCCGAATATCCATGGCGCAAAGGTAATGCTCTGTATTTGGTGGGATCAGAAGAGTGTTCTGTATTATGAGCTGCTAAAACCTGGTGAAACCATCAATGGACAATGCTACCGAAGACAATTAATCCGTTTGAAGATAACACTAGCCGAAAAACACCCGGAATATGTGACCAGACACGAGGCAATAATTTTCCACCATAACACCGCTCGGCCCCACGTTGCTATTCCGATTAAGAACTATTTGGAAAACAGTGGATGGGAAGTTTTACCCCACCCGCCTTATAGCCCAGACCTTGCCCCTTCTGACTACCAGTTGTTCCGGTTGATGCAGAACGCCCTCACTGAAATACGGTTCACATCAGAGTAGAATATCAAAAATTGGCTTGATTCATTCTTGGCTGCCAAGCCGGCGTAGTTATCTTGGGATGGGATCCACAAATTGCCAGAAAGATGGGAAAAAGTCATAGCTTCAGATGGGCAATACTTTTAGTAATACAATTGTACATGTTTTTCTTAAGTAAACGGTCAAATTTTAAAAATATAACCGCACGAATTAAGCTATAGACCCAATACATAGGTTTTTACATGCCGAATATTTTCCCCTGCTTGTGTAAAAAACGTAAAACAGGTAAAAAGGAAAAAAACACAGCAAATAATGTAAATTAAGGACCATCAAAACAGCAGTAATTGGATCTGTGTAATTTATGCGGCTTCTTAAAAACTATTCGATTTTGATCTTGTAATAAAAAAAAACTCAAAATTGCAAATATTTTGAATATTGTAGTACATGTAGTTAATACATGTAGTTTCCTTTATTTTTTTAATGCAGTTCTTTTTATTGACATTTTTTTCAAACGTATATTTCAAGATAAATTCATTTTAACATTCTACCATGTGATGCACCCAGACGAACTTGATTTAAACAGCCAAAAAACAAACAATAAGCCGACAGTAATAATAAACATTAAATTAAACAAAGTTCATCGCTTGGGCCCCTATTGTTGAGTCAACACTCTAACCTTTAGCTTGTAAGTCTAGTTGTAAACTCAAATGTAAAAATAAAATTTTAAATCGCTTTAAAAGCAAATCCAGAGAAAGAGAAAAGTCCCAAAGTCTTTATTGTTGTCTTAATTCTTACTGTAGCAGTAATACAAATTATGACCCGTGTATAAAAAAAAATAAAAAGAATGTACGTAAATTTGGTATCAGAATTATAGAAAAATTTAATTCCTCTTATTGCGGTTGACGTGTAATTCGAAAACCAAACCCCTTTGCGCTTTGTGTCTTCAATCCATGTAATCAAGAGTACCTCACATCAAACAGCAAACCGTTTTTAAAACTGACGAGGGCCAGATTACATCTTAATGTTCCTCGAAAACCGTCTGGATACCTCTTTAATGGGGTCTTAGGTGTAAGCGGCAATCAAACAAGTCCTCGCCGCCGTCGCTATTTTCTTACCAACAAAGAGCGAGACAAATTGTCAAGTCAAAATGATTTGTGGCGAAGAAGTAAGCAGAGGAAATCAAATGACCGCACATAACCCACAATTAAGCTCGCCAGACGAACACTCACGCATGTTATTCCAAGAGATTGCATGCGATTAATCCTCTATAAACACAATGAATCTCTTGACATATATGTCACTCAGACACAGATTTTGCCCTAGTGAGGTATCCATTCGGAACGAACACTTTCCCGATTTCATGGATTTTTGCTTTGAATGTTACTTCAGCTGATCGGAACATTTTCCGACAAAATGTGCTGCCACCCAGAATGCTGCGTTGCTTTCGATTTCGTTTTTGGACAAACATTCGTGTCAGCAAAGCGTCAGATTGGTCCGATACTCTCCGCAAAGAATTTATTGCGGGGCGTTGTCCGGTAAAGTATGCGTTGCGGAAAAGTTTCCGTTCCCTAGTTTACCAGGCTCCCTAAGGGCCCTAGCTACTATTGAAGTTGAATGTGTAAATCTAGTCCAGTCTAGCAGAATCGAACACCTTTAAAAGAAAAGAAGATTTTCGATTAAAACTGTGCACTAGAAATTGCACCAATTGAACAACTTCCGCTTCTGGTTGTCGAACACCTCGCGTGGGTTAATTAAAGGGAAAAAACGTGTTGTTCGCAGATTAAGAGCCGATACGAGAACTGCAATTATGACAAGCTGCATGCTATAGCCCAATTAAGAAAATCCCATCTTCACGGGAGACGGCCTAGTCGCCGTAAATGATTCGCAATCTAGTTAGTGCTTCAATTATCTACTATCTATCTGCAATGCCAATCACTATCGCTCCACACCAGCTATGTGCTGTTTTCATGGGAAAACTCCCTACAAGCTCATTATTTTTAGCTGAGGCGAGCAATTAACAGGCACCTGGTTTACGTGTAACTGATATCCTCGAGAAGTCAGTGAAGTGCTATGAATTTCTAGTACTTTCACCCTTAAAGGGTGAACGACTTCCTTTCACAGCTTTCACAGGAGTCAATGACGGTCTCGCCTGAATTTGGGGCGGATTTAAAAAAAAAAAGCAGCGTGTTTCCCATTGAAGGGTACTTTTGCTCTGTCGTAACTTTAGCGTTCGTTTTCTGCCAAAGTGTTGAAGTTTCGGTTCGTTCGTCGAGAAACGAGGGACTTGTTTTAGCAATAGAGATTTATGGATTTTACCCTCGCATCAGGTGTTTCAACTGAAATGCGCAAAAGTAAAAAAGAGCAACTCTAGCTGAGTTGTTGAAGTGCTGGGGATTACACGATGGCTTTGCCCTGGGGTCAAAAACTTTGTTCTTTGCAAAATAGTGAGACGACTTTGGGTGGGACAGGAGTGCGAGGCAAGTCGTCTATGTTGCATGGACTGGAATCCGAGACTGATATCAACGATTCGTAGGTGATTGATTTGCTAAACTGAAGACATGAATAAATAAATAGCAAAAACCAATTGTGAAGCATCATTGCGGGACATCCGACTCCATTTCGTGAATCGCACTTCTCTTTGGGGGCAGCGATTTATTGGCATTAGAAGATATGAATTGTTGTTTATTAACTGAGCTCATATGAGTGGCGCTAAATTGCAGGAGGTTGTCAATGTGAAGACCGCGAAATGGATGACGGACCTTCCCAACAGATTTGAAACGAACTCCGACCGACAAATCGGGCGATCCGAGTATTATTTCATGCCGATGCAACTCATGCTTTTCGTAAGTTCTAAACCGTGTATTCCGAGGCTGCAGTCTTTGGTAATTACGTCAAGGCGTATTGCAATGTGCGTCTAATCGTTGGCCATTTATACGCGCAGCACGAATTTTGATTGCGAGTTGGGGATAGTTGAAGATGATAGCAGACTGACAGGACAGTCGTTGCTGTGTGGTTGGGGAAGCACACCTGCCTAACCGAATGTCTTAATGAATGTCATGTGGGAAAAGTTTTACTTATTCGACTACTTTCTTTCGTCAATTTGATTGCACTGATCTCGAAAAATGCAGTCATCAGTGGAATTTGCTTGGCCACCTTTACACGTATCATGGCCTTTCCTGTGATGAACAACTGCTCAAGACTACGAAATATTTATGCTACTGAATGCAATTTGTGAAATTGTTGTGAAGAATCTTGAACAGGATCGATTAGAATTGAAACAGACTGGCAGTAGCTGTCTCAGACTTATTCATGTGGCCAACAAAGAAAACGAGAGAACCAAAAGAGATGGAAAAGCTACCGGCGGACTTTATCCATTTTCTTTATAAATTCAGCACACGCCATCCGTTTCTATCTGACGACTGACACGAGTAGGTGTAATAAAAGCCAAAAGTAATTGACTTAATAAAAGTGCTCTTTTATTAATTGCAAACTGCCATCTGACAGTAGGTAAGTTAAAGTGACTAAGGGTACACTTGGACGATGCTGGCCATTGTTGACCTTTTAGCGATTTTGTCTCAAGACTCTCACGATTTTCAATCAAATAAATTTTGTAGCGGCGTGGTGTCGGTAGAGCGTTTTTGTTCGGCCAATTCAACAAAGCAAAATTTTTTATACTCAACGAATTTTTATGAATTTTTATTTAATTTTATAATTCAGAAATAGTTTGAATGGATTTGAACAAAATGATTCGTCTTTTGTTAAATTTACCTTCCCATGGTTATGCAGTCTGAAGTTTGATGAACATTCAAAAAAAGGAGCGCGCAGATTCATTGGCGGTCTGCTTTTGTAGGCGGTAGTGTGCTTCCGTGCAGAGAACTTGTCAAACCTCTGATTGTGGCAGAAAGGCAAATGTTCTCTGCTCGTCGTGGCTTTTTATATGATTTTGCTTATATTCACTGAGCTTTGTGAAAGCGATCAGCTGTGCAAAGCTTTTATTTACAAGAATTCATAAGATTACTTAAGGGAGTAACACATTGCAAGTTAAGGGGTTCACACAATACAGCTTAAAGAAACGAGCATAATAGTCAAAAGTTGTTAGCAAAAATAAAATGAAGTTGATTTTAAATTCAGTTCAAAATATGGGTTGTTACAAATTGTTACATAAGATCTAGTGATTACTTTTCACTGCTACACCTAGTACTACAAACCCTGTCTAAAACAGTGGATACGACTCATTGCTTTCTAAATCACAGGTCTCATGCAAATTGGTATTTTTTACATTTCTTTGATGTCGTTGCTTTGTAGCAGAATAAGACAGCCATCTGCTGTAAATTCCCGAAGATACTACTTAACTGCAAAAATGTAAGATGCTAAATATTATAAATATAGGACACTTCTTCGAATCTCAAGTTGAGAAAAGTGAAGTAGCTCCAGTTGTAATGACTTTTCTAAGAAACCGAAGATGACAACATAAATTAAACATCGACTAAGTACCAAGCATGAATATTTTCTTTTCTTGAACATGACGGTTTTAAGTGAAGAGAATACGCTTAAACAGGACAAAAACAATTATGTACATAGTTGAACTGGCGAAAATAAAAAAAAGCAAGATTTTACAGCAATGGCACTATGTGAACTTTATTAAATGCAGCCGTGTTGTCCCTCTGCTGACACTGGACCCAACTTGTGAAATATAAAAACGGTGCAAGGTATAAATAATTTGCAAGAATTAGCTGAATTGACTATCACTATGCTGTCCCTTATCCACTCTAATGCGGATGATGTTGAAGGAATTCTTAGTACAATGAAAAACAAATTGTGAAAGCGACTTTCAACGCTTCCTCTAAAATCAATTTAAAAACAATTAAAAGTGATGAGTGCTGTAACAAACGACGTTATAATTAAAATCGGAAAGCACACAGACTCGAACAGTATAACCGAGGGCGAAGCGTCCATATCGAACTTGGGAGTAAAACCCACCCAAGAAGTAGATGAATCTATGTTTAGTTGGAAATTAATTTGTAAATTCTATCATCGCTCTTTTGTTCAAAATGTTTGGTTTTTTCTTTATTTTATTTTTTTCGTGAATTTCCTCAATCTTTTTTTTTACTCAATAATAAGTAACTTTTAAAAATAAATTATATATTTCAACGACTTACTGTTGCCATGATTAATTTTGGCATTGCAGAAATTAAGAATTCTAGCGCACTTTAGGTCGTGGTCTAGCGGAGAGAATAGAACTCGCAATGGCAGTACCGTGCTGGTATAATTGTGTCAACACGTGGAATGCCCCATTGTCAATTCATCTACAGGGTTTTTTTTTATAATTTGCTCCGGCACAAGGGATTGTTAATACCCTTAAGTGTCCGGGTTCAAGACAGGTCAGAGGAAGAAAGGGAGAGGAGTTACTTGTGTACATTGGTTTTAAATGTCTGCGAATTGTATTCTTTTGGAAATATTAGGCTGGTAAGAACATTCCATATTCGTGTCGTGCGGCTGATGAACGAGTCTCTAAATTTAACTGTGCGTCCGAAAGTAGGCTTAAGGGTAAACTGATGATTATTCCTGGCGAGACGGGTATTGCGGGTGAATTCATGGAGAGGAGGAATGCAGTTGGCAAGCTCACTCGAGCATCGTTTGTTGAAATAGCGATAAAATACGGATAGAGACGAGACGGTAAGTCGATGTTCGAGCGAGTCTAATGTTTCTCCTATATTGTTGTCTCCTATTAGTTTTTTGTAGATGCTTCTATCTAGTAGATGCAGGTTTGTTTTGGGGTCACCAGACCAGAAATGAGCGTTGTACTCAAGATTGGGGCGTAAAAAACGTTTTATAAATTAAAGCCAAATCAGAAGGGGCGAAGTATTTCTTGCATCGAACATTTCGCAGCATTTTTGTCGACCTCAAATATGTGATCGTTCCAACTTAGTGTTGTCTTGATACACATACCAAGGATGGACAGCTTTCCGGTTTCATCGACACAGGTGCCATTCATGGATAATGGCTGATTAACAATGGTTCGCTTGAGTGACAGCAGGCATCATTGAGTTTTTGAAGCATTGAATTCCACTCGATTGTTCTTTCCCCAGTTAATTATGCTGTCAAGATCGGAATTCAATGTGCTATGCATATCCTGCCGTTCCAATTCTACGACCGAAGGGCGGGGTCGTGAGTCTTGGAACGAAAATGAAAAGCTGAGGGTGCTGTCATCAGCGAAGGAATGGATTGGATTAGAAGTAGCAGACAACAGATCATTTACGAAAATGAGAAAGAGTGTCGGAGACAGAACAGAGCCTTGGGGAACATCCGCGTTTATTGGATGGATATCAGACTTGAACGCAGTGGACCAGTGGACCTGTTGCTGCGGAAACCATACTGCCCGTCGTTAAGAAGCTTCCGCGATTCAAGATATTTCAGAAGCTGTCAATTGTGTTCATTCCTTGACCTTAGAAAGAAGGGACGTAAGTTCTATGAGCCGGAACGAGGTGGGTGACGAAGATTCGCCCATTTTAGGGACGGGCTGGACAAATGCTATTTTCTATCCGCTCGGAAAGAAACCTAAAGAGTAGGATGGATGAAAAAGCTTACGCAGTGGTTTCGCCAGCCCAGTGGAACTAGATATAATTAATTGGAGCCTTGGATTCTTGAAAATGTACAATGGATACTTGCAGTACGCAGCAGGCCTTTTTTCATTTTGTATCTACTATCAATAGTTTAGTCGGCAGTTTTGAGGAACAGAGGTTTAGTTCGCAATGAAGTAGAATCTGAGGCATCCGCCAGTCTCTCAAATAAAACCTCAACTCAAATACAACAAATACAGCAAACACGACCTGCAACCGGAAACGTGATGTGGTGTAATGGAAAAAGCGCTAAAATGTCAAAGCCTGTGTAGAGCATGGTGGAAAAAATGGTGGATATTTGTCGGATGTCATATTTCATACAAAGTACATAAAAATGTCCATAACATGTCTTTATTAACTTATAAGAAAATTAAATTAAAACAAATGATTACTGAAACCGTCATAATAATTTAATATCGATAGTTCTCTCTCTCTCAACTACCTTTACCCTAGTATATGAACAATGACGACATATTTAAAATAAAAGTCATCAATAAATTCAATAAAGAGAGAGATCTAAAAACTAAATAAAAATATATGTTGCAAGCTTACGTTCTTCCTGCCCAAATGTTCTGCTTGCTAAGGTGGTGGTTTTAACTTTTTGGCTTAGCCATAAAGCGTTAATCTAAAATTACACCATTTCCGAGAGCTACTGTTCAATCCGACAAGCTGACAGATAAGTTCAAAGTTCAATAGCTGAAATGTTACCAGTACTTTAAGTAGCATAGTTTTGTCTATTATATTTTAAATAGCCAAAAGTTTGATAAACTGACACATCACGCTAAGAACATTCCATTGTTAAATATATTCTAAAACGTCTTTGGTTAACCGTGGTATTTGTGCCTAATGTCATGGCGATACTCCCACAAAATGTGAACCTGTCATATTACCCATTCAAGCATTATCGTGGCATGCTCTAAATCATCAAAAAGCCCTTATACAAATTTTTACATAGACAGTACCCTTCTCCGCCTCGCTGGGGAGGGTGGTAATAAACGACCACTCAGGTATATCTCCTGTCGTGTCGCGTGTGTTCCAAATTAACAAAGGCGTACTCACTCATGTGTGCCAACTCGTGCTATTGAATTAAGGATTCCAAAGTGTTTCAGTTTCATCCCCTTTGAATGCAGGATTTCAGAACGAACAATGGGCTGCGATGGGAGGCAAGCAAAAATGGGGCAAAAAAATGTCAAAATGTAGATCGAAATAATCTTATTGTCGGCGAGTGACTTGTGATTTCAATCATTTTCATATTTTTATTCGTTGGCAAGAAAAGTAGCCGGCTGAGGATAAGGTGGACGGAGGAATGAAATGGACTTCTCACTTAGAATTCACACGGTTGGAAGGGTTAAGTCCTTTTTTCTGCATACCTGTCTTCATTTTCGTCATGACAGACATTGACACTTAAGGGTGCTCATGGCGAGATTTCATTAAATGGCTCCTGACCCCGTCAATTTTGATTGCTTAAGGGGTTTTGATGTCTATCATGGAACCGTAGTTAATTCTTGATAAAGAAAAATTGAATTCGACCGACGGGGGTTAGTTCAGCTATGACTGAATTTTGAGAGGCATTCATTAATGTAGGCATTTTATTTACTGGGAAAGTAACCAACGACGAAGAGGAGGCAAATTAGTTTATTGAGAAAGCGGGAATGTCGACAACAGTCTATTTTCGGAAACTAATAGTTCGGCTTTCGTTGACGGTTCACATGTCACTAAACCTATTTAGGAAAAAAGTGATACCTGTGAGGACTAGACAAAAGACACAATTTCGGTTTGTTGTAATTCATTGTATGTGTGTTCAGAGTCATGCAATTTGTGACAGGGATTTGCTTTCCCTGTTGTAATCACATATGTCAAACTGAAGTATCAAACTGTGGGTAGCGACCCCTAGGTGTTCGCCAGGAATTCCTTGGGGACGGCCGTGGTCACAGCCCGTAAACTTGGTAAAGCAAGGGGAGTTATTTAGGCACCTTACTTTTTATAATCTTCATTGACGTCAGTATTTGTTCTCTTAAACACAATAAATGCTTACTATTCCCAGATGATAATGACTGCTTATCAATCTGATATAGATAATGTTGTCGAATGTTGTAATGCTAACAGAAAGGTCTTTTAATATCATTCACTAGATCAGCCTTTCGCATTGAATTTAACCACTTCACTGGATCGGCTTATCTTTCTAAAGGGAAAAGGGGTAGACTTAGGAGCACAACTAAACTATTCTTTTTCACCGAACGCATGCATAAATTATATATTAACGAAAGCCAGTTTAACAATTGGATTACGCAAAAGGTTTCACTTTCACGTCGCCTTGGTCTGGACCCTTCTTGAATATGTGGCAGATGTATTGAACCCTAACATACACTGAGTCGATTGAAAAAGGCCAAAAAGGCTTACAAAATTCATATTTTCCAAAATACACTGGATTTTTCATCGGAACTATATGGAGAGGTGTCAACTGCTTGGTAAAAAGTAAAATTAAAAAACTAGTTTTTTATGGAGCAAGTTATGTTAGAGATATTGTATAAAACAATGTCGTTGCCTTCTGTCATATGCCCCATCCACAAAAAAGGCGATCCTACTTTTTGGAATAACTATAGAGGCTCACGTCGCCTACAAGATCCCAAAATCCCGTCCTGATATTAATTTCACATTTTTTCTTGGAAATTGTTTTTCAGAACGCTTGACTACCTTAAAGGCGGACGTATATTGCGATTTGGAAAACTGAAGCTGCCGCATTCTGACACAAGTTTCTCGTAAGTTTTAGTCGTTGCGATTTAGCACTTAATCTTTGAAACTTTTACGATTCGATTATTTTCCACTCTTAACAAGTTTCTCTTCTTGCTTTTTATTGCAAAATTTGAAGCAACTTTGACTTCACAAAAGGCATGAAGTGGCGAATTGCAGTAAAAATCCTCGTTTGCTGGCTCAGGATACTTTACTCTTCTCTTTATTCTGAAATTGTCAATTGTTTTTAGACTGATTTCCATTAGCAGCATGGCATCTAGAGCTTTCAGAATCACTAGTAAGGGAGTATTTGCACTACTCTCGTGTTCAGATACTCCAGTACTCTCCTCTGCTTAATAATAGTTCGAATTGACTCTTCATTAAGAACGACAAATTTCATTTAAAAAATAACTAAACGGCGTCGTGAATCAAATCCAGCAAATTACAAGTGGAAATGCATGCTTTCGAAATTATTGAGATTAATTTAGGTGTTACAAGACATTTTGTTTCGAATAGTACTTGGTTAAACATTTTCACTCATTTTTGCAGTTTCTACGTGAACTAAAGGAACTAAATGAACTAAATAAACTAGTTCTTTTAAAGGGTGGTTACATTTTAAGGGCCGATGTTGAATGTGAACCTTTAGGTGTGGTCCAGTTTTTTTCTGCATTTCATTTGACATTTCTCAATTTCAGACTAACTCAAATTAAACCATGGAAAGATACACAATCGAGCAACGCGTTAAAGTTATTCAGGCTTATTATGAAAATGGGCTTTTTAATCAAAATGCATATCGTGCACTTCGTGATTTTTTCGGTCAATTTAATCGTCCAAATGTGCGTACAATCGGAAAAATCGTGCAAAAATTTGAGCAAACCTGGTCTGTAGGAGATGTGAAAACACCAGTGCCAGAAAATATTGCTGCTGTTCGCGAAAGTGTGGCTGAAGAGCCGTCCACCTCAACTCGTCGTCATGCCCAACAATGGCACCTCTCACGCTCGTCGTTGATGAACATTATGCATAAAGACTTGCATTTACGCGCTTACAAGGTGCAATTGACTCAAGAACTAAAGCCTCTTGACCATTACAAGCGTCGTCAATGGTCAGAATGGTGCCAAGAAATGGCAACAGTGGATGATCAATTTTCGAAGAAAATCATATTCAGTGATGAGGCACATTTTCACCTCAGTGGATTCGTCAATAAGCAGAATTGCCGCATTTGGGCGAATGATAATCCAAGAGTGATGCACCTACAAAGAGTGCCTGTTTGGTGCGGTTTATGTGCTGGCGGCATCATCGGGCCGTATTGTTTCCAATATGTGGCCGGTGAGGCAGTTACTGTGAATGGTGTTCGCTATTGTGAAATGATAGCGAACTTTTTATGGCCCGAATTGGAAGATATGAATGTGGACGATATGTGGTTTCAACAGGACGGTGCCACTTGCCACACAGCTAACGAAACAATGGCTCTTTTGCGCGACAAATTCAATGGCCGTGTTATCCCACGTGGTGGCGATGTCAATTGGCCGCCAAGATCATGTGATTTGACACTGTTGGATTTTTTTCTTTGGGGTTCCTTGAAAGAACGTCGATAGCCCAGCAACAATTCAAGAGCTAAAGGATGAGATAATTCGGCACATTACCGGCATAGAACCTCAATTATGCTTCAGCGTCATCGAAAATCTGGACCATCGGATGGAGGTGTGTCGTCGAGGCCATTTGGCCGATATTTTGTTCCATACATAATTGAACCATACCAATATTATCATAATAAAAAGAAATGACAATAATTTCCTAAATAATTTGTGTTTTATTCAAAATCAACAACAACAAAACATTTAACCACCCTTTATAAAATTTAATTAGCCAATATTACTAAACTGGTGTTTTGTTTTTAGAAAACTGAATAAAACACAAAAAATATATAAATATGCACCATGAATATCGTGCGGTTCTACTCAGACCCATGTGGACTGCTGCTTCTCAGAAATACTAAGAAAAAGCGTATGCACCACCTTTCGCTTGCACCTGCATCCGATTTGCGGATGCCACCCACAGCTAAATCCATAAAATTTTCTTTTGTCTTTACCGATGGTAGATCGGCAAGTTCGACTGACATATTCAAAAAAGGATTTAATATCCATCTTTGTCCATTTCCAATTCCAGAATGCAGTTTTAGTTCAGTTCAGTTACTTAATACTTTTTTCTCCCAATCATGCAAACTCTGTAATTTGAGTGCTTACTGACATCGATTCATCTGAAGAAACAATGAAAAATAGTCAAAATGTTTAGTTGTAATGACTCTGACCACAAACAAAGCTTGGAAGACTCGTATTCAAGATCAGCAATACTTGATATTGTTAAAATCCAGGTGGGATCAGAGGAATTATTCGAATTCCCAGATTTCGAATCTTGTAAGAACATCATTAATTTAGGTTTTAATTCCAGAATTGTTAATACCTTACCTTTGGACAGACATCCGGCCAGAAATCATATACACCGAGATAGTGAACTTTTCCAGCGGGAAAATCCTCACCAGTCGCTTTTGTGCTCTGAGGACATGCATTTCTTTCACACTTCTTCTTAGTCGGGAGTAATCAGCTTCGGTAAGCTCACACGTTTTCACAAATCCCTGTCCTTGAACATGTTACAAGAAACGTTGTCAACGTATAGTGAGAGGAGAAGGACGAAAAGATCTCTGTAGTCCCCTTTTATCTCTACATCTCACCTCTGTGTAACAAAGATTTTGATTGAGAATTTTCAGAAAACATGTTCCCTCCTCCTTTTTTTCGCTATTTTCTTAAAATGATTCTGCGTTGCAGTCTAAACATTTTTTTAATTCCCACGAAATCATTTTTTTTTTTTTTTGTCGAATGAAACTGGTCCTTTGTACTGCCAGGCAGCAGTACAATGGACCAGCAGGGAGACCAGCAGGGGCTTCTGTGATGAGGTACCTACGTCATCAGATCTCACCACTTCAGCACCAAAGACTTGCTACCGGATCCGAGCAAAGGCGGGACAGTGATAGAGAAAGTACTCTGGAGTGTCGTCGTCCTCACCGCAGGCAACGCAGAGGGTTTCATCACTTAGGCCAAGCACGCTTAGATATTTGGCGATGGTGTAGTGTCCCGTTTGTACGCCTGCAATTAGTCTGCTGTCCTTTCTGCCAAGAGATAAGAAGAATGCCGCGGATTTCTCACAGACATTTGAAATCATTACAATTGGCTCTATATTCTCATATTTCCTTGCGATGTGCTCTAGAGAACATCACAATTTTGCAGATCTTTTAATACACTCAAGTTGTGAGGTTTGGCTCAGAGTACGAAAACCTCACAATTGGTGACACACCATGTGGCAGTTGTGACTTGTGACCAATCGCAGAGGTATGCCTGAATAAGGCTGCAAATGACAATTCTGATGCGCACTTAAGAATGAAAAGAGTGAATTAACAACACGGGAGGAGTTATTTTGTTTAATTAGACTGGGTTTGGAAAGGTTCGGAGTAATTAGCTTTTGAAAAAACTGGCACATTATAAAGTCCGGGTCGGCCAAAATGTTTTGACTAACAAATGGGTCGAGTACTCAAAACGTCTGAAAAACACTGTCCTATATAATTCTAACTAACCTGCATTCAGCCTTTTCCTAAACATAAAATTCGACTCTGCAACGAAAACCGCGTACACTTTAGTGACACGTTGCATGTCTACACTGACGGCTGAAAATAAAGAAGTAGACAATCGAGAATTCACTCCTTTGACAGAACATTGACGGTAATGAAATATATACCACATCTCCATTCTTAATTCGAAAGAAAGAATGTCCACCATGCCATAAGCCGGTGGAGGCATGATGATTGGTTCAACACTTGTTGGCATCGTGATCACAAGATGATTTTTTTTTTGCCAAAATCCAAATTTTCGTCAACATTTCACGTGCCCAGTTAGCGAATTCAAGGCGCTGTCTACGTTCGTGCACCTTCAGCTCTTGCGTCAGCACATGCTTATACAGATGTAGGTCCAATTAACAGAACAAGGACTTATCTCCACTAATCTGGATTACACCTCACCTGCATACTTCTCAGGGAAAAACTTCGAAACCTTAATTCCAGAAAGAGACCTGTGGTTTGGCTGTAATTTACCATTCTTTACAGATGGATTCAAAACGGAAGGCGGCGTAGGAAGTGGGAGCAATTCAATCCATCTACCTAATCACTGTACCGTTTTCCAAGCAGAAATAATGTCGATCAGCGAAGCCCTGTCCTGGCTGAGGTGGAACGTATAGTCAGGCAGCAATTAAATCCCTAACATCGTTCTCTGCAAACTCAAATATAGTCATTAACTATTGAACACCTCTTGAGGAGACACCCAAACAGTTCGGAATTCCCCTGTGTTGGGTATCAAGCCAAAGAGACATCAACGAAATCAACGAAACTGCGAAGCTGACAAACTTGCAAAAATCGCCGCCACATCGCCAGATGACAGAGCCCTCGGTAACATAGCTTGCGTGAAGTTAGAACTAAATAATCAAAGCAAACTAAAAGTCGATGCCAGGCGGAATACCGGCAACACCTGCCAAATTACCAAAGAAATCTGGCCCAGTCTCGATCCTAAAAGATCTGATCTCCTTAAGAAGATCCATAATATTGTGGTATTACATCTCTTTTTAAAGGGATGAAATGAAAGTCGCGTCCTTTCTCGTCTCAAACCAATTTTATTCTGCCTTTCGTTCATGACTCCAAGAGAACATTCATTGCTTATTAGTAAGAGAATTGAGCTACTAATCACTTGAAAAGTGAGAGTAATAAGAATAACTTGCTACGGATCCAAAATTAGCACCGCAGTAGGAATCATCACCGGACACTGCCTTTTAGGACTACTCGCGAAAATACTAAGACTATTTTCTAACGATTTCTGCAAAAGCTGTCGAGACGAGGAAGAGGACGAAAGTGTACAACACCTTCTCTGCAGTTGCTCTGCACTCCTACTTCTTCGATAACACAAGCGATCTGAGAGAAACGCGAGGGAGTGGAAACGAGAGAGAGTGGAGGAAAGTGTACAACGCCTTCTCTGCAGTTGCTCTGCACTCCTACTTCTTCGATAACCCAAGCGATCTGAGAGAAACATCAATCAAGTCGCTTTCGAGCTTCACTGATAAATCTGGCTGGCTGGCGTAAATATCACGCCGGCCTAACCCTCTTTTTGTGGCAGTACAACGGGCCAACTTTGGCCTAATTGAGCATCCAATCCACTTACTACCTACATACCTAGGCCCAATTCAAACCGCAAAATCAGCCCGTTTACTCATTTGGGGTGCTCAATTCATCTGATCGGCTCCGGATAGACATTTCGGGGCCCTTTTCTATACTGGCCGCTACGGTGTCTATGAGGATTATATCTGGTTGGTGGCTTAAGCGCAGATTGTTCACAAGTATTTGAGTTGTGAGCGCATGGCAACTAGAATAGTTTCTATAAATATGTCCTTTCGGAGAATCTCCTACCCAACGTTGTGCTTCTCGCGTACTGCCGCATTTCCCACCCTATCCCGTCGAGTAACTCCCACAATAGCACGAAGAAATCTCATCTCGGGCGCGTTGAAGGGATAATTGAGCTCCAAACCACTAACTTGCCTTTGACCAGTATGCTCGACCTACCTGATTACAAAATTCTTATCATTGCTTTAAAATGTAATTCAGACCAACAATTTGTCTTATCCAGGGTAATAAGGAAACAACCTTGTAAAGAGGAAAACAAAGTATGTAGGTAGAGGAGCATCAATTAAATTTACGATGGAAAGATAATGTGCAACTCGGTTAGTCCAGTCGTGACAGAAAATTCATTGAAAGGATCATATCAACAAAGGATTTTCAAAGGGAACAGCTTTTGATTTATGTGAAAGTAGATATGAACGCCATTCTAACAGCAAAGCACAATCCAAACGCCCAATCCTGCTAACCTTGTTTGGATACTTTTGAGCGGCAAATCCACCCACAAGAATATTTTATTGTATGCAAATATGCCTAAAGTAGTAATATCAACCGAATCCACTGTTTCCATGCCATTTTATGAGGATGCCAATTCAATAAAACCGTTTAAACTATTCCTCCCCGAAACATCGCGTCGATTCAACAAAAGTCGACCAAATATGAGCCGTCAACTAATAAGGGGCGTGGAAAGGATTCAAGCAATACTCAGGTCAATCCGCGCTGATTGCAGAATTTCACTCATTCAAAACGCTGGCGGGCGTAACGACCTTCAGTGAGAATAAATTACTCGCGTGTGAATCTATAGAAACGACCTCTCGCAACACAGACAATAAAGAATGGCACGTGAATTGAACTGGAAGCATCCCTTTGTCAATTGCTTGGAGAATCCATAAGTCCCGACCGTATGGTTGTTATTGCATGCACAGATCACGTCTACCCTCAAGAGATTTCGAAATAAAAACACGTAAAGAACCTAAAACTTCCCATTTCTTCCATCAAAGCAAAGGTACAGCGGCCACCTTTCCCGAAGCACGCGTTCACAATTTTATACTTTATCAACAAGCAGCAGCACCTAAACCTCCAGAGATTCCCGTGAATCCCTTTCATCTCGTTTACCACACCCAAACTGACGTGTTGAATACATTAAACTTTTCGCGGGAGCAACTCAGAGTTGCAGAAAAAACAAGTAATATTATGGTAATTGTATTCGAACCGCCCCGCCCGCCAGAGGACAGAGTTCTTGTTTTGCTTTCGGTAAACATATTTAGAGGATATATGGATCTGCAGAAGATGTCATCGAACTGCCTCCGCCAAAAATTTCATCACAACGCACGGCTAAGAGCATTGCCCGCCTTGTCATGTGGCAGCACATGCCACTTCAGATGGGGATGTGTATAATAAAATGTAAATTTAAAATGGATGTTCAGTTTGAGTGAAAAAAAGCGCCAGAGAGGCAGAGGGGTAAAAACGATATTTCGCAAATAACAATTTCACTGGGATTCGGTTAAATTGCGAAAATAAATTCGGCCTGCCACGAATGTTGCCAGTGCGTGCATAAGACGAGTGCTGCAGTGTGTGCAGCTTTCGGATTGGCTGCACTTGTAACAAAGGACAGTGTGGGGTAATTGGGTGGGAATAACGAGCCTGAGTAATGCACAACAACGACTTTTTCACTTTTAAATTATGTCACCGCAAAGCCGTCTGACAGTTATTGGCTGTCAGGGTGACAATTGAACGGTGCTTCCTGAATACGAGTTTTGCACGAGAATTGTTATTTTTGGATATGACTTTAATATGATGAAAGGTCAAGCAAAGGCAACTCTTTGCCTTGAACTGGGTGTGAACCTTGCCGAGAGTAAGGTCTGGAAATGGCACACCCTGTTATTAAATGTGAGGCCTTATAATTCCAAATTAATGCACGTACACACATTTGTCACTGTTGGTATAGAGGAAAATGTTGCCTCCTTTCGCCAGAGGCAGGACCCGGGGCAAAGCACTCTAATCGGTCTTATTGCGAATAAATTCTCCCCCGGAATTTGTTATCCATGTGAAGCGCTCTAATCCAGAAATGAACTAGAAAATTGCTTTTTATATAGTTTTAATCGTGAGGAAACATCAAAAATTCATGAATATCTGTCAAAAGGGCACTCAAATTTGTAGCAGAAATGAAGCACATTGAAACTTCTCTTTGCGGACACCCCTCTATAAGGGACACTCCTCTTTACGGACAATTCTTTGTGGTTCCGGCATGAAGATATTAGTGTATTTCAACCCCTTCAGAAGGGCCACCCCTACATAATGGACTTACATGATGGTCCCACTGCTGTCCGCTGTAGAGAAGTATCCCTGTTGACCATCCTCAGATAGTTCATTTTGGTTTGAGCAAACGATATAAAACTGGTTGTCAAAAACAGAAGCTGTCTCTCTCTATAATACCTCATTTTTGATTCATAGATAGGCAAGGGGACAATCGAATGTGAAGTTGGCCCCCTCTATAGCACTTCATTTCTGCTCTAATCGCAAACAACTTCCACGAAAGGGCTATGTTTCGGTGGTTTGGTCACGTGGAACGAATGTCCATGCAATTCCATCAGGTAGGCGACCGCATGGCAGACCCAGGACGAGGTGGTTGGCCCATGTCCTAGAATTCGCCTGGTTACGCTTAGGCATAGCTCAAGATAAGTTAGAATCGATGGCGGAGGATCGAGTTGCCAGGAGATCTGTCGTGTGTTGTTAACCCCCGCTACCTATTTTGTGGAGCATGCGGGTCAGAAGATGGTGATGATGAGTTTTCATTTCCTTACTAAAACGTCATCTAAGTCGAATAAAATTCAAATAAATACTGGAAGCAATTGTTGTGTCCAAAGAGGGAGCTAGAGATCCGCGAAATACAAACAACTTTCAAGACCCAGATGGCGCGCACGTCAGTTGCAATTGACAGTTGCATCAATTTCCGCAATGCTTGGCGCCCACTTGCTTCTGGACCTTCTGGACACAATATTTTCCTTAAATCAAATGTCAGTGAATTAAATTTATGTTTAATAATAATTAATAAGTGAAATCTAATGAACCATGAAGTAACTAGCAAAAACGGAAGATCGTATTTTGTTTCCCTTTACGAAACCAACAATAATAGTCCAATAATAGTTCTTGCTGGAACTTATCTGCCATGTAAAGACAGAATGGGGTGTACAACTGTTAGGTCAAACTGCCCCGTCGCACAGTGAATCGTTTAAATTTACGGAATCTCTACTTGCAACAGAAAAACGAAGTAAAGTGAAAATAAATCGTGTTTCGATCCTTTATGTATTTACCTGGCAATTGAATTAGTATGCTCCCTAGTGTCGGTTGTGCTTAATTTGACTATTAAGTGAATGAGAAACCGTGGTTTTTATTTTTGTTCCATGTGCTTTGTGAGATATCTGGGATATAGTTTAAACTGCTGATTATTAATAATAATTAAAATTATTATGTCAATAAAATTTGTGAAATAGTTTTTTTTACAAACATTTTTCTCCAAAAAGTCACTATGTCCAACAGTGAACTAGATCATACACCAGACATATCTATTGTCGTGGCGTATGTAACAGAAGATATCCCCGATTAACGCCTAATCGACGCGACGTTTTGTTGAGTAAAAAAGAATATTCTTAGTGTTGATGCATAGTATACCATGCATTTTTTTGCATTTTTTAAATTATTTTATTCACGTCATAGATTGAATTCTATTAAATATGTTGCAAGCGGCGAGGTAGCGGTCTGTATCTCTTTGAAATAAAATCTCTCTTGTCGAAAACGAGCAGCTTCTCCCTTTGCAATTGTTTAGCGAGGAGTCACTAACTAGCGGTTGACTGAACTAAATTTTTTTTAAGGGCCGATGTTGAATTTCAACCCCACCTAAATGTCAAGTTTTTTTCTGTATTTCATTTGACATTTCTCAATTTCAGACTAACTCAATTTGAACCATGGAAAGATACACAATCGAGTGACGCGTTAAAGTTATTCAGGCTTATTATGAAAATTGGCGTTCAAATCAAAATGCATATCGTGCACTTCGTGATTTTTTCGGTCAATTTAATCGTCCAAATGTGCGTACAATCAGAAAAATCGTGCAAAATTTGAGTAAACCGGGTCTGTAGGAGATATGAAAACACCAGTGCATGCTCGAACAGCTCGTACTGCAGAAAATATTGCTGCTAGTGTGGCTGAAGAGCCGTCCACCTCAACTCGTCGTCGTGCCCACCAATTGCACCCCTCACGCTCGTCGTTGAAGAACTGAAGCCTCTTGACCATTTCAAGCGTCGTCAATGGTCAGGATGGTGGCAAGAAATGTCAACAGTGGATGATCAATTTTCGAAGAAAATCATCTTCAGTGATGAGGCACATTTTCACCTCAGTGGATTCGTCAATAAGCAGAATTGCCGCATTCGGGCGAATGATAATCCAAGAGTGATTGTCGAAAAACCAGTGCACCCACCAAGAGTGACTGTTTGGTGCGGTTTATGGGCTGGCGGCATCATCGGGCCGTATTTTTTCCAAAATGAGGCCGGTCAGGCAGTTACTGTGAATGGTGTTCACTATCGTGAAATGATGAACTTTTTATGGCGCGAATTGGAAAATATGAATTTGGACGATATGTGGTTTCAACAGGACGGTGCCACTTGCCACACAGCTAACGAAACAATGGCTCTTTTGCGCGACAAATTCAATGGCCGTGTTATCTCACGTGGTGGCGATGTCAATTGGCCGCCAAGATCATGTGATTCGACACCGTTGGATTTTTTTCTTTGGGGTTCTTTGAAAGAAAAGGTGTACGTCGCTGCAAATTCAAGAGCTAAAGGATGAGATAATTCGGCACATTATTGGCATAGAACCTCAAGTATGCTTCAGCGTCATCGAAAATTTGGACCATCGGATGGAGGTGTGTCGTCGAGGCCATTTGGCCGATATTTTGTTCCATACATAATTGAACCATACCAATATTGCTCGTATCATAATAAAAAGAAATGACAATAATTTCCTAAATAATTTGTGTTTTTTTTTTTTCAAAATCAACATCGGCCCTTAAAATTTAGTTGAAGTTGTCTAGAAATAAATTACGTTAACGGAGTGTGAAAAGAGTATTAATGAATTTATTAAAATTAAACTGCTGATTAAAAAGCTGAGCTAGCGTCTTGTTGTTCACACACTTTGCAACTTTGAGAGCGTGTTAACTTATACGCAGTTTTAGTTTTTTTTTTTTGGCAATAGATCACGGAAATCGCAATTTCTAAAAACCATTAGGAAACACTTAGGATTCTGACGCCGGCCAGACGATTTTTTCTTATGAATCGAAAAACATTTTATTAATAGAAGCCAACTCCTTATTGGGGTTGGCGATTGGCGATTGGCAAGAAAGGAGACCCTTTTGACTGCGCCAACTATCGAGGGATCAGTCTCCTTAACATAGCGTACAAGATCCTCTCTGCCGTCTTGTGTGAACGCCTGAAACCATTCGTCAATAACCTGATAGGTCCTTATCAGTGCGGTTTCAGGCCGGGAAAGTCCACCATCGACCAAATTTTCACACTGCGGCAGATCCTGGAAAAAACCCACGAGATGCAGATCGATACCCACCACCCATTCGTCGATTTCAAGGCCGCATATGACAGCGTGCATAGAGACGAGCTATACAATGCCATGTCTAGTTTTGACATTCCACCCAAACTCGTCAGATTGTGCAGGATGACGATGGAGAACTCTCGCTGCTCCATCAAGGTCGGTAACGAACTCACCGAGACCTTCAATGTCAAAAAAGGTTTTAGACAAGGCGACACGCTGTCATGTGATTTCTTCAACATCATACTTGAGAAGATCGTGCGAAACTCAAATGTCAACACCAGAGGCACGATCTTCCAAAAGTCCGTTCAACTGCTTGCCTACGCGGACGACACTGACGTGATTGGACGAACACAGCGAGCTGTCAATGAGGCTTTTGCTAGCATTGAAGCGGAAGCGGCTAAAATGGGTTTGGCAGTTAATCAGGGCAAAACAAAGTACATGTTGTCATCACGAAAGGACGCACAACATCGACGTCTCGGACAGAGCATCATAATGGGCAGCAGAAACCTTGGCTCTGCAGTAAACAGGGACAATAACACCAGTACCGAGATCAAGCGCAGAATTACTCTTGCCAATCGCTGTTTCTTTGGGCTCAAGAGGCAATTGAGTAACAGAGCCATCTCTCGAAACACCAAGTTGACTTTATATAACACCCTAATCATCCCCGTCCTGCTCTATGGCGCAGAGACATGGACGCTATTGAAAGCGGATGAAGAAGCTCTTGGTATTTTTGAGAGAAAAGTTCTGCGTGCGATATTTGGTCCTGTTTGTATTGATGTCGTCTGGAGAAGGAGATTCAACCACGAACTGTACGGGCTGTACAGCGGCATGCACCTAGTTAAGCGTCTTCGGATCCAACGCTTAAGATGGCTAGGTCACCCGAAAAGTCTTCGATTCCGAGCCTTTGCGACAACGCATAAGAGGTCGTCCTAGAACAAGATGGCGCACACAAGTGGAGAAGGACCTCAACCAACTTGGTGTGCACAACTGGAGGCAGCTGGCGAAAGATCGTGCTGGCTGGAGAGGCTTGTTGGTTGAGGCCCAGGTCCACCCCGGACTGTAGCGCCAAACAAAGAAGAAGAAGATTGGCGCCATCCATGTTCCTGTGAGTTGCAGTCGAATTTTCGACTTAGAAGATAGATCCTGATTGGTTGACTATATAAACTATATAAATCAGATCAAGATCTGACTGCTGTGTCGCTCTATATAAATAGGATACAAACGCCGAGAAGAGGCGGACAAAATGTTGCAGTCCTCGTAAGCACAACAAAGCACGTACAAAATTTTAAACTTACTTTTTTGTTGTTGCCCTTTCAACAACTAGTTATGTACAATATTTTAACAATACGCTCGTTAAAGATGTTTAAATGGTAGATCCTGATCCCGAACGAAGAAACAAAAAAAAAAAAAAAAAGGAATCCTCACAAAGGAGTAGATGAAATCTGCACTTCAACTGATTAAAGAAGGGAAGAAAATAAGGCAAGCTGTTAAAGAAAAGAGAAATTCCATAAGCAACATTGCGGAGATATTTTCTAAAAACAAAAAATCTAAAAAAGCAGGAACTGGAAGTGATGAGGCTTACTGCAAACTATACCGTGAACCTCATATTCACAGATGAACAAGAAATCACTTTAATAAGCTGCCGCATGGACATAGTTTGGCAAATGTTATTATTTTTCATTAGTTACAAGCTCTGTGATATTATAGAAGTCGTTAGGTTTTCATTATTTTTAAGGATAAGAGGTATATTTTTTTTTTGTTTTTGATTCAGGCTTGAATGTCTCATTGAAAGTTTTTTCAGAGATAACCTAGCACATTCAATTATTTATGATGGCTTCTGCAAAGACAGAGGTATATCTCTGTAAGGCTTTTAAAAATCGTTGTCCACTTCATTTTATATTTTCTGTATGTATGAACCCGAAAATGTATGCGTCCGGTCTAGCTAGGTTGTACTTTACTACATTACACAGAGTTGCTTCCGCAGACAAGTTCGAATCTAGAAATCTGCTTCAGTTTTCTTGTCGTACTGAGATCATAACATATGAGTAGCTCCTTCAACTTTCTGAATAAAGTTGTTATTTTAGATGGGGAACGCCTAATCAATGTTTTCAATTCACGCATGGCCTCCTTCCAACCCATTTACTTAATGCCACTCATAGGCAGAGTATATAATTAGTCTAGAAGTTCTTTGGATGTCGCTACGGTACGCTAATAGCATTTCTTCAATCATATCAGACTAGGAACAAACAATTTTTGGTATATTATCATAGTCGATTTCTTATGGCAAGGGCATTGTCCCAGAATGCTAGGGAGTAGGATAGACTGGAGCAAAGAAACAAAGCACAGATTTGCTTGCCCTTTGTAAAAACATAACAATAAGTGAATAAGAACATTCAAATTTTCAAACTCATCTATTTATACAAACAAAGGGACAATAGAGGCCTTCCACATAAACGATCACAACATTCTATTCAAATGCACAGCCTCTCCCAAGCCAAAGTCCATTTCAATTGAGTCCCTTACTTACAGTTGCCACCAAGAGTCAAGTGCTTTGTTGTAATTTTATTTCAACAAATTCCCCTGAGGCTGTGTTTAATTGATTGGAATTAAACGAGCTTCATATAAATTAATCCAGAATACCAAGCCACGTCGAGAGTCATTGACATTGACACTTCTCTTAGCAATGTTGACGCCCTCAAGCATCCAATTATCAACGTATGCGCCAAGGAACAAAGAGACTACAGTTCGCATGTAGTTCGTCCGTAAAAAGTATTCGATTCCATTAACCTTGCGAGTTCGAACATACTAGCTAATCGTCCACGTCGCATGGATACATCAAGCATCCTTAATAGGATCCATCTGCAGGGATGATGCTAATGCACTCGACAAATGAAAAATTAATGAACAGTCACTTTGATGGAAAGTATTACCGCTCCTCTGCAGACGGTTGAACTGACGCTAGAGTCTCGAACACAAAAACAACACAGAGCATCGATCCATCATGTCACAATGACCCAAAAGCGTACGTTCACTCGCCGCCACACTCGGGAAAGCATTTAATCCAGAATTCCCTCCTCCACAAGTTACTCGTACCAAGCATATGTAAGCGAATTTAAAAGATAACCGAAGGCGTGTGTTGTGCTTTGAACTTACCCCAATCTCGACGTACATGGTGTAAATTGGATACGGCAATGCTATAACCATCCCCGTCAGCCATGTCGCACAGCACCAAACGAACGCCGGCAAACGCCCCCTCATCGGATCCCCCAGCCATCTCATCCTGTCCCAGGCGATGAGGATGTGCGAGATCATGGCCACATGCAGCGGTATGTCCTGTTGTTTATCACGACAACAACGGCAGCCAGGTGTACATGAAAAAGAGAAAGGAAGCGAAAACAATTGTATTAGGAATTATTAAAAGGAATTGTCTGTTATGGGGTGGGTGTTGCCTAGAAGTCAGCTAGACGCTGGGATTATATACTCGTATGCACATATCTGCGGGATGAAAGCAATCAATAAGATTCGGGATTTTATTATTCAGCGCTAGGTATTCCTGTTGAATGCGTGACTAAACTAAAATACGTAAACGCAATGTGTGCCTACCTGCGAATGGGAATATTTAAATTCACCGGATAATCGTTGACGTAAATGGACAAGCATCGAACGGATATTTGCGGAAAGATTAATTGTTTTAGTTCGCAAGGGCACACGGTGTCCTGAATCCGAACAACTTCAAATGTCTTACGTAGCCGATGCGAAAGGCCTCCCACACGCGAAGTTTATTTCTTTCATCATACTTAAGGGAACAAAGCAACGCGTAGGAAGGTCTTTACCTCCGACCAGCTGCAGGTGATGAGAATTTACTGTTGTCTATGGATGCATTTCTCTTGTTCGGTCGAAAACAAATCCCACGCAGCAAGGAGTATTCATTCAGATGGATTGAGGGAAATGATGAGTTTGAAAATGAAAACAGGAAATCCTTGGTGATGTCTTTATGCATCTTTAAAATGAAAGGCACCCGTCGTGCTGGTGGGTTGTAGCCGCAGAGACTCAGGGCCCTGCTTCTATAGCAACCACTTGTGTTATGCGTGCTATTGTTCTCACGCTAGTGGCAGGAAACTCCAGTTTTATGAGGACTCCGAACGGCCGGGTTGAAGATACGGAGAATGTTTTCTAGACAGTCATACTCTTTGAGCATTGTCAGTGCCTCGAAAGAGGTGGTGCCGTGAAATTAAATGTTCGTACCTAGACAACATGAATTCAAGTGCGTAGGATTCGACGCACATACCATCTACGCCCCGATGACCACATTTGAACACGTTGAGCGAGATGATTTGGTTGGGGATGATGCATAGCTCATCTGTGAGCATGCCCAACGAGTGCATCGCGTATGTGTGTTGCGACACAACCGGAGCAATTTTCCCGGGTCCCCGAATTTGGCCAGCGCACCGAATAGCTGCTTGCGATGGATTCTATGAATGTAAAGGCGGTTCGTATCGATTTGAAACTAGTTGGCCTTCTCCAGGATTTGCCTTGGTGTGAAAACTCGGTCGATTTGACCGGCCGGAAGTGAGGTGCAAAACGGCTTTAGACAGTCACACAATACGCTGGACAGAGTCTTGTTGGCCACGTTGAGCAGGGATATAACTCCAAGAAGTAAGATCGCCTTTTGCCTATGGGCAAATGGGCAGATACAACTTCGAGGTATTTAATGACCTCGTCTACTTCGGCCCCTTAGTAAACAGTGCAAACAATACCAGTACCGAGACCAATAGCAAGGGAACTCTTGCCAACCGCTGTTTACGTGGGCTCAAGAGGCAATTGAGGAATGGATCCCTCTCTCGAAGGACCAAGTTGACTTTACGGCGCAGAAGCATGATGAAGCCTCTTCGAGAGAAAAGTTCAGCGTGCGATTTTGGTCATGGTCACCGGCAGTAACTTATAGCTTTCTGCATTCCAGAAGATTCTACGTGTCAGTTGAAGGCAGCCAGTCAACAGAGCGGAGCACCAAGGCGGGAGTTGCACAAGGATCAAAGCTGTGACCGTGGCTTTTCAACGTCTAAACGGCAGGTCAACCTCATGACTTCTGCCAGCTCGACGTCACCACAGAGAGCCGCGCAAACGTTCGAAATCCAAACAGCGAACACATTTGACTACTATACCAAATGGGGTATTCGTATCAATGCTGGGAAATCGGTACTTATGTGCTTAAGGAGACCATCCAGAGTTGGATGCAGATCCACAGCCAATTGCCGAAGCACGAAGATAGTGCTTCCTAAAGGTACAGAAATATCAACAAACGACAAGGTCAAGTATCTTGGCGTTAACTTCACGGAAAGTTTGAAGTTCAACAGTCAGACGAAACGGACCCTTAAGAAGGCCAACCTAAGCTTCCATCGCATCAATCCGTTGATGAGCAGCCAAAATGGGGACAAAACTGCAGCTCAACAAGCAAGTTATACTGCCCATATTAACGTTCGGCTTCACAATATAGCACATCATCTCTAAGACCAGCTTGACGAAGGTCATATTAACGTTCGGCTTCCCAATATAGCACATCATCTCTAAGACCAGCATGACAAAGGTCGCAATTTTCGAAAGAATATGTACCGGACTCACTTTCGATAGGGACCGTAAAAGACAACAATAAGCATTATAACCATGCACGCATAATCCCCCTGCAACAGTATGTGGTGTCACTGTTCAGAAAGCAACTACTAGACATCAACAACCATCCTGACGAGGAAATCAGGAACCTGAGAAACACAATCCCCGGACAACGCTCCCCCACTGCGTTAAATCTGCTAAGCGAGCAGAAATGTCCAACGACGTCGAACAACGAGCTGCATGGATTCTACCAGAGCAGCGATAGCAATCACAGTCGGCTACCACATAACCACCCCATCCAAAAAGGGCCACCATGGGCACACGGAATTGTAAGCACCAGTCATTGTAGGACATAAAATATACAAAAATAAACCGACAATAATAATAAACGTTAAATTAAATAAAGTACATCAGTTGGGCCACATTTGTTGAGCCAAAACCCTAATCTTTAGCTTGTACGTCTAGTTTTAAAAATTGACCGGTAGCGTTCGAGCAACTTTTTTAATGCAAAATATTAAAAATTCATATGAATACCCTTAATTAAAGTGGAACAAACATTTATCGCTTATCGTTTCTCATTTCTTTTGACTGGCTCACGCGCTACCTGTACAAGACACGTTCCTGTCTAATTGATGAAATAATAAATAAATAAATAAAAAAAAAACTGCTCAACCTTCGTCGTTCGGTATCGCCATAATAACTGTAGGTCCCACCCACTCTTGAAAGAACAATGGCAAGCACAACCCGATTTGTTGCCGTGAAAGCTAGGACCAGGTCCGCATCGGACTGTAGCGCTACTCATAAAAAAAGTAGTCTGGGACTAGAAGAAAACTAGAACGCTGAATCGCGAATGATTGAGACACATGTGAAGGAAAATGCATTTTGAAATAAGTGTGACTCTCCATTTCCGGTCATACACATTAGCTGCTGAATATCGCAGCTATGTTTATTATTTAACGTCAAACTTAAGCTTAAAGTCAAATATTACGGAGAACTTGAAGTCATTCTATGCAAAACAAATTTCAGATTTCATTTCCACATGATATGGAGCTGAGCCTGAAACATAAAAACAATCCGTTCCAGGAACGGTGGTTCAAAGATCCTTGAGAAGATACAATTTAAAAATAAAAGTGCGTATGTATTCTGAATTTGATATCCCGCCTAGGAATAACAACCGGAAAAGAAAAGGTGCAGTGAGGGAGGCCAGACGAAATACAAAAATAGCTTAGGGGCATGTCCTTGTCTGTGCGGTGTGCCTGTTATTGAAAATAGGCGGGTTCTTACTGCCCCAAGAATGTATGTTATAAGAAGATCTGCCAAATGCAATCAAATGTGACAAAACGAGATTTTGTAACTATTAATAGCTACGTTTGCGGGTGTCCTTGCGGCATACAGCCACATCTCACATAGACAAATGGCTTGGGGCATTTGTGCTCTAACTCCGATGGCAATGCAAGACAGGTTTCACTTAAGCCCATCATCCTCCAGCGAATATTTTTCAAAGTACTGTCGCACTGGGACAAAACGTGGCGTTCGCCAAGAGATAAAATCAAAGCCAACAAAATGGACGTTGTCGCACGGGCGAAATATTACAAAAGTAGAAAAGGCCCGTGCTTCCTTTGACAGTCTGAATGATTCCATTTAAATTAAATTGATGATCAGATTATTAATTCCCCGTTTCTTGTGGAGCGACCGACATGGGGAAACGTCCGTTCAAAACGTCCCAGGTGGCATTAAGGAAACCCACAGTGAAACGAAGTAATGGAAAAATACTGAAATAATATTGTCGGGGATGAAATTACAACTACACAGAATGTAGGCAATAAAGAGGACTCCATGGGACGAATTTTTCACGTCTGTTTGCTACCGTAGCTGATGAAATTAAAGGGCACCTGAGAAGACGTTAGGGGAAATGCTGTGTGTTCGCCGACTGTATGTATCATAATAAAAAAAGCCAGTAATAGTGAGAGTGCAAACTGGTGATTTCTACGACTGAACTCGAAGAACTAAACACACAATTCTATTGGACACACGATTTGTATGCTTCCCAAGGCACAACTGACACACAATCTGTGCAAGTTGTATGCTCCTTGAGAGGCTTCTATATTTATTTCCAAATGAGCTATATTTAGACGGAGTGCCACAATGTTAGCGCCACAGTTAAAGCTGTGGCGATATTTGCAGTTCACGAAGAATAATCTGTTGAGGGGGAAACAAAACCACGACAAGACGAAGTCAGCAAAGATGCCTCGTAGTGGCATCACCAGTTAATCGTGTTAATTAGGAACTGGGCACGCACTCAAGGAGACTGAATCACATACACGTGAAGTGTCATGGGTGAGACTTCGTCCCATTGCCATTAGTTGGATGGGTAGCAGTTAATCAATTAATTAAACAGAAACTAGGTTTGTGGTGCAAGATAAATATGTATCGAGACGTAAACACTCCCCTAATTGTCAGGAAATTGGGTGAGTTTTTCTTTGAGGCTGTTGCCTACACGCTGAACAGGAATACACTGATGGTGTTGTGATTTCTGTTTTATCCTTAGCAGCACCAACATATGGTACTTACTCGTAGAATACCCGAGGGAATTTAAGATATATCCTGAATGATAAATGTAAGTAGTTGAACGCGGATAATACCACATCAACCATGCAATGAACATTAAGCGGGTTGTGCTTTTATCCGATCTTTCTTACAAACTGTTTTAAAAATGCGAAAATGCAATAAAAGGGTTGACTTCCCAAGCTCTAGCAAGCTCGCGTGCATGCACATAAATAAAATTGTGGGAACTTCCAGGATAGGTAGGAAGGAAGTCAAATGCAGTCAAAGTATAACTCACATGTAGATAACCATGTCTTAAGTCAATTTCAAAACAAAAATCTTCTCTTGGAAGTCAAGCGAATTAAGGGTCCGTGTAGGATGTGCTAATAAGCGGGCACGATTATACGTGGACTGTCTATTTTGTCTTATTTTTGGTGGGATAAAAAGCGGGTTTTGCCAGTACAACTTGTGCAAACAAATTCCTTCGCGATAGTGTGCCAAAAATAACCGCTGCTATTGAGCGGTGTGACTGTACATGCATATTTTGTGCAATGAATTTTAGTACGCTGCAGATATGCAACACTGTGCAACGAAGGGTTGAATTTACTTATACTTTTTAAGGATCACAAAATGATCCATCGGAATTGAAATTATACACGTACTATTGGGTGTATAAATTAATTCGATTTTTTTTACTGCGGTTTGCTAAGAGATGGCGTAACTTGTATTATTCCAATGGAACATGAGTTGGAAAGCCACTGTCATTGTACCTGATTTCAGTATATGTGATTCATTTGAAGCGTAAGCAACAAACATTTTTTTTTGTCACTCAAATATGTCGAACTTTGTGCCGGAAAAAGAAATTATAATATGAAGAAAACTCCTGCCGAAAGTCTTCGTATTTTGGTGGAAGTTTATAGTGAACATGCGCTAGCTGAGCGAACGTGCCAAGAGTGGTTTGCACGATTTAAAGTGTGGTGATTTTGGCTTGGCTAAACAGACAAATCTACGGCAAAGCTGAATATCCATGGCGCGAAGGTAATGCCCTGTATTTAATGGGATCAGAAGGGTGTGCTGTTTTATGAGTTAATAAAACCGGGTGAAACCAAAACGCAACCGAACACAATTAATCCGTTTGAAGAGAGCAGTAGACGAAAAACGTCCGGAATATGCGACCAGACACGAGGCAATATTTTTCCACCATGACAACGCTAGGCTGGAAAAAATTAAGGCTTCAGATGGGCAATACTTTGAATAATACTATTGTACATGTTTCTCTTAAATAAACGTTCAAATTTTGAAAAACAACACACGCACAAATTAAGTTATAGACCTATTAAATAAATAAATAAATACCTCACCTATCTTTTACCTCTCTTTTGTCCAATGCGCCGTTCGTTAAACCGTTCATTAAATTTTGTTTCACTTCAAAAACTATTTCGATGATTTGAGACGATACTAAGTTTCCGTTACTAATTGATAAAACGCTACCGCTGTTGGAAATATTTCCATAAAAAAAGTAACCCCACAGGATTGTCTATTCAAAAGAAATACGCTTCATATACTGACATGACGTACACTGACAGTAGCTTTCCAACGCATGTTCCAATGGAATAATACAAGTTACGCCATCTCTCAGCAAACCGCACGAACTAAGATATAGACCAATAGCCAATCCCCCAAAGTCAGAAATTAATTTCATGGGCAGCAACACCCTAATTGCCAACTTGTATGCCGATCGCGACATGTGAACCGGATAAAAGCTATTAGTTTAGTTTAAGTTTTCGTGGCTGACTGCAGAAGGTAGTCACACTTAGACCAAGCTGGGCCCGTTGCGATACCACACGGATTAACTTCCCCTAAAGATTAAAACCGATTGGTGTTTACAAGGACGCGAGTTAGCTGGCTAATACTGGCGCCTCTTAGCTCATTGATGTTACTGAACTAGTAGGCCTCTAAGTGTAGTTGCCAGCACCCTACACGAGCAGAGTTGGTTTCAACTTCCTTTTCATCCATGCAGCTACTACAGGAGCCATTGGAAGGGACACTCAAACTTCGCGCATGAGTAACAATTGTGCAGTGTCCGGTTATGACGTTGATAAGCGTCCTGGGTGAAGATATGCTGAGTCTAAGCAGATTGAGTGATCGTTTGATATTAAGCGATGTCCATATTTCCTTTGTTTTAAAGCAGATGGTGACTTCTAGCCAGTACAGTGTCTCTTTTATCGCAGTGGTTTCTGCCTGGAATACGCTATAATGATCAGGTAGCTTCAGGAAGATATTACGGTCTTGGGAATAGACACCAGCACCTACTCCCTCGTCTGGCTTCGATCCGTGTGTCAACATGCCCAGGGGATCAGCTATCGTCTGGTTATCAGATATCCAATCCGATCTGGAAAGCTGGTGGAGAATTTCTTCTCGAAGGTAACTTGGACTTCTAGGCGCTAGGTGTCGTTGGGGAAAACTCAAATTCGTTTAGAATAGTTGAGTGGCCCAAGGTTAGTTCGGACCACAGTCAGAGTTTTGTGAGTCTCAGGGCTTGGCTGGCTGCTACCTGTTTGCTGAAAATTTCCAGTGGTGGAAGGTGCTGGAGTATGTAAAGTATATCGGACGGAGTGCTCTTCAGTGCTCCAGTGATGCACACGTAGGCCAGTCTCTCTCTCTTGTAATCCCCATTTGCATCCAATGGCTTTTTTGCATCTGAAAAGGACGGAAGAAGCCTTCATGACCCGCTCCTGGATATTAAGTATCCAGCTCAGCCTGTTGTCGATAATGAGACCCAGAAGTAGAGTGGTGGAGGGTCAAATTGAGAGATTTTGTACCTCCTGGTGAATAGTACAAGATGGGAACTGCCGCTGAGGCTGCATGTTTGTATCCATGCTTCCGACTTATTCAAGGCATTCTGCATTGTTTCTGTTAAGAGACGAATGATGTCGCTATGACAACGTCATGCGCATAGGCAGTAACTTTGTGTCTAGTCTCTTCCAGTATCAGTAGCAGCTCATTAGCCGCTATGTTACAAAGAGAGGGCGAGACGAGATTACACCTACTTGCAGGGTTCCTCTATTAACTCCTCTACAGATCGTAGCATATCCATGATTTGAGTGGAAAGATATTAGTTTCATAATTATAACAATTTTATGACCTAAGTACTCTAATTTACAAAAATTAACACTTCCTCGGCCTCTGGCATAGCATTTGCACAATGCATGGGAAATCGTTTGAAAAGGCCGATGAATTCACGATTCACGCCTCGTTCTCCCAAAGTGCATAAAAGGGAACGTTTTTGTACCATGGATAGAGAATACTTTAAGTTTTCAGAAAAAGTAAGTTTCCCGCTGGAGCGTCTTGGAGCATTTTTGTTACAGCCCGTCAAACATTGAAATGGCCCCCCAAAAGGTGGCTTTACTTAAAAGCCTCGTCTAAATTTGGCAAATGTATGCTCTATAAAAAATATCTTCAGGTTCCAGAGTACATATTCGTAGAAAATATGCCACATCAAAGTTGCTTAAAAAACAGATCTATTTTTTTTAAATTTCAAAGTCCTAACTTTGAGCTTACGGTGCAGCCAAGCGGATTGTCACAAGTCATCAAATGTCACTGCCAGGGGTTGTGGTTATGTCATTAAGGTAACCTTGTCGTAATCCTTTCTATTTATGAAGAACTAAAATTTGAACCCCAAATCGTGTTCGGTATCAATCCAGTAAAACCTAAGGTAAATTTTATTTCCCTGCGTACACGCATCAACAGTTTAAAGGGAGTAATTTAAGCTTAAGGTCATTCATTAAAAGCATTCATTTACCTGCAACATTGGCAAGAAGAAGCACAGGAACTGTCCAAATATCCAGTTCTGTATCATCATCACCATCAGCGAGATGGGCAGGACAATGGCGCACTGCACAAAGTGACACAGTGCCAGATTGATGATGAAGGAATGCGTCACGTCCTTGTAGAGCTTGTGATACATTATATACGCAATGATGGCGACATTCATAAATATGCCAAGTATGGCAAGCACGGCATATTGAATTAGAAAAATCCAGTAAACCGATTTGATGCTTGATTTCATTACCGGACCATTGTACTTGTCGTAGGCATCAGTGTCGTTGATGTGTCCCGAGAGGAAATGAGCGATGATCATCAAGTACTTGTCTGGAATCTCCTTCCACTTAGTCTCCAGTTCCGGGGTGACTTTGCTGCCTCCGACACCTCCACCGCTGCCATGACCGCCAGCATTGTGATGGCTGCCTACATCACCAGTTGACATGGCGCTGTCTCAAGTATCTGAAATCGAAGCAGAAAAATTGGAGATTAACATTTTGATGGATGTAAAAGAGATTAATTTATCGAGCCACTCTACAACTGCTCGTGACAATTCCTTCGTGCTTCAGATGGCCGCACGAATTTGGCAGTCAAATCAAAGTGAATCGCAGTTCTTGACACTACGACCAGCACGTGATGTGCTTGAGCTGGTGATTTATGGTTGAGTCGGGGTGCGACTTGATGGAGGTTGATGAATGAAAAATAACGTCGACCGGAATTAAAATTGCTTCTTCCTTGTGCATGGATCAGGCGAGGCAGGGGAGAGGGATTTCTTTCACAGTTCACCGGTAAGTTTGAGAAGGTTTCCAATTTCAGGGAAGGACAAGCCCGCGTACTACGAAAGCCCGCGTACTACGAATTTATAAAGTTTCACAGTAGAGGAACTCAGAAATGGGAAGTATTCGGAAGTGGTTGTCAGAGATGAGGTCGTCGTCTCTACTTTCTGTGGAGGTTTATTGGATAATGAAATAGAAGACTTGTCCACTGTGAGCAATGAATACTTTGGAGGGATGCCAAAGAGCTGTTCAAGGAGATAACTTCCCTGATATACAATCAGAATGTAGAGAGACCAGACTGAGCAAGTGAATTGCGGAAAGTTATATTTATTCAAAAAAATGAGTAACCGCCTTGACCCATATCTATTGGGAACAGCAGGGAGTGGCAACAAATGAAATGTATCCTGAATAGTGCTTGTTAATGCATTCCAATCTGCTAATAGTCTTCTCACCTTTGACTGTGACGGAATAGGACTTAATGAAAATTTGTTAGTAGGCATTTGTGGTGGTCCATTCCCAAAGTGAGCAAAATTTTAATGCATACTAGATAATCAAAGCTTTTTTAAAACACTAAACAAAAAAAATATTAAAATTATAATAATTAAACATATATCCGGACATAAACGGATACTATAAATAAATGAACAGTTAAATTAATAAATTAAATAATGCAGAAAAATAGATATAAGATATAATAGAAATAAATAATAAATAAGTAAATAAAGAAATAATAATAAATAAACAAATAAATAAATAAATATGAATTAATAAATAAGTAATATAAAAATAAATGAACGGATACACAATTTGTTTCTTATACATTCAACTGAATTGAAATTGCTTAGGGATATTGCAAGAACAACGACTAGGGAAATAGATATTTTACTAAAGTGTTGTCAGAATGTCTACATCGGACTTTAAATTTTGCCATCAGGGTGTTTATTCTTTCAGATATCAATTCAACATTAGCCCTTTTATGTAAAACCTTCGTAGAGAAATACCATGGGAGGTTTAGCATCATTTTTAAGAGTTTATTTTGTGCTCTCTGTAATTTTGCTATGTGGCACTGTGCGCAATGACCCCAAACCTGGCATCCATATAGAATTATGGCTTGATAAATCATAGGATAGATAAATCAAAAGAAAAATCAAATCACGCTTCTGGCGTCTGGTCTCTAGGTTGCCCCGACTACGGCGACTAACTCTTGAAGCACTCGCAGAACTGATAACCGTCGGCTTAGTTTCAACCATGTTTGTACTCAAGAATGCTTAGAATGCTACACTCGGGTATGTTTACACTAAATAAAAAAATAAATAAATTTTAAATATACTCAAAGAACATAGATAAGTTCATGTTTACTGTGTAGGTTTGGTAATCACGGAACTGTAAGCAATCACTGCCGGCCTGCGTCTACGAGCATTCTCTTGGTCCAGAATTTCAATAAAATCGCTTCGAATGCATCGATGAATGTTAGAAAGAAGGCAGAGCTATTTAAGAGTTCCTTGACAAGCGACCATTTCCCTATGAGGCAGCAAGTTTCTGTGCTTCGAATCAAGGAGAGTCGAGTTATACCCTTCCATACACAGCTATCGTTAAGCTCTGCAAAGCATTGGCAGTTCTGGAGTGGACAGAGTCATAAAACTCCTAATCGCCGATGTTACACAACTGTGCCAATGAGAATAGTGAAGACTCATTTGTGGACTCATGTTTCTTCCAATTTCCATCGGTCATTCTATGAACATTCATACATGAAGGAGCGGGCCGTGGGAACGATGCCGGGTATGAAAAAAATCGTCGTACGAGTAATATCGTCGTATCTCATTTGAATACTAAACTCTTTGTAAGCCAGTAAAGTGCCTTTTTGATAGTCATCATATCCGCTTTAAATACGCTCCAACAAGTTGGAAAGTGAAAGAATGTGCAACTACCTATCACTCCTGCATGGCGCCATAGTCAAACTTCTATATTGAGGTGATAATGCTGCTTGAAGAATTCTTCTCGAATTTTTTATTGAAGTAGGAGGCTATGCTGAGGATACCGAAGTTGTTGAGTATTGTTTATTGACCACTGCAAAGTTCGGGCTATAATCGAATGTCTCTACTGGATGCAACCTGTCTTCCGAATATATTAAGTGGATGAAGATAAAGAGTTATATGTGCAGCAGATGGAGGACTTCTGCTCATGCAGCCCATTCGTTGCACTCGATTTAGAGTCTTACAGTTGGGAACCCTATTGGGGGCCGTCCACCATACTCTGAGCCCATACATTGGTGTTGTCCTTATCATCGAAGTGAAGACTGCAGTAGCCTTTCACATTCAATGGCCATTTGCGGGAGTTGGACAGTGAAGGCTTTCCTGCGTCGCTGCTGGATGTTGGACTTCCAACTTAGCCTAATATCATTGACGCAACATTAACAAGAAGTGACATCGTTGTGTTGTCTAGAGAGGAGGATCGAAGGAGGTAAATGAATTAATTAAGTAGCCGGTATTGATCGTTTCTAATGCCTATCAATTGATGTAGACCACCTACTTTAATTCTCTATGAATTGGAATGATTGCTTGTTTGCAGTCTGCTTCACATTAATCACAATAAGTATACGTTTGTTTGCCAGGACTAATTGTGAATGTCTTATTTTCATAATTTCATAAGTTATTCAATACCTAGCAACTAATCAGTTAGCATGGCCCATCGTTTACCTTAACCATTATACTCTGCTCATTAATAAATTAATCCAATTAGCAATCGCGAGCAAGCTACCCCTCACATCGTAATGAAAAATTCAAAATCAGGGAAATCTCAAACGATTTCCTCAAAATGTTCTCGCAGAAGTTATCCTTGGATTAATCTCAATTAGCGGCACGGAACGTATTTCTCTTCTTCAGTCTCTTACAGCCACAATGAAGCAGAGACGGAGGAAATAATTACTGCGAGTTGACTTTCTGCTGACTGAAGCTGGTGAAACGAATTTAAAATTCAATTACACTCTGGCTGCGTCAGACAACAAATCCAGTGGAGAAGATGAGAAAATTGAAACGGATCCTATATTTAATGAGACCAGTTGTACGCAGATCAAGGTACTTTTGCATTTAAGTTCTAATAATTTGATTGAAGTGAGCCAGACGCGAAGGGTAGACCTGGGAATTGATGGATCATTGGTGCAAGGGTGGTTTCACTTTTCTGAGAATTGAATCATAATCGTGGGGAGAAAACTGAATAAGTGGCTTGAATTGAAGTCTGTAGTTGATACAGAGAAACCGCGAAAAGGAGGAGGTAGTTTCTTAACAACAAAAATTGGCAACTTTTGCGTTGTATTATATTTTTCTAATACCTACCGTTCAACCGGGGCAGTGGGGCAAGAGTATTGGCTTTATGGTATTAATTATTTGGAGATGTTATTACTTTTTATGTTTAATAGACTATTTATTTATTTATTTCATCTACCGAGTTTAACTCTTACAGATTTCGGAAACTTAATAATCTTCTTATATTCTAGGTACTTGATATAAACATTTAGATAACAATGAGTAAATAAATATATGACAACAAAGTACAAAATAAATGTGTGAATAAATAGATTTCTTAATAAAAATTATAAAATTGATGGTAAAGGGCCGATGTTGAATGTGAACCCCGCCTAAACGTCAAGTATTTTCTGCATTTCATTTGACATTTCTCAATTTCAGACTAACTCAATTTGAGCCATGGAAAGATACACAATCGAGCAACGCGTTAAAGTTATTCAGGCTTATTATAAAATTGGCGTTCAAATCAAAGTGCATATCGTGCACTTCGAGATTTTTTCGGTCAATTTAATAGTCCAAATGTGCGTACAATCGGAAAAATCGTGCAAAACTTTGAGCAAACCGGGTGTGTAGGAGATGTGAAAACACCAGTGCATGCTCGTACTGCAGAAAATATTGATGCTGTTCGCGATAGTGTGGCTGAAGAGCCGTCCACCTCAACTCGTCGTCGTGCTCAACAATGGCACCTCTCACGCTCGTCGTTGATGAACATTATGCATAAAGACTTGCATTTACACGCTTGCAATTGAGTTAAGAACTAAAGCCTCTTGACCATTTCAAGCGTCGTCAATGGTCAGGATGGTGGCAAGAAATGGCAACAGTGGATGATAAATTTTCGAAGAAAATCATCTTCAGTGATGAGACACATTTTCACCTCAGTGGATTCGTCAATAAGCAGAATTGCCGCATCAGGCCGTATTTTTTCCAAAATGAGGCCGGTCAGGCAGTTACTGTGAATGGTGTTCACTATCGTGAAATGAGAACGAACTTTTTATGGCCCGAATTGGAAGATATGAATGTGGACGATATGTGGTTTCAACAGGACGGTGTCACTTGCCACACAGCTAACGAAACAATGGCTCTTTTGCGCGACAAATTCAATGGCCGTGTTATCTCACGTGTAGGCGATGTCAATTGGCCGCCAAGATCATGTGATTTGACACCGTTGGATTTTTTCTTTCTTAGTTATTTGAAAGAAAAGATGTACGTCGATAAGCCAGCAACAATTCAAGAGCTAAAGGATGAGATAATTCGGATTCGGACCATCGGATGGAGGTGTGCCGCCGAGGTCGCGGCAGCCATTTGGCCGATATTTTGTTCCATACATAATTGAACCATACCAATATTATCATAATAAAAAGAAATGACAATAATTTCCTAAGTAATTTATGTTTTTATTCAAAATCAACATTTAAAATTTAACCACCCTTTATAAACAGTAAATTAAATTAAATAATTATATTGTGTAATAAATAATTATATAGATGGTAAATTAATTTAAACAAAATAAGTTGCCAGCGCTTCGAAATAGACTGTTTAAATGTTTGTCATTAATCACATAGGTCTATATTTACACAAACAGAATTAAATTGACTAATACATTTAGTTAGCTGTTCATTGAAGCCATAATTACATGAGTGCTTTGGTTCTAGTAAGAATTTCCGGGTTCGAAGAATTATTTCCGGTGCATTAACCATAACATGTTTGAGCATCTCAGGGCAATTTATTCGATACGAGAAAATGTCATGAATGTACATTATGCAATGAACACTTCGTCTTTGTTCCAAAGTATCTAAACCTATTCATGCACATCTTGTTAGATATGGAGGCATGGTGTTATGATTCCAATCCATTATTTTTATAAGGAATCTAGTAAATGTCTTTTGAACTCTTTCTAGACGAACTACAGATTTCATATATAACGGACACCATATTACTGAACAATATTCAAGAAACGGACGTACAATGGACATATAGACAGATTTTAGGGCATATGTATTTAAAAATTCAGCGCATGTCCTTTTCAGAAATCCTAGCATTGAGTGAGCTTTTGCAACTAATATAGTGAATATGTAGCGTGTCAAATATAACACCAAGGTACATGGTAAACAGAAAACGAGTGACATTTGCTAATATTTAAGCTTAGTCCATTGAGATCACATTAATTACATAAAATATTCAAGTCATTTTGAACTTTCATACAATCTTGACGATTTTTAACACGAAGGAAAATCTTAAGGTCGTCTGCATACATTAAACACATAACATGAGACAGTATTGAAGGAATCTCGTTAAAAAATATAATGAATAGTAGTGGACCTATATGGCTACCTTGAGGAGCACTAGATAATACCTTAATAATATATAGTAAGTCTTTATTGGTATAGACATTCTATTAAAAATTAATTTTAAATTATCTTAAGACACAAGCAATATAAAAAATTAAGCAAATATTTTAGTGATAAGGACATCATTCAAGTCCGTCGCTCTCTTTTTGAAAATTAATTTATAGTGGACAGCAATAGCCCGGGCCCAAGGACAAGGAACTTGTAGGTTTCCAGAGAGTCTTAAAGTTTCCAGGCACTCCATAAAAACAAACAGTACTGTTCTAATAATGCTTGATGGTATTGACAATGGCCGGCACTACCATCGAAACCCAACTCACTTAGCGGAACCATTAATTCATAGTTCTGCTGTTCGTTTTCCCTTTGTTTGAAAGCGATGGGAGTCCAACTTAAATACTTCTTAAAACAAATATTTTCGTTAAGCCATTTTGACTCAGAAGCAAAAAATAGTTTTTTGTTCGATTAAAAAGTTTCCCAATTGGAGTTTCACCGCGCTAGCACGAAGTTGTAAGAAATAAAACGAGTTAGACCGAGGCCGCGAAATGCAAATACGTGTTAAGCGAGGCCACCACTTAAAAAAACACGCCTATTATTACTTATCTTGAATAGATATAGAAAAATACACTGGTCTCTTGTTAGGTGTTGTAAAAACTTTTGCGACTTTGATGATCTGAGCCTGTGGGAAAGCTCCATTCTCTCGCTCTTTACAGTCTCGGGAATGCTGTTTCTAGTGGTCAATTCCATGATACGTCAGCAGTCACTTGACCTTTATACCGGAGATTTGATCATCCTCGAAACTAATTTTTAATTTTATACATGAGTGACGTTGGGCGTCTTCCAAAACGCATCATTACTCTAATACTGCAATGGCAACTATTCCAAAAAGCAAACAAAAAAGGGTAATGCCGATGCATATTAGTCTTCGAATCCAACATTTAAGATGGCTAGGTCATGTAGAGCGGTTGGACACCACAGCTCCGGCCCGAAGAGTCTTCGATACCGAGCCAATGGTACAATGGCAACAGAGGAAGTCCTCGACCGAGACGGCTGACTGGAGAGGCTTATTGTTTGAAGCGGAAGATGCGTTTCCTTAACCAGATAAGTGCCGGACATTCACACAAGATGTGCTCTGAAGTCTCGTCCTTGTCTTGACACAGGTTTAATTTCTTAAGGTGATATCTCAGACCGCAGTGGTCAGTAAGAAAGCTAGTTAGCGTTCTTCTGTTTTCTTTATTAAGAAGGAGTATTTCCTTATATGAATAAGGCCTGATTAAACTTTTGGGTTGTCTAAGACCAGGTCCATGTTTCCTTTGGGCTAGACGAAGTGTTTTTCCCATTCGTCAATCAGAGTTGTAACTGCTGTCCAATTGACATTACAGAACGGTTCTGGACCGGGGAACGCAGATCTCGAGCCAGCCCTCATCTGCGGATTCGTTGCCTGCAATCCCCCTGCGCCCAGGGCATCAGCCTAGCTTCACTTCACGATTGTAGAGCGTCATATCTAGTAATCTAACATATCTTGTCACTTATGACACTTTACACACAAACTTCATACTTGACATTTCATTTACATCCGCTTTTTCTTGTCACTTTTTTGTGTACTTAAAACTTGTTGACTGAGTTGGGCGTTGCTGGGAACATTATTGGCTTTTGTGATGCTGACTGAGGTTCAGATAGCGACGATAGAAAATCCTGCACATGCTACAGGCTTATCTTTCAAGGTGCAGCGATATCTTGGGGTTCCAGAAAGCAGCAGACCTTTGCGTTCTCTAACACCGAAGCATAGAACATGTGCTTGGTTTCTGCTACTCCAAGGGCAGTGTGGCTTAAGCAGTTGGGGATGGAGTTCTGGCCTGGTACAGATGCTTTTAATCCTCACACACATTGCCGTGTGTCATCACTTTTTAAGGGAGAAAATAGCCACTAGAAAAATCGAAGTTCGTTTTGTTAGCACTAGTAAGATGACTGCCGGATTTCCGGACTAAAACTACACACAAACCGAAACATGATCATGGTAATAAATGCTAATAATTTACACCGCACCAAAATTCTGCATTTTGGCTATTTTCTGCATTCCAGCCCAGGTACTTCGCATTTCGAAATACATTTCCCGCATTCTGTAATATTGCACTCCAACGAAGTATTGAATTTCGTTTTGTCTGAGTTAGTACTCAAATCCATCCTTAAATTAATATAACTAGCTAAAATGGTTCAATCACTTCGACACCAGCTGTCATTTGCAATGCTGAAGTTGCAGTGGGAACGCTAAATTGGATTCCGAAATCTTGGATTTGTGTGCGGTGTAAACGTGCTATAAGCCCATTCTTTAATTTAACATGTCATGTCATTTATGACACTTTACATACACATATCATATTCTTGTCACTTATCTCCCGTCACTCAAACTTATGAAATGTGTACTTAAAACAAGTCGTTCATCCTTTTATTTATATATCCTTGCAAGTCTGATATATGACTTGCTGTGCACAAGTGGATATTTTGAGACGAATTTTTTAAAAGCTTACTTTTGATTAATTCTTATTTACTACAACTAATAGTAGCATTATAAGGTGTATAATCGTCGATCAAAATCCGACATACTTTTAGTTTCAACTTTAAGATGCACTGGACAAAAAAACACTTGTTCCCAGGAAGCCATATTTAAATTAAAAAGATTGCAATATTAACGTTCTACTCGTTGCAGTGTTACCGGAAATGAGGCTTGAGGAAGACAGTGCAGAAGCTCAAACGCAGTCCTTAGAATGTGCATTCAAACTCAATGAGTTTCCACTTCGAAACTTCTTCAATAGAACGAAGACTGAGAACATCTTTAAACGCCGGAGAGCTCCTTGAATGCTTGGAATATGAGACGTGCATGGATGGTCGCTACTACCTTCTACAGATCGAGATCTGGAATAGTGGCAGCGAGAAATACACTCTCTCCTCTTCACTAAGTGACGCTAAAGACGGACTAGAGCCTCAATAAACAGCCTCTACAATCTCAAGCTGGCTGTTTATACTCATTAACGCCAATTTGGTTGAGGTCCTGTGTACTTGTGCGCCCCCTTAAATGCGGGCATTCTCCGTTGCTCACTCCCAGTCCAAAGCGCTTGGACGGAGCCAAGTTTTAATGAATTGAGACGTTGGAAATATGCTAGGTTTTTATTTTCAGAAATGTGCGGAGATTTTAACTTCAGCAATCAGCCTTGTGTTTATTGTTGAATGGAGATATGTTCCTGAAATGGACGTTCCCCAAATGAAAACCATATCCACACAGAAAGTGCCGTTATGTCATAAAAGAAAAGTTGCCTGTTTTCTTTGAAAGAACCATTTTCTACAATAATAAACCCTTTAAGAGTTATAAGCAAATTTTGTCCAAGGACTGTCTTACGTCCGGGACAAATTGGTAATTATACCTCAAATTCGGTCTCCTATCCTTCTCGAACCTAGAAGTGTGGAAACGAAGAGCCTCTTAGCTGAAGCATTGGCGCTCGTGCGGTCTATATGGCCGAACTAGTGCATCCGATTGATTTTTTCCTTCCTCTCATCCATCGCTTGGTACATTTCTTAGCCTTCCCAGTCGTAGCCGGGTTCACACGTGTATTCACCTCAGATTCGTGTCTTTCGAACCCACCCAGAATTAGCATCCGTGGTTTTGCTTGTCGTTCATCCTTCGGCCCCGAGCGAGTCTGTATGCATTTGATTTTCAAACAGAGACACCCGGGAGAAAAGTTGTGAAATGTACAAACACGAGCTGCCTGCGGCTGAATAAAAGAGAATAAAGTTTTAAATCAATTGTGATTCTCTTATTCCAATTTATTAGGCTAGTCCGTATTAGTGGTGTGCCAACCCGAAAACTAAATAGAAGCAGACCGAGATGTAACCCGGGTTAACGAACTCGGTTCGGAGTTGTAACCCGGGTTAACGAACTCGGTTCGGAATTGTAACCCGGGTTAACGAACTCGGTTCGATGATGAACCGTAAGCAAAAAACATGGATTATGGAATGGGGCAATTCGAGTTGTACGAGTATTGTCCAATTTTATTTAGTTTCTGGTATGTTTCGGTGTTCTATGGGTAACGTGTTGGCAAGGGAATCAATTGGCGCACGGCGTAGCCAATACTGGTTGTTTGTCTCTTTCTCGATTTGTCTCTCTCTTCGTATTTTCTTCCACTCGCAAGTCGCAACATCTTGTATTCGCAGAGTTGTGTTAGCATCGTGCGGACACATATTTTACGTGGTTCGGCATCATATGCTCACAACTGCTCTTATGTATTCGGTTCATTTCATCGGGTTGAAATAGATGTTACTCGGTTTGAGACGATTTAGGTGTAACCCGGGTTAACTCGACTTTTTAACCGGGGTTGACACACTACTAGTTCGTATTAGTAGTACTTCGGCCCCAAATAGTAAGACAGGCAAAATAAATAAGAGTTTTGTAGAAAACGAATTTGGTCCTTCGAGCCCGGAGTTGGGATCGCAGTTGTTTCGACAAACGCAATTAACAACGATTGCCAAAGGCATAGCATTGCGCGCTAATAACGATGAAATGAACATTACATAAAAACGCAAGTAATTCAATTCAATCGGTGAGATGTGAATCAACTTTAATATTTTCACTTGCTTCACACAGACGACGCCGGCATGTTATTTCCATGCTCCACAACACGTACTCGTAAAGGCACTTTCAAGAAAGAAAATCCTACGCTCAAAATAAGATTACCAGAGGCTAGCGATTTTCAAATGAACACCATTCCGTCCTAATGCGTAAAGCACTTTGTTTATTACCCGCTTCTGAGTAGCTATGCACGTTAAGTCTCCAGCTCAGTGTCATGGCTTCAGCCCGGACGGGGAACCCTCTTGCTGGCAATCAAAGAAAATCCTTCAAACAGGAGCTGCAGGTACGTGGTAATTAGAACAATTTCCAACATCTCGCCAGACATGAGGAATTAATTCAATTCACTGACCGGATTCATTCACTTAACCCCTACTACACGCAGTTCCAGCTCGTTGTGTCGAGTGCCATGGAATGGCCACCTACATTATTGCCACGGGGCTGTGGGAGAGGCTGTTATATTAATTTACTGCCGAGGATTTAATTGTGCAATTATTGTAAACCTAATATGTACCGTGGGATTGGAGTAAAGACCACCCCACACACGCAAGTGGGTCTGCAAGGCCCACTTTCATTCTGAGTGTAAATGAATGGCTCCTAACGCATGCTTCGCACTCACTCACCTTGTGCTTGAGCCATGGCTGACTTTTAATTGCCCGCACACGTAATGAATGGATTTGATCATGGTCCCGCATCGAGGGATCCGCCACAGTCGAGACGAAAAAAAGGGACTCTGGCAAATGATCCTTTAATCACTTAAGTGCTTATAGAAGCTCTAGAAGCATTGATGTCCTGAAAACTCTCTTACGACTGAAATTAATTATTTAAGCGTTAAATATGGAAATGGGCAACTCTGCAGGGGCGTGGATGTCGGTTGGCAGCAGAGTATATGAACACTCTCTGGCTGAATGTTTACGGTGAAAGCGTGTTGAGTACTTTTGACGGTTTTGAATACTAATTTTGCATCTCTGTCAACGGAGTTCGTTGTGTTTTAAGGACCTCATTCGAATTGCGAAAAGAAAGTGCAAAGATGGAAGATGACAACAACGTTGATGGGGTACATTTGAACAATTTTATATCGGTGTGTATATAGCGTGTGGTTGCGGTTTGTTGTTTTCACGGTAAAGTTAAAACACTTGTGGTGGGCGCCCTTAAGGCGTGAATAGAGGAGAAGTTAAGTGCTTCTGCTATGACAGTCATAAGACAAGCCATAAATACAAAAGCTTGCAAAACGTCTTCTACACATTTCGTGTTTTTGAAAGTTTATCAAGTTGCTTTTATGATTTAAAGAGCTTTTAACACTGGCGGAGTCTCTGTAGTCTTTGCTGGGGCATTTAGACGAGAGATGTTTTAAACACATGCGCCAAATTCATCATTGTTACGTTCCATGGAATGACAAAAGTTACAACTCATCTCGGTAACTAATGAAAATTCTGCTGTTCGACGGAAAACAAATAGCAGCCAGAGCCGCCTCAAGACGACTGTGGTCCGAAGCCAACGTCGCCCATTCAGCTAGTCTGAACTCAATGTCTACCCCAAGCGATCGAGATGGATTTTCTACCACGCTGTCTTCCAGATGGAATTGAATGTCTGCCAATGAGACGCTGGACGATCGAAGACTGACGAAGGAGGGTAATGTAGGCGTCTGTATTCCAAAGATCTCCAAAGAAGAGGGCCACCTGGAAGCTCCCTGATGCCCATAGGACACTTCGCTTTTTTAATACTTTAAATCGGAAACTTCTGCAAGAGACCACAAGTCTTTTTTGGAAAGAGGCAGCAATTATATTACGAAGGATCATACACTGTCTGTGTGCAAAGTACAAGGATATGTGAATTATCTGTACCGTGGTCTGTATGCATTTGATTTTCAAACAGAGAAACCCGAGAGAAAAGGGGTGAAGTGTCCAAACACAAGCTGGATGCGGCTGAACAAAATGGATGAGATACAATTTTTAATCAATTGCGATTCTCCTTTTACAATTTATGAGGCTAGTGCGTACACTCTTGCATTTAATGACAATTTCCGTAGTAAACTTTTCGCACCGCTCAGTTCTCATTAACTCATGAAAAATACGAAGAATAACGTAGTCTCATATAGCCATGAGCACAGTAGAGTTTTTCAGGCAGAAACCTCTCCTCTCCTGTCCTCTCTCAAGATCAATGTATTTCCCAAAAGGGTTATTAGTATATATTCAGAGAGCTAGGCCGGAGTTAAGGCCCTGGACAATGTCACATTCTAGTCACGAACGTCCCGTCATTGGCTGTTTCTCAACGAGATGTTATAAGACTCAATCAATCTGCTCAGACACATCGTGCAGCTCAGTTTCGGAACAGCCTACGTAGGAAATGACAGCGAGAATCTGAGATGCCATAGACAACAGATAGAATTTCTTAAAAACATTGAGTGGAAGCATATACTGAGAGGCTTGGGTATCGTAAAACTTATTAAGAACAAGCGAATCTTCAACAAGCTGTTTCCAATTCTTCTTCTTTTTTGTTTGGCGCTACAGTCAGCGGTGGACATGGGCCTCAAACAACAAGCCACTCCAGTCAACACGATCTTTCGCCAGCTGCCTCCAGTTGCGCACACCGAACACTTGTGTGAGCCATCTCGTTAGAAGCCGTCGTCTGTTCCGTTGTCCCAATGGCTCGAAATCGAAGACTCTTCGGGCCGGAGCTGTGGTATCCATCCGCTCTACATGATCTTGCCATCTTAAGCGTTCGATCCGAAGACGCTTAACTAGGTGATTACCGCTGTACAGCCAGTGCAGGTCATGGTTGAGTCTTCTGCTCCAGACGCCATCAACGTAAACAGGACCAAAGATCACACGCAGAACTTTTCTCTCAAGACGACCAAGAGCTTCTTCATCAGCTTTCATAGCGTCCATGCCTCTGAACCATGGAGCAGGGAACGGGGATGATCAGCATAATGTCAGGTTGGTTTCTCGAAAGATGGCTCTGTCTCCATTGCCTCTCGAGGCCCAAGAAAGAGTAATTCTGCGCTTGGTCTCTGTACTGGTTTTATTGTCCCTGTTTACTGCAGAGCCGAGGTACACGAAGTCCTTGACTGCATCAAAGACGCTCTGTCCGAGACGTCGATGTGCGTCCTTCCGTGATGACCGTATATACACATGCTTTGGTCTTGTGATCTAGGAGTTTTTTTTGCATTGGGTAGGCATGCTTTAACTTAAGCTATGGCCTCTTTGTTACACAACTCCATATTTCCCATGTGAGCAGCAGCAACCCTTGCGTTCAGTTACTCCACAAATATGTCCGTGCCTTGTTCTACAGCTCCATCAACTGTTTTCCTATTCGTTCGATCATCATTAACACTCTTATAAGTGGCATTGAAAATTGTCAAATATGTGGTGTGTACATCTTCAGTCGCAGAAGAGCAATTATGGCCCAGAATGGGTTGCTACAGATGATGATGATAACGTATAGACGTTCAAGCAAAGTGAATCTTATATGCGATGTTAGGTTAGGTTAGGTAGAAGACTGCTGCGCAGAGGGACAGAAGACACACTTAGCCCAAGCTTCAACCTCTGACAAGCTGAAAGTTCAGTGTTTTTAATAAAGCGAAGGAGAAGGCTGATTCTAATGTTGCTCAGATCAGCCAGCTTGTCAAAGAAGTGCTCCCCTAGAAGAAGGATGAGCACTGCAGCTGCAAAGCAAGTGTTCAATGGTTTCTTCTTCATCCTCGTTCATGCAGCTTCACCAGAAATCGTCATAAGGTATGCCTATTCTAGAGGCGCGTGTTCCGATGCCACAGTGCTCTGTTAGAACACCAATAAGAGATCTGAGACTTGGCCTGCTTAATCTGATCAAGCTAAGCGACCGTTTGGGATCGATCATAGGCCAGAGTTGTTTGGTTATGAGGCGTTCTGTGCCTGTTGTCCATTAGCGGTTTGTTTGAGAAATCGTTTCAAGTTGAAGCTGATATTTCATAGTAGCGATAGGCGTAGAGGGTGGATCTCCAAGAGAGAACTTGTAGTTCGTCGTCATTCAATGGGATGTCACAGTGTCCCGGCACCTACGTAAGATTGAGGTTATAGGACTTGGCCATCTCGTTAACGGATAGGTGGCAATTGAGGGAAGTCTTAGAGTTGAAAGTGTCCAGAGATTTGATCGCTGCCTGGCTAACGGAACAGATGACGATATCTGTGCTTGATACAACATTGTTTTCCAGCCAAGACAGAGCTTCCTTAATCGCTACAGTTTCCCCGTGAAAGACGCTACAGTGATGTGTTAGACGCAGAGAAAGCTGGATGTTCAGATCCTTGGATCCCCCACCACTGCATCAGTCTTGGATCCATCTGTTAAGATTCGCGGTGGGCCGTCCAGCGCCTGGTGATCAGACTCAAAGTCAGTGATCAGATCTCGGTGGTTTGCTGGTTGAGAATTTTTTCTCGAAGAGGAGTTTATGCGATGCGATGGTAAATTACTCGATAAGTGACGCAGTCAAAGTGGTCTTCTTGCCGATCGGTCAAACATATTTAACTCTCCTTTCCCCAAAACCAACATCATTTCGAAAAGGTTGAAAATGTTCAGTAGAGACTCCGTTTGGGATTTGTTAGACCTTAGTCGCGGTACATCTTTGGACGTCCAGTTCGGCCGAGCGAAATTCTCGTTGAACATCATTCAGACTGAACATTCTGCCAGATTGGTGTTTTTTTCGTTTGCCTCCTTGTTTCCGACGTTTAAATATAACACAAATTCACACGCTTGTGTATGCGAGGCTAAGAGGTCTATTCCACAACAATGCTCCTTCTTTCATATCCCTCATGGTGACAAGTGCACCACTAGAGACACACATGTCACTCGACGGTCTGTGCGTTCATTATCAGAATCTCGGCAGACATCTGAGCAATGCAATTTCAATCTCCATTCATAAAAGCAATACAACAATCCAGACATTTCGTTTAACCTTCAGAGCAATTTCATGACACAGCAATCGTTGCACCAAGGCCACGTTTGATTGCACTAGGGGATACGTTTCTTTATGCGTTGAGTGTGACAGTTTCCATTGTAGCCGTGGCGGCAATATTAAAAGCAATCAGTGCAGAACAAATGCTAACCATTGTGTGTACGAGTGCATGACAGGGCCTATCTGCGATCGGCAATGGGTCCGCTTGTGGGTGTCCTACCGCCATTATTCATCTAAGGGTTTAATAAGTTATTTTGCTGTTTATGACCAACAATAAGCAAATGCAGTGGTAGCAACGTCTTGGTAATGTGCAGATGGTTTTCAACTGAAAAAGACGTCAGCAAGGTGGATTAGAAAGTGGATACAAAGTGGATACAAAGTGGATAACCGATAATCTCTTTAGAAAATAATTAGAAAGACAAGGAATGTTTTCCTACGACGGTACGGACTTCACATGCATACACCAATGAGATCCAATATCATTTCTTGACGACCGAGCAGATGAATTTGCTTGATCTCATCAGCAGCGACACCCGATTGACCATCAGTTAAAAATTCTAAAGTAGTTATGCTCCAGTCGGTATTCCCGTTCTGCTCTCTTGATACTGATACAACACAATGTCTGTGAGCCTAGAGGTGACAGAATGTGAACAGAATATTGATTAGTACGAGAGGTGCAAAACAGCTGCAAGGTGTTCGCGGGATGACCTACGATGTCAGCTACCATTGTGGGCTCTTTTACTAGCTGAGCCAGAGTGCTTACGTCAGCAAGGATTTCCACGTACCTTCGGGTGTTGTCTGCCCTGGACGTCAAAGCCAATTAGAATTGTGTCCACCGGCCATCGTCCTTTTCTGAGTTTATGAGCTCATGGTACCTTCGGGTAGTCTAATTTTTTACGATTACCCTAAAAATAAATCAGCAAAAGTAAGGGCCGCCACTAGAAGCCCCAATAAATGTCCACGTCGACTGGAGGGACCGACGTAGTTATGATAGTAGCCATCACTTTGGTGCGGCAAAAACTTGCAAACCGCCGGCGAGCAAAATTAGTATTCCGGAAGCACTTTTGTTGATTAAGGAAGCAATGCAATAAAGTACAGGAGTGAAATATTAATCTTATCCGTAACCATAGCCATACATTTAACTGCGTCGACAGAACAAAATACCAAGCGGGTAACCGCTTGCTCAAGCCTTCTCCACACCTCGGCCTGCAATAATTCATTATGTCACTTCGAAGCATGCTAAAGAAGCATGAAAACCGGTGGTTTGGAGGGGGAGCAAGAGGCTTCTTTCCGTGAATTCATGCCTCGAGAAATTTACATCCTGCGGCGACCGAAGTACACGCACACACTTCTCTAATTTGTGGAATCCTCTCTGCCATGTCGTCGGCTTTAGTGAATCGCCTAATTACATTTCGCCGAGGCGAAGGAGTGACGGATTGAAAAGGAACAAAACCTCAAAAGCGTTATCCGCATTTGAGGCTCTGGCGCACATAAATCAACTTTAGCCGATACTCAAGGGGATGTCCTTGAACGGGATACGGCTTCTCTTGGGACGGGAGCGGATGTTACATGCGCTCGATTTTTGCTTCATAAGAACCGGCAAAAAAAAGGCGGAATGTAAAGCAACTTGTGAGCAAACAATGGATTCATTATCGTTGAAGATGCCTTCGAATAATGACCCATTTTCATATGCATGGAATTTTTAATATTTCCCTCATTGAAAGGTTACATTGCGCAGTTTGGAATTTCGTAATAAACTCGTGAATGTCTCTGCTACTCGGATGCACACTTCACTGGCACAGTGAATGTTGGTGTCTGATGAGAGGCTCACACGTGGGTATGGATTTCCAACCCTCGGACTGATCGTGGGCGGCAAAGTGGCATCGTAGACCTGTAAGGCGGCTCTCATGCGAATATAGGGTTCAATCGGCCAACGCACCCGAAGCGTACGAACTGACAAAGTTCTGTGTGAGTTATTACTGGCAGAGCACGCTTTACCACATTGAACCAGAATTCAAGCAAAGCATTTATCATAAGGTGTGCTTTGGTAGTCGTAACCCGACCTGTCGACATTATTCGGCAAACGGCTTGTTGATGTACAAATATAGACGGGATCGATTTGCGGTTATATTGCTCAATTTGAAGGGCAATTCAATTACAAAATGTGCCGTCAGTTGTGGTTACAGCTAGGTATTGTGGCTGCTTGATTGAGGAGAATGAAGCTCACTTAGACCATCCGGTCCATTGTGCTGTCTCACACGGCTGTATGCCTAAAACCCATTCACCCGTAGACCTTGTTGCAATTCACTCTTGGGCTTTGCTGGTCGTTAGTGAACAGTTTTCAAGCCATTTAGTGGCTCCAACTTTTGAACACAGCTCATGCATTGCCGTAAAACCAAGACTCTCCGACGCGATGTAGGTTTATGCCTAAACTAGATTTTTTCATATCACGTTCAATAACAGGATAGGGTCCATGTCCATCGGAGACGACGTGTAAGTTACGATTTAAAAGCGATTTAAAAATGTATTTGAACGGAATTCTTTGCATAATTAAGATTACAAGTAGACTTACAAACTAACGGTTAGGGTGTTGGCTCAACATCAGAGGCCCAACTGATGTACTTTGTTTAATTTAATGTTTAATATTATTGTCGGTTCATTGGTTGCTTCTCTACAATGACTGATGCTTACATCGGGTTGTTCAAGTCCCTGTGTCCATGGTGGTTCTTTTGGGATGGGGTGGTGATGTGTTAGCCGACTTAGCCTCGATGGTGATTTCTATCGCTGCTCTGGTAGAATCCATGCAGCTCGTTTTTCGAGTTGGAAAGTTCTCCTCGTTTAGCAAATTTAGCGCGTTGTCCGGGGATTGTGTTTCTCAAGTTCCTGATTTGCTCGTTAGGATGGTTGTTGATGTTTAGTAGCTGCTTTCTGAACAGTGTCACCATGAATTTTTGCCGGGGGATGATGCGTGGTTGGTCGTAAAGCCTAGGTGAGTCCGGTACATATTCGCAGTATTTTTCTTTCGAAAATTGCGAGCTTCATGTTGCCTTGCATGTTGTCTTACAGATGATGTAACATATTGGGAAGCATGCTCACAGACCATCCATATAAGCTGCTTGTATAACAGCAGGTTTGTCTTCTGACTTAATCCATTTTGCTTGCGCATCAAGGGATATACGGAAGCCTAGGTTGGCTTTCTTAAGGGTAATTTGCTAATGCCTGTTGAACTTCAACCTTTCCGTGAGGTTAATGCCAAGATAAAGGGTGATTTTTTAAAAGCTATAGGAAAGTTATTCAAAAAAAAAAAAAAAAAAACACATAAAATTGAGAAAAATGCATGAAGTCCTTATTTGAATCGATAGTACGGTCCATATAATTTAATGTTTGTTGATTATTTCATGCAAATGTTGACCTTGACTGCGCCTCAAATGGTCCATCCGCTTAGTCCAATTTTGGCATACTCTTTCCAACATTTCGACCGGTATCTCACGAAAAAATGTTTCAATGTTGTCTTCCAATGCGTCAATTGAAGCGGGCTTGTCTGTATAGACATGAGCTTTAACATAGCCCCACAAAAAAAAAGTCTAAAGGCGTTAAATCGCACGATCTAGGCGGCCAATTGACCGGTCCCGAACGTGAAATAAAATGTTCACCGAACTCGCCTCTCAATAAGTCCATTGCTGCGAGTGCTGTGTGGCATGTGGCACCGTCTTGTTGAAACCACATGTCATGCAAGTCAAGCTCTTGCATTTTGGGCAAAAAAAAGTTGGATATCATCTCACGGTAGCGCTCACCATTCACAGTTACATTACGATTCGCATCATCTTTGAAGAAGTACGGTCCAATGATGCCACCAGCCCATAAACCGCACCAAACTGTGACTTTTTCTGGATGCATTGGTAGCTCTTGCAATTCTTCTGGCTGATATTCACTCCAAAATCGACAATTCTGCTTATTTACGTACCCATTGAGCCAAAAATGAGCTTCGTCGCTGAACACAATTTTTTGACCATGAAATGGAAGAAGCGCGCGATGGACTTTCTTAACAGAGCACGCATTTTGATAATAAAATTCAATAATTGGCAAGCGTTGTTCGTTTGTAGGACGATTCATGGTTAAATTATAGACCAAACTGAAGATGTTTGACAGAGAAACAAAACACGAAACGTGCGTCAGCTGTTTAAACCAGTGTTGCCAAAAAAATAATAGTTAAAAAATTAGCCTTCACTTGACCTTTTCGTTTTTTGATGTGTAAGTTAGGGATCATCGCAAACAACAAGACAATTTAGTCGTGTGAGCGATTTTGTCAAACAACAAATGTGCGATGCCTGCTCTCTGTTCGAGCGCAAATAACTGACTCATCATAATGCGATACTGCTAGTGGAGACTTATGAGTTTAATCGGCCGATAGGATGGCATAGCACATGGACAATAATATTCATTGGAAGTTTTTATGTCTATGATGTGATATACACAATGGTGGACTAAAGTGGAAATCATTTTAAATTTAATTTGCCTTGCTTGGGTGTTGACTGTTACCTCGCGTACAAGCGGTATCTTGTTTACCACAAATAATAGCCAAGTGTGTGAACATGCAAGTACCCACGATTACATTTCGTCCATTTAATAATATGGATCTGTGTTGCTCAGATCCTCAAGGTGGTTGAAATAGTATTCTCCCAGTATTTTTCTTCTGGTTTCTGCAAGTGCAGGGTATGTTCCGAGGTAGTGTAATATCGTTTAATCTTCTTCTTCATACATGGAGCTTCGCAGAAGTCATTTGAAGGTGGAGCTTTAACAAACATACACGTGAATACAAAGACAACTGGGACAGTCAATATCACTAAGTCCAATTTGAACACTTCAACTTAATTTTAATTACAGAAGAAAAGTGAAACTGCCGGTGAGCAACTAGGGAAATCATCATGATATATAAGTTAACACCGCGAATGTTCAAAGAACGGCTTCAAATGACAAGTCCTCCGCTCCCAGCACACACAATCGCTGTCACAACGTCTGCGGGGTAACCCGAAGACACCTGTGGGAAACATTGCACGCCTCTACGACGCAAGATAGTATTTAAGGTAGTCTTAAGAAAATTGTAGGTTAGTCAAAGTTTGAAATTGCTAGGGATGACTGTGCCCTTACTCTTCTTTTACTGCTTCTGAATAAATAAAAATTTTAATTTATATCATCTTCTGACCCGCATGCTCTACTTAATAGGTTGCGGGGAGTAAACCACTCACGAGAGGTCTCTAGGCAACTCGATCTTCCGCCATCGACTCTAACTCATCAGGAATTACATATGCCCAAGCGTAACCAGGCGAGTTTTTGGACTTGGTCCAACCACCTCTTCCTGTACCTGCCAAGTGGTCACTTACCTGATGGAATCGCATTCAAAGCGATGAAGGGGACATTCGTGACATGTGACCAAACCAAAAGAAGCAAAGACCCTTCCGTTTGAGGAAGGAGCTGCTCAACGCGCACTGCCCTATCCCGGGAGTAATTCCCACAACACCACGGAGAAATCTCGTCTCAGCAGCTTGTATTCGCGATCTTATTCTTTCGGTCATTACCCAAAATTGATGACCCTAGGTGAGAGTTGGAAAAAATACTGAGTTGAAATCTGCTAACTTGGCTTTGACACCAAACTCGGCCTTCCTGATTCCAGATCTATCAAGCTGTTTCAAAACTGACCCAGCTGGACGAATCCTAAAGGAAAACTCAGCATTATTCCTCCCATCACTCGTGAAAAAGACCACGAGATACTTAAGCTTCTCCACCTCTTTCAATGGGACTCCACTAACATGTAGAGTGCGTTACAGGCGTCCTGGAGATGACCATAACCTCCGATTTGTCCACGTTGATCTTCATTCCAGCAGCAGTACATGCGGCCATAAGCCAATCGAGTGCGCGGTGGAGATTCCTCTGAGAAGATGTGAGGATAACTATGTCATTTGTCCCTCAACTCTCCCAATGTGAAACATAACTCGAATCGGCTGCGCTGCAACATCCAGTCCATATATACAATGAAAAGGAGAGGGATAAGGCGCACCCTTGGCGAAGTCCAACGCCTATGGTGAAATGTGTTGATTTAGCACCGATAACCCGAACACAGCTACTACAGTTTGTGTATAGAGACTGAATGGCCCTCAGAAGGGGACCATGAATCCCATACTCCTGCAGAACACTCCAGAGTTTACCTCGAAGAACTCATTCGTATGCATTTTCCAAATCCACAAAACAGCTGCAGGTGGGCTTGCCATACTCCCAAGCCTTTTTAAGTACCATTCTTAGAATGAAAAGCTGGTCGGTTGTACTTCTCCCGGGACGAAGCCGCACTGTTCGTCCCCCATCCTGGGCTCGACCATGGCCCTAGAAAGCGCTTATAACACCTGCGCGTAGACTTTCCCGGGGTGACTTGAAGGTGATATACCCCTTACTACAGGGTAAGGGCGATAAATAAAGAAAATTTCTAAAATTAACAAAATAAGAAATCCCTTGTATCCAATGCACACATTCACACAATCAGTGAAAGGGGCTCTCAAGCAGCGGTACAATAACTGGCCAGACAGTAAATACACTTAAAACACAAATAAAAGCAAGAACAAAAGATAAAAAGGACAAACAGAAAAAAATAATTAAAAAGTTGCGATTACAGCATCAATAATCATATAAATGTAGCTGTTGCAAAAATCGAGAAGTTGCCGTAACTAAGAAAGTACAATACACTAAAATAGACCATCTGGTGAGTTTATGTCCCCGGAATCATCGGTCCGTATTTTTCCCAAAGATGACTGACAACAGTGCATGCTGTCATTCCACGAATGTTAACATTTTTCTTCCAAAAAAGGCGCGCATTGAATTTGGACATGACGTGGTTGCAAAAAGACGATGGTACGTAGGAAACAGCACTCGAATCGGTGGACCACTTGAGAAATCAGTTCGTGGGGAGTTTAATATAAGCAATGTCAAATCAGTAATCAAACTAGTCCACTCTCCGTATGAACCATTACATTTACATGAAGTGATTATTAAAAACATTCCGCTGTTTCTTAGTGCCTTCGAAGGAGACTAGGTCGGTCATATTATTCCGTCTATGAAGAAAGTGAATAGGGAAGGAGGCATAACTGCGAACTCTACGAGCTGTTGCATGATGTGGATACAGGCAGGAATACAAAAATCCATCGACTGCACTGTCCCGGCCACATCGAGCGCAAGGACACGAATTCTCCAGCTAAGAGGGTCTTCGAATCCGATCCTCCTGGATATATACCTCCAGGATAAGGCCATCACGGACACGAAACAGCTTGGTCTTGACGACTGGCAACCCCAGACCCAGGACCATCATCAATGGAATCAATGGCAGCTACGGCTCAGGTTCAGACCTTCCATGGGTCGCCGGCCAGAAAAGCAGAGATAATGGAGGATCGAGATATCCAACTTCTACCTCCCTTGCCACTTGGTTTCATCGGACAGCGTTTTTTATACTGTGTTGCGATGAGTGGTGGAGCCGGGAATTTTGTAAGAGTATGTTTAAAATGCAAAGGATATTCTACCACACTCTTATTATTTACGGCTCAATGCCGACATGGACAAGGGGTAAAAATGGTCCATTGTTTCTGCTGATAAGTATTAACTCAAATAACTCTCACTCTTGCGATATTCGATATTCACTCTTCGCATGCTTTGGTCGCCAAGCTCTCAGAGGCGCATTCTGAAGCCTAAATAAAAAAATCATTGATATGATCCTATCTGCAGAAGGACTGGATGACACAGTTCGTAAAGTGCCTGTCCTTGGTTAGTCTCCGGTTTGAATCCCAGTTAATACGCTTCATATAGTTTTCTTATCTGCTCGTCACCATTAACGGCGCTATGACTGGAGAGGTCGATCCGTGGTAGCAGTTTGACCAGAAATGAAGTATTATAGAGATGCCCAACTTCACAGCTGATTGACCCCTAGTCCATCGACGAATTTCTTAGGCTTTTTGACAGTTATTCACGAAATAACGTGATTGGTCACGAAGCTATATATGGTTTTCAAACATTTCAAGGGGCTAGGAAGGTTGAAGTTTGGCATCTCCATCATACTTCATTTCTGAGTCTGACTGTGGGTATCACAACTGACCAACATGGTCTAAGTGTGATGGTGAATGTAGTCCTCATACCTACCAAACTACGAATTCCTCGAATTTTAGTTTGTTTAACCAGCTCACTAACGCTCTCAACATTTCATCTTATCATCATCGTCATCTTCTGACCGCACGAGAGACTCCAGGTAAGTCGATCCTCTGCCATCGATCCAGCTCATCATTTCATCTGTTCACAAAAAAGCCTTTCAGACACTCGTTCAATAAAACAGATGCCACAAGAAGTTGAAAGAAAAGTGAGCGTTTTGCTCAAAAATGATTCCATATGAACTGAGAACTGGGTTTATTATTTTGATCCGATGGACCCTTTGTCTATTCACACATTTGTGACACACTTTGAAAGTTTGCCTCTTGGGTAATCTGGAAACGATTTATGCTACAAGCAATTCAGAAGGGGCACCAAAAGTAGGGCTTGCCCGGGGCGCTTGTTTGGCTCGGGCCGAACTTGGGTTTAGTTGGCACCCTCAATTTTAGTCGCAATTTATTCGGCAGATTATAACCGAGTATTTATGGGCTCAAAACAAAAATATGAATTATGGCCAAGTTAAGCCAGAAGTGTGTGAGAAGTGTGCCAGAAGTGTGCTTGAAGAATGTAAAATTCGGACTAAATTGTGAACTATAATGACTGTGCTTTATGCTCATTCTCCACCGAACGAAACCACGAGGAACTTCAAGGAAGTTCATGAGTCATTCGAAACTGACCCTTAAGACGGCCAACCTAGGCTTCCATTGCATCCATTCCTTGATGCGAAAGCAAAATGGACTAAGCCAGAGGACAAAACTGCTGCTATACAAGCAGCTTATACGGCCAAATTTAACGTACAGCTTCCCAATCTGGCACACCATCTCTAAGACCAGCATGACGAATCTGGCACTTTTCGAAAGAAAAATACTGCGAATATGTACCGGACTCACCTTCAACAGGGACTGTTACAGCCACCACAGCAACAATAGGCTTTACGGCCAGCCACGCATCAAACCCCCGGCAACAATACATGGTGACGCTGTTCAGAAAGCAGCTACTATACATCAACAGCCATCCTAACGAGGGAGCGAGGAACCTGAGAAACACAGTCCTTGGAAAACGCTACCTCAACGCGTTAAAGCTGCTTAACGAGCAGAACTTTCCAACGACTAACACATCACCACCCCATCCCAAAAGGACCACTATCGACACACGGACTTGAACAACCCGATGTAAGCATCAGTCATTGTAGAGAAGCAACCAATGAACCGACAATAATAATAAACATTAAATTAAACATATACATCAGTTGGGCCTCTGATGTGGAGCCAACCCCCTAACCTTAGTTTGTGAGTCTAGTTGTAATCCCAGTAGTAAAAAAGAATCCCGTTCAAATACATTTTTAAATCGCTCGGGGTCTGGAAACCTCTCGGTTTCTGATAAAACTCGTTAAATCCTCCTCGAGTTCATCCGTCCGTGAGAGGTCGTGAACCCGGATATGCCTTCAGCGTGAATTTCAGTTTATTTTGGTGCTCATTTTCTCACTTCGACTCTTTCTATTTCCTGGTGTTCTCACACTATTATGTCCTGTCAACAAACCGCTGTTCTGGTGGCCATTTAAAAATTGAGAGGGAGTGACATTTCTTTTGGCGGGCACTTATTAATTAAGAGCGAGTGACTTGGAAATTGAGAGCGAAATCACTTCAATCTCGGTGAAAACGCCCTATTGAGGTTTCGGTAAAAGTTCAGCCGGACCTCGCGTTTTCGGTTCAGTGGAAACGTAGCATTGTTGTGTACATTTGCTTTCCGAACCACAAAATGAATGTCGCTGTGCATAAATTCTATTTTAAAAAAGAAACTTCCCTTTCAATGTCAACACACGGAAGTGAAACATTTGGAATCATTTTTTTTTTTGGAGTAAATCCTGCAAACAATCCATTAATTTCGCATGTATTTTGTATGATGTATTCCATGGAAATTGAATAAACGTTTCCAGGAACCACTTGACGTGATCGCGAATAAAACGAACACACTCTTCAGCAGAATATAGAACAACGGCATTGAAAAAATACACGAGTCCAGACCACATGCGAGTTGGCGCAGGAAGTCGTCCGTACGCTACTGTGTACATGTACTGTGTATGTTCGGAAGAGTAGGTACATAGAATAAACATATTATTTCGGATGAGAAGCTCTGACATGATAAGAATTTTATGTCATAAGTGTAGACCCAAGTTGCTTTGATAGTACATATCTGCTAAGGTTCCCCAGGCATGCGATGCACGCGCATTTAATATTTCAGCAAGAGATGTTTAGTTGGCCAAACATCGTCCGAAATATATCTGGTATTTATTATTCCTCGCAGCGTCGTTACATGCGACTATATCCTGACCGAGGATAGTGTGTGTTTTTGTTTCTGCATGTTGCTCCCCCTGAGTGCTGTTCATACCAATTTCACTGATGTCGTGTTGTATCGTTGACAGCTACAAAGGTGTACATGAATAAATACGAAAATGCTGCTTTAAATTCTTAATTTCGACTAAGAGACCACACGTGTGACCTGGAATAGCCACAAGGATGGAGGAGTACACGAGTTTGCTTTGAAATAAAAACCCTTAGCTGTGGGAAAATGTCAATTTTCATGTTCCTTTACATCTACGGAAGATGGGGTCTATGGGGGTTTAGTTGTGGGTAAGCATTCGAATTTCGCAGAAAGACGATCCTGATGGTATGAGTAATGCAAAGCGGGTTTAATAAATGCGCAGCAGCTTGGCCGTATATGTAAAATGAGGTGGCGAATTTAGGATGCTTAATGCAGGCCAACAACTCTTTACTTACACAGCAAAACCCGCCCAAAGTGTGGTAGCACATGATACTGACGATTCACTACATCCCTTAATTTGCGCAAGTGTGTCTTTTGAGTGACATCAGTGAAGTCTTTAACATCACATAATTGAATTGAAAAGGTACAAACACATGAAGACTACTTGCTGGCACTCTCCAAGAACCACACATCAATTGTAGAGTCAACAATAAATATTATTGAGCAGAATCAAGAAACTTTGAATCGACGGCATGCGTTACTGCAAACCCAGCTGAATAATGTGATCGAGCCGAATTAACAGCGGAATCATATCAAATCAAGATTCAACAACTCTTTCCCTCATGGTCCTTATATATCACTCAATTTTTCAAGACACTCAAACAGCAATAACAAACGCCCTGTCAGATATTCGACAAGGACAAATATCAATTCAAATCAATTGTCCAACGCACTCAAACAGCAATAACTTACAAGGAAACATAAGTCATTCGATAATTTCTCTACAACAGGTGAAACAACAAGCCATTGTAATAAAGAATAGTTTATCACCAACATACCTATCAAATAAAGTCACCACTGATAAATTCTGGAGATCTTGAGTTATGCAGATTAATTCCAATTCCGGTAGTGACCAATTCGACAGTTGTACATATAATGCCATCATCCACATCCACTTAGCGGCCAACCGCCATCATGATCAGTATTACCCACAAACGTAATCTGATATGGTAAAATTCTGCCGCCTATCTCTAAGGGAGATAGCGGGCGGCTGCAACCTTACTCTGTGCTGATTACCTGGGCATATGGGTATTCCGCGCAACGAAAGAGCCGACGAATTAAAAAGAAGGGGGACGAGTCTACCACTGGCACGAAATCAGGAGATACTTTTTTTTAGCATGAAAGCGTTAAAATCAACGCGACGGACACAAGCCATAATTAAAACCAATAGTAGATGGGCGGAATTGGACACCTGTAGTTCGTCGAAAAGTATGTGGCCTAAATTAGATCCATCAAAAACTACAGCTCTCCTAGAATTGGACAGGAGGAACAGTAGAAACAGTAGCCACCACCTAATTGGCAATCAAGCTAGAAGGCTTCGAGCACCCTACAATGACTTTTGCAGGAGCTGCATGGAGGAGGACGATAGGAAACTGTGCAGTATTGATCAGTATTACCTACTAACGTAATCTGAAATATCGACTTTCATTGTTGTAGAAAAAACAAGGCATCTTTGCAACCATATTCAGCCGGTTTATCATATAGAAGCTACAGTTAGTAAATGCGAAATACATATTCCTTTAAACCAAAGCGGTACCTTTAAACCTTTAAACCAAAGCGAATTCCTTGACACACCATTCTCCAGTGTTGAAGTTCATTCTGTCCTGAGTAATCTAAGTGATCATAAATCGTCAGGTCCTGATGGGATTCCTATAGAACTATTTAAATACGCTACAGATGAACTCAAGGATAAATTGACATCAGCATTTAATGAAATATTGAACGCAGGAATTATACCACCACAACTTAAAGAAACAATAATATTCCCCATACATAAAAAGGGAAATATAACTGACCCGGCCAATTACCGAGGGATATCCCTGCTCAACACATCTTACAAAGTGTTCGCCAAACTTTTAAGCAACAAAAACTCAAAAACTTATCCGTGAAAATCAAGCTGGTTTTCGTTCAGGATATTCAACCGTAGACAATATTTTTGTGTTGCAGAACATTGCGGGCTCATTCTTAGAACAAAAAAATAAATTATTCGCTTTCTTCGTGGATTTCAAGGCAGCTTTTGATACGGTCGATCGGAGAGCTCTATTCTACAAACTTTACACCATCGGAATGAGTTTCAAATTGGGAAGAGTTCTTGAAAATATGTATGAGGGTAACCGCGCAGCAGTTTGGTGTGGGTCAGATGTTTCAGAATGGTTTGAGACCAATATGGGAGTAAGACAAGGATGCCCTTTAAGCCCTCAACTGTTTTCCTTGTACATCAATGACTTAACGGACTTTCTACCAGGCGGAATTGAGTTTGCTGGGGTGACAATAAAAGCGCTTCTGTTTGCTGATGATGTGATTTTACTAGCGAATTCAGCTGAAATGCTGCAACTGATGATAAACCGTCTCTATATGCATTGTCAAAGGTGGAACTTAACGGTTAACCTATTAAAATCAAAAGTGATGATTTTCAAACAGGGAGGTGGTAGACTGTGTCGAAATGAAAGTTGGCACTACAACGGGGAACCAATTGAAGTGGTGAAAAAGTACATATACCTTGTAGTGACAATCGCTAATAACCTTAACATGGATTTTCACCTGAAGGACAAACTTATTAAGGCGAAAAGTGCAATATGTGCTACCTGGAAAAGGTGTTTCTCACATAATCTCGTTGGTGTTGCAGAATCGGTATTGATGTACGCAGCTCAATCTTGGGGACATACGCAATATGAGACTGTAGAACAACTTCTAAGATATTACATCAAACGAACCTTTGGTTTACCAAGAACGACGCCTAACTATATGGTAATAATAGAAACAGGAATATCGCCATTATTCGTCAAGACACCGAAGCTGCATATTGATTATATATTGAAAGTTCTTGAGATGCCTGATCAAAGACTGCCAAAAATTGTCGCTATAAAAACCATACAAAAAAGAAATATTTGGTTTAGGAAACTGGGAGAGCTTGCATGTTACTGTGGTATGCAATTCCATTTCACGACGACTAACCTCAGGTTATTAAAAGTTATGCTCTACGAACTTATCTCCAAAGTAGACGAACAATATGGAAAAGATTGTATTAATATGGCTACATCCTCCGTACATCGATCAACATACACTTGCCTCAGCCATAATTTATGTGAACGAAATTATTTCAATAACAGTAACAGTCAAGAACTCATATCTACCATTTTCAAGATGAGAGGAGAACTCGTTAATTTAAATTATATCCCACATCGTCCCGATTTGCCGATATACTGCAATATTTGCAACCTATCAGAGAGAGAAGACATTGTGCATTTTATTGGTAGATGTCCAGTCCTTAAGGAATTGCGCAGATTTTATCTAGGCAGTGATATTAAATCGGTATCTGAGGTGAGAGACCTTTTGAAATTGCGATTGTGATATAAAACTACTTTTAAAATATTATAAAAAGTCAATCAAATATAGAAAAAATATTATAAATGAAGAGTTTTGAAATTCATAAGCGAAAGATACATATGTATATACATGTATATTAACTTGTTATATGTACCTTATAATTATTCGATTACAAACTTATTTCTTTGTTTGATTATTATATTAAAGTCAATCAGGCAGACGGCAAAAGCCATGCTCGTACGATTTATGTAAGAAAAACAAAACCACAACTTGTAATGATGAATAGGTACAATAAATCTATCTCTATCAATCTATCTATCTATTCTCAATAAGATAGAGGACCTTCCATCATGGCAAAGAAAGACACTTCACAACATTACAATATGGACCAAATTCTTACATGCCAATCCGTGGATATTCGCCGTAACTTCAAGAACATCATTGAACTTAGCATGCAAGGACACGGCTGCATTAGTCACGATTCGGGGATCTGGCATATTGAAACTGCAACCCAATTGCATCGCAAAGAGCGACTTCATTACTCTCCGAGCTCGCGACAACCATTCCAACACTGTATGTTCATCAATGACTCCACTCAGTGAGTTGTCACAAAATACAATATGAACCTAGCACATCAATACCAACTTCGGTTCGACAAACAGGAGTTGAAGTTAAAAAGAATATCGTTACAGATAGACAACACTCAGTTGGAGTTACCAAACACTGTGCTTCGTCATGCGATACCCCACACAATTTTAGGTTCATCAGGAATGTTTAGAAGCATCGCCATAATTATCCTACTAGTTTAGAAGTTCCGTTTCATCTTATTCGTTTATTTTATTATCAATGGATTGGTTTAACAATCTGTTGATTACAAACATTTCGGGTGCATAGCTTCATAATGAAAATTAAACAAAAAATACATTTACTTGGTTTAATTCAGATTAAGTTTTTGACAATATTTTTAAAGCAGTCCCTGTTCATTGAACTATCAACTTCAGATGAGACAGAATTACATAATTTAAGAGGACGACTAATGGGATTATTTTGACGATAGTTAGTACGATGAGTGGGAAGAAAGAAAGATGATGTTGATTAGATGTTTGTCTGGTACATCCCAGGAGATTAAGGTGAGTAATTCATCGGATTTAATATTGAAAGTTAATGTTATCTTTTACAAATAATACGCATTGAACTTCTCTTCTGCTTTTAAGAGATTTTAAACCTAAAATTGCACATCTTGCCGAATATTCGGGTAACCCATCAGACTATCGTAGGTTTCTTAAAGCAAAACGCGTGAACCTTTTTTGAACTCTCTCAATTCTATTTATTGTATTTTCATAAACGGGGGTCCATGTCACACACGAGTATTCTAATATATTAAGAACCAGTGACTGACTGACTTTAGTGCATAAGGGTCCTTAAAAATGCCCGAAGATCTTTTAAGGAAACCTAACATAGTTTGCTTTATATATAATAAAGTCAAAGTGTGTCTAAAAAGTGAGTTTTGAATCAATGTATACTCCAAGATCCTTTATTCTTCTTCCTTTTATCAGTGGTTCATTTCTGATTTTATATGAAAAAATCACCGGCACTTCGATAAATTAAGCTCAAGGTGATTGTATTTACACCAATTTAGACATGAATCAATATCGTTTTGAAATTTAACAGTTAACAGTCATAGATAGATGAAATTTGACTAAATAATTTAACATCATCTGCATATTATTAAGCATTCTGCGAATTTAAGAATTTCAGGAATATCATTCACAAACAAGTTAAACAAATGGGGACCTAGATGACTGCCCTGGGGGAGACCTAATATAACCTGATAAGCAGATAAAACCAACTTCCTTTCGGTTTGAAAGGTAGGAGCGCAACCATTTCAAGAAATTGACGTTGAATCTAAGCTTTAGAAATTTTTGTAATAAAAGCCCATGATGAACTCTGTCAAATGCCTGTGTGCCAGTGTCGACGAACGAATGTCAGTGTCATTGACTTGCAATCTATATATAAATAAGCATAAATTAGTTGTAGCTGAACGTCCACTCGCAAAACCATGTTGTTTCGGTGATATCGAATTTCTAATATCAAAACATAACTCCTGTTTGGCCAACCAGCCAAATCAACGGCAAAGCCGAATATCCATGGCGCGAAGGTAACGCTCTGTATTTGGTGGGATCAGAAGGGTGTGCTGTATTATGAGCTGCTAAAACCGGGTGAAACCATCAATGACCAACGCTACCGAACACAATTAATCCGTTTGAAGAGAGCAGTAGCCGAAAAACGCCCGGAATATGCGACCAGACACGAGGCAATCATCTTACACCATGACAACGCTCAGCCTCACGTTGATATTCCGGTTAAGAACTATTTGGAAAACAGTGGATGAGAAGTTTTACTCCACCCGACTTATAGCCCAGACCTTGCCCCTTCTGATTACCATTTGTTCCGTTGGTCGATGCAGAACGCCCTCACTGAAATACGGTTCACGTCAGAACAGAATGTCAACAATTACTTTTATTCATTCTTGGCTGCTAAGTCGGCGCAGTTCTTTTGGGATGGGATCCACAAATTGCCAGAAAGATGGGACAAAGTCATAGCTTCAGATGGCCAATACTTTTAAAATACTATTCGACATGTTTTTCTTAAGTAAACGTTAAAATTTTGAAAGAATTAAATCATAGAACTAGCATAAATCAAATCGTTGAAGATCTTCTTCACTTTTTAACTTGATTTGTGGCCGAAAAAAAGGTGATTTAAAAAAATAAATAAATTCAAAAGTCCACCATTTTGTTAATTTTTGTGCGAAATTAATAATCCTAGTTCATACCATAGCCAAACATGTACTATTTCTAATCCCGTTGAAATGTTTGATTTCAGATGTTCCAGTGAGCGAAACATGCGCCGCCGAAAAAAAAGATCACAATAAAACAACAAAAAAATCATGTACAATATATTTCTTCTTTTTTATGTCTTCAAATAAATGTATGCAAAGTTACAAGCCTAAAAAATAATTTATGTTCATTTACCAGCCCATTGAAAATCAAAAATTTGAAATCCAAAATGGGGGGGTCCCCTTAAAGACACTACTAGGTTTGCGGAATAGGTAAACTTTGATCCGCGTGGTAACATAATGAGCCTATGCTTGGCCTAAGTGTGGCTGCTGTCCTTCTGCGCAGCAGTCAGCCACTCCAACTTCCCCACGCCTAGCAACCCTTTAAATTTCCTTGTAGTTGTAACAATTTGGAACCCATAAGCTTTGCTTATGCCATGTTTAATACACACATCTTTGTTTTCCATATGTGGGTGGTGGTATTCACCACAACCATTTCGGGAATGGTTTCCGGAGCTATGACCGATGTTTGCCAATATGTGGCGTCATCACTGAAAGGTTGGTCTCCTTATCATCCCATCCTATACACGTCGCAATACGTAGATACATACCAACTTATTGAAAAAAGCAATTTAATCCCTCAAAATGTCTAAGTCATCCAGAATCAATTAACCAACTTTAAATGGGTCTGGCAAATTCCAAAAGAAAACGTGCCATTTAGACTGTTTGCCATTCCTCAGATCGAACCTTATTTTATCATCCCATTTCATTGAATGACCACCCCTGTCCTTGAGTTTGCTCTGAATCCTGTTGCACGCCCAGTGTGTGATGCCTATCATTGAGTACAGTACCCAGCAATTTCAATAGCTTCCCCAATGGATACACAATAAATCACCGATAAATCCAGATCCCTTACGAATCAGCTTATTGAAACTCAATTTGTTTTAGGATTGATGCCCTGCTCACAGGGTGGGTGGGTGTTGAATTCAAATTCATTATCAGTGTTGCCACCCACGGCCATTTTTCTCCATAAATTTGAAGAGGGATCAGACGAACAAATGAGAGGATTTCTGACCAAATGGAATTTACATGAACATTACAAGTTACCTGACAAAAGCAAAGCCCCGACAAAAAATACAATCGAAGCATCGGATTGATTGCCAGCAAACCAATTGTGCTAAAAGCTTCAAATGATGGACTATTCTAAATAAATCAAACACGTGCAGGAATTTCTGGAACAACTCTTAGGAAGAGTGAAAGTCTAGTTGTTAAACTATTCCTTGTGGAAGCAGTGTGTTGTATGAAACAAATTGAAGATTTGCTTCCACATGGACACACTGAATCTCATATATCAAGACTTTGCATCTGACATCAATCCCTCACATTTGATTCTACATGTCTTTGATACAGGCCTACCTCAGGGACCAATTCAGTTCATGTCTTATGGGACAATCCCTCTTCGTTGGTATCGGCTGAAGCTCATCTGAGACGATTGGTTTCTGTTTGGGTGGCGTGCCGTGGCTTCACCAACTTGGTGAAGGTTCTAAAATACTACTCTACGACTATGCCAATATAGTCGTGATAGACTCCATGTCGTGATGGTATCAATTTCCCACACTCCAGCTATCACAGGGCGACCATCCACTTGGTGTGTTGGGAACTGCTGATCTCCTGAAGCTTCGCACCCACCTGCTCTGTACCAGTGTCATAACACCCGGGACTAGCTATACGCAGTTTTCTGCTTAGGGAAGGCTTCAAGGCTTCAATTTCTGTGTAAGATGCAGGAGTTAGAGAAAACATCTATTTTTTGGGGTAAGCCGAAGGAGTCTACTAAAAACAGGCTTTAGTCCAGGAAACGCGGTGTAGACACTTCTTCACGTTTATTCTTGGACAGAAACCCGATCTTCCCCAAACAACAGGCACTAGATAGCACAATAGATGTAAATCGCGTCGAACGCGGGAAGCCATCAATGGGGCTTAGTGAGCCTGAAGTGGAATGAAGTATGGATAATTGAGTGGAAATTAGCATATAAGGCGAAGCTGGGCAGAAGGACGAGAGTGATTTGTGAGCACTACGACGGGTAGAGCACGGGTTTCTTAAAAGGAAAAAGAAAGAGCACGAGATCGAAAGGTGCGAGATCGAAATGATGTCCGAAAGTTCTACCAACGGCGAAAACAACTATCTAATGTTTATAAGTTTCGGACAGAAGCCTGTGGGAACGAAGAGGGACCACTCGGAGTAGAGTCGCGGTCGATGCTGAGAATCTGGACAAATCATTTCTGTAGACGAGGTAGACACCGAAGCCGCTGTCAGGCGGAATGTTTCACCCCAGAGAATGGACGATGATAGAAGAAAATTCCGTCGCCCGACCTAGACAAAGTCGATATCGAGACTAAAGTCGAATAAAGCTGCTGGTGGAGATCGGGCCCCAAGTTTGCCCGATTCACAAGAAAGGAGACCCCTTCAATTGCTCCAACTGCAGAGGGGATCAGTATCCTAAACATCGCATAGAAGATCTTTTCTCCTGTTTTGTGCGATCGCCTTCGTCAATAAACCGCTTAATTGCGACAACTAGTCTCCTTAACAGCGCACACAAGACAAGCAATCTTATAGCTCCGTGTGGCTGAGTGTGGCTGAGTGTGGCTTCAGGGAGGGGAAGTGCAGCAACGACCAAACCATCAAACTATGGCAGATCCCGGAAAAGACGGCGAAAATGCAGATCAACACACACCATCTATTCGTCGATTTCAAGGTCGCATATGACAGCGTGGTATACAGCACGACAGCGTGACGACCTACACAACACCATGTCTAGTTTGGCATTCATGCCAAACACGTCAGACTGAGCAGGATGACGGTGGAGAACTCTCGCTGCCCGATCAAGGTCGGTAATGGAGGAAGAAATTCAATTTATGCAAAAACTGCGTTAAAGCATTTGCGGAATCATTTTTTTTAGATGAGTTAAATATGTTTGAGAAAAGTGAATTGCGCTGAAAAAAAGGACATTTTATTCGACAATTTTATCGCGGTTCCTCATTCAGTAGACACCTGTCTAGAACCCTGTCTAGAACATGTCGAGCCACGCTGTGACTGAATACAGCCGAGGACGGATAAGTGCACAATGTCCAGGCTTCAATTTTGTATGCTCAAATTTGTTGGAATTACAAGTGCTTACTTGGTTACACTGGTACACAATTTTGAACACTCCTCCGCCTATCAATGACCCTGATAGACGAAAGACCTATTGTTATAAACATAGGTAGTCAGACGGCCATAATGGTTCTGGAAACACAATCGATTGTGATACAATTCTGCAGCCTATCTCTAAGGGAGATAGCGGGCGGATGCAACCTTACTCTGTGCTGATTCCCTGGGCACATGGGTATTCCGGGCAATGAAAGAGCCGGCGAATTAGAAAGAAGGGGGACGAGTCTACCACTGGTACGAAATCAGGAGACACTTTAGCATGAAAGCGCTAAAATCAACGCGACGGAAAGACGCCATGATCAAAACCAATAGTAGATGGGCGGAAGTGGACACTTGTAGTTCTTCCTGTAGATCCATCAAAAACTACAGCTTTCCTAGAACTGGACAGGAGGAACAGTAGTAAAGTAGTAGCCACCACCTAATTGGCAATCAAGCTAGAAGGCTTGGAGCACTTACAATGACTTTTGCAGGAGCTGCATGGAGGAGGGCGAGAGGAAATTGTGCCTCGTAACCTGAACGTTCCTTGCAGAGACAAGAAGAAATCTTATGGGCAGCTATTTCTTCGACTGTATAGAGGATTTAGCTAACATTAACATAAAGGACATCTCCTGAGGTTCATAGAAACCACCAACTGGTTGTAGAAGGTACGAACAAGTCTAGTAGGTCAACGAAGTGTCGGGAAAAGCCGAATGGTGACATCACAACGGACCTTAAATGTCTAAGTGAGTCAAGTCTCCGCGGTAAGTTTGCCCGTCACATCTACCTTTTTTTTTTGTTAACCACCGCGTCATTTAGAAAAGCCAGCGGCGGCGGGGACTGGTTTTGGTGTAACCACCAGTAAAATTGCCTCTCTCCTGTTTCGAGCAGAGATCGCTCTACTAAACCGAAAGAGATCCTCCTGACTGCGAGCGACATCCCGTTCATATTGAAGTCGCCTCTTCACTGTTCGGCGTACGACATGAAAGATTACAGGACATCCGTGTGGATCCTGTATTAGGCCAATTGTGTCGATGTAGAGGAACGCCTCGGGAGGAATAAAGCCGGCAAGGCGTACTCTGTCATGATACATTACGTTGGGGTAGTAAGCCCCAAAGATCAGACTGTTAGAAGAATTCATAGCTCGTGCAATATGCCTTCTATTCGGCTTAGTAATAAACTGATCAATCCTGTTCAAGTTTGCCTTCTTGCACTCAGAGTCGGATGTACGACACAACCGGAGACATGTCCGAAGACACTGTCTCTCGAACAACCTCATCTTTTTCATCTGGGAAGGACTCACGCTGAACCACAATGGACAACCGTATGCCATAATTGGCCGGATGAGGGCTATGTAGCAGATTACCTTCACCCTGGAATCAAGTTGGCTGCTGTAAAACAACCCCCTTTCCACAGCAAAGGCCTGTTTAGCTTTCGTTAGTTTATGTTTGTCAAAATACAGATATTGATCCAACCAAATGCCAAGATATCTGACTTCACTTTTCACATCTAGAAGCCGTCCGTGTGGGTTCAAAATGCCGAACTTACGCCAGTTTGTGCGCGTATCCCATGATGCCATGAACAACGGAGTCCTGAAAAGGATAGTTTCACACTTCAGGAAGTTCATAATCAACTTCCAATCGTCGTAAAATCGCTGAATTCGTTCGAAGTCACGGTGCAACAAGATATTTATTACCTCGACCTTCGGACCTGATCTGTACGCCACTAAATCTTCGACGTACGCAATTAAGTGCGGCATTGAACCTAAAAGACCTGCAGTGTATATTGAAAACAAGATCGGCGAACCAACCGCTCCCTGTTGCAGACCGTTTTTGATGTCAACGACCGTGAAAGAAGTTACATCGCCACTTTTCACGACGAACTTTCTACCTGTTATCATGTCATAGATCATGTATAGCAATGGTTTACCTATGCCTAGCCTGACCAGCTTGAGGAAGAGGCCCTCCAACCAACGAACGCTATCTCCAAGCCAATCAGGCGGGCACCCGTGCATTGTTTTTTTGTCTTTATTCCACTGAATGTCGGACACCAGTTGGGACGCGGCATGGCTTCATGCCCGGAATGATCTTATTTTCCTCAACCCATTGTTTCAGAACTCGAATGACAATCTTTTCAAAAACCTTGCTTATGCAAGGAAGACGACTGATCCACCGAAGGTTCGTCGGGATTGATCTGTCTTTGTCCCGTTTAGGGATTGGTTGCACCACAGCTGTTTCCCAATGTTTTGGGTGATATGCATTACTCAGCGCATTGTTAAACAATGTTGTGAAAATCTGCACAGCTTCGGGGGGAAGTTGGCGAAACACAACATTAGGTATACCATCGATAAAGGTACCCTGGATATCTTCTTGAGAAATCAAGATGTGATTTACATCGTTGGCGACGGCACTATGTGCCATGTAATCGTCATTGAACCTGGGTAAACCTGGGTTCTCAAATCGCCATTATCTTATCTCGTTACGAAGATTACTGTGGTTCAGCAGGACTTCGTTCTCGAGTTCGCGATTCGGCCTTCGAACTTCGTTAAACGTATACACTCGCTGGAATACAGCACCGATTACACTCGAACCGTATGTACTCGCTGGAATTCACCTCCTCCTGAGGATCTTCAACCGCGAAGAAGTAACATCTGCCTACCTACCAACCTATGTGTCCATGACCGTTAAATGTTCGTTAACAACGAAATTTTAACACAATTCTTGCACATTTTATGAACGAATGGGTGGCGCTGTTGGCTTAGTGTCTGCCTTTAATTAGTGGGGTCCGCGGCTCGAAACCCAGTGAAAGCAAAGTTAATATGCTTTTCTCTGGGTTTCAAATCTGATCCACTCACCATTTGCCGTTGGGATCAGATCAACGTCGATCGGTAGTAGTAGTCTGACAGTGGACCAACATGGTCTAAGCGTGCATTTGCATTCACTAGCAGTCCCCTCCCCGTCGCTACCCACAAACCATATTCTCTCAAAAAAAAAACATGACGTGCACATGCAAAAAATAACAATTAATTACTTGTACTTGTGTTCCAACGCAAGGCTGAATTTCAATCGCAAATTCTGCCATAATTGAATTTACCGTTTTAATAAAACGCTGAAATATGCTGAAAAAATGCCTGAAGACCATAAAATGACGAACGCACGAAGGGCTTCATTCAGCCCTTGCTGAGAATGAACAGTTGGCACGAAATGGTATCCACCCACGTGCTGTTGCATTCGCTCGAGATGAATAGACTTAGCGTGTAGGAGGAGAATTCTCAAACAGTTTCTGGAGAATATTTCCTTTTAATTATTCAAAACTTTTTTTCTTGGTAATCTAGAGATAATAACCCAGTCAATGGCTTTCCCACTTTTCACTTACCCATGCCGTTGGCCGTGTACCCCATTACCTCCCCGACGATAAGAAGAAACGATTTTCCCAGAGCACAGAACATCATCTGTCAACGCACTCATGTGGGAAAAAGGATTACGAACCTTCGAAACGGTAAATAGTTGCTTGGAACTACGCATTAGGCCTGTTTGCAAAATATTTATTATTTGCTTATACTCCTTTCAGGAATCACTTTATTCAAAATCCCTTAAGGCAGCAAAATCCCCCTCTTTGTGAGGAAAAGACAAACAAAGACGCCTCCACCACCCTCGCTTGTCGCATGTTCGTCTCGATGCCAAGTAAAAATTTGAATAAAAGTCACAGGAGACCGTTCAATAAAGATTCACACTCACTCATACCCACCCCACGACGGGACGTGGGACACAACCCAATACTCAAGACCCAACTGCTGCCCGAGATGGGACAAATGTTGATCCTGCGTCTCTGAGCTGAATCGCAGATCTATGGACATCCTAATTTAGATTGGGAAATAGGAAGAAGGAATGGTTTTTATGCCTCGGCAAGCATCTACCAGGACACTTGATTTGAAATTTTGATCACACTGTCGGGGAGTATTGGGCACGCTCGATATGAGCGATTGATTAAATTGAGATGTCTGTCGGACGTCAACGCAGCGAGTGTGCGTGTCTGTCCCGGGACGGCTGGTGGATTTTCAGGTTTCTTGAAACACACGAGGGGTGTGCCGAAGCAAATGCCAGGGGGCGTGATGGATGGGACTCGTCTGATGATGGGTCTACGGGTATCAGCTAGGTACCATGTACGACACGAAGCGTGGCTGTTAAGTGATATTTGAGAGGCAATTTCACAAGACGGTGAGCTCAAATTTGCTGGAAGCTGATAAAACATATTATGAATTAGCACAGATGGTGTTGGGGCACACTTGGCGCGTCAAGTGGCAGAGGTTACTGATACCTGGCAGTTGCGGTTTTCTCTTACGTGTGTACGACGCTCATAAAGGGGGCTTTTGACTAGAATTTAATTGTCGGAACACAGCGTGAGCTGATGCTGGAGATGGGGACAAGTAATGTAGCTGCCGAGGCAAATGAAGCGTTTGTCGCAAGAGCATATCATACTCGTTTATCTCGTCTAAGAATGTGTGTCCACATCCCATTAAATTCTGCTTGCCGAAATAAGAATGTGATGTAATTAACCCAGCCCGCCTCACATAAGAGGAATTGGCCCACAAAGTTGGTGAAAAATAATAAACGGAGACTATGTATGCTTGTCGCCGACTTACAATGGAATGCACGGGTCTCCTTCCTGTACTACGCTTCGAAAAGGCAGTCAATACAGTATTCTCGGACGATTTGATTGCGAAAATGTCGAACATACATTTATATATCAATTTTTGCCAAATTTGATCATCATCTGGTGTACGCTGAACCTTACTTATAAAGTACCTTTGCTGCCAAGGCGCACACGGATACGGTGCGGGAAACTACAGAACAGTGAGGTCCGCGGCTCGTGCCTAAAAAGTTTGAGCGAATTCCAACTGTTCCATCGCGTGTAGGATTGCAACAACTGTCATTGCATCTGCATGTGATGTTGGTGGACAGAAGCGGCTTACAATGGCGGCTGGTGGTGAGAACAGAACTGCGTGGTTTGAAACTCTCCGAGTTCAAGAAGCCATCAGAGAGAAGAAGAATACGTACAGAGACTGGATTCTGTTGAAGGACTCTGCTTTTCGAGACCGGTACACTGAGGCGCGAAGAACTTGCAAATTGGCTGTGCGAGCAGGTAAAGAGCAGTCCTGGAAGGCGAGATGTTGGAAAGTGATTATAAATCTGCGAAATGGGTGTTCTGACAAACCATTCCTAGACTCAGAGGAAGCAAGTTCAACATCATCGAAGGAGTCAAATCTACAGATGCTTTCCAATGGACATCTTAATCAGATGGAGCGAGCACTTTTCGGAGCTGCTCAAGAATAGTCCAACGAGCAGAGAATAGTCCAACGGTGGAGGAAGTCATTTTGGCGATTGAATAGCTAAAATTTGGCAAGTCTTTCGGTAAGCATGAAACCCGGCCGGAAATGCTTAAAGCAATGGGTAAAGGGGGATTTTTGTGGATCTCTCCTGTCATCAATTGTGCCAGTGAACTGGGGTTATTGTACCATTTTTCGTGGGACGAAACCCACCGGAAAAGAGCACAAGGCACTGCCAAACTCGATTGTTCCTAAGGAGACTGACTATCTAACACCCTTCATGGACTTCGAGATAAAGCACAAGACTCCGATCCCCACAAGAGAAGAATATACGAAAATAAAGTATGTAACCCAACTGCATGCGAAATCTACACTGACGGGTCCAAATCGGCACGGGATCAGGCATTTATGCCAGTCTGCCAGAGATCTCTGAGGCAATCCGGCTACCGAACCAGTGTATTCCAAGCGGAAGTAACAGCTGTTCAAGAGGCAGCCATCCGTCTACCGATGAGCGCAATAGACGTAAGATCTATTGTGTTATACATGGACAGTCAAGCGGCTATAAAAGCTCTGCACACACCATCAATAAACTCCAAGCTGGTAAAACTCTGCCGTCTATCTCCAACGAAGATAGCGGCCAGATGCAATCTCACCCTATGCTGGGTCCCCGGGCACACGGGTATTCCGGGCGATGAAAGAGCTGATGAAAGGGGGTGGTTATGCGAATGGCACCAGATCAGGAGACACTCCACCCCTGGAGGAGACCCCCTCGGTACAAACCGCAAAATGGTCAAAACTTGATACTAGCGGGTTATCGAAAGTGATGCTCAATCAAAGAAGGACTAACTACCTCCTAAAGAGCTTAGCCTAAGGCTTCATCGCTCTGGCCTAGCAGCTAATTTGTAATTCTTACAATTATCTGTTAGCTTTTTCAATAAATATATAAATACCTCCTAAAGTTGGGCAGGAATGTTATCAGTAATGTAAGGGTGCTAACTGGCCCTTGTCTCTTTGACAACCATGCCAGAAGACTTGGGGCACCCTATAACGATTTCCGCAGAAGCTGCATGGATGAAGAAGAAGAGGAAACGATATTACATTACCTCGGAACATACCCTGCACTAGCAGAAACCAGAAGAAAACTACTAGGAGAATATTACCTCAACAACCTGGAGGACCTGAGTAACATAGATCCAAAAGATATCGTGCAATTTATTGAAGCTACTAAATGGCTATAAAAAAGGTAAGAAGAAATGACAAATATACAATAAATCCCAAGAGGGAATTACAACGAGGTCATTTTTAGACATAAAGAAGGTGACAACACAATGGACCGGACAGTCTAAGTGAGCTTAATTTTCTCTTAATCAATCAGTCAGCCTGCCTGCCTACCACTCTTCAAGAAGGGGGACAAAAAGACAGTCGCATATTAAGTTTTGGGGAAAAATCTACGCGTGTTGGAAGCGCGTTCTAGAGCTGTGATCGAGCCCAGGGTGGGAGATGAACAGTCCGACAGAAGTACAATCGACCAACTTTTCACTCTAGGAATGCGGCTTGAGAAGGCTTCGGAGTAAAGGAGTGTAGTGAAATTGTTGCAATAATCACTGTACATGAACGTACTGTACTAAACTTATCATGTTGTATCATAGCATTCCTGTGAGTTAACGACCTTTCATACAAAGAAATACCATCCAGTATATTTCCAACGGCGGACACATATGGGTCATCGCGCACTGGGCATTGCACTGTTGAGGTCGCTTCGTCAATAATCGCTATGTCAACACGTGTCGTTCGTTAGCTGTAATGTGTAATTATGTTGGTCAAAATAAGTTAGGGTAGGCGACTCTTCAATAAGGACTCATTGATAAAACATTAAATTGTTAAATTGTATTTTACATTGTAAAGGGTAAGGTTAAGCTCGACTGTGTTTCTTTCCATGGTGCAAATTGAGTTAGTCTGAAATTGAGAAATGTCAAATGAAATGCTGTTTTCTCCTGTTTGAATATTCTAGCAATAAATATGTTTACTATTTGTAACATATTTCTATATTTAGAAGGTATCCAGAAGGTTCCAAACAACTCCATTCCAACAGGAATATTTTCTCATCTCTCATGTTTATTTTAACGAAGCTGTAGAACTCTTGTTAGGGTCGGAATATGATAATCTGCTGCCTACATGAGAATGCGCCCTAACGGCGTGTTCCAGGACGAATTTGGAGTCCCGCTAATATTCCACGTTGCTCGGAATTTTGTTATGTGATGGGTAGAAAATAAGAAAACATAGTTTGTCCTTGAACTCGGTTTTTCCATGCGCAAACTTAAATGTGTTCATAAGTCGAAAGACATAATGAAGGTTTTATGCTTAACTTCGAGTGCCAGCCGAAGGCCAGTATGCGAGTAGGAGTATGTTAGTTAAGCTAGACGTCACTAGTGCTCTTGATCAGACCCGGGTAATACGCGTTTCGACAATTCAACGAGTACCGAAGTACGAGTACCCATCCCAAGGGCATTGTTCGGCTATCGGCAACAAGTAATCTAAATCAAAAATTAATAAACTACACCGTTCTTTCTGAATGTTACACCGCAGCGAAGAAAGGCAAACACCGATGAAAGCACAAGTCATTGGTCGAGTATCCACCGAAAATAATTGAAATATTATGATTTTTTAAAATGCAATGAGTACGAATTGCGTTTTAATTCGTTGTTAGTTGAGCAGATCAATTTCGTCTAAATGAACGGGAACCCGGTATTTTGGTACATGCCTTATACCCGGGAATGCGGGCACCAGAGTATGAGGGTATTAACAGCTCCATTCGTCACTCAAAGTATCCGACAATTATCACGTCTATTACCGAATCAATGCATCGGCATAGGAAGCGACCATAGCGACGAGGGAAGCTTTATACTGGCAAAGAACAATAACAAGCAAGGATATCGTCAGTTGTGTTGATCGTCAAGCTAGGATACGGAGATATCCGCATGCAGTCACATTGAACTGAGTGGTCTCCCCGAATACTCCCACATGACAATACGTCTTCATGATTTTTTTTTTTGTTTTCTTTTTGGGTCAAACGTATATGTAATGGATCTACTTAACAGTTTAGCAGAACGCTCGGCACCTGCTGTAGCGCAGCGTATTGGGTAGTTGCGTCGACAGCTGCGCTGGTCGTATATGAACATACTTCACAATTCATTGCTCAACCTCTCTCCAGACAAGCCTCAGAGACAGCCACAACTTTAATCAGATTCTTCCTCGAGAAAATCAGATTTCCGTGGTGTGGCAAATGTTTATCAATGCATTCATCAATATTTTTGATTGTGCCTTGGTCCCACTATTTCCCTGGCTTGCTTGCCCATCGCTGCTGGAATCGAGCAGCTATGCCCCCTCGACTGTCAAATTGTTAATCTGATTAATTTCGAGTTACCAATACAGGGTTTGACAGATCTTAGCGCAATCCGTCAGCTATACTGGCAAGGCCCTATCGACTACAACCACTGGTAACAGAGTTCTCTCTGAAACGACACGACTCTCTAAACGACTCAGAATGAACGTTGTTATCGAAATCGACGCACAACTGCAGATATTTTTACCATCATTAAAGGGCAACGCCCCATTAACACAACAAGGAGAATTACATGATTTGCTTCTTTGGCTTTTCTCTGTCATCCTCCTTTTTGCCATTCTTCTTCTGACCTTGCTGCCTTGTTATCTATTCTGTTCACATTCTATTGTAAAAATGAATTGTATATATGGTGTGTCTGACATGTTTTTTTCTATTCCACCGCCCTTTGTGTACCTTGCTGATTTCAATTTGCATTGCCATTCAATACAGTTTTCAACAAAAGGGACATTTCAGTCTCCAACAGCTCAGAGACAAGCTGAAATCCCGTGCATACAGCGGAAATATTGCGGATTATAGAACCCATCTGCGGAACGTAGTCTGTCCCCTGGACTAAATGCAGTAACTTCAGGAGAATTTTCCACTCAGAGGATCATACCGATGCAAGGAACCAATCGTTATGTCAGATTGATCAATAAAAACCCTTAACTTTCCAATTTCAATTTCTCCGACCCGCACAAGCACGAAAACGGCGAAGAACGAAATTGAAAAACTTTTACATCATCCCGATGGTACGTGTTCAATATGATTCAGGTAATGCCTACACAGGCAACAGAAGTTCTTTGGACTGTCGTCGAATTTCAGTTGTGCAGAGGAAACTTTGCGAAAACGATACCAGTGGGAGGCACAGGGGTGTGAAGAGGAAATTAGCAAGAGTGCGATAAGTGAGAATTGATAGCCTCGAAGGAAATAGTGAGGATGTGGCAGAAGTCCTTGTTCGCAGGCAGAACTGGTGTTAATTAAGAAATCCACACTTAAAGGGAGTTCGTTGAATTGGGTTTGGTAGGAGGGTGTGACATGTGGGATTAGCTTTCGTGCTCGACAAGGGAGAGTTATAAATCATAAAAAACTTTTCTGTATGTTGACCAGAGACATTATACCGCTGATTCAGACTAAGGGATGGCTTATATTCGCAATTTTATCTTTTCTAGAACCCATCACATGGACTTGCTATGCAACAAGATTCATTTGGGTGCGGACGTAACATCGAATATTCTTTGCAACAGATTCCGTCGGTGGTCCGATTTGAAAGTGTATATGGGAGCGAAGAAAAAAATCTGTTAAATCTAAGCCATAGTACAAATGCTATGAGCTCGTTCCATGGCCCAAAACTTGTGGAGGTAGGCCAAACATTAAGATATACAGCCTATAAAATTTGTTTTCTTAATCAAAAATATGTGAACAATTTTTTGTTGCAGAAAATTGTGCTTTGGCGAATTAAATCATGACAAAAATATCTAAATTCACATTTTACTTACATCCTGTGTTTATTTTTCAATAAAACTATTTTATATATATTTAATTTTATTTTATACTATAGCTGACCCGGTCACGCGCTGCTATGGCTTGGTATATAGAGTATGTTGGAACAATAGTGTGTACTATGTTCATTCGTAACATTCCTAAATAGTCAATTCAAAACTAATTGGTAAAGGGTTTCGGAAAGGTATTGGGTCTATAACTCCGGGCGGTTTTTTTTTCAAAATTTGAACGTTTGCTTAAGAGAAACATGTACAATAGTATTATTCACGGTATTGCCCATCTGAAGCTCTGACTTTTTCCCATCTTTCTGACAATTTGTGGATCCAATCCCAAAAGAACTGCGCCGCCGGCTTGGCAGCCAAGAATATATCAAGCCAATTTTTTATATTCTGCTCTGATGTGAACTGTATTTCAGTGAGGGCGTTCTACATCGACCGGAACAAATGGTAGTCAGAAAGGGAAAGGTCTGGGCTATAAGGCGGGTAGGGTAAGACTTCCCATGCTCTCTTTCCCAAATAGTTCTTAACCGGTATAGCAACGTGGGGACGAGCGTTGTCATGATGGAAAATTATTGCCTCGTGTCTGGTCGCATATTCCAGGCGTTTTTCGGCTACTACTCTCTTCAAACGGATTAATTGTGTTCGGTAGCGTGGTCCAATGATGGTTTCACCCGATTGTAGCAGCTCTTAATATAGCACACCCTTCTGATCCCACCAAATACAGAGCATTACCTTCGCGCCATGGATATTCGTCTTTGCCGTTGATTTGGCTGGTTGGCCAAGCCAAAATCACCACGAAACACGGCACGTTCGCTCAGCTAGAACATGTTCACCATAAACTTCCAACAAAATACGATGACTTTCGGCAGGAGTTTTCTTCATGTTAAAGTAATGAAGAAGAACTCCCCGCAAGAATACTTTTTCAGGCAAAAAGTTCGACATATTTGAGTGAAAAAAAATTATTGTTGTTAACGCTTGAAATGAATGACATATACTGAAATGACGTACAATGACAGTAGCTTTCCAATGCATGTTCCAATGGAATAATAAAAGTTACGCCATCTCTTAGCAAACCGCACGAATTAAGTTATAGACCCAATAAATGAAGAAATTTTTTTCAAATTGACGTTTTATAACAAAACACTGAATTGAAAGAAAAGTGAAAAAATGGTATTACAACGATATCAAAAATATTTTACTGGTCCAAGAAAAGAAAAAAAAATCTTGTTCAGCATCAATAGTCAGCATAATCCGTTTATAAATATTTGTTTGTACTGCTGTCCGTAAAGACTCATTACTCGCAATAATTGCAGCTTAGTCAATACTGCTGTATTGTTCGTCACAATGCAAATCACTGTTAACTAAGTCGGTGGCCGAGCTATCGGTTGATGGCATACCATAATGACTAAGTGTCATATTCGAAATTAAGATACATAAAACTTCCATAAACACTATTGCTGCATTATAGATCTTTTGTGTGAAACCCAGATATGGAAATTGTATTGTAAACTCGGTATAATACGTCTTCAATCATATAGTTCTTATATTTTCCCCCCAAAGTCGATGAGTCTGTTGGATGACATGTTGTCAAAATAATTGCAAACTGTTGGAGAATATTCAGGGTGGTTGTCATCGCTGCATCGGCAAGTGTCAGGCCGAATTGATTGGCTTTACGAGGCAGAGCAATGTAATTCATTTCGAGTCTAAATGAACCCCAACACACATGCTGGGTTCGATGTTACCTACCTCCACGTACTTAATAGATAGAATCTAACGCGCATCCATACTACATGTACAACACTTGTCGCATTCATTTTACCCTTTTAACAGCCCAGGAAAGTCCCTGTCAGAGGAACGCCTGTTTTATGTTCAAAAACCAAACAATCGTTGTTCTTTTCAGGTTCACTTCGTTGCATCGGATGTCCTAAAGAGAGGTCAATAGTAAAAACCCCATAATTTAATTTGCCATTGAATAAAAATGTTGTATAAAGTTGTTGATTTTACTTGTTTACTTAACAATTCCTATTAGTTAACTGCATCGCATTGGAAATCGACTGCCATGAAGGTGTGGAGGTCATATGCGTCAAGTCGCCTGAATGTTCTTATGGATGCTCTCTAAGATCTACGAAATATTGATTAATCAAATGAATAACAGGCCGGTAAACACGCAACCCACAATCAAGCACAATTGCCACATAGCCAATCAAATTTCTGTTCTCCCCTCATTGGTGATGATTACTTATCACGCTCTGATCCCCATCTTTTGTCAAAATGACAAGCTGATTATATCAATAATCTCATACATACGTGGCTCCACAGCCCGTAGTGAACCTCGGCATCACAACCACTCGTATTGTACCTGGCTTCTAGGCAGAAGACGTCCCACCAATTTTGTCTCATCAATAATCTTAGAGCTCAAGCTATTAATGCTTCGGAGATGAAGTGAAGGAGCTTTGTATTTTCTTATGAAAATTATGATATGTGCAGACCACAGGTGTTAGCCAAGCTATGTAATGTAAGTAGGGCATTTTGTGCACACAGTCGCATCCCGATAATTCGAAATTGCAATGGAGAAGCCTTTATTACTTAACTTAGGAATTAACTGGGCTTTTACATTTCATATGATTTTCCAAATTCACTTTGACAAATTTTTGTTGAAAGTAAAAGAAAGTTACATTCTCGAATTTCTTCTAATTTTAAAAGGGTCCAAAGGTCTATTGGGGATACCTTAGACCGCAGAAGTGAAAGCATACATGTTCTGGGACAAAGGCTATCATTAAGACTAGCACACGCAAAAAACATTTACCCATCATCACCATAATCGCCGTAATTTTCCCACAGCCGTATACCAACGCTGGAAGCGTTCCAAAGGGCACCCCGAACTACACACGTATTTTCGCCTACAACTCAAACTTATCTTGAACAATGACCAAGGGAACCCGAGAGAATTAGGGAATTCCTGCAACTACATCATTTACCTGATAATATGGCATTCACAGCACGTTTTGCAAGACGTGATGGGGCCTTTCGCACCGCATGACCGGACCAGGATATCAATGAATAAAGGACATTCTGACAAAATGTGAATATGAGAATATATTGGAGTTCATAAACTCCAGCAGCATTTTCACAAGATAATGTCCGACACACTCAACGGAAGGAATTACAAGCCCAGCTCGCTGTCAATGGTTATGGTAATTGACGTAACTGTCAATTCTTTTCACTGCAATCGAATGTAGTGTCCTTAAACTTCCAATTTTATGAACCTGACAACAAGGAGCAAATATCATACAGAGAGCTGGTGAAAACATTAACCTTTTGAGACTTAAGTTGCCTTCCTGAAGAATTGCTGCGATTTAGAAAAATAGGTACAGTCGAACCCAGATGAAATTGACTTAAAACATAGGTAGCTGTTTTAAGTCAATTTCAAGACAAAAATCATCTCTAGGAAATCAAATGAATTAAGGGTCCGTGTAGGATGTGCTAATAAGCGGGCACGATTATACGTGGACTGTCTAGTTTGTTTGGTGTGATAAAAAGCGGATTGTGCCAGTAAAACTTGTGCAAACAAACTAATTCGCGATAGTGTGCTAATAAACGGTTTGTGCTATTAAGCGGTGTGTTATTATCCGGGTTCGACTGTACATGCATATTTTGTGCAATGAATTTTAGTACGCTGCAGATATGCAACACTGTGCAACGAAGGGTTGAATTTACTTGTAATTTTTAAGGATCACAAAATGATCCATCAGAATTGAAATTGTACACGTACTTTTGGGTATATAACTTAATTCGTTTTTTATTGCGATTTGCTAAGAGATGGCGTAACTTGTATTATTCCATTGGAACATGCGTTTGAAAGCTACTGTCATTGTACGTCATTTCAGTATATGTCATTCATTTGAAGCGTAAACAACAATCATTTTTGTTCACTCAAATATGTCGAAATTTGTGTCTGAAAAAGTGTTCTTGCGGGTTTTTTCATTACTTTAATATGAAGAAAACTGCTGCCGAAAGTCATCTTATTTTGTTGGAAGTTTATGGTGAACATGCGTTAGCTCAGCGAAAGAGCTAGAAGATGATTTTGGCTTGGCCAACCAATATACATGGCGCGATAGTAATGCTCTGTATGTGGGATCAGAAGGGTGTGCTGTATTATGAGCTAATAAAACCGGGTGAAACCAAAACGCCACTGAACACAATTCATCCGTTTGAAGAGAGCAGTAGCCGAAAAACGCCCGGAATATGCGACCAGACAACAGGCAATAATTTTCCATCATGACAACGCTCGACCCCACGTTGCTATTCCGGTTAAGAACTATTTGCAAACAGTGGATGGGAAGTTTTACCCCACCCGCCTTATAGCCCAGACCTTGCCCCTTCTGACTACGATGCAGAACGCCCTCACTTAAGTACGATCTTGGCTGCCAAGCCGGTGGCGCAGATCTTTTGGGATGGGATCCACAATTGCCAGTAAGGGAAAAAGCCATAGCTTAAGATGGGCAATACTTTGAAAATACTCTTGTTCATGTTTTGCATAAATAAATGTTCAAATTTTGAAAAAAAAAAAAAAAAAAAAACACTAAGTAAGTTTTGGACCAAATAAAATAAATAGCTTAGCACCAATTGGCGATCTAACTAACAAAGTGGCATAATATGACAATTTTAATGATTAACTGGTTAAAAAGAAGAAACTAGCCAATTATCTCCAAGTACGCTGGTTCGAAAAAGTTTTTCTGTATTCCGTGTGTGTTGCTTGTATACAGTGGCATCTAGTTTTAATAACCACCACCGAAACACTTCAAAATTAGAACTTGTGTCTGTAGTCTTGTTTTGCACGGAAACTAGCACAAATCAACTCTGGTAAAAGGGAAAACTACTCACAGTGCCTTAAATCAACTTTGACGCAATCGAACGCACCGAGTCGAAAAATAAAACACGTTATATCTCTTACCAAACTTTATTGGCCCTTAGTCTCCACTGCAGGTCTAATTGGGAAAGAATAATTTACCACACGAAAACCCTTGCCCTTCAAACTGGGATCTGGTCACTGACCCAAAATCCCGGCAGTTGTCCAGTTCCTGCTACCCCTGGGAGATGTACCGTCTTCACAGCTGATGCATCTGATTTAACACATTAGACTTAAGCTGATGCTTCCTGTTTTCTTCATGCATTCTTCTACACAGCCCAGTGGGAGGAGCGAAATAGAAGAACATCGCCTCTAGTGCGTTGGAAAAAGAAGACAGCATTTTTTGTGGTTGCATTTTTTTCTCTGCACGGTCTTCAATGGTTTTTGTGATGTATTTGCCATCGGCAGTTGCAATTGGAATTGTTCGTCTCTGATAGCATTGTTGCGTGGTGCAACAAGTCTCATAAGGACCACTGTTCTCTTGTTTTATGAATAAAAAAAACAGGTTTTGATTCATCTGGTGTGGTGTCAGCCTAACTTTAATACTTACCGGCAAAATAAAGGACTGACTTTGAAAATATTTATTTCCTAGGTTTTTTTTTTCTTGGAATTTCAAACCAAATCATTCCGCAACACATAAATATAAGACCAATAATTATTAGTAGCGACTCACTAATACAATACAAATGTCTTACCAAAGTTCTTGCAAAGGACCTGCTGAAAACCTAAAGCCCATTGTTTGTGATGGTATCCAAAAAACTGGAGCTAATAGGTCTTATAGCATCACTTCCGTTTTCTAATTATTTAGCTCAGCGGCATTAACAGTTTATCACCTACTCCAAAGCACGTACATTCTTCAGCATGCTCGACTACACCATATTCCGAAGTATCATAAGTCAAAGAGTTCGACTGGAGCAGTATATCTGGAAACCTTATTCAAAACAACGTCGACTTTACGCAGCTATTATGGCTTAATGAATACATTTTGAGTATACTTCCTTTCGGGTGAAGCACATGCCTGTTGGACTGTTTGAATGTATTCATTTAATTTTTGGCTACCCTTTCTCGTGAAGATGTTTCCGTGAAATAACGATGGGCGAACTCTCATCTCCGTCAAACCATGCAATCATCCCAGATCTTTGGAAATGTCTTCATAAGCTGTTCATCCCTCAACCACACGCGTAAAAACAACAAAAGAATTTGCCTATTTTTTATTGATGTCAAGGCCCCTTTTTCCTCTTTTGGCGAAGGACGAACTCATCGTGAATCTGAGGTTTTTTAATGTTCCCTAGGCACGTGCACCGCTGGAAACGCAAAATTGGCAGAGAATGGCCTTCGGAGGGTATTCCCACAGTTATTTATTCATAGCCCCGGCGTAGTCTTTTGTGAATGAAACAGCAGGTGATTTAATAGACAGGTGGCAATATGAATTTGTAAATGTTCAGGCTTGAGTTGATACACTCGTTTGTACGCATATATGCATATTTTTATAAATTTCCCTGCAGCCATTGCGCAACGGAATTAAACGTTTATGGAACGAACTTTTCGTTTTCTTGACTTAGAACCTTCTTCTGAGATTATCTCAAGGAGGATCTCAAAAGAAAGAACTTCTAGGCCAAGTCAAAAATACCTTTAAGGAAGGGGAAGGGAGCTGCTAGTGAATGTACAAGCACACTTAGACCACATTGGTCTATTGTGATACCCACGGTCAGACTACTACCACCGATCGACAACTCCCGTGCTGTTAATATACTTCCAACGGCAAGTTAATTAGCTTAACTTTCACTGGGATTCAAACCGGTTACCCAACTAACCAAGGGCAGGCACTTAACCAACTGCGCCATCCAGTCGTCAATGTGGGAACTAGCTTTATAGTTCCATTAATGCAAGGAGGACGTATTTATTTTACCATAAATCCTACGCATGATTCAACTTATATTTATCAACATACACACGTTGACAGATCGAAAATTGACATCTTCCGCAGAACACTCAAGACAAGACATTCTGAAAACTCTTAATACTTCGTTCCCTTCGCACGAAACCGCGAGTGTTCATAAAGTTTGTCGGAATCTACCAGGTTCCGCCAAACAATTTCGGGACCTCGCTGTTTCTGATAAACCTAGTTGCAGCCCCCTTCAGTTCATCCGTCCATGAGAGATTGTCAAACCGATCAAGCCTGCAGCGTGAATTTCAGTTTATTTTGGTGTTTATTTTTGTTTGTTTTGGCGGCCATTTATAAATTGAGAGCAAGTGACTTGAAAATTGAGAGCGAACCCCTTCAGCTAAATCGCTGTATCACAAGCAACAACTGGTTTTAATTGTTAGGCGGAGTCAATCCGCGTGGTATCACAATGGGCCTACTTTGACCGAAATGTGGCTGCCTTCTGCAGCCAGCCACTATAACCTAACCTAACCTCAGACTCGGTGGGAAGGGCCTATTCCGGTTTCAGTAAAAGTTCATCCGCACCTCACGGTTTCGTAAATGGTAAACATTTCATCCGAAACCGTTGGAAAAAACTTGTTAATTCTTGTCGACGAGTATTCAAAATATCCATTTGTTGAGGTAATCAATTCAACAAAATTCACTGATGTAAGGAAGACACCTTTGAAGATTTTCGCAGTGTTTGGTATTCCATTAGACCTTAAGTCTGACAATGGACCACCTTTTAGCAGCCATGATTTCAAAGAATTCATGGAACAAAATAGCATCTATCATCACAAGGCAACTCCGTACTGGCCTGAAGCGAACGGAGCAGCAGAACAGATAGTCAAGACTATTAAAAAATGCCTAGTGTCATCATGGACTATAGGGCAACACCACAGGCAACAGCAGAAGTCTCACCGTTTGAGTTAATGTTCAACAGGAAGATGAACAATTTCCTTCCATCGCTAAATAAAACAAAGACAAATTTTAACAAAAATGAACAAAGAAATAAGATTAAATACAAACAATATGCTGACAAACGTAGACACACAAAATATACTAAATTCAAAATTGGAGATGAAGTTCTCTGTAAACAAAAGGCAGTTAACAAGTTAACTCCACCGAATAATCCTGTGCCGATGGAAATCATCAAAATCATCGGATCTTAAATCTAGAAGAGGAGAACGAGACAAAGTACTGGTGAGAAATTCTTCTTACTTCAAGTGTTTCTACAGGAGTGAACAAAACAATAGAGAAACCTGGAAATAAAAAAAAAAAAAGGTATTCACCACCAATTATTGAAGCTGAACAATTTCACATCGACAACAATAATAATAATGAGCAACGACAACGAATTGGAATCAATTCGGAATTAACAGTTGACACTGACAATCACACCCCAGTAAACAACAGAGAAGCTACTGAGGATGCAACTTTCACCACACCGCCAAATTCACCACAGGCCTTACACAAGGCCACAAGCGAGCTACAAGAAATCAGAAGCCGCAGCATTTTAATGATTACGTTTTGTAATAACTTTTAAACACAAATTTGTTTTGTAAAGCTTAATAAGCAGTGGAGGAATGTAATATATACGAGAGGCGTTCAATATATTCTCGGTATCGATATGAAGGAAAATGCGAATTCAATTTAAATTGTTTTTATTTTTCAATATGATCTCCCCTAACATCAATGCATTTGTTACATCTTGAGATAAGCTTTTTTAAACCCTCAAAAAAATTAATTTCCTCTTTCTCTGCAAAATACCCATTTATTGCCGACTTGAGTTCTTCAGCATCCGAAAATCTTTTTCCACGAAGACATTTTTTCAAATCCGGAAACAGGACATAATCAGTAGGGGCAAGGTCTGGACTATAGGGTGGGTGTTGGATTTCTTCGAAACCACAATCTCGCGCAGCAGTCTTGGAAACTCGCGCCGTGTGAACAGGAGCGTTGTCATGAAGAAGCAACACACCCGCTGCGAGTTTACCCCGTCTTTTCTTTTTAATTTCCTCCTGCAAATTATGCAAAGTGGAAGCGTAGGATGTGGCGTTGATGGTTTCACCTTTTTTTTTGTACTCAATGAGCAAGATTCCCTTTGAGACCCAAAAAACTGTGGCCATGAGCTTCCCGGCAGACGGAGTGACTTTGGACTTCCTCGGGGGGTCTGTTCCTTTTTTATGCCACTGCATGGGCTCTTGTTTGCTTTCAGGGTCATAGTGGTGGACCCATGTTTCGTCACCAGTAACGATTCGATCCATAACACCGTCCGCGTTCTCACTACACATCTCCAAAAGCTCTCTACAGCATGCGATTCTCACTTTTTTCTGAGGCGCTGTGAGCATTCGTGGCACCCATCTTGCACTGACCTTTGAAAGGTTAAGATGGTCATGAAGAATGGTGTGAATGGTACCAATTGAAAGCTTGGTGATCTCTGCCATCATTTTCACCTTTATTCGGGCATCCTCAAGAACAAGTTTTTCGACTTCTTTGATGCTTTCCCCGTACAAGCAGTAGCCGGGGCGCCGAAGAAGGGGTCATCTTCAATGATCCCTCTGCCTCTCTTGAACTCACTTGACCACTTCTGCACAGTTGATAATGAAGGGTAAACAGCCACCATCTCTTCATGAATATTTTTTTTACTTTTTCCTTGCTTTGTGAGAGATTTAATTACAGCGCGATGCTCAATTTTCACCATCATCGTCTCTGTTGCCATTATGATTCTGTTTAACTCGAGATAAAACGCGAATTAATAATCACATTTATATGGAATTTCACATGAATGCACTAAAATAATATAAATAAGTCAATTTATATAAACAACAACAGCTTCACCCCGATACCGAGAATGTATTGAACGCCCCTCGTAGAACAAACTTGTGATTTTACCTGTCAATTTATTGTTCAAAGCAACCTGGTAATTTTATATTATTTTTGTTTTATTTGTCTTGACCGTTCTAATTTTTAAATCTTTAACCAACAACAATGCCACAGTTACCATTTTAAAAAGTTTTACTGATTAATCAACTCTAATAACAATTGTATGCACTTTTGCAATCTTCCTTTGTGGAAATTAAACACGAAGCGCCCTTTACTTAAACAATCTGGACAAAAAAAAAGAAACTCAAATCAAACAATCTGTACAGAATTAGGCCAAGCCAAGTGCGTCGGGTGCTATAGTTTTTATGAATAAAAATTCCCCGCATGTAAATGCATTTCGATTCGTTATGCATCTCCTCCTCCATGAAATGAAACCAATTCCAATTCCCCTTCCCATTTGCATCGCATAATTGGATCTAACAGAAAGATTGCATATAGCTGATTGAAATTTCCCATGCCGATTCGTATTTCCGGGAAACTACTCCTAAATTCGGTATCGCATCCAACGTCAATTTAAAACCATATTTCTCGCAATCATGTAATTTGAGCCCGTTTACGGGCCGACACTAGTTATTTGCCAGAAAATTACGGGCTGCGTCGTGACACAGCAACTTAACCCCTTACACTTGCTTTTTGCACTGGCACTCATTCACTCACTTTAAAATATGTACTGCCCTCTATCCTCAGGCAGATGATTAATAACCATTGAATGAAATTTCTTTTCCACTGAACAGCAAGTGTTTACCAGCGATAATCGACAAGGAGTTCGTTTGGAAGACGTAATCCGCGCAAGCTGGAAGGTACTGTGGAGGAGGAGCAAATTGATTGACTGCAGAATAAATGAGGCTGCCAATCGAAATGATAAATGCCAGTTGGTTTTGCTGAAGAAGCTGTTCACGGCAATGTGAACGAGTCTCCGATGATATGTGAGGTCTATGAAAGCTGTTCAGTGGAACACATGTGCGAATTCCCCTTGAGGTGAAGGTCTCGCGAAACACACCAAACCCTTCGAGGCCATCGAAATAAAATAGAAAACTGCAGGAAGACTAAAAAGACTGAGAGTCACGACAGCTTAAAAACTTATGCGCTGGTCCACAGGAAAGGCTTTGAATCTACATTATCTTGCACATTGACGAATATTCAAGGAGCCATCATGAACAATCCATGAGGCAGCTTATTTCTACCAATTTGTTAGATAGACGCTTTCAAGGCTGTGGACTCCAGTGGCGTTTTAACTAGACATCAGGTTACACTGTGTCTCCGGGCATTGAGGTATTCCATGCTCAAGAAATGAGTCATATGAGGGAGCCCTTCACGGACTGACTGACTGAGTGAATTGAAAACTAATTAAACTCCCAGTCGATGAAGCAAGTCCTGCAACTAAGCCGCAGGCTCAGATGGTTTGCCATTAGGCGCCTTTAAGCTCCATACGTCCCATCCACAAAATGCGGCTATCCTACAACAACAAGAAACATGACACCATATGCAGGGGCTGTGGGGACGAAGAGGAGATTGAAGAGACATTCCACTATCTTTGTCGATGACCCCAGTCTCTGCCTACTGAGAGAAATAATCTTGGGAGAATTTCTCTTGCGTGACCGTACTAACATATCAGAGATCCCACTAAAATCTCTGCCGGCTTATAAGCATCTCTGGATGGCTGGAGGAATAACAACAACCATCAACACCTTGAAGACTTAAGAGATAGGTGACACACAAGTGACACCAGACAGGCTATGTTAACCGGCCATTCACAGCAACAACACCTAAAACGAGTAGGACGACAGGAAGGTCTCATCCCATGGGTCCATCAGGACCTAAGTGTGGCGCGGCTTCACCGTGTCAACCCACGCACCTCACCTAACCTACATCCCAGCCAGATGGAAACAAATTAGGGCAGTCTTAATGCCTAAAGCGGGAGAAAGCTCCCATATGTACCCCACAGACCATAGACCTATCAGCTTATCGTCTTCTAAAATCACTAGAAAGGCTCATTGATCGAAACATTGATAAGTCACGTAACTACAAAATTGTATTTCTGGATTGGCAGTGGCGGAACAAAAGGTAGAAGCGGAACTAGTAGCGTTAATAAGCCACTACCAACGATTGGGGTAACTACTGCAACTCTTGGAAAAACCTGTTCGAAAAGTTTTACCATCAGGCGTTATTTAAGGAAAACATGTCCAATAGTATTACTCTAAGCATACCCCATCTGAAGCTATGACTTTTTCCCATCTTTCTGGCAATTTGTCGATCCCATCCCAAAAGACTTGCGCCGCATACTTGGCAGCCAAGTATGAATCAAGCCAATTTTTTATATTCTGCTCTGATGTGAACCGTATTTGAGTGAAGGCGTTCTGCATCGACCGGAACAAATGGTAGTCAGGAGGGGCAAGGTCTGGGCTATAAGGCGGGTGGGGTAAAACTTCCACTGTTCCACTGTTTTCCAAATAGTTCTTAACCGGAAAAGCAACGTGGGGCCGAGCGTTGTCATGATGGAAAATGATTGCCTCATGTCTGGTCGCATATTCCGGGCGTTTTTCGGCTACTGCTCTCTTCAAACGGATTAATTGTGTTCGGTAGCATTGTCCACTGATGGTTTCATACTCGCGTATGAAAGTAAATTGAAATGAATGTATTCAGTGTGCTAAATCAACATCTTTCACCGTGGGCGTTGGACTTCGCCAAGGGTGCATCTTGTCCCCTCTTCTTGTCATTCTATATATGGACAGGATGTTGCGGCGCGGCCGAGGTGAGGACTGTTTCACATTGAGACAGTTGAGGGTAAGTCATCTTCTTTTTGCAGATGACTTAGTGATCCTCACATCTTCCAGGACGGAACTTCAGCGCGCACTCAATAGATTTGTGGCCATATGAGCTGATGCTGGAATGAAGATCAACGTGGACAATTCGGAGGTTATTGTCATCTCCAGAACGCCTGCAACGCACTCTACATGTTAGTGGAGTCCCATTGAAACAGTTGGAGAAGCAGAAGTATCTCGTGGTCTTTTTCACCAGTGAAAAGAGGAGTAATTATGAACATTCCTGTAGGATTGGTCAAGCTGTCAGTTTTGAAACAGCTTGGTGGATCTGTAAATAGGAAGGCCGAACAGGGTGTCAAAGCCAAGTAAGTGGTTTTTACCTCAGTATTTATTCTAGCTCTCACCTTTGGTCATCAAATTCGGGTAATGACTGACAGACAAAGAGCGCGAATACAAGCTGCTGGGATGAGATTTCTCTGTGGTGTTGTGGGAATTACTCGCCGGGATAGGGTGAGAAACACGGCAGTGCGCGAGGAACTCAACATTGAGCAGCTGCTTGTTCGAACGGAAAGGGCTATGCTTCGTTTGGTTTGGTCGCATGGTACGTCCATTACGACTTCAGACGCAGGCGTTGAATGCGACTCCATCAGGTAGGTAACCACTTGGCAGGCCCAGGGCGAGATGGTTGAACCAAGTCCAAAAACTCACCTGGTTACGATTGAGCATAACTACCGATGAGTTAGAGTCGATGGCGGAGGATCGAGTTGCCTGGAGATCTCTCGTACGACCCCTTTTGTATACCATGCGGGTCAGAAGATGATGATGACGTATTCAGTGTACTCGATGTACTCAGTAAATACTGATTTTATGAGTACCCGTTATATGAATACTCGTTTCATATGAGTTTGGTTGAAAATGACTACAATACTCACATTTTAATCAAGTGAGGCTGTGAGTACAATATTGAAGTGTTAGGTCACAGTGGCTGGCTGCAGAAGGCAGTCACACTTCGGCCAAAGTAGGCCCGGTGTGATACCACGCGGGACAACTTTTGCCTCTCTTGCCCCTGAACATTTTTGACAACCATTTTTTTATCGCTTTCTAAAGCCAAATTGACCAATCAGAGAACGGCATTTACGTTATTTCTGCAAAATGTCTCTGCAACGATCTCGATTGGCGTAAAGTTATGGTAATTTCCATCAACGAAAAAGAAGAGCCTAACGAAAGCCCTCTAACCTAAAATTCGCTTTATCACTGAAAATGATTTTGGTATGAAGTTGGCCTTTTTCTTATTCTCACGAGTTTAGAGTCCAATCCGAGAACGGACTTCGATTGGCGCTTACTTAAGTTTAAGGGTGCAGGCCCAAATTTTGTCGCAGAATTCGACATAGTGTGGCTTTAGCTATGGTCAATTGAGAATGTCGTGGAATCGACTTTTAATTTGCGACGGAGATTTGCCCGGCAGCGATATTCTTGTCATTTTATCCACGTCGAACCGTTGCATCACCGACACGGTAGTATGCAACTCCGAAAATTTAGCCTACGAACTGCTAATCTACTGCGAATACTACTCTTAATGTAGTAAGCATCTCCATGGTGTAAATGTCTTAAGGAAATGTTCGACATTGAAGGTTCCGTCGTTGGCTTAAGGGTGTGCTCACAATGAACGTTCAAAGTGAACTGGAAATGGAGGCTCGTTCATCGGCATTTTTCTTTTAAGATTCCGGTAATAAGCGGCAAAATTCGGTTCAGTCTTCTCTTTGTCCTGAACGAGTGGCCACATCATCATCGTCATCTTCTAACCCACATGACAGGGAGGATATCAGTGAAGTAACATGTGTGCTAACTGGCCACTGTCTCATAAGCAATCATGCCAGAAGTCGTGACTCACCTTACAAAGACTTCTGCAGAAGCTGCATGGATGAAGAAGAAGTGGAAATTGTACTACACTACTTCGAAACATGCCCTGCAATTGCGAAAACAAGAAGACTGCTAGGCGAATACTACATCAAATAATACTGATCTGAGTAACAAAGATCCAAGAGATATTCTACAATTTTTAAAGCCACTAAATGGATATAAAAAATGGTCAGAAGAAATCACATATGACAAGCAAATCCCAAGAGTTAATCAGATCCCAAGAGGGACGGCACAATGGACCAGATGGTCTAAGGGAGCATGATTTCCTTGATTCTCTAAAAGGGTGGTAAACCAACGAGAGACCACTTGATATCAAAAATAAGTATTGGGTCTATAACTTAATTCGTGCGGGTTTTCTTCAAAATTTGAATGTTTATTTAAGGAGAACATGTCCAATAGTTTTATTCAAAGTATTGCCCATCTGAAACTACGACTCTTTCCCATCTTTCTGGCAATTTGTGGAACCCATCCCAAAAGAACTGCGCCGTCGGCTTGGCAACCAAGAATGAATCAAGCCAATTTTTTTATATTCTGCTCTGATGTAAACCGTATTTGAGTGAAGGCGTTCTGCATCGACCGGAACAAATGGTAGTCAGAAGGGGCAAGGTGTGGGCTATAAGGCGGGTGGGGTAAAACTTCCACTGTTCCACTGTTTTCCAAATAGTTCTTAACCGGAATAGCAACGTGGGGCCGAGCGTTGTCATGGTGGAAAATTATTGCCTCGTGTCTGGTCGCATATTACGGGCGTTTTCGGCTACTGCTCTCTTCAAACGGATTAATTGTCTTCGGTAGCGTTGTCCCAGCTCATAATACAGCACACTCTTCTGATCCCACCAAATACAGAGCATTACCTTCGCGCCATGGATATTCAGCTTTGCCGTTTATTTAACTGGTTGGCCAAGCCAAAAACAATCTTTTGGCACTTTCGCTCAGCTAGAGCATAAACTTCCACCAAAATACGATGACTTTCGGCAGCAGATTTCTTCATACTAAAGTAATGGAGAAGAACTCCCCTCAAAAACACTTTCTCACGCGCAAAGTTCGACATATTTGAGAACCGCACGAATTAAGTTATATACCCAATTTAAAAGGACGCTCTTCAATTGTCATCAGCCAAAGCTTCTTGATCGCACAGAGCAACTATTGTCTGATTATCATACAAAGAAATTTTAGGAACAAATATCTGCCACCCAAAGAAGGGAAAAACCAAAGTGATCAATTAAATCATATTATCAAGGTATTCCTACAGTTTCCAAGGAAACTTCTACTTGTAGTATTTCCGTCGTAGCTTCAAGTCTCACATGCGCTTCCATAGATTTAACCTCGCTGAGCAAGCGTTGTCATGGCAGGTCCGCTCAAGCAACCTAATTTTCACATGAAAGGGTACTCTTAATTAGTGCTTGTGCTTGGTTCAAATGGCTCACATTCAAAGCTACACGCAAGACTCTTTGTTTGGTGTGTTTTAATTAATAAAACAGATGAACCTAAAATAAGTGACAGCAAATGCTATTAACGAATTCCCGGACAGACGGCGTCATTTCGCTCGCCACCGAGCCGTGCGTCGTACGAAATCATGAAGAATTACGCAATACGCTGGTGTGCGCCGCACAAACATCCGGTCCAGTCTGATTAATCAGCATTCATCATTGAGTCTGCGGCGAGATGAGACCAATGTCCTCACAAGGCATAAGTTTACACTTTCACGCGTCCTCTGCCATCATTGAGAAGGCTAACATGCCTTTTAATTAACTTCAACTCCGTCTGGGAGTGAAATAGTTGCACCAAATCACTCTTCCCTCCCCGGGAGTTAGCTGATGTGGCTTTGGGCAGGCGGATGCTTGTTCCGCCATTAGGGCGACGTTGTTTCTGTTCCATATGTACGGACTGCGACTAGTGTAATCATTGATGACCACTTTGGGGAATTGTACGTATCTGCTGTGTGCTGCTGCCTGCTGTGTTCGGTTGCCGATGGGTTGGTAATCACTACTCTTTGGAGCGTTTATGTCTCGACCAACAACGAATTGGATTTTCCGCCGAGAGTTGGACTGTGTGCAACTGCGTAAAACCCGTGTGCGCCTTTTGGGGTTACAACCGGTCGTACGAGTGAAATTGGAAAAGTTTGTAGTGTTAGTCACGGACTAATAGTTTGGAAAAGTTCCTGTTTTGAGAAGGTTTGGTTTGTGCTGAATTTTATGGTCCGTGAAAATGTACGCAGGATATAAAGCGACCCTCGGAATACAGTGCTTGCAGTTCGGTCGGGTGGAAAAAGGAATTACAATTTGTGGACAACCCACAGCGTGAGTTCTTGATGAGTTGATGCAACTTTAAGAAGGATTCGAGTTGATGCACGAATGTTGGATCTCTTTTCGAGGGAACAGAAAATGTGCACTCATCAGCCAGGCAAATGTAATTAGAGAAAACAACACATCTAGCCGCTGTGCATGCAAAGCGGAGCGATTTTTTGGTTCAAGGAATTTCACACAATGAGTTGAGGAAGTTAACTTACACATGCGGAAACACAAGAACAAATCGGCTGGTAGACTAGACTGTTGGCAGTTAATTGATTCAATGTACCTGCTGGATTGTTGTCGCCTTATGTTCTGAAGTCTGAAGATCAAGACGCATTCACAATTGAATTTATCACCACCTCAGCTTCTTGTCACGTCGCGGTTTGTATGGATAGACCGATCTTAATGAATTTTGAAAAATACCACACGTGCCACGAGATCTTTTTGTGGTTCAAAAATGGTTCAAGCTCAAACGGATTACTTAAACTTTTTCAAACCACGAACAGATTTATTGGCTCTTGTACTATGTTTCAAATTTCATTAAGTTCACGGTTTCAAAAGTTACAGATTTATAATTTTGCAGAACTAATATTCATCACAACTTGGTAATTACACCCCAATCGCCATTTTTTGCAACTTAAGCCAACGTTTTGCTACACTCAAAATTCTTTTCTGATATATTTGCTTCATAAATACAGCACGTTTCACGCTTTCAGGTCAACCAGGTCGTCTGTTGAAGTCTCTTGCAGATTTTTGTCTACAGGCCAACAAACAATAAAAAACGCGTTCTGCGAAACTGTTCTTAATTAAAATACTAGTAAAGGGTGGTTTTTTAAAAGCTATAGGAAAGTTTTTCAAAAAAAAAAACACATAAAATTCAGAAAAATGCATGAACTCTTTATTTGAGTCGATAGTACGGTCCATACCATTTAATGTTTGAAGATTATTTCATCATCAAATGTTGACCTTGACTGCGCCTCAAATGGTCCATCCGCTTAGTCCAATTTTCGCATACCCTTTCCAACATTTCGGCCGGTATCTCACGAATAAATGCTTCAATGTTGTTTTCCAATGCGTCAATTGAAACGGGCTTGTCTGTATAGACATGAGCTTTAACATAGCCCCACAAAAAATAGTCTAAAGGCGTTAAATCGCACGGCCCAGGCGGCCAATTGACCGGTCCCGAACGTGAAATAAAATGTTCACCGAACTCGCCTCTCAATAAGTCCATGGTTGCGCGTGCTGTGTGGTATGTGGCACCGTCTTATTGAAACCACATGTCATGCAAGTCAAGCTCTTGCATTTTAGACAAAAAAAAAGTTGGATATCATCTCACGGTAGCGCTCACCATTCACAATTGCGTTACGATTCGCATCATCTTTGAAGAAGTACGGTCCAATGATGCCCATAAACCAGCCCATTAACCGCACCAAACTGTGACTTTTTCTGGATGCATTGGTAGCTCTTGCAATTCTTCTGGCTGATATTCACTCCAAAATCGACAATTCTGCTTATTAACGTACCCATTGAGCCAAAAATGAGCTTCGTCTAAACTGACCATAAAATGGAAGAAGCGCGCGATGAACTTTCTTAACAGAGCACGCATTTTGATAATAAAATTCAACAATTTGCAAGCGTTGTTCGTTTCTGAGACGATTCATGGTTAAATTATAGACCAAACTGAAGATGTTTGACAGTAAAACAAAACACGAAACGTGCGTCAGCTGTTTAAACCAGTGTTGCCAAAAAGATAATAGCTAAAAAATCTCCCTTTATAAGAAATTATATATTTCCCAGCTCCGTCAATCGATTCATTTCAGAAGATTTATATTTCTTCTAAAAAATTAAGTCCTGCTTGTACACTTCCCAACCATTAATAGCCAAGAAATTATGACTTCTTTAACATGACCAAGTGAAAACTGTGTTTTTTAAATCAGATACGGCGGAACATATTTGAACATAGCTCCGAAATATGCAATAACATGCAGCTGACTTGAAAGTGTACTGTAACTGGAAAGTATGAAGAACACGCGCACCTTGGCGTGGACTCAAAGAGTATTTATCCAAGCTTTTTTAACACCTATGTTTGAAGCTACTTGTCGAATGCATACTTGAAGATTTTTTTTTAATATTTTTTTGTATGAATCTTAGATTAAAGAGAGAGAATATGGCTCACAATTATATATTGAAAAATACTTTGTCGTCATTATAGTCTAAAGGTACTTAGGCATAAAACTTAACAGACTACGGGGGACTTTCCCCAATTACTTATTGTATTTCTCGCACAGTAGGTTAGTGCGCCGTTGATAGTGATCACAGAGCTGCTACGAAAATCCCCTCAGATTTCGGCGTTGGGTGTTACACTAGTAAGCTGCTCTTGGGACGTATTCAAACATTTTCTTAACAATGTTTCACCACTGTTTTGAAATGTACAAAATCGATAAAATAGCGACTATTTGTTCACCAAATATTTATAATATTTCCTCAAGAACGCATTAGCGCTTCACTACGAAACAGCATTTTTTACAAGAACTTTTATAATAAGTAAATTTTTTTTAAATTTTTGATTTTCAAAACTAGATCTGATAAAACCTAGAGCATTGTTATAACATTGTTATAACGAAATATGCATTTAATATATAAAAGTAAGTTTGATATATGTTCGCTCATATCTCGACTTTGGCAACACTGCATTTTATGATCATTTTTTTGTTGGAGAGTTATTCTTTTGTAGCAGGTTTGTATGTATAAATTACTATATAAATTAAATCGTTACTTTTTTCTGCCAGCGATGTAACGTTGCGTACCCCAAATACAGGTCCATTGAGCCAACGAAGTCAGTTAGTAGAGAACAGACATTATTTCTTCAGTTTTACCATTGGTAGACTAGTCTTGCCGCAAGCAACAACTCGAAGTGATCGCCAACTAAATCCTTTTCGATTTGACTATATCCCGTTGCTCATCATTCAACGTCCTGGAAGCTACGCGGACTTCCCATATCTTCAGTATATTTACGTGAGATCACAGCTCGAAATACATGCGTCGACGCGTAGGTGACAAGCACAATCGGTAGGTCACTAGGGAGATTAACAAGACACGAAACATTCCTAATATAATAATATCGGTGGCGCTACAGTCCGTAGACGGACAGGACCTGCTTCTCAGCAACCACTCGTGTTGTGAGTTGTTAAAGGGACCTAAAGTTTTATGTCAACTCCAAACGGCCAATTTTAGACTCTCAGTGACTCGGAAGAGGCGGGCCGTGAACATTATTTTGCTTGTACCAGGAATCGAACATAAAAACCTAGGCTCAAGTGCGTAGGGGTCGACGCACCAACCTGCAATACCACTGTCGCCACAAATTTTCATTATATGTCATAATAGTAATAAAGGCGGCGCGACAGTCCAAGGTCTAGTTGGACGTTGGTCTAGTGTCTACTAGTGTTCCTGGTTTTACTCGGGTAATACCAATTGCGACAATTACCTGAGTATACGGGTTTCCGGGTAGTAACTTGGCTGGCTTCCCTGCTCACTATTGATGACGCACAATTGCCTAGTGCCACCATGAAGGCAAAGAGAAAAGTTCACTTACTCGAGACACTGGCAAGAGATCGATGTCCATTTGTGGTAACCTTAAAATCCCCTCAGAGCCTTAGACTTCCACTTGGTTTCTTTACAACTAGAACCGAAGCTGTCCACTGACTGGTTCCAACGGCTTTAAATATTCCAGGGTCACGAACCTGTTTAACTCCTTCTTCAACGTCGCTGCCTGTCCAAACAATCGAAGAAGATTGAAGCCATCAAAGAAGCTGCCACTGATGTGCCGAGGAAGAAGCAAGGGTTTGGAAACGAGTGCAGGCTGGCAGCGAAGCTGGAACCCTGCAAGGCAATGCTGCAATGAACAACGAGAGCTGTTCGTCCTTTTGAGAAAATGGAACAGGCCGACTTCAAATTGAGATGGGCGACATAACGTCTGCTACAGCCGAGGACAGGACTGGATGCGGTTTGATACTTTTCACAAACAGCTATTATGTGCCAATGAGCTGTCCACCACCAGCTCATGCAGCTGAAGCTCTTCATCTCGCCAGAGCATTTTCAAATCAATGCGATTTTCATTACGATTTTGATGTAATTTAATGCTAAATTATAATAATAATATGAGCGGCGCGACAGTGCTAGCCGGACGTGGGCCTAGGTGCTACAGCAACCGCGAGTGCTATTGTCCTTTCCCGAGTTTAGAAAGCGGGCGAAGAAGCCCCCATCTGTAATCGCGATATGGGTTCTTGTCGACGTTGCGGTGTATAGGAAGTCCCCAAAGCAGCTTATCAAATTTGTCATTATAGAACATATGTGGCCGCGGAACTAATGGCCAATTCACAATGTCAAGTTCGCGCGGCGTAGGTAGGCTTCAGTCCGCGTTTTATCGAGCTCAAGAGAATGTTATGCTAAAGCGCGGCTCCCTAACTTTTGCAAATCAAAACGAAAGAACGAGTTTCACAAGTAAAATGGTCTAAAATCATTTTACCAGAAAAAATGCAATTATTTCACATAAAATCTGCCTCAGCCTGCCAGCAATGGAAAATCACGAGTAAACAAAAGAAAATCGTTTCACAACTGTCGAAAGCCCGAGTTTGTAGAAGTAGCTCTACCTAGAAATTTTTGCTCGCACTTACGGTATTACGGTCCGCGAACTATCAAAGCGCGACCGCTGCATTGCGACTTGTTTAATGGATTTAAGTGCATTCTACTTAAGATGTCAGAGCAAGAGCGCGCGATCTGTTTGGAAAACATTAATCGGCTGAATATGTTATATAGCCTAAAAGTGGCATTTGCGATTCTTCCAGCAGGAGTATGGCTACAAATTTGTTGTCAACTTGTATGACAACTGAGCGCTGATCAAGAACACGAGCCATGCCTTTACGAACTCGAAGTTCATCAGTAACTGTTGAGGTGACGTCCACTCATCATCTCAGTTGTATCGTCATTCATACTCAAGTATCAACTGACTGACAGCTACAATGACGCCAACAATTTTCACAAACATACATAATTTCGGAGCGATATCCATTAGCAAGATTAAGACTGCTCAGGTTACCCCAGCAATCAACACTCACACTGCCTGCCTTCGAGTGCGTTGACAGTCCGACTTTGAGATGAAAAGAAAAGAAACAATGAGGAACTGACGAAAAACAGTCACACTCACTCGCTCTTTTCGTTGATAATTAAATTCATAAAAGTCCTTTCTCAAAGTTCACTTCCCACGGACTGTGCATGATATTTCTACTTCACGAAAAGCTTGTCAAAAAGACCCATTGAAATGATAAAACGGCCGACAGCAAGTAATCGCCTTTTAATTATAGCTAGCTGCACAGAGCCTACGACAACGCAAACAGTGCACATTGAAATGAGCAAAGGGGCGTCTATCAGGGGATTACACAGCGCAAATTAATTCAGTCTAATGGGCTTACAATTTACATCGATTAACCATCCCCTGAGCAGGTTAATATTTTTTGCCGCCGAACACCCTTTGTGAAATGAATTAAGGCCGCAGTGCGCGTCTTTTGCGCAACAAATCTAAAGTACACATAAATGAGTGCTCCTTAGCGGGACACAGTAATGTTGTGACTAATTAAAATTACGAGGCGAAGGACGCACCCGGTGATGGATATAATATCAATTCAAGGGCTTCAGGATGTGACGGTGTTCACGGATTGTCTGGCTTCCTTCGAAGTTCAACACTTGTGTTTGGGGTATTGCCGTAAATCGCCGTTAATCCACAGTAATGCGCGGCGTAAACTTTGAATTAACATAAGTGGGGCGATAATGCGCGACTTGGCGTGTTTCTGTAGGCCATTTGTTGTGATCTTTACGGATTTCAGATGCAGACAGTACTTTGCATCAAGGATTTCTAAACTGGGGTTAAGAGATAGGACGGAGAGACACTTCCATAGCTAAGGCAAGGAAGTTAAGTTAACTGAAACGGAATTTGAAAGGTATGCGTGCCTTCATATGTGAAACATAAATCCGTCATGGCTGCTGTTGGCCGGAACCAGTGATTTTCAGAACGGTTTTGATTTAGGCATTGAATCCGCTGATCGACTTGTGCGGTTACCATGCTGATTACATGCCTGCCTGATGGGCATCCTAAGCTTTCAACTGATTTGAGCAAGGGTACGTATTTCAATTTCAGTCAGGAATCATTTGATGTTGATGCTGATCTGATCAGGCGATGGGTCAAGGCAATGCACCAAAGAAGGTCAACCGTGAGACGGTGAAGACAGAGACAAATGATAATAAAATACCTTGGCAAGAGAAAAGTTTTATTCTTGATGTGAAGGTGTTGCTTGTGCATAAGCCTCTACTTAAGGAAGGGATTGCCACTCACCCAAAGTCGGAACAAAGCGAGTTCTGCGTTATTAGGTTCACTTAGGCGCTTGTGCTACCGCACGGATGGGATAAATTCCTCTCTCTCTCTCTCTTTTATTCTTACAACGATTAGATTGAGATGGTGTCGATGTTATCCTTCAACCCATCCGAGCCAGTGTTGCCACTGAGCGTACAGAAAATCTGCTGCTAGAGCTTAACCTAAAATCCACAAGAAATGTTAAATGTTAAATCAAGGGGAAGTAAGCCCATAAAAAAATTGCACTTATTTCGAAACAAATGAAAAAATAGAAACAATGAACAAATTCACGATACCCAGAAAACAAAATTCAAGTTGAGTGCAGCTGGGTAAGTAGCGTAAGCCGGGTTTCTACTAGCGATTCAAAAATTTATTTGAACGGAAAATAATTTTTAAAGCTGAGATTACAAAAGGTTAGGTGACAGTTTGGTGAGCAGGGACACCACCATGATGGAGTTGCCTTCAATGTTGAATTATCAATCTGATCTCAACGGCTGTGTAAACAAGTAACATTTTCGAGTATGGCGTATCGTAAAATCGTACAAGACACGCTGGCAGATGAAATCAGAGGGCAAGGGAGGTAGAAGTTGAATATCTCCATTATCTCTGACCACGCTGACTGGATATCACTTTCCACTGCAGTGTGACAGCAGTTAAGTTTTAAATGACAGTCAGTCTACATGAAGTCACTCACACAAAGCTGTCAGCATTTTTCGTGAGTTTTAATTCCATGAAACCTGCCGGAAGAGCAGATTTTGAATACCAGTGTTATCTCTGATGTTTTCAGTATGAGCTGCCAACTGAAATGCTATTTCCCTTTGGTTTGCTCTACGGACTCTAGTCAGTTTGGGACTTCAGCAACAACACGTGTGGTGTCCCTCATAACATGGCTGTTTTTACTCCGTCAAATTCCGTCGTATCAGTTATCGGAATTAATCCTGCTGTCACACGTTCAAATTATCAAATCTCCTTAGTAACCGATTGTTTTCTCTCTCCCTGGCTCTTTCCCATGTTCTCTCTTATTGAACGAAAAATTGTGGAGAATAATACGATGATACGAAATGATGATGAATGCGACGCAATCTAATGAAATTTGACCGTGTCAAAGCGGACTGTGCCGAGTTCGTAGGAAGAAGTTTGAGGATTTTGTTTGACAGTTGTTTGAGTAGGGTTGCCATGTGTCACCGGCGCGGAACTTCCTAAAAGGTTTTAAGAAACCACCATTTCCCCCTAAAAAGTAATTGTAATTTTGATACTAAAAAAAATATCAACAAGAGCCAATATAAATCTGGCCTAAAACATAAAATGAAACAGATCTTATTTTGGCTCCCATGTGTCAAAGGTCTTAATGTCAAACCGCATTTTTGTTTGAGTTCATGGAGTTTTTCTTAAGGTAGATGATGTCCTGCAAAGTCCGGGATCTGAACAATTTTTGTGCTAGGCTAGCCTATGCATGAACAACTCCTGAAAAAGTGGTGCCGTGAAAACGGAAGATGGGGCTTGTGGTCATGTGGCATGCGGCTTGTGGCCTCTGATACGAAACTGATTTCCCGGGAGGTCTAATTTAGTCATTGCCAATATGCTGCCGCTTTAAATTCCATGAATAATCTCCATACGTACTCCGCTCCTACGTACACGTAAATATTCAAAAATCATTACCCTGCACTGCGATGTAAAGCATATCGGGTATCAGCTTCCATCTCATTCGGCCTCAAATTGTCCACCACTCCGATTTGCAACAGAAAATGCTGCACCACCTCATCCACACGCCGCCCATCGTATGACACAATTTCGACATAAGAAGTTGACCCTCAGGAAGTCATTGGATCTCAGCCTCTTCTTTTCCGTTTCGCCACTTATCCGATGTGTGCTTGACCGAATCAACTTTCACTTCGCAAGAAAGAAAAAACCTATAGGGTGCACACCAACCTCCAGCGGCAACGATAAATTCAGGACATTACTTGGAATGTTGTCCTTCCATTTTCTGCTCTCCCCATTGCACTCACCACTTTGCTGTAAATAATGAAATATTGCTAACATCAAAATCAATATTTCACTGTCCGCACTAATCCGTATCCGTGTCCGTGCGTCCGTAGTGCGCTATAGGGTGCAGCACACAAGCCCAGACCATGTCCTTGCTCCGAGAGGGCTGTCCTCAATCCGCTGCACTGCACCAAATCGCATACACACACGCCGCTGTGGACGCTGATTAATAAGCACTAACAAAGCAACGGTCCATAGTTTGGATTTGGCTGAGTGACGTCTGTCCTTCGCTTTGTGCGGAAAAAGTTTTCAATTATCCTTTCAATATTCAAGGGAGTCTCCTCTCTGACACCCTTCCTAAATGGATATTCATGGCAAATTACCGATGGACCCCCCACAATTGAACCAATTACCGTGTGCCTTGTTTGTGCAGCGATGCTGAACAACGTGCTCGCCCTCGCCACAAGCGGGGGCGGAGGAAATGTCTTAAGTGTCGAATCAAATTAGAAAAATGGAAAGTGAATGTGTGGAGGGTGGCAGCATGTTGAATGCGGTCGAGGGTACTTATGTGTGATATTCTCCCTTGATGTTGGATAGTTGCTCGAGGTTACGTTGGGGCTAATGACCAGCGTCTCCTTGAATAGGATTTCTAAGAAAAGAAGGCCTTTTTGCTTGCTCAACTTACCATTTCCAAAGACGCATTTGAGAACTTATTATCACCAGACACATGCGGTGGAGGGTATACAGATCTAACAACGCGGAACTGGAGAACCTGCTCGACCGTTGAGGTTCCCTTCGGCTTCCCTTCGTTCTACTACAAATAATCAGGATTTCATTAACCGAGAAGGCACTAATTTGTTACAAATTTAATTGCTGAGCTGATGCTGGCACGAGTGAACAGTTGCTCTTTGACTAAGCTTCGTTTTCTTTTGAGGTGTGCACGTATTAAAGTGAATCGTACTGAGTGCATAATTGTCTGTGTCTGCGAGACTTATGGAGTGCATCAATTGTGGAACTGTTGTGCTGTCATTTGCACGTGACATCTGGGAGCCGACGGAAGATGCCGTACTTAACTTCCGTGCGCCGCCGTCTGGGATAACAAACGAGACAGGAGAAGGCGAGTGTGGCTCCCTCTTTGCAGCTAGCAGCAGAAAAGCAGATCATCTGACTGACTTCAGAGCTACATTCAGCAGAACCTATCCGATGAGCAGCTTATTCTAAATCTGCGGCGACATATTTACAGCTCAGGTCTAAGAGCAATAGTCCAAGGCCTGGTCGGGACCTTGGAATTGGGTAAGTGACCTCACAAATTCAGTGTGATTACCGACACCGGATGCAGCGGGGCTCTTGTCCAACGACTATTCAACATTTAGTGTCCATTTATCGATCCGTTGCGTGAATGCTAACACATCGCATTGTTCTTGAGCCAATACAAGTTTTCTTAATGCCTACAGTCTCATCTGAAAGACTCTACAAAATGATAATTGGATGTCTACATCCTTGAAATAGACAAGAATAATAGGACAACCCTTACAAATGCAGACATAAAAGCGATGTTACCGCGAGCTTATTCGTCGTTGAGACCATTTGTATGCGCGATAGGGGGGACTATTCTCTTAGTCCTGTTACCCAAAAATGTCTGTCACTTTATGTGACATTCGATCGTGTGTATTCGCTGTGTAATCACATTTCACGAGAATGTGTCACAGAATGTGGGAGATTTCGTCACTTGCATTTTTGTGGGTGACGCCGAACGACGCAAGGTAAATTTGTAAGTTTTAACCCAAATTTCGTATTAATTGGAACAAAAGTGCACTGAAATGTGCACGTGGAGTGTTAAAATAACACCAACCCTGGTCGCTTTAATAGAGGATAATTCCAATCACACCCAGAAATCCTCCACACCCCAACCTTATCAGAATAATTTATAGCTTTCTGCATTCCAGAAGATTCTACGTCTCAATTGAAGGCAGCAAGTCAACAGAGCGGAGCACGAAGGCGGGAGTTGCGCAGGGATCAAAGCTGGGACCGTGGCTTCTCAACATCTACACGGCAGATCAACCACATCCAACCGACACAGTGACCTGCTGTCTATTTGCAGATGACTTGTTGACTTATGACAGCTCGTCGTCACCACAGATAGCCGCACGAAGGGTCGAAATCCAAACAGAGAACATATTTGACATATTCGTATCTATGTGCTCATGTGACCATCCAGAGGTGGATGCAGATCAGCAGTTCATTGTCGAAGCATAAAGATAGTGCTCCCTAACGGTACAGAAATATTAACAAGCGAAAAGATCAAGTATCTTGGCGTTAACTTCACGGAAAGGTTTATGTTCAACAGTCATTCGAAACTGACCCTTAAGAAGGCCAACCGAGGCAGCCATCTCATCTATCCCTTGATGCGCAAGCAAAATGGATTAAGCCAGAGGACAAAACTTAACGTACCCAGTATGACACACCATCTCTAAGACTAGCATGACGAAGCTCGCAATTTTCGAAAGAAAAATACTCCGAATACGTACCGGATTCTCATTCAACAGGGACCGTCAAAGGCACCACAGCAACAATAGGCTTTACGACCAAAAACGCATAATCCCCCTGCAACAGTACATGGTGCTACTGTTCCGAAAGCAACTACTATACATCAACAACCATCCTAACGAGGAAACGAGGAACCTGAGAAACACAGTCCCCGGACAACGCACCTCAAAGCGTTAAAGCTGCTTAACGAGCAGAACTTTCCAACGACGTCGAACAGCGAGCTGCATGGATTCTACCAGAGCAGCGATAGCAATCACCATAGATGCTAAGCCGGCTACCACACCACCACCCCATTCCAGAAGGACCACCATGGACACACGGACTTGAACAACCCGATGTAAGCACCAGCCATTGTAGGACTTAAAAAATAAACAATAAACCGACAATATTAATAAATATTAAATTGAACAGCACTTCACCTTTAGTTTGTAAGTCTAGTTGTAAACTCAATTGTAAAAAATAATTCTGTTCAAATAATCGTTTTAAATCGCTTATTTCCCGCAATAACCCTTCATGCGTCGGTGCATCCAGTCGCAAATAATTACGAAAATCATCGGCAGATGATTCATTTAATTTTCCTTATCAGAGGAAGAGAATACGGAAGAGAAATCATTCCTTTGTTTTATTCGTGTTTTCAACCAAAATCGTGTTTTCTTCGATCTCGCTTTTCCTTCATTTTGCAGCATTTCGTCAATCAGCAGCACGCGCTCCGCAATTATATGCAAACACTTCGAAGTTTCTCCCAGAACTGAGGTCTGCCAACAAATTAAGTACCAATTTGTCGCCAGGGAAATCGTCGATGAGTGTGAACGCCGCTAATGCCGATGGGAAAACGACACGACAGCAAAAGCGACATAGCGAGACAGACGACATAGGGAATCAGGGCGAATATATCGTAAGAGCCGGACGAAATTTGCTGCACACAGCGGCCTCCTTCATATGGCTAAACTAGTGATCGAATTCGAACTGTTCTCAAAAGGCAAATGTTGCGATTGTAAGCAGTCAATTGACTTTGCTTGGTCTGAATATATTTGCATATCACAATCAAACCTCTCCTTCTGCGCACACTTCGTGTCACGCTGTCAGTTCTCAGGGACTAACTCCTTGGACGTAAAGTCAGCACTTTGAAGCGAAACTTCAAATTTCTTAGAAAATTAGGGCATCATTAATGGCTTTTGTAGCACTGTCGTTCATAGGCATCTTCTACAACTTCGACTAAACTTCGGTGATGGTTAACTTTCGCACAACATTTCTCTGTCTAATTTCAACGCAACAGTTCTCTGCCTACAAAGGATTTGGAAGTTTTCACTTAACGCAGGGCAGTCTCCACACCACGTACTGCAAGGTTTCCGAGGCCCTTCACATGTGAAACCCCACACATCACTACGTGCGTGCGTGTTTTACGTTCGATTCAGGCTTTTGAACAACACTGAACACATGCTCGTGTGCCGCTTTTGTTTGCGCACTTGTAGGGCTGATTGACTTCATTCCTGTTCTCGCCGCGCGTGATCACTGTTTCCCTTAATTGGCTATCAGTGTGTACGTGTGCACGAATGTTTCATAACTTCGAACACGACGACAGCTCAGCACAACGATTGATCGATTTTTAGAAAAACAAAGTCCACGTCGTCATCCAAATGAATTGCAGCACAAAACCGCTCACCTTATGGAATGGGAATCCGCTATATGGCAACGTAGAGCGCAGACACTATTATCAATCCCATAGTGAAAATTTAATTTATGGGCGGACTTATCGTATCCTTTTGCGGCACGAGAGGAATGGTAATGGTTCCAGCTTGTGAGGGCCACGTGGGAAGAGCGTGGTTATTGTCGGACGTTCGATGGCGCATATCTTTATGATTTAACTATGAGAATATCGGCTGGGAAAGCCAGGTGGCATTAAATTGGAATTCACCAGTACCTGAGTTGTGGGCACGCTGACAGTTGAAGGTCCTTTGCCTCTTGATGTTATTGATTGCCGGGCAAATTTATGAAGTTCAACCCTCTGGGGCTGGTGAGGAGAGAGAGGACGTTAAAGTACTTTGTTTGAAATGAAAGAGTCTAGCAGTTGTTCTAACCTATTGCCAACAATACACGAGCAAACAATTACTGCCAGAGATAGGGGGAGCAGAATGTGGGGCAATTTTAATACGTTTTGGACAGCATTTCCTTGGCAGGATTATTGATTGGAATCGTATATCAAATGTACTTCCTACAGACAGCGTTGGTTGGCGGATTTGAAAATTTAATGAAAGCTTGGCGAAGGCTTCGTTTGTATTTGAAGTGATTGAAGCCAAGGAAGAATGTGTCCAATCAACCAACATTAACCCAGTTTGTGAAAAGTAAATGGTGCAACAGTATTCGTGACCATCCTGGATTGTACAACAACACAACCAGCAGTGGGGAGGAAATTGCCGAGTGGATGCGGTGTGTGCAGTGCTCTGCGATTGCATTTTCATGTTTTGTGTCACTGCGGGTAGTCTCTTACTTAAACAGATGGTAATGATACACTGACCTGATTTGGTTTCCTTCGTTTATTTTAATTTATTCAGCAAGGCATATGTGGACTTATCAAGAAAAAAAAATCCATTTCGTGGGGAAATGGCTAACTTTAGGCATGCACTTACTATGCTATTTCTCATTTGAATAAAGTGCGAGCAGTAGATAGGAAGTTGGTCCCCGAATTTCTTATTAATGACATGGTAGAACCCCGATTATCTGGATCGAATGAAACCAGGAATGTTCCGTATATTCGAAAATCCGCATAATTGATTTTTAAGTCAAATTAAAGAATGACGTCTCACCGCAACCGCACCGGGCGTGCTCTCTTTTGCGAGAACTAGAAAAAACCACACTTCACTACCTCGGCACTGGACCAGCACTTGCAAGGCTATTCAGCCTAGAAGAAATGTCAGAAATAAAAATTCTGCACGTAGCAAAATTTATCAAAATTAAACTAATAGGCTGTTTCTTGCAAAGGGGTGCGTCATCCAAAATATGTCATTAGCATACCAGTAGATAATTCGCAGGTTGGTACCCTTAAGAGGTGTGTACACTGCCGACTAATGATGCCACCAAAGATCCAATCAGTTTCTATGTCGTCACAGGGCCGGCCCTAGCCCTACGCTATATTTTATGCCGCCATAATAATTTTGTGCATCATAAGGCGTTTCCAGATTCCCCAAGAGGTAGACTTTCAAAGCGTTTTATTTTATTGTGGCATCCCTCTCAGGCACATTCCTCAGTTGCATACAAGTATTTTTTTTAATAAAGCGAGAGGTTACTAATATAAATTAATACAAATGTAAATGTAACGCAAAACAAATTGTTGGCAACTCAGATAAAGAAGAGAGAGAGAGAGAGAGACGTAGAAGGATAAAGTCAAAGGAGGGTACTCTGATTTTCTGTAGACAGTCGAGTTGTAAGGTAATTCTAAATTAAATTAAATGCGAGGATCTGTTATTTGTATACATTAAATAAATTTAAATTAATATAAATATAAATAAAAATGTATGTAAATATATGTGTTGAAATAAAAAATATGTAAATAATAATATTAAATAGGTAGAAAATAAATAAACACTTCAAGGAAATCAACAAATTTCGTTAAGGCGAAAAAAAGTATAAAACGAATAATAAACTAAATAATTATATAAAATTTATATAAAATAAATATTTATTTTTTATGCATATTATATTTTTAATTTTCATTAATGAAAATTATTTAGGGAAAGTGCACATTAGCTCAAAGTAATATCCTCAGTTCTATTTGCAAATGCAATCTTTTGAGTGAAAAGCACAGAAATTATTTCTGCACATATGAAATTTACTCATCTACAATCACAAAATCCTGCCAAGATTGAGGACAGAGCACGATAATATCTCGCCCAAGCCCTCGAAAATGTCCATAGGACTCCAAAACACACCGTCTCCAGTGGACATATTTCATATTCAACCATAATCTGAACAGCCATCCGCTATTTCTTCTTTCGTTGGCAAGATATATCATGTCACTTCACTTCAACTTTGGCTGCGAAAGCGTCAATATCAAGAAGCGGGCAACCAACCACCAATCAACGAAGTAGATATCAATAGCCACAATGTCAAAAAATGTTGTTCACTAACACTTGTACTTTTACTCTCAATATCAACCACTCCATTCAAACAAAGTCGTGTACGTATGGGAAAACGTCAAATCTCTATCCAGCTTTTGAACAGAGCCCATGCCATGTTGTAAGATCAAGACTCTCCGGAACGATGTAGGTTTGGGTATGGATTTTTGAATGAACTTTGATGAATACTGTCTTGTAAGAGGAATACTTAAAAAAATAAATCTGGGTGAAGCCGATTTTATAAAATACTCAAAATTTTATCCGTGCTTGCTGGAAAAAACACAAACGCCAGACATGTTGCGTTGCAGAAAAATTCATATTGCCAAAATGTAGATCTATGAATCTTCATCAATTCCAACTTGGGTTCTGGGTCACCAACGTCTCGAAGGAGTATTTTCATTTTATCAATTCTTGGCATGGCACCAACAAGGGTGCTGTCAGCCACACAGTGCTGTCAGTATTTTGACTTGGAAATTACCACTTCAGAACAAATATACAAATATACACTGGGGTATTATACAGAAATGAAATTGAAATTATGATCGTATTTTATAACGAAAACTAGGTTATCACTCAAGCTGTCACTTTTACAATTTTTAACATCCGTTACAATTGGAAATATACGCGTCCTCTGTTGCGTTGTCCCATAGATTAAGAAATATTTGTTCTCCTAGTAGTCCTTCTTCAAACTTATTGTGTGACACATTTCATCAATTGGTTGTACTCGTATATCACATGTGTTAGTTATTGCAAGGTTTGATTTTTGCGGAAAAGTTAAGACGCGGTTTCTGTCTCCATGGGTATCAAGTCATTTGTGTTTTTTTTAGCTTCGCTCTTTATTATAAATTTCTACAGTGTTATAGCTAATCCGGGATCGTGAGCATAATTCAAAGAAAAACATCTAATTTCAGGAGGACACCAGCAAAAAAAAAGCGGAATTTTTAAAAAATTTAGCTGATGGATATTTCATATTTTACAAATGTACTGCCCAAACTCGATTTGCGCAACCAATAGAATTTAAGGCAGTTTCAATAACCGAGGTTGTTGCAATTAACGGTAACAAAACCCCAGCCAATCTGCCATCTTTGCAACATCAACCGGCCGCTATCCATAAACCACATTTTCTCTTGCCAATAAGTTACTGCCACATGTAATAAGAATTTTAACCTAAATTAAATTTACCTTTTAACACATATAACTGAGGATAGCAATCTCTACAAAACTATCTCAAGCAGCTCGCGCTTTCTTCAATTATCAATTTTGTAATACAGTAAATTATAGAATACAGTGATACCTACATTTGTAAATATTTTTTAACATGGATCAGTGTCTTGGAAATGTTAAGAATTCGCTAAAGTTAAGAACCCCAAAAATAAACTGCTTAACTTTTTCGAGTCTCTACTGTATATCCAATGCAAGCAGTAGAACGACGTCCATTTTATGCTTGAATAGTTATTATTCATTTTTTATATTATAATTGAGTGAAGTGTTGTAAAAGTTTGTCAATTACAAAATCTTGTTATTCGCCTTCAAATTTCGAAGTTTACGAGCACATTGCAACGACTTCAAGACATTACTCAAGCTCTCCGAGGCATGGGATGAGACGAGAATTATGAAGAGATCATTGACATTCCGAGCTTTGATTGCTGTATCCTATACAAGCCACCAGAAAGGCTCACTGGTGGTGTTGCTATTTATAAAAATGGACGCAGTTGTCATCTAATTACTCCAAATATCGCCAAACCAACAGATTGGGTATCGCAATTCGAGATGTCGGCAATTTATGTGCAGCTGAATGGATTCTTCCAAATGGCCAGAGCGTAATTTCTGTTGTTGTCTACATCTCTCCTAACCAGTCCATGAAAAAGGTCGTCGACTTCATTCACTTGGTACTTTTGCCTTCCACGGAAGGTGGTGCAGCTCGACTGGGAAAGAACTATCTGTGGAATCTGTGGCCACAGATTATAAGTGGCGATTTTAATATAAATTTTAACACACCTACGGCTGTTTTTGAGAGATACTCTAAAGCTTCAAATGAACTCTAACTCAGACATTTCCACGACTCAAAGTGGTACAGTCATCGACGCAGTATTCCAACGATATCTCAGTACATTCCAGTCTCAGGGATACGTTTTCTATTTCAGCTGTCATAACCATAAATTGAACCTGATTAAATATTCGTCACCAAATCATTCACGACTCATTTTTTAGATAAAATACTTTGTATCCCGTGAAGGTTCCTTGTCCGTTCAGACATCATCTATTGGGGGGATAAGATGTTTACACATAGACCGCGAGGACGCCCACTGCTCGCTCCTCTTTTTTCAAGTAAATATTATTTGTATTGTTATTCATTTATTTCGCACACAAATTGTTCACTTTATGCTATTTTCTGCCAAGCTTTGCTGTCGTCCACACAAATCCCAGCGAAAGAACGTCGGTTTTGCGACAGGATGTCGTTTCGAAACGACTTAGGTAATTAGGAAATGGCATAGTTCAACTACTGAAAAGGACAGCTGATGTTTGTGCAAAATACCGACTGCGTTCTGTCGTGCCGTTTATCGTCGCTAACGACATAGGGAATCAGGGTGATTGTATGCAAAATTGAAAATGCTGCAGATGTAGCATTCGAAACTTATTCAATAAAGAAGCACATCACAATGCCAGTGAAGTTGTAGCGGCGATTAAGTGAGCTGATGTTCGCAATTGTGTCATTACGTCCAGGTGAGCACATCCTAAAAACTTTATCGATATTTTCTCGGTAATGTACCAACACCGGGAAGGTAATTTGAATTGATTGCTTAATGCTGCCCATCTCGATATAAGCAAACTTCACACAACCTCTGTGATTTTTACCGGCAGGGGTCTGAATTCAAATACGTGGACATTGGGGAATCAAGGAAAAACCATCCCTTTCTAATACTTTCTGAAATAACAGGCAAAATACAAAGAAACCAAAGAATACACAGAAATTACAAAAAACAAAAAAGGACATCTTATTGCGATCTGATCGCCATTCTTTACACGCTTGCCATCTGTCAGCTGACGAACTAGCAAAGCGTGGCGTTACAATGTCATCTGAAACATAAAGCATCATAGCTTCGATGAAATTCTTCCTTAATGGACTCGATAATGAGGACTACTGGAGGAGTACTCGCCCCAATACAACATCTACAGCGAGATCTAATAATCTCGCTACCAAGAGTTAACAGCAGTATATTCGTGGGGATTACAAGCCAGTGCCTGGTGCGTCACCATGTTCAATCCCGAACAGGGCACTGAAAATGGCGGACCTGTAGTCTTGAGTGGGGCGGGGAATAGTCCAACGGTGGATAAAGTCATTTTGCCGATTGAATCGCTAAGAGTCGGCAAATCCTCGGTGTGGATGAAATCCGGCCAGAAATGCTTAAGGCGATGGGTAAAGAGGGACATTTATGGCTCTCTCGTGTCATTAAAGTGGCCTGAGAACGTGGTGAGACACCTGGCGATTGGTAAACTGGGGTGATTGTCCCACTTTTCAAGAAGGGAGACAAAAGAGATTGCTCCGACTACAGGGGCATCTCTCTTTTAAGTCTCCCTGGGAAAGTCTACGCTAAAGTGTTGGAAGCGTGTTCTAGAGCTATGGTCAAGCCCAGGATGGCGGATGAGCAGTGCGGCTTTCGTCCCGGTAGAAGTTCAACCGACCAACTTGATTTCATTCATCGAATAGCAAACATCGACGCTTTGGATGTATCGATGTATAACGAGCAACCCTAGTTTGAGATATGATTCTCATATTTCCTTTCCAAAGTTGCTAAGGCATCTGAGAAATATGAGATCCTCTCATTTAACATGATAGGAAACTATTCGATGACTTCCTTGCTTAATTCTGTAATTTCGGCAGTGTTTTCTTTATCTTCATATGCTATGTTGGGACATAAGCCAGTAGTCCATGTTCACTTCTGGGTCTTTTCAAAATTAAGTTCTTTTATGCATGGTCAACAGTGGTCAACAGACTTTCTGGCAAAATTAGTTGTTCAGATAACTGTGAACCACAAAGCTTTTTCTTAGAATTCCCATCGCGTTTGCATTCGACGAAGGATCTAAAATGCAGATGTTATCCAACTACAAGGAATAACAGCTTACGAAGTGATTACTATTCCGCTTATTAAATCTCAAAAATAATTCTCTTAAATTTAATCAACTTAAATGCATTTTCCGAAATCGTCCCATCGTTACGGCGGCCCATTACGCGTTTCCCATTTACTTTTTAAAGAATAATTCAATTATTATTGAAATTACTCAAAACCTGGTCCATTGTACTACCAGGCAGCAACTGCCACCTGATCCGAGGGTTTCATCGCTTATGGCATCATCGACAATACGTTTTTTCGCATTTTTCATGAGTTGAACGAGAAAAATAATTTTTTTTCTCATTTTAAAAAATTCCCTTAAAGTGAGAATTGAATACGAAATATTGGTGGGATCCCAGAGCCAGGGGGCAACGTGGGTCACTTGTGGGCACGTGTGGACAGTGTATCCTTCGCAATATTGTAATTGCTGTCTCATTCCAAACAAGACCTGTTGTCTCTTCTACAAATGTCCGATTTAATGGATCATATGGACATTAGACCAAGCAATTTTAAGGTGATTGGCGTAGGTGCAGTGACCATTTAGTACGCCGCGCCGTAGGTCGTACAAATCTTAACGAATTTACACTACCCATCAAATTCAGAGAAGCCTGCATTCTTGGACTATCCTGAAAGAGGTTTTAGGGTTAAGCAAGGCCTTGAGCACAGCTTGTAACACATCGGAGTCAAAGGAAATGTGATGTGCAACACCAGTGGGATTGCGTTGCCCACTTCTGACAACTTCTCTTTAAGCAGAAGCTGGCGATCGATAATGTGGATACTAAAGGGGGGGATTCTGTAGTGCAGAGGTTCCCAATTTGTATCGGCCGCGGAACCCTACATTTTCTTTTTTGGCGGACCTCCATATTGACATTAGTAGCAAACATCGTTCCTTGAAGTGCGGAATGGATATTTTTGTGTTTGACAAGAAAAGAAGGAGTAAATGATGTGAAACTAATTATCATTGGTCAGTAAATATAATAATTATCATAACATTTAGTTAGATTTCTCGGAAGTTGTATTAATATAAAAACTATTACACTTTTTACAAATTAATACTGAAGTGAGGTCCTTGCTTATCAATGGCTACCGCAAAAGCGAAAACCCGGACTGAGATTCCCAACTTCACAGCTGATTGACCCCTAGTCCATCGACGATTTTCAGAGGCTTTTTTACAGTTATTCGTGCATTTTTGCCGTTCTCTGATTGGTCAATTTTGCTTAAGAAGACGTTATCAGAAATGGTTGTGAAACATGTTAAGGGACATGAGAGGTAGATGTTGGGCATCTGGCATACTTCATGTCTGCTCGAGATCAGAGGATTGTCAAGTTCAGGTAGTACGTTGTTCGGCTATCAACAGTCAGATGGGACTGTCGTCGCGAACAGGGTTGTTAGTGGCACTATCGTTACTGACAGGGATGTTACATCTTTCATTTGTATACTACAAGCGAAAAATACTTTGTAAGCATGACAGTTGTTTATATACTTACTTCAAATATTCTTAAAATTAGGCTTAATGTCGTACAACTGGATGCGAAGGACTGGAGCTGCGTCCAGTTTGTTGTAACAAGCCCACCGTCACGTCAGTAACTATTTAGAAATGGACGAAGAATCATAAGACCAGGTTATTCATATTTTAGGCCAACCCAAAATGTAGTCCAATTAGAATCTTCTGATTCCAAATTTTGTTTAAGAAGGGATGACCATTTGATGTCAATCAGATTTGCATCAGAAATGAAGTACTCGAGAGATATGTAACTTCTACGTCTCTTGCCCCTCGGTGTAATTTGACAGCGTTTGTTATTACATCTGTATAATACGTGCGAAGTTGATTACTCCCGATTAACACCATTCGGTCGCTCTATACTCCTAACAAGTGTACGTGAAAATAAAGTAGAATGCGTGACTTGAAAGCACAAATGTCATAATCTGAGGTGAACTGCGAAGTTGCATATCTCTTTAGTAGTACTTCATTTCTGATTTGCATGCTTTGACCTAGTGAGCGTAGATGGTTTGCTATAATTTCCAATACTCTTCCAAAGATTTTCTTTAAAGCATCCACATTTTGATGTATGCTTCTTTCATCTTCTGGACTAACCTGACCATATTTTCTTCCAAAAATCAGTTTGACAGAGTACAACTTTCATAATTTTTTTTTTTGGTCAACACATTCTATTCGGAGGCCAAGTTTGGATTTAAGTGAAAAGGAAAATTTGGTGAATCGGGCCACAGGAGCCAATTTCACCAAACTTTCCTCATCAAGTGCAAGAGTTGTACATGCGTCCGGATGCAGAAATGAACTGTCCGACGAAGAATATAGATCTGGAGCTCGTTGCGCAGATCAAATAGTCTGGATAATACTTTTTCTCTCGAAAGTCATCCCACTTGAACGCGTGTTGAATAAGATATCGGTGCGGACGATGTAGGAATCCTCATTAAGTACAAAATTCGTTTAAATTCAGTTTTTTTTATGTGTATAACTTCAGTTCTCCATTTTTTATAAATGAAAATTATAAAGGCATAATTTTTATTTTTACACGAGTTACAAAATGTTCAAACTCATTAAGTGCGCGTAGTGGCCAAATCACAAGGTGGAGTTCACGCGGTCGGGCGTTGATAGGCTTCAGTACGCGTTTTATAGAGCTTATGTCAAAGCGCGGCTCCAAACCACAATGAAAGTGCGCGTTTGACAAGTAAAATTTTACCAGAACAAAAAGCAATACTTTCACATAAAATCTCTACAAAAAATTAGTTACGTGAGCCAACAAGCGTCAGCCTGCCAGCAATGAAAATTAACTAGGAACTGTCAAAAGGTCGAGTTTGTAGAAGCAGCTCTACATAGAAATTTATGCTCGCGCTTACGATATCACGGTCTGTAAACTATCGAAGCGCGACAGCTGCCTTGTGAGTTGTTTAATGGATTTATGTGTATCCTACTTAAAATGTCAAAGCACGACCGCGCGACCAACATTGTGATATGGGCATAAAATGTCAGAGCCATTGTGATATGGGTACTACTCATAATGGACATGAATAAGGAAAGGAAAACTGCGGTAGCTGTTTCGCAAGCTGATACGATCTCAAGATAACGAAAGCTCCCATTTTCCGCAATCATGCGACAATGTACATACTGTTTCTGCGACAAAATGTTTCTTGGAAATAGAATTCTTCCGAAAACACAGAAAAAATTAAAAAAAAAGAATTTCCTATAAAACAGAAAAACAGCTATAAAATAGAATACTTCCGAAAACATAGAAAAATCATAGAAAAAAAAGAATTGCCTATAAAACAGAAAAACAGGGATTCCTTCAGACAGAATTGAACAGAGAACTTGCACGAAAGAGTGAACAGCGAACAACTCCACCAAATGCCTTGATAACTTCCAAGGGTTGTTTTAAGTTCGCATTCGGTATAGGTGTGACATACGTACAAACTAACATACAAGGCGCTTTATTATAGATTGATGTGATTGGCATATGAGATAAGTGTTGTGTTACTCATACAAGATGCACTATAAATTGCCCATACATCACTGCAGTCCCAACACCTCGAAAAAAAGTCCATTTTTGTCATACTCAGAGATAATTTCTCCAATTGAGTAAGCGAAGTATCAGCAAAAATTAAAGTTTGCGCTGGTTCATTGCAGAAGTGAAGTATGTGAAGTCTTGCCCCTTAACATTTTTGACAATCATTTTTAATGTCGCCTTCTAAAGCCCAATTGACCAATCACAGAACGGCATTTACGTTATTTCGTGAATAACCGTCAAAAATTCATTAATAACAGTCAAAAAGTCTATGAAATTCGTCGATGGACTAGGAGTCAATCAGCTGTGAGTGTGGGTGTCTCTATCATACTTCATTTCTGGTCCATTGACTACTGCCATATTGGTGTTTATTTGGAACATTTTCGTTTTGAGTTGTCCTTTATGGGACACTTGCAGAACAATGTAATTGAGTAATGGAAGCAAGTGTTAGACATTTAACTGACAATTTATCGTGTAAATAAAAAATCCCTAAGTCTTTGTGACAACACTTGCACGTATGTGACAAATCTTGCACCTCAGATGATGTGGGACATTGTACCACTTCACTTTCTGAAATGAATACCTCATCCAAAAACGAGCGATCCTTCCTAAACGCAACTTTCTTGAACATCGGTTATCGATTTCTGAAGCATTCAAATGACCATAAAATGTTCCAAACTATTCACTTGAGCCTTTCAAATTAAGGCAAATTTAAATTAAGCATCAATCAAATGAATACTTAAGTTACCAACGATTCTCGTAGTCATGGTGTCTCCCTTTCCACTCTCAAAATCACAGGCAAAATGAACAATCAATACTTCCGGCACAAACAACGTAGCCACTCATTCCCATTGCCACACCAATCAATCAGCATTTCCTGCCACAGGGAGTACTCCTACCTATCTCCTTTTGGGAATTGGCTCACTGTTTGCCTTTGCAAGGACACATCTGAGCAGTGAATGAAATCGATAAGCACTTCGCTTGCGGTCACCACAAATGAGTGGGGAGCAGGTTTAAAAAGATGATGCCATCTATGAGCATTAGTTTTAATGACTTAATGTAATTATTTCCTGTTCTATGTTCGGTCGTGTTTACATTTTGACTTATGACAGTGAATTACATGTATCCCCTAGACGTAGGGGAATTACGGTGTCCCCACGCGACTTTTCATTTCTCTTCATCTTTGGTCTATTACTGCGAACATGAATTTAACTTACTGATCTCGTGCTAACAGTTCATTCGTTGGTAAAATTGTTTAAAGCACTCCCTCAGGATATCCCCTTATGCAGGACCCAACCACAATCGCTTTTATAAATCCTTGCTTTTTTTTGCGTTTCCAAAGTTCTGCGGTTTTCCTTTCTGCTGGCGTTAGGGTATTCTTTCTTTGGGGAGTTGTGATTTAGGTATTCTACACACCAACTTGATACACAGTTGCTTTACTACCCGGCATACACTGGCTACATACATGCTCCCAAAACTTCGTTCGCTTTCAGAGCTCTAAAATATTTGTTGTATACCCTTTTGAGTGGATGGCGCAGTTGGTTAAGTGCCCGCCCTTCTTTACTGGCCTACGCCTTGAATTCTTTTCACCCATCGAAAGGTCCCACACATACACGACACAGACACGTCGTGTAGCCTTATGCCTGCGCAGACACCCACACGCCACACACGGAGCTGAGGTGCAGCTGAACTGCAGACACTGCTATTTTGGCAGTTGACAAAAAAGAAGAGCGATCAAAGGAAAAATTAGTTTGCATCGAATCGTCTCTTATTTTCTTAGAAAAGAAGAGCGATTAAAAAACAGGATTCGGACCAAGGAGTGGTACAACTTTTATAAATTTTCAAAAACTCGATCCAAAACAGTCCATCCGCGTTTTTATTCTTGTTACAGACGGTCGCTGCAAACATCCGTCATGAATACACACGACATAGACGGTCTGCGCAGTCATGTGCAAAACGACAAAGTATACAGGTCTGCAGGGACGTGTCTGTGACAATTTGCCCAACAACACTTTACATGTACTAAAATAAGCGAATTCATATGAAAATGAATAAAAGCGTTTGAGAATTTTCGTTTTTCCGAATTATTTTTTTTTTTAATTTTAATTGATATTGGCCAAAGGCTGGTACACTCTTAACCCAAAATATTAGCAATCTGCCCAATGATCGATGCTTCGTCAGGCTGCGTGAACACCGTTTGCCACTTTTAATTAAAAATAAAACATTGTGAAATTTGTAGTTAAGGTTCTAATTCTGTCATCAACACGGAACCTGTATGATTTCAGTGTGTTCCGCCTGCCAATCTGCTTTTATGACATGTTATACACGACATTTTGTTTTTTGAATGCTCTCTTTTTGACAGATCACTCATCATGATAATACTGATGCCGAAAGTCTTGGCAAAGTGAATAATTTTCGGTGAGCGCGCTTAGGAAATCCGCAAGCTCTGGTTGAACAGATAACTTCTGATTACACTAAGCTAAAGAGGGTCTGCCTCGGGTGCACAGTCGCCTTGCCTAGTATGCATAGATCTGCTCATACAGCGTTTCCTAAATGACGTTCCTCGGACCCGTGGGAATGTCAAAGGTGTTCTCCAGAAAGAACATAATCGTGCCGCCGAGTCGCACCCTCTCTCTCTCTCACACTTTCTCTCTCTCTCTCTCTCTCTTTCTCCCTCTGTTACATAAGTTCAGTTCATCATTTTTAATAATTTTCAGACAAGGCTTGGACAGTTTAAACATGTAGATGCTGCTCTGGCCAGGGCCCGAGGCGCTTTCGTCCTTACAATGAGACTGCCAACTTGATGCGAGGGTGAAGGTTATCTACTACATGGCCCTCATCCGGCCAATGCTCACCTGTGGCTATCCCGCGTGGTTCAACGTGAGTGCAAGCTTGATGGAAAAGATTCGGTTGTTCGAGAGCGTTTGTCTTAGGGCTTGCCTTCGCCTGTTTAGAACTCCACAGTTCCAGTGCAGAAAATTCTATCCCAGTGAGATCTTATACAACAGGGCGAACCTGATACGAGTGGACAATTTCCTAGTGAAGTTAATTCGAGGTCATACTGCCAGAGCGATGAACTCGGTCAATAACTTGATCTCGGAGGCTTACTACCCCAATTCACAATACCACGAAAGGGTACGCCACAACGGCTTCGTCCCCCCTGAAGCTTTTCTGCACCTAGACAAAAACGGGCTGATACAAGATATAAATGCGGTGCCGCTCATCTACCACATCGCCAGATCAACTGTGGATGGGCGACTCAACCACGACCGTTCCGTCGCACAACGAGCTGAGGAGGATCTCCTCCGGTTCAGCACGTCGGTTTCGAGACGGGATGGCCAGGATGTTGATTTGCAACATCGTAAGTTCTGGTGGCTGGGGAGAGAGGGAACTCCCTCGTCGAACCCTTTAGACCCGGGGTAGAAAGGGTAGTGCATATCTCCGAATGGGGGAGTAGTCGGTCTCTGTCTTGCTAAGTTATTTTAAGGTACTATGTAAGTTAGTATATAAGATTTAAGAAAACAGTTCGGTTGTTAAGTTTTTTGTCCAATTTTCTTAATTTACGAGTAATATCCATGTTTTGTTCAAATATTTGCATTGTTAGTTTAGGTCGAAAGACATAGAATAAGTTTAAGTTTAGCTTAGAGCTCCCGCCGAGGGCCAGTAAATTACACCTAGCATTGTTCGTTTATCTAGTTTTAAGCATTTTTTGTCTAGTATTTAAGCATATCATGAGTTAATTAATAAAAATTAATTACAAAACCAAAGTGTTGGGCAGTCGATTAGTAAGTGTCCCATAGGTTCTATCGCCTGGACACTGTGCCTACAGATTTGTCCTGTACTGATAAGGCCCATTTAATGGAGATGCCTACAGACACTGTGACTACAGATTTCTGTGCTTACGAGGCCCATTTAATGGAGGCGGTTATTACATTTTCGGTGTCCTTTTAGGGCTCTACTTTACCATCCATTGGTCAGCTTAGGTTAGGTTAGGTTTGCGGGAAGGCGCAGTAGAAACCACGCCACACTTAGGTCCGGATAGACCAATTGTGATACCCACTTGGTTGGGAGAAAATAGGTATGATTTCATGCCTTCCTTCCAATCCTACTCGTGTCATCCTTCCGGTGCATTGTGAGGTTGCTCCAGCCATCCAGTGATCTGGATGAAGCTGCAAATACACGTTAGTGGGATATCTGCAAGTTCATGCAGATCCTGGAAGAAATATTCTAACAGCGTACTGCGTCTTGGCGCAGAGAGATTGGGACAATGACACAGGAAGTGAGGAGTGTCCCCCATTTCTTCTTCGTCCCTACAGCCTCTGCATATCGTGTCCTGGGTGAGTCCCATTTTGTTATCATGATATCTCAAGTGATTGTGTTCTGTTTGCACACCCACAACCATTCTCAGCAGGTTTTCACCACATTGAAGGAGTGAGTTGGTTCTCGTGCTATCTTGACCACAACAGTCGTGAGGTCTCACAGGTGGTTAAAGAGAGCCACCTTTCCACCCTTCATTAGCAGGGTCCAAGATTTTATCCTCTACCTTCTTCCTGGCGTCCGCCCGGGATGGGAATATGCCTGGGATTGCCTGGGATGGGTCGGTTTCGGCCCCTTTTCTGGCAAGTTCATCAGCTGCCTCATTGCCGAGTATGTACCTGTGACCGGGAACCCACCAAAGAGTGATCGTGTGCTGTATACCAAGAACCTTCAGCTCTTCGGTTCTCTAGAGCTCCACTGGCTCTAGTTTTATTCTACGAACAAGAAGCATAATTCTACCGCTTCTAAATTGAATCCATTTGAGAGGAATGGCAAATGACCGAAATCCACTTATTTGTTCAACCCTTTGCGACCTCACCCTGGTTTCTATTTTGTCCACCGCAGGTGTCAAGAAACAAATATTTTTCCGAAAAAAAGAAGAAAGCATTCATTCCACGAAGCAATGAGTTTCTGATGAAAATATAAGATTGGTTTCAGAGTTTGCCTTACAGTTCATTTGGGTTATAGAAAGGAAAACAGGAAAACACGTCTTATCTGAAGGAAATTCACAGAGAGAGTGAAAGAAAGAATTCACGGAATATATACAAGGGGAAGCATGTCATTCCTACATGCTTCATCTGAGTGGCATCTATATACCATACATATATTTCAATCAGTGTCCGCATTTACCAAACAAATTGTTCGTGAGTAATAGAAAGGAGACACATCAGGGAACGGTAGCTTCAGAACGCTCTGTAAGTCAAATGTTAGGGTTATAAATGAAGACGCATTACTGGACTAATCCTAATAGTCTAAAAATAGTGATCAAATCCAACTTGTGACCACTAGATTTTGCTTTCAAAAAACGAACTGAGTGAAATAAAGGTTTTTTTTCCTCTTATGAGAAACCTATACCAATACGGTCGCGTTCGCGCGATCTTGCTCTGAATACACGTAAATCCAGTCAACAAGTCACAGTGCAGCGGTCGCGCTTTGATGGTTCACAGATCGTAATATCGTAAACGCGAGCACACATTTTTAGGTTGAGCACCTTCTACAAACCTCCTACGGGCTCTTGACGTTTGTGAAACAATTTTCTTTGCGATTTTTCATTCTTGGCAAGCTGAGGCAACTACTTGTGTTTATTTTTGTAGAGATTTTACGTGAAACAATCGCATTTTTTTTTCTGATAAAATGGATTTTAGACCATTTTATTTTACTGCGTTGTGATTGGGAAGACTGAGATTGCCGCCCTTGGACAACACATTCTCGCAAATTGACCAGATTTACTTTTCTCATGAATATATGTGCTCCCCAAAGATCTCTTCGGATGAGAAATTTACTATACGACAAGAGGCATAGAACCAACTATGGTTGTATTGAACCTGTCACAAGGTGTATAAACACTTTTAATGAACTTTGCAACGAAATTAATTTTAGCTTGGCTCGATTGGAGTTTAAAAATGTATCCATTTCCAAGGGGTTTCCATCTCATCGGTAGATGATCCATAGTCGCGCAACAAAAATCTGCTGAGTAAAGCGATACTGAGAGTTAACACTTAGAGAAAGTAGTGTTTTGTGAAAAAAAAATGTTCTCAAAATTAGGTTGTACATGTCTGTTGATCCAGAATAAAATAACCTTAACGCTTTATTAATTTGTCCCTGTTACAAAATACAAGTCTCTTCGCGCTTAGGACTGAAGGAAGAAGAAAGAACAAGCTAGGGTAGAATAGGGGGCTGCTAGTGAGTTCACCAGTACCCTTAGGCCATGTTGGTCTATTGTGATACTCACAGTCAGACTACTTCCACCGATCGGCGTTAATTTGATCCCAAGGACAAATGGGAACTGGACCAGTTAATACGCTGGGATTCGATCCGAGGACCCCACTAACCAAGGACAGACACTTAACCAACTGCGCCATCCAGTCGTTTGAAAGAGCAAACCAAAGAGTTATAATAACTTAACGAAAAAGAAGGAAATGTTCATATGCTCATTAATTTATGTATCTCTTTTTAATCAATCTTGCCACTTTGCTGATACCTATCAATTTCACCATTTTTAAGCAAAAAAAAATGATTTCTCAAATGCATTGCACCGGTTTTGCCTTTTTTGGATCACGTTACTGTTATGATTGTTTCATCCCTTCTGGTGTGTAATGATGTATCGAATATTGGAACTTCACACTTGAAGAATTCCAACTTCTGTTTTGAAATCTTCACCATTCCCTGTGAGGGAGCAGGTCTCCATAATGTCCTTTTTGCAAGAATTTCAATTTTAAGACTCTCGTGTATTCAAACAAAAATAAATTCGCATGGCTATCCAAAATTTGGAGCGATAAAAATCCTTTTTTGTTTGAATAAAGTTAATTCTTGTGAAGTGAATAACAACCCTGAACACATTGTATTTGAAAACTGTAGCCGCCGTCGACCGATCAATGGACAGCAACTCAAGTTTGGTTCTCCTAGCGTCCAAGGATGAATACCACACTTGCGTCACCAAGCGCGAATTTTTTGATACGAATTGTTGTAAAATAAATACAGTGAAACCGCCTAAATATGACGCTCCATGGGACTAAGAAAATGCGAACCAATTTGGAGGGGACCTCTAAATTGGGACAATTATGTCCCAATTTTATACAGCCCTGAATTAAAATGTTCCTGTGAACTTTCCATAATATATTATTCAATTAATACATGAAGCTCAACCAAAATTAATTTGTGGCTTTGTGGCAACAACAGAACAAGAGCAAAGATTGTTTTTTACAAAAACTCTTTTCCGACATTTCGGGGAAATCGCATATTTTTGGTAGAAGTGCGTAGATGAATATTCACGCTACGGCAAATTTTGGAAAAAACCCAGGAACAACAAATCGATACCCATCACCTCTACATCGATTTCAAGGCCGCGGATGACAGCATTTAAAGAGACGAGCTATACAGAGCAATGTCTAGTTTTGGCATCCCTACCAAACTCGTCCGTTTGTGTAGAATGACGATGGAAATGCACGCACGCTCCATCAAGCTCGGTAAAGACTTAACCGAGACCTTTCATGTCAAGAAAGGATTCACGCAAGGCGACGCGCTGTCATGCGACTTCTTCAAAATCATCCTTGAAAGAATTGTTCAAAACTCGCACGCAGGGGAACAATCCTTTTGAGAAGTCCGTCCAACTACTCGCCTCTGCCGAACTCAGCGTGATGTCATTGGCACCTTTGTGAGTATCGTGACGGAAGCCGAGAAAATGGGTTCAACGGTAAATGAGGGCAAGGCTAAGTATATGCTGTCAACGGAGGGACTCTCAACACCGCTGCCTCGGACAGAACGTCACAGTTGACAGGTACAACTTTGAGGTAGTCAAGGTCTTTGTCTGCCTTGGAACCGCTAAAAATTCAGACAACGACACAAGCTCTGAACTCAAACGAAGAATAACGCCAGCAAATCGCTGCTTCTTTCGGCTAAGAAAGCAACTGATAAACAAAGCGCTCTCTCCAACAACCAGAGTAACTCTCTATAAGACCTTAATCGTCCCAGTCCTGCTATATGGCGCAGAGGCATGGACTTTGTCAAAAGCGGACGAAGGTGCTCTTGGTTGCTTTGAGAGGAAAATTCGGTCCCGTCTGCATAGATGGTGAATGGAGGAGGAGATACAACGACGAAGTGTACAGGCTGTTCAGCGACATCGACTTAACCAGAAGAGTGAACATCCAACGATTGAGATGGCTAGGTGCTGTAGAGCGGATGCAAACCAATGATCCGGCTGGGAAGTCTTCGGCGCAGTAGAGGAAGACCGCGACTCAGGTGGCGCACGCAAGTTGAAAGGGACCTCAACCAACTAAGCGTGCGAAACTGGAGGCAGCTAGCTAATGATCGAGCTGACGGAGACGCTTGTTGGTTGAGGCCCGGGTTCACCCCGCCACTGTAGCGCAAAAGTACGTAGATGTACACATCCACACAGTCAACTCTGCCACTTGTGATTTCTGCCTTTCGTTGCTGGAGGTTGTTAATCAGGCAACAAAAAGTTTTTTCTAATGAAATGGTTTCCAATTCAGATTTGCCCCGTTTTTCAGAGGTTCACTTATATGGAAAAACCGAGTGTATGCATGAAGAGCGATTCATTTTGGAGGCGCCCCAATTGCAGAGTGCCTCAATTCGGGGTTTCACTGTATTTGCAATTGTACACAAGGAGTTGTACTTGTCGACTTTACAGATGTTATTAACCTTTTCTTCGTTGCCTATTCAACGTGTACTCTGGTCCTCGGCCAGCATACGGTGAGTGGAGAATAAAGCAAAGTTCCGGACAGATGGAGTTCTCCGGAGGAGAGTGGAAACCTGGAAGAGCTAAATGCATTTTGGAAATGGTCCGGAAAATTACAAATAATTTAAATGTATTACAAAATTCAGGCGACGACAACTTTAAGGACCAATTTGTTTGGAAAATCATCACGGAGTCAAGTGCATTCTTGGCTAAACGGCTTCGCCAGCAAAAAGCAATCATTCATGCACTTCGACAAAAACACCTGTATGGTGTGGCTTTCATGCCGGTGTAGTCTGGTTTTTTTTCGCTCATGAAAATTACCGTTACGTTACGATCGCTATAGAGACAAGTTGCAATGTTATTTCTTTGGTCAATGGCATAAAGGTTCGGGGTTACAACATGACAACAGCCACGCAGCGGCCGACTTATTGCCATACTCTATTCGGTAACCATCAACGTTGAATCAGGAGTGGTCTGTCGCCTTAATCATCTTTCATTTTATGGGCTACGTTAAATCATTGGTCTGTGTCAACAAGCCAGCTTTGTAGGTGGTGCCCAGAGCCAACATTTAGCAGCAGTTTCACTCGAAACTTGTGGCCGACTCATCCAAAGTTGGGTTCAATCAATAAGCGACTGCAAACGTGACCGAGGTGGACAAACGAACGCGTTTAGTCAGTAACTCTCCTTCGCAGGCAGGTCGCTGCCAGCACGGCGATTAGATTGGAATTGCTGCGTATGTGGAAGGAGCTCAGCTCCGGACACTCTACCATCCCCGATAAATTTGGATCCCTACCAGGAACCGCTACCATGAGCTTCTCAACCAGCATACCTTCCAGATCTTACGTCTCAATACCAGACACTGGACGGTCTTCTGCGAATTTTCACAGATGGATCGATGGGCTAAGGAGTGGGTGTGGCTGTCAACTGTTTTTTCAACTACCCTCTCACTGTATCGTCTTTCAGACGGAGACCATAGCGACGTCCTGGCTAAACAACTGGCCAGATATTGTTGTCTGTGCGGACAGAGACGTCCCTCTCTTAACGAGATGGTTAAGTACTTCAGCATCCTACTTATGTGGGTGCCGGGACACAGTGACATCCCAGAGAATTGCGAAGCAGACGAACTCGGTAGAATGGGCACACCTCTCCACTCTTTCCGGACGGGGAGCTGCCTCGCTACTGCAAAACATGTACTAAAGTTTGAAACGCTTACACACACCAAAGGTGGAAGGCCTTCTGGCACTGGGTGCCTCATCTCAAACAATTTATGGCCTCCTATCGATCCAAAACGCTCACGCGTCCTGATCAGAATAAGTGGACCGATTCGTAGAACTCTTATCATGACGCCGATATATGACCGGGCGCTTCGACAATGGAATTCACGCCCCAAGACTAGGTATCCCCAGTAACTTCGTCGGCTGTAACGTCGTCTGCGGAAATTGCAAGGACGAAGGGGATGAATAAAGGAATTTTTTGCAATTGTAATGCCATTGGATGTCATTTGGGCGCCCCAAATTTTTACGACTTGAGTAAGAGCATCAGTCAACGCCATCGCTTAATTCAAAGCTCCAAATGGTTCGCGGATTAGGATTTACCAGATCTTTGTGGTAACACAATGGGACTTCTTTTGGCCTAAGTGTGGCTACCCTCAGGGTAGTCAGTCACTCTAACCTAACCCAACCTAAGCCAGTAACACCCTCCAAGCCCCTAACAGTAAGTAAGTAAGTGCAACTGCATAGACCTTTGCTTCACTTTCAACATTAAATATTTCAGTCGCCTGAATCATGCGGACTCAACATCCAAGTTACGCAACCATCAGAGAATGCAACAAAACTTGTTTAATTTCGAGATTAAAAAAAAAACTTGTGACAACAAATGGCAAACATTTCGGGATAGATAAAATTCTCTTCTCCTAAATAAGACTTTATATAAATCTCTTGAAAAGTGAAATCCTAAAATCCCAGCAATGTCTTCCAACTTGAGCACTGCTCTTCCGTGCCTGAAGTTATCTTTTGTAAAAGACAGAAGAAAATGCTGAAAATGCAAGAGAACGAAAAAAAAGAAGTGCAGATGCATCCCTGGTTCCAATTACGTTCGCCTGTTCATTAAATTTATTCGGAGCACTATTGTGTGGCCAAACTTTTGCCAAACGAGTTCGTATCTGATCAACTTGTCACGTCCTGCGAGCTGGACAGCTCTCCTCGTCAGTGTGTCTGGACTTGTTTATGTGTTTTTGTATGCCTCTCTGTGTGAGAAATCACCATGACCGCAGTGTTTAAGGGGAATCGAAATGACATTAAGTTCATTAATTATTCTCCATTGGGTCAGTCGATATTGCAGAGATGACTCATTGGGGTAGGCCTACTTTTTTTGAATTGAATGGCATCGATGAAAGGCTAGAGGAGCTGGAGAATGTTTGTGTGGACCAGTAGACCAAGGGCACACTCTTCGGGGAGATGGTTGAGGTCCGTACTCAAATTCATGTCGCACTAGATATAACAAATTCCTAGAAGTGAGTGCTTTTATTTTACATTTGCGGGCCACTGTTGCTTTAAGGCTTGGTTACGTAGAATCGAAATTTACAAACACGGATCCCGAGGAAATTTCTTTTAATTGTTTTTTTGAAGAAAAAGTGAACGCGCGATTGCGCTGTAATTTCTGGAACTTAATTTCAACAAGTCCTGGACCTAGGTTCGATTCCCGGTACGAACAAAGAAATTGTCACACCCGATCCACGACATTTGTGCATCCAAAAAGAAATTGCAGCCGAGGAGAGGAATGTTTCACATTGAGAGAGTTGGAGGTCATCTTTTATCGTCCTCATGTCCTCCCAGACGGAGCTCCAGAGCAGCCGCATGTGATGATGATGAGATGAGAGCTAACGTTAACGAATCCCAGGTTATGGTTGTTTCCGGAACACCCTCCGTGTTAATGGAGTCACATTGAAGTTTATGTACCTCCGGGTCTTTGTCACGAGTGATGGGAGGAGTAATGCTGAGCTTTCATATACGGTTGGCCAGGCAAGGTCACTTTGGAATCTTCAATCAGGAAGGCCAAGTTTGTGTGTCAGAGCCAAGCAAGCGGTCTAACACTCAGTTTTTATTCCAACTCTCGCGCGAATTGTCGAGTAGGGGTTTCTTTGCGCTGTTGTGGGAGTTCTCGCCGCGATAACATGAGAAACACGGCAGCACTCGAGGAGCACAAGTTTCAATGTGTCGACAGTAAAGAAGGGATACAAGACGGGATGAAAAAAATACTAAGCACCAATATTCATAATGTAAGAGCTACCGGTGGTTTCTATAAAAGTGTCTCTTTAAAAATTGTCATCGCCAAGCGTGCGGCGAATTATTCATTATCATTATTCATTCATTCGATGTCTGAAGTACGAACGAAACGAAACATTTGTTGTGCAATAAAGTACTTAGTTTGAAAGTTATGAAGTCGTGCTTACAAATGAAAAGAACGAAAAGGGAGGTCCTTCGATTGCTTACACGAATGTCAGTGACTTCATGACTTCCCAGACGTGCTTTGAATGCGATTCCATCAGGTAGGCAACCTCTTGGCAAACCTTGGCCCTTAACAGCAGGAAATAAGTCGTTAAGGAAATTGTTCTTGAAATAACGCCAAAAGGGGTAGTGTGGTGTAAAGTGTGTCACAGTCTTGTTGAAGTCATGTGTACGAGCGAAATATCCTATCGGAAATGATATATAAAATAGATAATTTTTTATCAGGAATTTTTTCCGATTTCGAAAACTAGTTAACGTCGAGAACATTCCCAAAAATTAAAAACAATTCCCAGGACTCCGAGGAAAAAATGGCGCTGATTGATCGAGAATTTTTCCCTAGTATTTTATTTCTGAGAAACTTGACGTAATTTTACTGTAGCCATGTGATTTCATTATTTTTCTTATTAATTGTGTTTTCAAAAGTTGTCATGCTTCTTAACGATAGTAACGCAAAACCGTTGATACCAAGCAACGTTGTGCAGAGCTTAACTATGAGAAGAACAGCGAATAATTGTTCGGTTGCGGCAGAGGCAGTAAGCACATCCAACAAGTATGTAGACAACCATTCCAAAAATTTACTGAAAATAATAAAGAATTATTTGCTTGTTTCTCACATTAATCTTCTTCTGGTGGATATTTACTCATTCCTCTCACTTTCCTCGTTTTCTACATCCGCTACCACAAAAGCTGCACTTCTCATTATTGGGTCTATAACTTAATTCGCGTGGTTTGCTAATAGATGGCGTAACTTGTATTATTCCATTGGTACATGTGTTGGAAAGCTACTGCCATTTTAATTATGCCATATTAATTATACTTTTTTGTAGATATTCTTTTGCCTCTTTTTTTAATAAAAAATACATTTGTTTCATTTTAATTCTCGTTTGTAATCCTTAACAGAAATGAAGTATTATAGAAATGGCCAACTTTTACCTGTCATTCCCCTTCAAATGTTTGACAACCATTTTTTATATCGTTTTCTAAATCCAAATTGACCAATCAGAGAACGACATTTACGTTATTTCGTGAATGACTGTCAAAAAGCCTCCCAAATTCGCCGATGAACTGGGGGTGAATCAGCTGTGAGTTGGGCATCTTTATAGTACTTCATTCTTGATTCATAATGTGTGGCTGCTAGAAGACTTGTATACAATTTCGAAAATCATTTTTTACATTCTTACTATGGTAAGACTGATTCTTAGTTAAAATGGCATTTTGTTTTCGGCGGAAAAATATCTGTCTGTCTTCCTTTTTATAAAGGGTGTTTAAATTTTATGGCGTTGATTTTGCATAGAACACAAATTATTTAGGAAATTATTGTCATTTCTTTTTATTATGATAATATTGGTATGGTTCAATTATGTATGGAACAAAATATCGGCCAAATGGTCCAAATTTTCGATGACGCTGAAGCATATGCCGTTAATGTGCCGAATTATCTCATCCTTTAGCTCTTGACTTGTTTATGGCTTATCGACGTACACATTTTCTTTCAAATAACCCCAAAGAAGAAAATCCAACGGTGTCAAATCACATGATCTTGGCGGCCAATTGACATCGCTACTACGTGAGATAACACGGCCAAGAGCCATTGTTTCGTTAGCTGTGTGCCAAGTGGCACCGTCCTGTTGAAACCACATATCGTCCACATTCATATCTTCCAATTCGAGCCATAAGAAGTTCGTTATCATTTCACGATAGCGAACACCATTCACAGTAACTGCCGATGATGCCGCCAGCCCATAAACCACACCAAACAGTCACTCTTTGTGGGTACATTGGTTTTTCGACAATCACTCTAGGATTATCATTCGCCCAAATGCGGCAATTCTACTTATTGACGAATCCACTGAGGTGAAAATGTGCCTCATCACTGAAGATGATTTTCTTCGAAAATTGATCATCCACTGTTGCCATTTCTTGCCACCATCCTGACCATTAACGACGCTTGAAATGGTCAAGAGGCCTTAGTTCTTGAATCAATTGAACCTTGTTAGCGTGTTAATGCAAGTCTATATGCATAATGGGCACGACGAGGTGGACGGCTCTTCAGCCACACTATCGCGAACAGCAGCAATATTTTCTGCAGTACGAGCTGCACGAGCATGCACTGGTGTGCATCCCTACAGACCCGGTTTGCTCAAATTTTTGCACGATTTTTCCGATTGTACGCACATTTGGACGAAAAAATCACGAAGTGCACGGTATGCATTTTGATTTGAACGCCCATTTTCATAATAAGCCTGAATAACTTTAACGCGTTGCTCGATTGTGTATCTTTCCATGGTTCAATTTGAGTTAGTCTTGAGGAGTGTCAAATGAAATGCAGAAAAAAAACTTGACGTTTAGGTGTGGTTCATAGTCAACATCGACCCTATTATCATTAACCACCCTTTATCATCCACTATATCGAAGGAATTTATTTGAGGACTGGGAGACATGATCGCATACATATGCGCATGTTTTAAACGTGTCCAATTTTCTTCTTCTTGTTCAAATGTGTTCAAATGTGAGACTTCGATTTATTCAGCTGTCTTTATATTCCCAAGAATTAAAATAGGTTTCATTGAACGCACTGTCACGGATTTCTTTACTGGAAGGTGTGTAGCTGCTGCTGAGATAGATTTGGATGCAACAACAAAAATCGAATCGATTTCATGAACTTACGGGTCCGAGTATAGATCCATGTGTTACTCTTCTGCAACTTTCGAACTCTTTGAAACTCACCGTCGATTGACGGCTATGTCCTGCACCTTTGGAAGACCTTAAACTTAGTGGCAAATCGTTTAAAAGTAGAAGTTTTCGTTTCGAAAAATCCAGGCGCGCCCGGAAGGACATATCCTCGCCGACACAATTTCTATTTGAAGGCCTGGACGATGAAGGTCTTTCGACACTTACATGTGGACTTTCCTTTCCGTATTTCAGACAACATTGTTGTTTTTATATAGACCGAGCGAAAAATGATCATAATCGCAAGGGAAATTGTGTTAAAAGTGGTCATCTAATCTCGCAGGTGTTAAGCGACCAATTGGCGCATGCTCTGCGCTTTCTCTATCTAATCGGCTAGCCTCAATGAATTGAAATGCGCATAAGAAGATCTGGGGTTCAACCAAGCCAGTGAAGAATAAAGCAAAGAAGTCAAGCAGAAGCACATGGCTACTATTCGATATGCCGCTCAGGCGTGTTTGATGCAGTGCTCCCTACTTGGGGAGATCGGATAAAGGACTTAAAAAATTAGATGTTGTTAAAGATTAACTTTACCTCATCAGAATCATCGATGTGAAATAAAACTCTTAGCAAACTCAGAAGTTACTCTAAAAGCTGTCAAAGTTCAGTCAATTCCAATGAGAAAGTAAGCTTGTCGTTTGGGGGTGACCATCTGAAATACTCCCGACCTACGTGCTATTTACTGTAAAATGTCTTATATAACCTGCAAATAGTGCAAAAATCCCCGACTTCTTCATGAGCTTATAAAACGATGTAAAAACCAATGCTATCCTATCCTTCGAAAGCAAAAAGGATTAGTCGGGGCTCTAGCTGGTGATTCGTGTTCGTAAAAAAAAAAAATCAAACCAACGCATTTTTCCATAACACAGTCCCTTCACAGGCCGTTAATATTCTTTCAAAGTTCATTCCAGCTTAAAGGATTAACCTACACGCGCAGAAGGCATAATAAACATTCATTAAAATTGCATGTTTTTCAAAACATCCCAACAAAAATCCACCACAAGCGCTGAATCCATTCCGGCAGTATCCAGACGGAGAGGTTTATAACTTTTATTTAATGGGCAACCCAAAAACAAACAACAGCCATCAGTTGAATTTTACAGATTTATGCAGTGCAGTCGGTATTCCTTCTTCAATAATGGCTTTTCATCTTCGGAAAGTTTTGATTTATGATCGAAAAGGGTTTGTTTTCTTTCAGAACATTACCGTTCATTGTGTGGAATATTTCTTGAAATTTTTACACGGTCATTGGATTTCTCGGACGTTCTCGGACGTAGCCTACAAAAGTCGACTTGTAGATGCTGTAGTTTCAGTCCGCAGACCAACACGACTACGAATTTGAACGAACAGCGAAAAGAAATAAGCCGTGTTATTTTTTTTTTTTTTTTCAAAAAACTGTGAATTTTGATGTGGGATTTTGCCCATCACTGCCAATAATATGCGTGTTTTTTTTTTGCAAGTGTATATACGCTTAAATTATAAATGCACAAAAAACGATTACCGGCGCTTAATAATTCATCGTCAAAACTTGGCAGCACAGACGACATTTATGACATTTGAGACAGTCAGCTGGTAAAAAAGGGAAACAAAGGCAACAATCTTTTCAAAAACCTCCTTTTTATTTCCACTTCTGCAGACAGACAAAGAAAAACGTGGTTTGTAGTCAAAAATTGGCCATCTGTCAAACGAACAAGAAAAATGGTTCTCGAGAGGGTTTTGTTACTTTTTCTTGTTGTTCCTCTTCTTCGTTTTGGTGCTGCCAAATTTTTGTAACAATACATTCGACCAGAAATGAAGTTGGCCAACTTCACAGCTGATTGACCCTTAGTCCATCAACGAATTTCAGAGGCTTTTTGACGAATTTTCGACAGTTTCTCACGAAATACCGTGAATGCTTGATTGGTCAACTAGGCTTGAAAAGACTATATAAAAAATGGTTGTCAAGCATTTTAAAGGGCAAGAGAGGTAGAAGTTGGGCGTCTCTATCACACTTCATTTCTGCATTCGACTCACGATAATTCGAAACTCAAGGAAAACATAAGAAAACTTACAAAAAATTCATAGTAACGAAAAATTGTCGAGTTGAAGCGAGGGAAGAGCACTGAATTGCAAAACACGCACTGAATTTCATTATTTTGGAAAGAAATCAGTGATTTTTTACGTTTTAATAACTTCCAACATGCTTGGTCAAGAGCACTGTCTAGGACAGCCGGTGCCAGGCATACCTCGTCGGTCACTTCCGTTCTTAGTTAATGTTGATACAAAGTACCCAACAATAACTTTGACTCCTTTGATGTGCGGAATTGGTTCTGCATCGTCGTCTACATTCTTGTTGCTTAAATTGGAAGCTGCCAAAATTTCGTTGGCACAAAGAGAATCGCAGCCTTCCACAGGATCTTCAAAATGTACAATATCAGCGAAATTCATGGAAAAATTCAAGGAAGAAGGCTCCATCCATACTGTGAGGTTGAATTTCTTACTTACGTTGTTTACATCGCATTCCTGGAAAATACAGCAAGGATTTCCGTGATTTATGCTATCAGTTTCAGAGGAATCGGAATATAAACAGCAGCGTACATAAACAGAAGCGGCGATAAATATCTCGGGTAACTTCAGCGGATATAGGACTTGTTGTTAGTGTATTCAAATGCAAATTGAAATTTAAGGGTATACATGCTTGCAAAAGCACACCGGCGTTCACACTCAACGATTTGCAGAAACTGTCTGTTTTGAAAGAAACTTCCACATTTGATGACGGAGAGCGCCGCGCTTTCTGAGAAGAGTATGGTATAACCCTGGATAATGCAAAGAAATAATTTCTCTTCCTTAGGGTACGTAGGGTATTGAAGGCGGCTGCTAGTGAATTCACCGGAACACTTAGAACACTTTGGTCAATTGTGGTACCCACAATCAGACCACTACCACCACTCTAGTGATAGTGCCTTAATTTTGATCCCAACGGCAACTGGTGACTGCACCAGCTTTGAAAACCAGACAAAAACGTATTAACTTTGCTTTCACTTGGATTCGAATCGGGGACCCCACTAACCAAGGACAAGGCATTCAAACCATCTAGTCGTGTAACCAAGTCTCTTCCGTAACATTGTTAAGAGAATTAAATGAAAAATCCACCATTCAATGATTATTTGCGAGGCACCGACGTATCAAGAGTTATTGAGCAAAATAAGCCCACACATCCAACCAAAGGCCACTACATATTTTAAGAGCCGCTATTGTTAGTCTGCAATTGTCAGATTCTTGGCAATTGGAAGAAGATTCCCAGATTTAGCACCCGAACTGCTTAGTCCACTAAATCTGTTCCTTTAAAACTTTATTTTTGCACTGTTCACTTTTTATTTCCCCTACCTCTGGTAATTGTCTACATTTAAAAAAAAAACTTGATGTATCTTTACCGATGGAAGGTATCTCCACCGATGTGAACTCACTAAATTCCCAATCAGAAATGAAAATGTGCTGAAGTTGTACAGCACGTGTTCACACCTTATGTCACACCCATGTCACTTCACATCAACTTTGGCTGCGAGAGCGTCAACATCAAGAAGCGGGCAACCAACCACCAATCAACGAAGTAGATCTCACTAAAAACAATGCAAAAAAATTAAATTCGCTCAAACGTGTACTTCAACTATCAATATTTATCACTCCATTCAAACAAAATCGTGCACAGGAAAACATCAAATCTCGTGTCCAACTTTTGAGCAGAGCTCATGTCATGTCGTAAAAGCGAGACTTTCCGAGGTTTGGATTTTTGTGCCTCCACTAGATTTGTTCACATCATGTTTGTGAACAGGGTATGGTTGATATCCAGTGGAGAAGACATGTAACGAGCGTTCACATTGACGATCTGGCCCATCAACTACAGTTGTCCAGCAAATCAAAACATCGCCTATATCGGCAGTGAAAATTTACTGACCATAAAAATTCGATCTCGAATTTTGGTCATATGTATATCTGGACAATGATTTTGAACAGACATGTACACTTGTTCTTCACATATTTTGATATATAAAAATCAAAGGCACAGCGAATGGTTTTTGAAGTGTAAACATGTTACCGCTCGACCCTGACACACGAATACGGAGGGATTTGAAACTTAATGGGACGGTAGTCGTAACCGGAAATGACATCAAAGTATAGCCGCGCGCGTTTGTCATGAGTGAGAATAGCCCTGTTACCGATGCTGGAAGTGTACTGATTACAATAAAGCATTTTAAAAATTATATCCAATGCAAGCTGTAGACGACGTCTATTTTATGTCTGAGTAGAAATTAGCTATATTATATTTGCGTGATTATAATTAAGTGAAGGGTTGAATTAACTGTAAAAGTTTATCAAGGATAAGATCTCGTTATTCGCCTACGACTTCAACTTCAATTCACATTACTCATCCTCTCCGAGACATGGGTTGATGATGAAGAGATCATTGACATTCCGAACTTTGATTGCTCTATCCAAGACGAACGACCAGAAAGGCGCGCTGGTGGTGTTGCAACATATTGGGTATTGCAATTCGAGATATCGGGGATATATGTGTGGCTGAATGCTAAATAAAATACTTTGTATCCAGTGAAGGGTCCTTGTCCGTTCGGATATCACCGATTGGGGGGGGGGGGGGGGCACTGCAGTGATAAGATGTTTACACATAGACCTCTGCGTCTACTGCTAGCTCCTTTTTTTTAGTTTCACTACAAGTTTCCATCGGTATAGATGATGGAAAAAATACGGGTAATAGTTTGTATTAATATGAAGTGACTGAATTTTTAATGAAAAATAAAGTATAACAGAAATTCTACTTCTCTTGCGCCTTGCATTTTTTGAAAACCGTTTTTATATCGTTTTCTCAGCCCGAATTGAATAACCGTCAAAAATGCGTGAATGACTGTCGAAAAGGCTCTCAAATTCGTCGATGACCTAGGGAGCAATCAGCTGCGAAGGTGGCCATCTCTAAAGTACTTCATTTCGTTTTCAATCGTGAAATGAAGCTCCTCAGCCAGAGTCGTAGAAGCTGATGATGTCACGAACCGCTGCAACGCTCCCGCTCTGTGTGCTCTCAGTAGCGCGATCATAGTAATAGAATATAGACAGAGGGATCATTGAACCCAAATTGAAATCGTGTTCGGTTTATTTTTACAATAAACAGACAACTGTCCAAGTCTTCTCCAGTGGTATTGATCGGACAATCTATGATATATTTTCGACTCCAGAAGCGCGTACACATTCTGTCCCATAGTCTCCGCGATATCCCAGATTGCGAGGGTCTTTGCAGAGAATAGTTCTATGCGATAAATGATGTCGTGTGTGGCCATGAAGTATATGTGGCATATGAAGACACAAGACATAGCTAAGTTTATCAGGAAAGCAAATTGGATTTAAATCCGCACAGGAGTTGATCCATCAAAATATGCCACTAGGATAACTTTAGGCAGTTTCCAGGCGTTACTGTTGTCCCTTTGGCCTACAGAGGAGCCGGTGTAACCCGGGTAGTAATATCACAAGGGATCCAACCAGGATCTAAGTAGGCCGCAATTGCTACAGTAGTGGCAATCACCTCAGCCTAACCTAACCTAGTATGTACAAAATTCGACCAATAATTGTACTCACAACCACGCCACTACAATCATCAATAAATTACTGTGAGACAACCAACAGAAGGAAAGTGCGAACAAGCCTAGTATGTCAATGAAGGGGCGGGAAAAGCCGATGAAGTGACAGGAATTTTGCCAGTCACAACTGCCTACCTACCTACTGTGGGACAAAGAAAATACTCCAATCGTTGATGGACAATTATTCCGTCCATATTCTTGGAATTTGTTAAAGAATTGAGTTAACATTGAGTTAAAGAAAGTTCATAGTGGAAGGTTGTTAACCAAATTTCTACTGCCCGACATTATTATATGAACATAGAGACAGACCCTGAAACTATGGCCTATTCACTATTCTCTTTAGAATCTTTATTAAATCGATCAAAAGTATCGTTGATTTTTCTCAGGCACAACCCCACGGCGTTCACTTATTTAGGTGGTCGACCCCTACGCACTTGAGCCTCCTTTGCTTACGTTCCATTCCCGGTACGAGCAACATAATTTTCACTGTCAATGCTCAAAAAGTGTAACTGTCTAGAGTTCTGTCTAAAGGTTCTCAAATTGGCCGTTCGGAGTAGGCATAAACGCACAGCGCGAGATGTTGATGAGAAGCTAGGCCCTGGCCCTCTACGGAATGTAGCTGCACCCACATAATTATATTATTTTTATATAAATAAGTGGGCAAGGTTTTCTAACCAAATTCTTTAGGGCAAGTGTATCTTGGAAGATTGAAAAGATAAATAACCCATTTATGTTTGAAAATTATCCGGAGACTAATTCCACTTTGAATTTTTGACAGTACGCTTCAAAAGAATATATAAAACTTAACGTTTTTTTCAAAAAAAAATATTCAGAGAAAATTACAACCTACCCGTCGCACATTCAGCTGTAGAGTGAATATTCAGTTGGGTAGTCAGTGAGTAGTCAGTTATAGAGTGAGGAAGTTGTTGCGACATGCTACTAAAATTGTAGTGGGACTTTTTTTCGGACGAATGTGGAAATATCCCCCACGTATGTATACAGATTTTAAACAAAAAAAAAGCATTTATTTCAAAACCCCGTTCGCACTGTCGGCCTTTGACATGTTTAGTAGGATGCACGTAAATAATTTGTGTAAGTCGTAATGGGGCGGTCTGTGAAATTTCACAGAACATGCCTGGACACTAGTAGGCATGACATTCTATTACTTTATCCTTATCGACTGCTCTTGTACATGAAATGTAACACATGTTTGAATTGTAAATAATTGAATTCATTCGTCTACGTGCCGAAACCCAATGAAGTAAGGAACAAATTTCTTTGAAATAATTTATGTAAGATGGCAGAATTTTGTAATTTTCTACGACCGCCAAAGCCATTAGTCATAGAACATGACAGAGATATGGCGAGTGAGTGGAAACTGTGGAGGCAACAATGTGAATACTTTGAGGTAGCAGCGGGACTTTCTTCCAAACCTTCAAATGCTCAAGTGGCCACATTCATGTCCTCGATTGGACACGCAGCAATACAGGTGTATAACTCGCTACCCATCTCCCAGACAAATTCGAGACGTATTTCTCCCCCGGGCTTAATGCAACAATCGAGCGGTGAAAATTTAATTAAATTGTACAGCAGGCGAATCCATCGAGATTAAGACTCCAAGCTCAAAATTGTGAATTCAAAGAACTCACTAATAGTAAATTGAAGGACCAGCTAGTTCTAGGATTCAGACGTGAGATTCTACGCACAAAATTATTATCAGAAGACGTGGCGCTAGAAAAAGAGTTAAGTATTTGCAGAGCCACTGAGCTCGCCCAGAAGCAAAGCGCTGAAATTAACCAAATCACAAGTGCTAATATTAATATCGCGCAAAAGGATCAGCCAGGTAAACCGTTTAACTGCAGAAATTGTGGTAGTAAGTGTCCAGCCTTTCAACACACATGCAAAATGTGCAAAAAACACTTTAAAAAATGTGTAAAAAATCCAAAATAAATAAGGCATGTAAGTCTCTGGACAGTTGTGAAACCAAATTGAGAGACGAAAGCGACAGCGAAGTCTTTATAGGCTTGTTAAAAAATTCTGCTACTACCAGCTCTGACAAGTTCGCAGGAAAAATCAACATTGGAGAACACAGGATAGTCAAACATAAATAGGACACAGGAGCCCAATGCAACGTTCTGCCGAAATGTATAGTGAACAAATTTCACATTGCAATTCACCCACGTGGAGTTACATTTAGTCACATATGAAATCAAAAAAAAATCAATGTCCTTGGAGAATCAATCGTCTAATAGCAAATTCCAACTGCAAAGTCGTGGCAAGAGACGTCAAACCAATCCTCGGCGCAAGTGCATGTGAAAAACTCAATTTAATTAAAAGCGTGAATACTGTTGACATTGAAAGCAATATATACGGCGGACTAGGCTGCCCGAAGGATTTTGTGTATGACATCGACCTCGTTGACAATCCAAAGTTCGAAATCTGCCCAAATCAGAGAGGACGTAAAAAAGGAACTGGACAATATGGTTAAATTGGAAGTAATAGAACCAGTCTATGAACCTACAGCAGCTGTTTCACCGATGGTCATCGTTCGAATTTGCATCGACCCAACGGCAGTGACTAGAAATATCCTAAGACGTCATCAGCCGTTGAACACCTTCGAGGAAATCGCCAGCATAAATTTCTAGGTAGATCTAGAATTTTTGACTATTGAGCAACAATTTTTTTGAATTTATTTCTCAGTTTGAATTGTTGGCAACCTGTGACGCTTACTTGTGCAAGTAATTAATTTCTGATACGGATTTTATTTCCACTAAGTTCATATTCAGCCTCATCATACGTGCTCTTCGCCCGAACTACGAAAAGGTTGTCATGAATTTGGGCCAAACAAAAGGGATTATTTTGACAAGTAGTGGGATGAAGATGAAATTGATTTATTAATTGAAGTGGAAGAAGAAACTAACCAAGTGAAAGTGTTTCGAAGGCATTTAAGAGATTATTCTAATCCTTTGGAGTTGCGTAAACCCTTGTATGTAAGCAAAAGAATTTAGCGTCTGTTAAAATAAATTAATAGGCTAAACAAATCAGCCTTTAAGTATTTGCTGAATATACTTGTGAACAGCAAAAAATTCCGACAATAGTTAATCTAGTCGCTTGCTTGCGGATACCAGTAAGGACTACGACGTTGATCTGGCACAATCCTCTTTCAGTGCAAAACTTACCGAAGTATTGGACATTTTGGAAGACTAGGGAAATAGAACTTTGGAGGCTTTTGAAGAACTGTTGAAGATTTAATTAGATTCACTCTCGTTGCCGTAACATAATCGAAAGAACAAATGGTGTTCTAAAAAACAGGCGCAGCTGCTTGTTGAGTGCTAGAATATTGTATTAAGCCCCATTGAAGAAGTTGAAAACGTCCATGGTATTGGATCATATTCCAATCTCAGAACAAAATACAAATTTATTGAAAAGAATTAGCGCATATTCACTTCTTCACATTTCTCATATTTCTGCAGATGATCTCTGTTGTCGGCGGCTCTTATTGATCGTCTATATGTTTGATAAGCGCTTGCGGTTGGTCGCGGAACTGGATTTTTTCTGCGGTGCTCTTGTTGAGATGGGTAGGACCTATACACATATTATTGCCGGTTAATATGCTCATTTCTTGCCGCTAGCTATATTTCATGTTTATTCGTCGAATCATGACGATTCTCCATATGTTCGCCTGCAAAAAGCTAGGGATCTTTTAAGCTTGGTTTGACATTTGTTTTCGCCCGGATTTGCTGTTCGAGATGAGGGAATTTTCTCGGACATGGCGAAACTCATAATATGCAGAAAAGGGCAGATATTTCAGGCGAAAATCTGTTCGGGCGAAATTCATGATAAGGCTGGTTTTTTTTTCTTGGAAATCGTATTGCCGAACAGAACAAACGTGCGCGTTCATTTCGATATGAAAAACTTCATCATCATCATCATTTTCTGACCCGCATACTCCACTAAAGGGGTTAAAACCACGCACGAGAGATCTCGAGGCAACTCGATCCTCCGCCATTGGCTCTAACTCATCTGGAGTTATGCCCAAGCGTAACCGGACGAGTTTTTGGGCTTGGTCCAACCATCTCGTCTTGGTTCAGCCTAGCCTAAACAGCTGACGTATGTTTCGTGTTTTGTTTCACTGTCAAAAATCTTCAGTTTGGTCCATAATTTATCCATGAATCGTGTTACAAACGAACAACGCTTGCAAATTATTGAATTTTATTATCTAAATGCGTGCTCTGTTAAGAAAGTTCATCGCGCGCTTCTTTGTGTTCAGCGACGAAGCTCATTTTTGGCTCAATGGGTACGTAAATAAGCAGAATTGTCGATTTTGGAGTGAATATCAGCCAGAAGCATTGCAAGAGCTATGCATCCAGAAGGAGTCACAGTTTGGTGCGGTTTACGGGCTGATGCGACGATAAGATGATGCGAATCGTAACGCAACTGTGAATGGTGAGCGCTACCGTCAGATGATATCCAACTTTTTGTTTGCCCAAAATACAAGAGCTTGACGTGCATGACATGTGGTTTCAACAAGACGGTGCCACATGCCACACAGCACGCGCAACAATGGACTTTTTGAGAAGCGAGTTCGGTGAACATTTTACTTGTATTTCACGTTCAGGGCCGGTCAATTGGCCGCCTAGATCGTACGATTTAACGCCTTTAAACTATTTTTTGTGGGGCTGTGTTAAAGCGCATGTCTATACAGACAAGCCCGCTTCAATTGACGCATTGGAAGACAACATGGAAGCATTTATTCGTGAGATACCGGCCGAAATGTTGGAAAGAGTATGCCAAAATTGGACTAAGCGGATGGATGGACCATTTGAGGCGCAGTCAAGGTCAACATTTGCATGAAATAATCTTCAAACATTAAATTATATGAACCGTACTATCGATTCAAATCAAGATTTCATGCATTTTTCTGAATTTTATGTGTTTTTTTTTTTTTTGAAAAACTTTCCTATAGCTTTTAAAAAATCACTCTTTACAATCAAATAGGAAAAAATGGTTTTGAAAATGGCCGACTTACTTATTGGCAGAAGGATTAAAGTCTGCATATTTTCAATACACAAAGAGATGAAGTTTTTTTTTTTCTCTTGGCATAAGTTTTGTTCTAACAGGAAATGAAGTATTACAGAGATTCCCAACTTCACAGCTGGCTGACCCCTAATCCATCGACGAACTTCAGAGGCTTTTCATACTCCAATTCTGGTTCTAACTTTCATTAAAATACAAGGTCTTCAAACTTTAAGTTGGAGGTGGCATTGTAATGTAATGAAATATTCAAGGACTATTAGATATTCTCCGCGTTTCCTCATGTCATAATGGTTGTAGTATTTTCAACAATGCACTTAACTCAAGCACACAACTGAAGCTCCTTAGGCGATGTACATATGCCTTACATATCACCTGCCGACCAATTCACTGTCGTCCCAAACCAGAAATAGGTACGATACGTAATGAAAGCAAAACGCTTCTCCTTGGTTGAATGATAAGTACATAAGGGTTGGCTTAACACGTATTCGTATAACGCGGCCTCGGTCTAGCGCGTACCACTTTTTACATCACATTTTCGTTTTACACAGAAACAACCTCGTTCTAACGCGGTTTCAAAATTGTTTGTTTCCCTGTGAACTGTATCATGTTATTTCAAGCAGATGACAAAGCTGTCGTCATTAGTTCGTGTGTGTATCTTTTCTCTGATAACGCGTCGCTTCCTTATTTGTTGCATGGATGGTGATGATGACCAATATATACATTTTTTTTTGTGTTTTTATTACTTTGTTAAACTTTTTAAAATGTCTGAAGTTAGTTCGTTTTATTATGTAAATTCAAAACTGAAATATTTTATTTTTACTAAGCTTTTTGTTTTTTCTAGACTAAAGTTACGTTTTCTGTTATTGTTTACTTTCTATGGCTTGGAAATTGATACAAAAATTTACATTTTGCTGTTTTTATTTAATTCATTGAACCTAACCAGTCTTTTTGTACTGACTACTTGTATCGTTTAACGTGATTTCGGTTAAGACGGCAATTTTTAGGGACGTAACCCCGGCGTTAAACGAGGCCTACCTGTGTTTCAATTACTGGAAGACTGCTGTTCCAATAGCTGACATTCAAGATTAGGGTTGAGTGATGACAAGAGATAGGATCTTGTTAAATTTGCCTCTTTGTTTTGTTGAATCTGCAGATAGTATGGACATTATGCAAATACTTTTCATTCTAAATATATAACTCCTGTTATTGCCACTACACTACTTAATAGGCCTACCGTACAACTAAGGATATAGACACATAAAAAAAAAAAAACAAATAAAAAATGAGGTCCGACTTAAAAAAAAAACAATTTTTGTGAAGACAGAAAAACAGAGTCTGTACTCTGTACTAGCAATAAACATGAATTGGCGAAGTGTTGCCGTTTTTAAAGAAAAATCAAAATGGTCGATTGCAAGGTGATTCCTGACGAAGCTTACTGTCGTTTTCAATGCAAATACGTGACTGTAAACAAATGAGTGGAGACATTCTGTAGTGAAGACTTTCCTAGACTTGAATTCCAAACATTCAGAAAATATTGATGCCAATAATGTTGCAAGCATTCAGTGGTCTACGATTTCTGAATGAGCATTTAGCTTCCTTTTTTTGGATAGTTTTAATAAATGCCTTTTTCGTGTTTTGGTTTGCCTTTGCTTACCTTTTTAGGTCAACAAAGTGCGGACCCAGGTGGTGACCCACAAAATACTAATTAAATAAACAGTGTTTACTTCTACTGTTGACCCTTCTAATGCGTCTGGGTATGAATTCTTAGTGATCTTGAGCTCAATCTATTTGAGCGGTAATTTTAGAAAGCCGAAGCGCCTAATGAATCAATGATATTTCTTGACACTTTGCCTCTCAATTTGCATTTACCGTCAGATCACAAGGTTATTTTAAGCATGCAATTATTAATTACCGAACTGCTTATTTTACCACTCATTAATTTGACGGCACATTGACGCATTAAAAGTCTGCAACCAGAGGCAGAAAAATGCTACAAGCCCACCACGCTGGCTTTATGACGAACACTCAATGACCAGTATGATGACTTTCAGTTGAAATCCGTGCCATAAATTGACATAAAAATCCTCTCGAAACGTTGAAAATAATTGGCATGTAACCGCAAATAATTTCATTTCAGCCTCAATATTCAGGTCATCAATGTTTACTTGCGTGTGAAGACAGAAGAGCAGCTCCATCAAGAATCCTCATTAAGGGTGGGGCTAAACGGACCATTTACATTGAATTCCGTGTGAATGTGAATATTTATAACTCCAGCGAGTAACGCACATACAATACGCATTTCCACAGCACACCTGCTTTTACGACCTCATATTACGCATCGCCACTTCTGGTCCTGCCCGTGTCCCCACGTGCCAACCTACCTAGCCCATGTCCATGATACGAAGATATCCAAGAACTGGTTTATTTATTTATTAATTTGCGTGTATTTTGTTGTTGTTGGTGTCCTCCTACACTCCTACAAGGCGACCCACGTAACAACAAGCACACGCCCCAACAACAGAACAGACACCACCACCAACTCCCTGTAATGCCGTTTCACAGTGGACTTATGAGTCCATCGAGGTCCCATGTATGTGTCCATTAATAATCCTTTACATCTACGGAATTATCGGCCACACGCTAGATACTATTTTGTGAATACTTAAATTCCATGCGACTTACACGTCAGGTTAATCCGTAAGAAGGGAACAGTCAGCTTGCTCGTGGTACACCAGGAAATCAAAGCGTTATCCTTGTGTATGCTTGTTCGAATGATAATCCTAAATGTATTTTTTTTAATCACCACTTTAATGGTTATTTGAAAATGAAAACACAAGCACTCGATGGGCGCAAGAGGCGCACGTACAACACACAACACACGTTGAGAAAGGGCACAACTGTGATGGAAAGGATTCTCGTCTCAGCCCATTTTAAAGCACAATCAGCACTGCGTTTGGTATATTTTCTTTCTCTTTCGATATCCAACTTCAATTTTGCTACACACAGCGGTGTTGAGTCTGCTATTAAGGGACGGTGTGACTGTTTCGATTTGCCGCGAAGACCGATGTATCCATGTCGAAGGACCGCGTTAGACTGAAAGCCAGACTGCGGATGTAGGTGTCTTTAAAGCAACCAACCGTTTGCCTGGTGATCACAAGAACAACTAGTTCCATTCGCATTAACCCAGTTTCGAGTGGGGTTTCACGCTGGCAATGCTTGCCGAGGAGCTTTTTCGGCGGGGAAATGACGCATGCGAACTGCTGGTTGTTTACTATGATGCCTGCTGCCACATGTTGCGCTTTCTTCGCTTCTGGGAAATGGGCAGCAGCCTATTTTTTGCTTTTTATCGCAAGTCAGTGGTAAGTGATTATTGCCGCAATCGTTGAAATGCCTAATGTATGTAGCCATTTGAAGTATCCTTGAAAAGAACGGATGCAACAGCAAACATTGACGCTAAGTTGAGAAAGTTAAGTAATTCCCAGTCTGGGTCGGGAAAGCTATCAACTGCCTGTAGTTTTGTCCCGGCTTTAATCGAGTGTGGATGGTACGAAAATGTAGTTATCAGGATTTGTGGGCAGCGTATTCTGATCCGTGGCGGATATTGAGTCCGCAGGGCATGACGTTATGTTGGCGTAATTACACTTCGACACTGATTTCCCAAAGGCTGGAGTATTTAATTAATATCCTTGAGATGTGGAAGGAGTGATGGTATTCTAATACAGTACCATTCCAATGTACTGCATTTGAGCGACAGACTCTGCTCCTCGTGGCCGGTACACTGAGGCGCGAAGAACTTGCAAATTGGCTGTGCGAGCAGATAAAGAGCAGTCTTGGAAGGAGTTCGGCGAGAGGTTGGAAAGCGATCATGGCAAACCATTCGCCGACTCAGAGGAAGGAAATTCAACACCATCGAAGGAGTCAAATCCAAAGATGGTGTGTTGCCTTCCAATGAGGTGGACATCTTACGCAGATGGAGCGTGCACTTTTCGGAGCTGCTCAATCCCGAACAGGGCACTAAGGATGGCAGACCCGTAGTCTTGAGTGGGGCGGGGAATAGTCCAACGGTGGGGAAGTCATATTGCCGATTGAATCGCTAAAAGTTGGCATGTCCGCCGGTGTGCATGAAATCCCTTCAGAAATGCTTAAGGCAATGGGTAAAGAGGGAGATGTATGGCGTCATTGAAGCAGCCTGGGAACGTGGTGAGACACCTGGCGATTGACAAACTTTTCAAGAAGTGGGACAAAGAGATTGCTCCAGCTACAGGCCCATATCTCTTTTAAGTCTCCCCGGGAAAGTCTACGCCGAGGTGTTGGAAGCGCGTTCTAGAGCCCAGGATGGGGGATGAGCAGTGCGGCTGTCGTCCCGGCATAAGTACAACCGACCAGCTTTTCACTCTATGAATGGTACATGAGAAGGCTTGGAAGAATGCCAACTGTAGATGGGCTACAGTTGTTTTTGTGGATTTGGAAATGGCAGACGACCGAGTTTGGAGTGTTCTGCGGGAATATGGGATGGGCCTCTTCAAGGGGCCATTCATTCTCTATACGCAAGCTGTAGCAGTTGCGTTCGGGTTGTGTTTGGAACACCCTTCACCTTGGACGTTGGACTTCGCCAAGAGTGCGCCTTGTCAAATCTCCTTTTCTTTGTATGTATGGACGGGATGTTGCAGCGCAGCCAAGACGAGGAATGTTTCACATTGGGAAAGTTGACGGTAAGTCACCTTATATTTGCAGATGACTTAGTTATCCTCACACCTTCCCAGAGAGATCTCCAGCGCGCACTCGATTGGCTTGTGGCAGCATGTTTACAAATCGGAGGTAACGGTCATTTCCAGGCGGCCTGTTCAATGCACGCTACGTATTAGTGGAGTCCCATAGAAGCAGGTACAGAAGTTGAAGTGTCTCGGAGTCTTTTTCGCGAGTGATTGGAGAAGAAATTCTGTACATTCCTGTAGGATTGGTCAAGCTGTAAGTTTTGAAATGACTTGGTGGATCTGTAATCAGGAAGGCCGAGCTTGGTCTTAGAGCCAAGTAAGCGGTTTTCAACTCAGTCTTCATTCCAACTCTCACCTATAGTTATGAAATTTGGGTAATGACGGAAAGTATAAGATCGTGACTTTAAGCTGCTGAGGTGAGATTTCTTCGTGATGTTGTGGGAATTACTCCCCAAAATAGGACGAGAAACACCTTGAGCAGCTGCTGAACTCAGCGGAAAGGCGTATGATTCGATGGCTTAGTCACGTGGCACGCCATCATGACCACAGACTTTGAATGCGGTTCGGTAGGCGACCGCTTGACAGACCCAGGACGCCAAGTGATTTCTCTTAAACATACAACTGTTCTGTTCTCAACTACATACAAATGTAAAATCATCCCCAGACCATCCACGCCAAAACTGGAAGTCGTGCGACTGTTTGGATGCTCATAGGTTCATTTATAAGAATGTGAAACAAAGTGATCCTGACACTCTGATACTCACTCAAAGAATGTTATCTCATTGGTGGGTCGTGACAATTACTCTAAAAATTCTGCTGACTGTGTAATTGATGACAAGAGGAGGGAGGACAATAGAAAAAAAAAATTGGATCCCTTCCATTGAAAAGTTGCTTTAAGCAGTGGTGAATGTTTATGGAGATTTCGGAAAAAGGGCTTAAAAACCCGGCGTATGAGTCACATAAACATGGTTAGATAAAAAAAAATTAAAAAAAGCGGAAAAATTGCACAGGTGGGAAAAATTAAAGAAGAAATCATTTTCTCGAGAAAAAAATTAGACTGTGAAACTTCTCTAAAGCGGACAGCCACTGGGCCATCCTGGGTTGTAATCCATGAATGTCTTTATGCCGGGAGGCCATATATTAACAAAATTGTTTGCTTAGTGCGAGTAATGGAACCCCACACCTAAGAAAATATGATTAACCTAATATGGATGCCAACACCAGGAGTTATGTTTTCAATTAACTTAAAGGAAGAAAAGAAACACTTGTTTTTTTTTTATATATATGTATATATATTGATATTTTTTATTTATTTTATTTTAATTCACTTCTTTTTCCACATATTTCCACAATTTTTATTTATTTTATTTTAATTGTTCCACAATGTATTACGATCCTGACATGTCCGCGATCCAATCTGAAGTGAAGCCAAGAATGCTAACTTGCTAGCATGCGTCTAGTGGAATATACAGTTACCAGATTTTGTTAGCGTCGCTACTAGTCGCGTGATGTTGGCAGCCAATCGCAGTTCAGGGAAGAGACGCTTTGATTTTTGGCTTGGCTTCTGTAGGGGTAAACATTCATGCTCTTGTATTTGGATAGTGCATTCTAGCATCATCACGTGACTCTGTTGTCAATGCATGCCACAGGTATGATGAAACGGATGCTTTAGTGGTTAACATGCTTAATGTAGCATGTTAATCAGGGCGTATACGTCTCATTTTGCAATGCCTCGAATATTATTTTCGAGGTGCATTCAGTTAGTTTATTCGGAATGGTTGGGGAAAAGGTCGGTCCGGTTTTTTTTTGTATGCACTAAAACGCATTCCTACTGATGGAAATTTGCAAGAGCTTAATTTTATGGTTTTTCCCGACTTCTATATATGCATTGCCGGGACTCCACCGATAGACATTTTGATGATTTTATCCGACCTCTACATATTTGTGATCAATCATTGCTTTATTGAATTTTTGCTAATCTATTTTAATGATTATATTTAAAAGAAGAGCCTCAAATGTTTGTCGCCGATTCACGCCTTAACGCATTTACCGATTTCAACCAAACTTTCACACATCTTCGGTATTGTTTGTTTGGTTTGTGCGAAGTTTGTTTCAAATCGATAAACGTATGTGTATGTTGAAAAAACACATGAACTTCAGTACATTTAGGGTTTCTTCCACACATTTGCTTGATAACTATTCATGTGATTTATTTGTTTGTTTTTTTCTTTTCTTCTTTGGTTGTTAATTTTCTATTTATTCATTAATTGTCTGCTTGTTTAACTAACTTTATGAAAAATGTTACTCACAAAAATTGTAAGATACATTTTTGTAGTCACTGTATTCGATCCATCGAATAATTTTTCAGCAGTTCCATCTAACCAACAATTGCGCGTACTAAAAATCATACGATGCACTTGCATTGGCTCTTAAAAATCATATGATTCATTTGCATTCGCACACGCATCCCACGCTGCGTACGCAGTCGTTTGTAAATGTGTATTTTAACTTACGTGTATTTTGGAACCAGGCGTGCGAGGTGGTTGCATAGCAGGAAAGGTGGTTTCGTGGTTGAACTCAAAGTAAAATAAATTTCGACACTTTTTGTTAAACAGAACTACTCTCATGATTTCTTATTAAACATTGTCGTCAAATTAGATTTTCGTCGTAAGCAACATTAGCCGCGTTTTTTCCGTCACAAAAGCGATTTGCAGTCACTTTGATTTTTAGTGTGTCAAGATATTTGAAACTAAGCTGCTTCTTACACTGCTTGCTGATCAATCCCTGCTGCTTTAGAGAAACAACACATCACCAGAAATGAAGTATTATAGAGATGCCCCACTTCACAGCTGATTGACCCCTAGTCCATCGACGAATTTCAGAGATTTATTGACAGTTATTCACGCGTTCTCTGATTGGTCCATTTGGCTTTACAAAACGATATAAAAAATGGTTGTCGAAAATTTTATCGGGCAAAAGAGGTAGAAGGTGGGCATCTGTATCATACGCCATTCCTGCTTTTTACACTGCTTGCTGATTGCTACTTTGGAGTACATTACAACACACCATCATAGAAGCATCATCAGGATATCCGTCATAAAAAAGTGTATAAGCCTTCGAATTGACATCGGCTATCATATACAAAAATAATTTTGCGGAATAATGCCTGACGAATTGAAAGTATTCTACGCTTCTTGACAGAACTGCAAAGAACAGCGCCTTGGATATATGATCAGACCTCAAAAGATTGCAATTTTCTATAAGTCTTGCGTTTGCAATGACAATAAACAAGGTGCAAGGATAGCCGTTGACATGCGGAATTGACTTTAAATACCCTTGCTTCTCCCAAGGACAATTACGAGTATGTATATCATGTTCTGGTGTAGTTAAGCTACTAGGACTGTTTATTTGAACCACAAGTCCGGGAAGAACAAAAAATGGGGTTTACGAAAGGGCTCTGCGATAGCATATGTAAAAAAAAGCATACGATAAAAAGCAGTAGATATAAAATGAGTATAGAAAAATCCGACAGTAAAACGAGTATTTTCCATTCTTATACAGGATCCGCTAGTTTTTACATAAAACTACTGAGAACCGCCTCTAAATTATTTGGAAAAAATCTCTTTTATTCGGACAAATTAAAAAAAACCTCGCCTGGTTACGCTTGGGCATTCCAAATGATAAGTTAGAGTCGATGACGGAGGATCGAGTTGGAGTTTTTTTTTATAATCTGCGCGCGCACAATGGATTGTTAGTACCCTTAGGTGTCCGAGTTCAAGACACAGCACGGGCCGAAGGTGTAGAGGGAGAAAGGGAGAGGAGGTACCTGTGCACATTGGTTTTAAATATCTGCGGATTGTATTCTGGGGGAAATATTGGTCTGGGAAGAGCATTCCATATTCGTGTCGTGCGGCTGATGGACGAGTCTCTAAATTCAACGGCTTAAGGGTAGACTGGTGAGCATTCCTGGCGAGACGGGTATTTCGGGTGAATTCATGGAGAGGAGGAAATAAGTTGGCAAGCTCACTTGAGCATTGTTTGTTTTAATAGCGATAAAATACGGATAGCGACGAGACGGTACGTCGATGTTCGAGCGAGTCTGCAATATTGTTGTCTCCTATAAGTTTTATCGCTCGCTTTAGGATTCTATCCAGTAGGTGCAGGGTGGTGCCTTGGGGGCACCAGACCTGTTACGAGCGTTGATCTCAAGCTTGGACGGATATACGCCCTGTAAATTAAAGCCAAATCAGAAGGGGTGAAGTATGTCTTGCATCGTTTGAGGAAATCTAAACATTTTTGGCGACCTCATATATGTGATCGTTCCAACTACCAAGGATGGAAAGCTTTCCGGTTTCATCGACACAGTTGCCATTCATGGATAATGGCTGATTAAAAAGGGTTCGCTTAAGTGATAGCAGACAGCATTGAGTTTTTGAAGCATGGTTGTTCTTTCCCCAGTTAATTATGTTGTCAAGATCGGAATTCAATGTGCTAAGCATACGCTGCCGTTCCAATTCCACCGCCGAAGGGCGGGGTCGTGAGTCTTGGAACGAATATGAAAAGCTGAGGGTGCTGTCATCAGCGAAGGAATGGATTGGATTAGAAGTAGCAGACAAGAGATCATTTATAAAAATGAGAAAGAGTGTCGAAGACAGAACAGAGCCTCGGGGAACACCAGCGTTTATTTGGTGGATATCAGACTTGAACTCATTCAAAACGACTTGAATTGAACGGTTCGAAAGGTAATTTCTAATCCATTGAAGAAGCGATTCATCGACTCCATAGGCACGCATTTTCGACAAGAGAGCTTGATGCCAAACTCTGCCAAATGCCTTGCAAATATCAAGCGCAACGATCTTGCTTTCGCCTGCATTGTGCAAAGATTGGTTCCACTTTTTGGTGAGATAAGCTATCAGATCACCAGTGGACCTGTTGCTGCGGAAACAGTACTGCCGGTCATTAAGAAGCTTCCGCGATTCAAGATATTTCATAAGCATGACCTTAGAAAGAAGGGACGTAAGTGCTATGGGTCGGTACGAGGTGGGTGACGAAGATGGGCTGGACAAATGCTGTTTTCCATCTGCTCAGAAAGAGACCTCAAAAGTAGGATAGATGAAAAAGCTTACGCAGTGGTTTTGCCAGAGCAGAAGAACACCTCTTCAGAAGAATAGGGGCAATAGCATCCGGGCCAGCGGATTTGTGCACGCCGACATCTTTAAGTACTCTTGCAACTATACCAGTGCGGAAGTGGATTTGGAATGGTGAAATCAACGCTCTCAAGTACAGGTGGCGACATATTGGAATCTGGCAGTGTTGAGCTGGCTGCAAAATGCGCGCAAGCAGATTCGCTTTGTCACAAGAGCTGACAGCTGGGATGTCATTGTAAATGAGCGTGGGAATTATAGACGAGGCGGAATTCTTTAAGTTTTTTACAAATGACCAAAAGTTCTTACTACCCTTGGGACATTGTAGCACTTTTTGCCTCAACTTTTGCTCATACGAGAATTTCACAAGTCTTTTCCTCAGTAGGACTGGCTTTGTATGTCCGGAAATTCAACTCTCATCTGGATTTACAGCTCGAGTCATACCATGCGTTTGCTTTGTGCTTGATACACTATACTCTATGAGGAATGGAGGATCTCTTGCCCAGCAGAAGAATGTTTGTGATCATATCAGCAGCGGCATCCACTATCGAGGAAGCATAGTGACCAGTTAAAATTCCTAAAGAAGTTGTTCAGACCGCTCCAATCGGCTTTCTCGTGCAGCCATACTCTTCTTTTAGGAATTGGTTCTCTAACTGTTTGTGGCGATAACGAGAAATTAGCTGATACGACACAATGGTCAGACGAGCCTAGAGGTGACAGAATGTCAGTCGAATATTAGTCAGGATGAGAGGTGAGAAACAGGTCCAGGCTGTTGGCGGAATGATCTGCAATGTCAGGTATTCGTGTGGGCTCATTTACTAGTTGGGTCAGATTATTTACATCAGCAAAGATTTCAACATACCTTCCCTTGGATGTTGCCTGTCCCCAATGTCGAAGCCAATTAGAATTGTGTACATTGAAATCGGGCGCAATGGCAATTTCAGTGCGAGGATACAGGGATTCAAAGATCTCTCGTGAGTTGCTTACACCCGCGAGCTCTTTAGCGGATCATACGGGTCAGAAGATGATGATGAAGAATTTCGAGGCACTAGAAAAGCCGGAGTCACAGTAATCTTTAAAACTCACTGGTTCTGGTTGCGATTTTTGTTATCCTTCTATGGAGCCTTGTGAGCTATCAGCTGCTTGGCATTCTAGAGTACTGGAAACCCATTTCCCATTACGTCACGATATGACCATGACCACATACAAAACAAAAACACTCTTGATAAGCAAATGTCTTTAATTATAAACTGTTGTTGTGTCTTATCATTGCACTCACATTAATTTGATATATGCTGATCTGCCGTTTTGCGAAAATCCCAAAATCTACACAATTCAGTCTTTGTTTGTATTTGCTGCCGTCTGGTCGGAGTAGAGTGCGGGCTCTGATAAGAGTGTGTCATAAATATAACTTATTGCGATGCTTAGACGCATTTTTGTTTTGCTCGCGATCTGTAGTGCAAACACAGAGGCATGGACATACACACAAAAGGCCGGTACGTAATTTTGCGCGATTTTTCAAATCATACCCAATCTGACTCTCTATCGTGTTCAAATCGTCTTCCTAATTTGGTGTTAATCTCAAGGAAATCATACGTAAATTTTAAGCACTAGAATTTTATTTATTTATTTGTCAACTCACACACATGTGATTGTGGGTCAGTTAACTTCGTGACCAAAAAATTATCAGCGCTTGTCGACTCACCAATGTTTTCAGATGGGTAATTTATTTCAAGAGCGGACATCAGTTTACTGAATCTTGCTCTTTCTTTGCCTTTCTGAGAAGCCGCGTTTCTTCTCCTCATCTCTGTTAGTAGAGCTCACGCACAGCCGTCGTTCTCTTCGACATTCGCTTCGTGTGACTGCCTGGGCGCCCAGCACATTAGAGCTTCAGCTTCTCCATGTCAGATCTTTCAAAACTTACAGGCCCGATAGTCTGAAACCCCGTTAAACTAGGGTACGTTAAACATCGATTGTTTACTTATTCGATGTTTTCCTCTAAACTATCAATAATATCAAATCATTTTGAATTAAACAAAGAATTACTCCAAAAACTTTTTTTAAATATTCGTGTTTTCAAATAATTTTATATTTTTCCTTAAGACAAGCAACTCATTGCAGCGTTTTGCCTTTAACCTGTTTCTGAGATCACTGTGTATCCCACGCTAGCAACTACTGTCGCTAGTGTGCGCAAACACAACTGCGCAAATGTCTTCAGAAATTCGGAGCTGGATTTCACCTAACAATCGATGGGTCACGTTCGTTTTTTCCAAAAACTGTCGTATGTCAATTACTGCGTCACTTGTAACGGCAAGCTTTTCCTCTTGAATCTTCCCCCGATTGAAACAGCAATTCTTTTGACTTCTTTAGGCTCACATCCGTTTCAGATGCGGGCATATTGGTGCTTGCATATGTGGTGCTACAGTCCGGGGTGGACCACCAAGAAGCCTCTCCAGCTGGCGCGATCTTTAGCCAGCTGCCTCCAATTTCGCACGCTAAGTGGGTTGAGGTCCATCTCCACTTGTGTGTGCCATCGGTCCGTGGGCGTCCTCTATTGCATTGTCCCACTGGTTGGGAGTCAACAAATGTTCGGGCTTGAGCAGTGTTGTCCATACGCTCTACATGGCCATCTTAGGCGTTGAATTCATAAACGCCTTTCTGGGCTCATGTCGTTGTACAGTTCATGGTTGAATCTCCTTTTCCAATAGAAAACAACCAAAAAAGGACAATAGATTGAACACAGGACTTTTCTGCTTCCGAAATTGCCCAGACTTTCGCACCATAGAGCAGGACAGGGATGGTCAAGGTCTTATATAATGCTGGCTTGGTTTTTGCATTGTTCATTGAATTAGACGAAGTCCTTCACTACCTCAAAGTTATAGCTGCCTATGGTGACGTTGGCCAAGTCGTCAATGTTGTGCGTCCTTTCTTGATGAGAGCATATATTTAGTATTGCCATCGTTCACCACTAGATGCAGCAAAAACTTCATTGACGGTTCGCTGTGTTGGACCAATCACGTCAATGTCGGCCGCGTACTCTAGCAACTGTACGGACTTCTGGAATTAGAATTAGAATGGTTGAGGGGGGTGGGAAAAGATCACCTGATCTCTCTTGACTTTTGAAAGATCGTGCCTCTTGTGTTGACTGAGTCTTGCTCTGCATTTTTGGTAGGATGCTGGTGCGTGTTCTTTGGATTTAAAAAGTTTATGGTATTTCCACTGGTTTTATACTCGCGATTGAACAAAAAAACGTACCAACCATTAGCAGAATAGCTCTTACCAATCTGGGCTTCTCGAAGAATCAAGGTCTTTCTTTATTCAATGTCTTTCAACATCCCAGTTCTGCTGTAAGAGCAATCTCAGAAAGAAGGAGTCATTCATCTTCGAGAAAGAAGTTCTGAGTGAAAACCTCTAAGCGAGTCATCGGTCTCTTTGAGAAAGAAGTTCCGAGTGCGAATTTTGGTTCTCTATGCGCTGATGAAGCTTAAGGAATTAAACTGGAGTCCCCTAAATTTTATTAACGCATACCCTCTTAAAACGTTCGTAATAACCGAATATTGTGTAGAAAAAATATAAGCCCGTATTATAAACGACGCGGTGTATTCAAGCAGCACAGGCGGTGTTATCTCCCCTCTTCTATGACTTATTGTTTTTAACAATATTCAACTAAGACTAGATAGGGATAGGGAAGGCGTGGGGTATGCGGATGCCATGATGATCTTGGTATCGGCAAGTTTCCGGCAGTGATCAGTGAGATCATGGAGATCGGTTTGTGCAAAGTAAGTGCTTGGGCTGCAAAGTGTGACAAGCAAAACGGAATTGATGCTTTTCACCACAAAAAAAAAAACAAAATAGCCAATTTCCCCCTTCCCAAGCGTAACGATCTCGGTTTCTTCCAGCGCGTAGGACCTTGGAATTACTTTAGATCCCAAACTCAGCTGGAAGCTAAACATAGAGTAGAGAGTTGCCAGATCCGTACGCTACTGACATGCGGATCACTAGCATGGGTTCTCAGAATCCCTGAACATTTCGAAGGCCTATGCACTGCCAAACTATTCCAGCCTGTTCCAATTCGCAATCCCGGAAGCATCTAGTCAAAAGTACACCCGAATATCTTGCCAAGATAGAAAGCTGCCATATGCATTTATAGCCAAGCAGCCGTTAAGGGTCGTTTTGTTCTTGCCGGAAAACTGAGAGTTGACCAACTTCGGGGTTAAATTCAACTCGTTATTTAACCGGCGAGTTGAAAACTGATTTTGTTCACTATTTCAACTCACAGTGTGAAATATAAATTCGAGAAGTTGTCCAGTTTTCAATTTTCACAATTCTAAAATCTATCAAATACTTCATATTTCAAATCATATTGCAAAGCCAGTACCTTCTCTCTTGGCACGGCAATGAATGTATTAGTTCGAGCACCATTTTTTCCGTCCGCTTTGAGAGACAGAAACGATAAATGCAATTATTCCTATGTCTGTACATAGAGGAGCAGCCACTACAATAATGGAAGAACAGAGAGAGGGAGAGAGAGAGAGAGAGAGAGACAGAGCAAAATCCCATAAGTTGAGAAAATGAAGAGTTGATAAACTCATGAGTTGTAAATTGAAAGTTGAAACCATCAAATTTGAGTGAATTAAGGCGTTGCCTTCTCTTCAGGAGTTGAAGAGAAAAATCCCAAAGTTGGGTTCAACTTTTAGTGAACCAAAGACCCTTAACCTAGGTCTATGAAATGATTGCTTATTTAGCGGCTACCAAGATCTGTGTTTCTTAGCCATAATATAACAATAATATGGGTGAAGCTACAGCCCATTGAGGGTCATGGCTTATCTCCTCAACAACCACTAGTGTTGAGCGTGCTATTGTTCTTTCTCGAGTGGAAGGTAGCTACAATTTTAAGCCAACTCCGAACGAGCAATTTGAGAAGCTTTTTCTAGACAGTTTTACTCTTTGAGCATTGTCAGTGACTCGAAAGGGGTGGGGCTAAGGAGTAACAACTCTCTAGAAAAAAGCTTCTCAAAAAGGCGTATAAAACGGAGTCTAATAAAACGAAACAAGATCTCTTCGACTTGTGAAAGAGCAATATTTCACACAACACGAGTGGCCACCTATATTATTATTATTAACATCTTTACAAAAGACTTCATCGGTGGTCAGATTTAAAAGTGTATCGAAGAGAGGGGGTGGGGGTGTCGAAGAGAATTCCGTCCCCCGACGTAGACATGGTCAAGATAGCGATATCGAGACTAAAGCTGCGGGTGCAGACGTCTGCGGAACTCTTTAATGCAGCTGGAGTTGAGCTGGTAGGGTATATGCACCAGCTATTATGCAAAATATGGTCTGAGGAAAGCATGCCCAAAGAGAGGAATCTCAGTATCGTTTGCCTGATCCACAAGAAGACGAATTTAACTGCGCCAACTAGCCTGTTTAACATCAAGTCTCCTTAACAAGATCCTTTCTGACGTCGTTTATAAGCAATCGGATGCAGTATGGCTTCATGTCGGGGGAGCCCACCTTCAAATACATCTTCACACTCCGGCTGAATCTGGAAAAGACCCAAAAAATGCAAATCGACACCCACCAACTATTCGTCGAGTTCAAGGCCGCATATGACAGCCTTGTCCAGTTTTGACATCCCTGCCAAACTCGTCCAGAATGTGCAGGAGGACGATGGAGAATTCTCGCTGCTCCGTCAAGCTCGATAACTAACTCACCGATACCTTCCACTTCAAAAATGATTTAGACAAGGCTACGCGATGTAACATTATTCTTGAGCAGGTCGGGCAGAACTCACAAGACAGAACACACAAGAGGCACCATCTTCCAAAAGGCCATACAATTGTTAGCACATGCTGATGAATGACCTGATTGGTCGTACACAGCGAACTGTCTATGAAACGTTTGCTGACATTGAAATGGAGGCGGCCAAAATAGGCTTAGCGGTGCTGTCATCGAGAAAGGACACACCATCAACGACTCGGCCTAGATGTCACCATAGGCATTTATAACTTCGAGGTAATGAAGGAATTCGCTTGCTTCAAATTCCAAGTAAATGGTACTACCGACATCAGTACCGAGATCAAACGGGGAGTAACTCTTTCCGCCCGCTGTTCCTATGGCCTCAAGAGGCAATTGAGTAATAGAGACATCTTCAAAGGCCCAAGTTGACTTTATCACAGATCTTGATCATCCCAGTCCTGCTGTCCGGCGAGGAGGCAGGGACAATCTCAAAAGCGGAGGTGAGGAAGTCCTTTGTCACTCCGATAGAAAAGTTCTGGGTGCGATCGTTGGTCCAGTTTGCGTCGACGGTCCTTGGAGGAGAAGATTCAACTACGAGCTGTAGGGACTGAACAGCGACATGATTCTAGTCAGACATGCACGGATCCAACGTCTAAGATGGCTGGACCATGTGGAGCGAATGGAAAAATGCAGAGACAGAGTCGTTATATTTTTGTAATGACCCAAATTCTATTAAGAGGCAATTGATTAAAAGTCTTGATTAAAAGTTAAAAGTCTATCTGGAAAAATGTTCAGTAAAGACAGGATCGAATGCGCTGTGAGCACGTTCGAACCTTTCAAAGCCCCCGTGGTGATGGTCTTTTCCCTGCACTCCTGCAATGATCTATTGACTTAATCCTGTCGGAACTGGCAGTTTTATTTAGAGCAAGCTTGACTAGAGGATGTCTTTGTCCCTTAACCGGGGAACAGACCTAGTGAGCTGCCTATAGACCCATGAGTCTAACATCATTTGTACTTAAGACAATGGAGAGACTAATTGATGTTCATAGCAGAGACTGGTTAGAGTCGTCCAACCCTCTAAACTGAAACCAGATCGCATAAAGGAAAGACAAATGTACAGCAGGTGAGCTCCACTTCTTCGTTAAGAAAATAGAGAACGCACTTGATTCCAAAGAGGTTGCCCTATGTGCTTTCCTCGGCATAGAGGGTGCTTTCGACAACACCGGCTACGACTCGATCACAAGGGCGATCAGTATCCGAGGTATCGAAGCCTCGACTAGCCGATGGATCAGAACTATGCTGGAAAGTCCTTCAATTACTTCCGGAGGAATGTCGGTTTCTGTAACTGTGATCAAGGGATGCCCACAAGCGGGGGTTGTGTCTCCCTTGCTGTGGTCACCAAAAATCGACTGTCTGCTAACAGGTCTTCACAGACATGGTTTTACCACAATACGTTATGCTGATGACCTGACTACTATTATTATGGTGTAGCACAGAAGGATGTCCCTTAATCCCTGCAAGACCGATCTAGGGCCTTTCTCAAGGAGGTTACACTTTAACCTTGAAAACATAATAAATAAAAACACCACTCTAGTCTATTCCAGTGAAGATAAATATCTTGGGGTAATCCTGGACAGACGACACAACTGGAATTCACATATCAATTCAGTCGTAGAACTACTAGAGCACTGTGGGCCAGTAGACGTCTATACGGCAGGACACGGGGTCTTTCTCCCGAAATTATACATTGGTTGTACACAATGTGGGCAATACCCATCGTCACACACGCTGCCATCGTTTCGTAGCCAAAAACACTCCAGCAGGCAACGGCAAACAGGTTGCAGAGGTCGCAATGAATTGTCTGTCTTGGAATAACAGATGCACCTACCCCCACAACAGCTCGAAAAGCTATAGTCGGGCTAGCTCCCTTACCGACCTTCGTCCGGAAGATTGCTGCCAGACACGCTATCGAACTGCAGATAGAGTACAATAACCTAACCGATCACCTTGGTATACTCAACTCAATCCCTAGTACAGACATGTTTTATACATTCCCGGATATCACGACCAGGCAAAACTGTTTCGACAGGCTTGTTGAAGTTGACCAACGGTGTCCCAGCACTAGACCCCAGAAGTCTGGTTTGGTACACAGATGGATCCAAGATGGATTCTGGAGTAGAGGCGGAGTCTTCGGATCCAACACGAGAATTTCCATACCAATAGGATCGAGTCATACTGTTTTCCAAGCCGAAAAACATAACCTCCACAAAGGTGTCAAAGGCGCAATAATTCAGCTATTCACAGACATTGAAGCAGCACTTAAGGCACTCTGGTCCAATCTAGTGGACTCCAAAACAGTCAAGTGGTGCTATGACGCTTTGCAATCCCTTGTCAAACACAAAAAAGTGAAACTTAGTTGGGTCCCTTGACACAGAGGGATTGGCGGCAATGAATCCGCAGATGAGCTGGCGAGAGCTGGCTCGGAATCGGTCCAGAACCGTACTGCAATATCAATTGGACAGCAGCTACAACTCTGATATGGGAAAATAAACTTCGCCTAGACTAGTGGACATGTGGTCATGGTCTTAGACAATCCAAAAGATTAATCAGGCCATATGCGTGGAAGGATATACTCCATCGTAATAAAGATAGCTTAACAAGCTAAACCTGTTAACAAACTAAACCTGTGTCAAGGCACGGTTTGTCGGCTTTGCCTCGAAGAGGATGAGACTTTCGAGCACATCTTCTGTGAATGTCCGGCAACAATTTGGTTAAGGAAACGTATCGTCCATACGGAGGTACTCACTTCAGTGGTTTTAAAAAAATCCACTACCAAAGACTTACTATCTTGAGGGAAACGGTATGACTTTTGATTTGACTCCAACCCTTCGATGCGATAGATCTGTCCTGGTCGTGGTGTCGTTGCCCACACTGCATGGGTTGTACAAGAGGAAAAAAAAACTCTTACAAAATTACAAAGATGTTTCGTCTTGATTCACTCTTCAAAGCCTAAAAGTCGGATTTTCAATGGGTTCTTGGAAGAAGTTCAACTGCTCAAATATAGTTCCAAAAAATCTGTCCAAGCGCTCAAGGTAGAACTCATGTGAGTCTAACGTTTTTAATTATATGCTATCGGGAGCCCCACTTCACTTCATTGGTTCAATGATCCAACAATTGGACAAGTAAAGGGTGATTTTTTAGCTATTATCTTTGTGGCAACACTGGTTTAAACAGCTGACGCACGTTTCGTGTTTTGTTTCACTGTCAAACATCTTCAGTTTGGTCTATAATTTAACCATGAATCGTCTTACAAACGAACAACGTTTGCAAATTATTGAATTTTATTATCAAAATGCGTACTCTGTTAAGAAAGTTCATCGCGCGTTTCTTTGTGTTCAGCGACAAAGCACATTTTTGGCTCAATGGGTACGTAAATAAGTAGAATTGTCGATTTTGGAGTGAATATCAGCCAGAAGCATTGCAAGAGCTACCAATGCATCCAGAAGAAGTCACAGTTTGGTGCGGTTTATGGGCTGGTGGCATCATTGGAGCGTACTTCTTCAAAGATGATGCGAATCGTAATGCAACTGTGAATGGTGAGCGCTACCGTGAGATGATATCCAATTTTTTTTTGCCCAAAATGCAAGAGCTTGACTTGCATGACATGTGGTTTCAACAAGACGGTGCCACATGCCACACAACACGCGCAGCAATGGACTTATTAAGAGGCGAGTTCGGTGAACATTTTATTTCACGTTCGGGACCGGTCAATTGGCCGCCTAGATCGTGCGTGTTAAAGCTCATGTCTATACAGACAAGCCCGCTTCAATTGACGCATTGGAAGACAACATTGAAGCATTTATTCGTGAGATACCGGCCGAAATGTTGGAAAGAGTATGCCAAAATTGGACTAAGCGGATGGATGGACAGTCAAGGCCAACATTTGCATGAAATAATCTTCAAACGTTAAATTATATGGACCGTACTATCGATTCAAATAAAGATTTCTGAATTGTATGTGTTTTTTTTTTTTTTTGAAAAACTTTCCTATAGCTTTTAAAAAATCACCCTTTACGATGCCCCATTAACTCCCATTACACTTCCGCCCTAATTGGGAGATCAATATATTGGCAGCAGTACACATTCTGACAAGCCACTGCACAAACAGACTTCCAAATGTCAGTCAAAGGAAAAGTCGGTTAAAGTAAACTACTTGTCAACTTACAAACTCAATCAAAGCAGCGTTTGAGAGAACGACTATCGTCAGATTTTACAGCTGATGTTCAAACAGTCTAATTTAAATAAATCTTACTTGCAGGAACCCTTAAAGAGGGCAGTTCCTGTCAAACAAACTCGCAAGAAGTTGGAGTGTGCAGCTTCCTCCAAAATTGTCAACCGTTTGTGACAAAAAGGATCAGTTATACTGATTTAAAGCGATGCACGTTCGTTGGTCGCGATGAACTGACCTGCTGTCCACATATGCCCGTGCCGAGTACGATGACGCCTTTCACACCAACGACGTAAGTTGAATCTGCGAAGATTGTGCGAAATGATTAAGACATGTCTTGCGATCAAACAGGGAAAATTCGACTCAAGATGAAAAGGCAGAACCTAGACCAAGAAGGCGGCCAGCGAAGATCGGTAAATTGACGCACGTTCTTGTTACTAGTTACTTGAAATTAAATTCACCTGTTTTTAGCTTGCGACGCATTCTGTGAGAAAAACCCCGATAGGATAACATCGAGAGTGTTCGGACAGAAGCGTGCGGCCACGGGAGAATTCCCGCACATAGGTGCAATGATTTACTATACATATTCAACCTATAACATTGGATGCGAGGCATCGCTGATTTCCGAAAGATTCGCATTAACAGCAGCAGTATGCGTGGACCAGCAAATGCCAAGTCTGGTTCGATTCGGTCTGACAGAGTGGAACTTAAAGCGGAAGGAGAGCTATCACGTAGACGCCAGGATTAAGGTTTGTAACTGTTCAACTTCGTGGCGTTTGTGTGCCATTTTCATTTACGTTCACTTCGCTCAGACGGTAACCAAGCACAGTAGATATAGAGCGGGATTACCACTGCATGACATTGCAGTAATTGAGTTCACCGAGGATGTACCCCTTAGTCCCTTCGTGAGTCCAGCCTGCTTGCGGACTGAACAGAGAGACCTTCCATCGTCTGTTCCACTTCAGGTCGCCGGCTGGAGTAAATTCAATGTCGACACGAGTCAGTAATGTGTCATTCTCTTCTTTTCAACACAATGATTTATTTTCCTTTCAGAAAAGCGAATAAGAAGTAATTCTCTTCTGTCCGCTAACATGACCACAGTCCAACTTTCCGCGTGCACCCGGGACTACAAAGGTTACCTTGAATTAAGGAAGTTCCTTGGGCACAGCAATGACGGCCTGTACTGTGCCATGGATTTAGCAAAAAACTACAACACCGATGCGTGCTACGGTGAGCCAGGTGCGCCGCTCATGGTGGATACTGAAGAACTGTGGGAAATAATTGGAGTCACATCGTATGCGAATCCCTGCGGAGTGAGACTGCCAAATGTGTTCACTAGAGTTTCGTACTACCTGGACTGGATTGAGAAGATTGTTTGGTCACCCAAGTCAACACTGAGAAGGGTCCCGGTTAAGTATAAACGTGCGTAAGTTCATAAATATTTCGCATTTTTGAAATTTATATATGTGGTCTTAAGGTCAAAGAAAATATTAATAAACTATAAAATATTTTGAAATTATAATTGGTGCATTGCTTTGAGTGCTTCAGATGTTTCTGCATGCATATTTTCAGTTTCATCATCTACAAGAACCGCTCTAATCGGAATATCTAAAGAGTGGTTTTAAGGGCCGATGTTGAATGTGAACCACACCTAAACGTCAAGTTTTTTTCTGCATTCCATTTGACATTTCTCAATTTCTGACTAACTCAATTTGAACCATGGAAAGATACACAATCGAGCAACGCGTTAAAGTTATTCAGGTTTTTATGAAAATGGAAAATTCGTGATTCTTTCGGTCAATTTAATCGTCCAAATGTGCGTACAATCGGAAAAATCGTGCAAAAATGTGAGCAAACCGGGTCTGTAGGAGATGTGAAAATACCAGTGCATGCTCGTACAGATCGTACTGCAGAAAATATTGCTGCTGTTCGCGATAGTGTGGCTGAAGAGCCGTCCACCTCAACTCGTCATCGTGCCCAACAATGGCACCTCTCACGCTCGTCGTTGATGAACATTATGCGTAAAGACTTGCATTTACACGCTTGCAAGGTGCAATTGACTCAAGAACTAAAGCCTCTTGACCATTTCAAGCGTCGTCAATGGTCAGAATGTTGGCAAGAAATGGCAACAGTGGATGATCAATTTTCGAAGAAAATCAGTGATGAGGCACATTTTCGCTTCAGTGGATTCATCAATAAGCAGACTTGCCGCATTTGCGCGACTGATAATCCAAGAGTGATTGTCGAAAAACCAATGCACCCACAAATAGTGGCTGTTTGGTGCGGTTTATGGGCTGGCGGCATCATCGGGCCGTATTTTTTTCCAAAATGAGGCCGGTCAGGCAGTTACTGTGAACTTTTTATGGCCCGAATTGGAAGATACGAATGTGGACGATATGTGATTTCAACAGGACGATGCCACTTGCCACACAGCTAACGAAACAATGACTCTTTTGCGCGACAAATTCAATGGCCGTGTTATCTCACGTGGTGGCGATGTCAATTGGCCGCCAAGATCATGTGATTTGACACCGTTGGATTCTTTGGGGTTCTTTGAAAGAAAAGGTGTACGTCGATAAGCCAGCAACAATTCAAGAGCTAAATGATGAGATAAATCGGCACATTAACGGCATAGAACCTCAATTATGCTTGAGCGTCATCGAAAATTTGGACCATCGGATGGAGGTGTGCCGCCGAGGTCGCGGCCATTTGGCCGATATTTTGTTCCATACATAATTGAATGGCAATAATTTCCTAAATAATTTGTGTTTTATTCAAAATCAACATCGGCCCTTAAAATTTCACCACCCTTTAGAACTACCCAACTTTCGATAAGTAGCTTACTCCCCACCACAAAAGAAACCCAAACCTGGACACCTCGTTCCATAAAAGCCAGCGCCATAGCTAAGTGGCGGCAATGTGGTTAAGACCCACGATACAAAGAATACAAGGTATCATGCCCATTGATGACAGCGGTGAGAGCAACGTTATCTCACGTAAGCGAAGGACTCTCATGTTTTCAACACGCTGAAACATTTTGGTGCTTTTTGACATTTGCCTGCGGATATTGCCTACCCTGTGTGTGTGCCACGTCCCCATTTGGAGCCAGGCCTGAATGGTGGCAGTAAGCAAACGTCTGGTAGCCGGTCTGTTCCGCTCGGCAGCCGGTCGGGCTTACCCTTATGAACTACAAGCAACCCAGCAGTGGCCTCGTGAGCCGCTATGGGATGGGGGGGAGGTCACGCCATGCACAAACCAATGCGTACGGGGAGCAAAATAGACACGGATAAACACATGGAACGTCTCATCGCTTTCGGGAAAGGATCCCGAGCTAGTTGAGGGTGCTGCCCGGTATCGTTTGGATATCGTGGGTATCTCCTCGACGAAGCAAAGGGGATCTAGAACTCTGGACCTTTCTGTCGGGTTTACATTGTTCTCTCCACCTCAAATGTCTGCACAAGCGGCAGTGGGGATACTCACAAGTCCCACGTTGGCAGGTAGGATATTGGAGTGGATACCATTAGGAGGGAAAGTCGGGATATTTAAGTTCAAGCTTAAAAGGTGAACGGAGAGAATTTGTTGGACTTTTGCTGTGCAATGGTATGTCCATAGTGAACACCTACTTTCCACCATCCATAAATACACATGGTACCGTCAGAGTCTTCAACAGAAGTCATTGATAGACCTCTTTGTGGTACCATCTTGTGTGACAATAATGGTTTGAGATGTTCGTGTGATGAGAGGGGTGAACTGTCGACTGATTATCACTTGGTGTTGTGTACGCTGTACCTCACTGATAAGGTACCTCTTCCGCCACGGCGGAAACCAGGAGTGATTACACGCATACGGTGGGAGAAACTACAGAACAGTGAGATGCGGCTAAATTTTGCGCGGCACATATCCGAAAGGTTTGAACTGTTCCGCCGCGTGTAGAGGAAGAATGGCGACTGTTTTCAGCAGCTATCATTGCCTCTGCCCGGGATGTTTGCGGAGTGAAGTGGGTTGGAGTGGCGGCTGGTGGTGAGAAAAGACATGTGTGGTTTGAAATGCCCGGAGTTGAAGAAGCTATCAGAGGGAAGAAGAAGACCTGCGGAGACTGGATTCTGTTGAGCGACTCTGCTTCTAGTGACCGGAAGAACTTGCAAATTGGCTGTGCGAGCAGATAAAGAGCAGTCTTGGAAGGAGTTCAGTGAAAAGTTGGAAAGCGATCATGGCAAACCATTCGCCGACTCAGAGGAAGGAAATTCAACACCATCGAAGGAGTCAAATCCGAGTCCCGAACAGGGCACTGAGGATGGCAGACCCGTAGTCTTGAGTGGGGCAGGGAATCGTTGGACAATTCCCTGAAGGGAAGGACGTCATATTGCCGATTGAATCGCTAAAAGTTGGCATGTCCGCCGGTGTGGGGGGATAAAGACATTGATCCAGCTACAGGCCCATATCTCTTTTAAGTCTCCCCGGAAAAGTCTACGCTAAGGTGTTACAGACGTGTTCTAGAGCTATGGTCGAGCCCAGGATGGGGGATGAGCAGTGCGGCTTTCGTCCCGGCATAAGTACAACCGACCAGCTTTTCTCTCTAAGAATGGTACTTGAGAAGGCTTGGGAGTATGCCAAGCCCATCTACACATGTTTTGTGGATTTGGAAAAGACATACGACAGAGTTCCTGGAGGTAAACTCTGGAGTGTTCTGCAGGAGTATGGGAGTTGATGGGCATCTTCTGAGGGCCATTCAGTATCCATACACAAACTGTACCAGCTCTGTTCTGGTTGGCACTGCCAAATCAACACCCTTCACCTTCGACGTTGGACTTCGCCAAGAGTGCGCCTTGCAAAATCTCCTTTTCATTGTATGTATGAACTGGATGTTGCAGCGCAGACAAGACGAGGAATGTTTCACATTGGGAAAGTTGAGGGTAAGTCACCTTATATTTGCAGATGACTTAGTTATCCTCCCACCTTTCCAGACGGAAATCCAGCGCGCACTTGATAGGTTTGTGGCCGCATGTGCAGATGCTGGAATGAAGGTTAACGTGGCCTGCGCAATGCATGCTACATGTTAGTGCAGTCTCATTGAAGCAGGTGGTGAAGTTGAAGTGTCTCGGGGTCTTTTTCACGAGTGATGGGACCAATTGGCAGACCCAGGCCGAGGTGGTTGGACCAAGTACAGAAATATCAACTCTATTATCTTGGCATTATCTTCACTGAAAGTTTGAAGTTCAACAGTCATTCGAAGCTGACCCTTAAGAAGTCCAATCTAGGCTTCCATCGCATCTATCCCTTGATTTGCAAGCAAAATGGATTAAGCCAGAGGCTAAAACTGCTGCTCTACAAGCAGGTTATACGGCCGGTCTTAACGTACGGCTTCCTAAGATGACACACCATCTCTAAGACCAGCATGACGAAGCTCGCAATTTTCGAAAGAAAAATACTCCGAATACGTACCGGACTTACCTTCGACAGGGACCATCAAAGGCACAACAGCAACAATAGGCTACGATTACGACTAAGCACGCATCAGACCCCTGCAACAGTACATATTGACACTGTTCAGACAGCAGCTACTAGAAATCGACAACCACCCTAACCAGGAAATCAGGAACCTGAGAAACAATCCCCGGGCAACGCTACCTCAAGGCATCTGCTGAAAGAGCGTCGAACAACGACCTGCATTGATTCTACCAGAGCATTCTACCATACCAACGCCCCATCCCAAAAGAACCACCATGGATACCCGGACTTGAACAAACCGATGTAAGCACCAGCCATTATAGGACATACAAAATAAACAATAAACCGACAATAATAATAAACATTAAATTAAACAAAGTACATTACTTGGAAACATATTTGTTGAGCCAACACCGTTAGGGTGTTGGTAAGTCTACGAGTAGTTGTAATCTCAATTGTGAAAATAATTTTCCGTTCAAATAAATTTTTAAATCGCTTATCGGCATCCAGAAACTAAAGGGTGATTTTTTAAAAGCTATAGGAAAGTTTTTCAAAAAAAAAAACACATAAAATTCAGAAAAATTCATAAAATCTTTATTTGAATCGATAGTACGGTCCATATACTTTAATGTTTGAAGATTATTTCATGCAAATGTTGACCTTGACTGCGCCTCAAATGGTCCATCCGCTTAGTCCAATTTTGGCATACTCTTTCCAACATTTCGGCCGGTATCTCACGAATAAATGATTCAATGTTGTCTTCCAATGCGTCAATTGAAGCGGGCTTGTCTGTATAGACATGAGCTTTAACATAGTCTAAAGACGTTAAATCGCACGATCTAGGCTGCCAATTGACCGGTCCCGAACGTGAAATAAAATGTTCAGCGAACTCGCATCTCAATAAGTCCATTGCTGCGCGTGCTGTGTGGCATGTGGCACCGTCTTGTTGAAACCACATGTCATGCAAGTCAAGCTCTTGCATTTTGAGCAAAAAAAAGTTGGATATCATCTCACGGTAGCGCTCACCATTCACAATTACGTTACGATTCGCATCATCTTTGAAGAAGTACGGTCCAATGATGCCACCAGCCCATAAACCGCACCAAACTGTGACTCCTTCTGGATGCATAGCTCTTGCAATGCTTCTGGCTGATATTCACTCCAAAATCGACAATCCTGCTTATTTACGTACCCATTGAGCCAAAAATGAGCTTCGTCGCTGAACACATCTGATGTCGCGATGAACTTTCTTAACAGAGCACGCATTTTGATAATAAAATTCAATAATTTGCAAGCGTTGTTCGTTTGTAAGACGATTCATGGTTAAATTATAGACCAAACTGAAGATGTTTGACAGTGAAACAAAACACGAAACGTGCGTCAAACCAGTGTTGCCACAAAGATAATAGCTAAAAAAATCACCCTTTATAACCACCGAGTGGAAATTGATCCCACTTGAAGGCACATGTGTTGCCAACTAGTGAACTTCTTTTGGGGTGAGAATTTGATTGGTTTTTAGTCACCTTACTTGAATTCAAGAATACAGATTTTTAGGCAGAAAAATGCTAGGCGAGAATTTGTCGCCTCGTCTATGAGAATAAGGGGGATTGGACGCCCTGGCCCTCTACGGGCTGTAGCGCCAACCATATAATTATTATTAACTAGTAGAAACGCCTGTCGTACGACAGGAAGAATTTCATACGCTTTTATGTAGTCAATGTAATTAAGTAATTTTTACTGAATAATATATCGCAGATAAATTAAAACTTATTAAGTTTTAAGCTGGTTGAATGTAAAATTATATACGCCCATGGTAAGGGACGTGGACCCTGTATAATTTTAATGTTCAAGTCACACGCGAGTTACACAAATGCAAGTCAGCAGACCCGACGACGGAACATTTGTGTTGCCTCGCAGCCCATAAGTAAGGTGACGCCTTTTTCCGGTGCCAATGAAATCACTTCGATAATTGAAACCCAACGGAAGGTGAATGCGTTGACCTTAATATTTATTTTGATATCATATTTTCATTTGTATGAATAAAGTTCGGGCTGTCTTGACGGACCCGCAGAACAGCGAGCGTCGTGTGTTTTTCACGTAAAGTTGCCCATGGCTAAATACTGTCTCTGGGAAATAAATCCGACACTTTCAAATGTTTGCCCTTGTGACTTATTGACTGTCATAGCAAATGCTAATTTAATAAGGAATTGTCGTCTTCTCAAAACAAATGGAAGGTCTGGATTAACTGGTGCAAGATCGATTCTTGGAATAAATACATTTGACCCTCTGCAGATCCTGTCAGTACTTCTGCCATTATTATGTTCGTCTTTAAGTCTTTTACAACAAGACGTGTACCATCACAGAGGCTTCTTTGTGTGTTTAAATTTCTTTGAATTATTATGATTCCTCCAATCTTCAAATTTAATTTATTAGGTGGCATTCCAGAGGGATTCAGATTATTCAAAAATTCCATTGGGTCATTTTGCTGGTCATCCTCAGAAGAATCATCAATAGAGCCGGAACTTAAATCAGTTTGTGTTACTCCATCAAGCATATTTAAGACTTGATGGACTTCAATCACATGAACTTTAGCAACTGGTACACAAAGAACATGACCTGAAGATATTTTTAATTTCATAGTGAAAACTCAGGCAACTAAATCAGGTCGATTCTCAACAGATTGCCAGGGTTCAAGGTTGTCAACAATTTTGTTCCATTTGATTGCATGACATTGCGACAAAAAAGTCAGGTTTCCCATATTTCCTAACTATAGCCATGGCATCTTGGTAATTTTGTGCCATATTCCTTGTCCTGGAAGTCGTGGAATAACACCTGCAGTCTGCGCTCTGGAATTCAATGGGTACGCGTCTCAAGTGCACTGGGTGCCACACTAGTGTATTTGAGGTGCCGTGGGTAAGTGGAGTTATTTAGTTTGGATTCGTTTTCCTTCTTCAGAAGTGGAGCGATGTTTATTCTTCCGCGTCGATGCAGCATTACTCACCCTCCTCATGAAATGAAGGGTTTTTCTTTTATCAAAAAAATAACAGAATTTATTTGAAAATGATAAATTACATTCTTAATCCCCATTGTATGGCAGGGATGGATGCAAATGTTCAGACTACAAGCGCGGCCAAACGATTTTTTCAATCCAGTCCAGATAGTATGAGACTCTAGTGTAAACACTTGGCAATGCAGCCGCACAGCCTTGGCCAAATGAAACAACCCCAACAATGTGCCAGCAATTGGCTGCTTCAATCATCAACGGGCCACCGGAATCACCTCTACATGCATCCTTTTTGGGGCTCTCCTCAGTATCGATGGTACAGTAATGCCCTTGAACTATTCCTTTCGCATAGGAGTAGAGAATGCCATCGTTTCTGTACTCCTCCATGCATTTGCTCAGTGGAACCGTAGTTAAGTGTACACTCATTAGGTAGGGGCTGGCTTTGTTAACTATGAAAAAACAAGTTATTTACGTTTTGTTTTGGGGTAAATATGGAAACCTCTTACCTTCTGAAATAGTCCGACCCCAACCCGCAACTTGAAGCTCCACAGATGGAGGTAAATCCTCCTTATCTGTGTACAAGCAGGCAAATTCCACTTTCAATGAAGTCTGAACATTGTCGGTGAACTCTATCAGTGCAATGTCGTGATAAACTTGTGATTGTATATAGTCGTCGTGAATGAACACATTCTGTAGAAATGAAGAAATGTATCAGTCAACTTTGGAAGAAGCTAAACAATATTCAAGTGGACACTCGAAAGTAGGACCCTGGCGCAAAGGTCAGAGATTCGAATTGGACGATGTGTGACAGTTCGTGATCTCCAGCAAGACAAAAAAGAGAAAACCAGGGTACTCCTTCCTCTAAATCTGAGTTTTCGTAACTTTGGACAAACTGATGGCTGAATTAAAAAGAAGACGGCTATGGTCTGATTGGACGAACACAGCGAGCTGTCAATGAGGGTTTTGCTAGCATTGAAGCGGAAGCGGCTAAAATGGGTTTGGCAGTTAATCAGGGCAAAACAAAGTACATGCTGTCATCACGAAAGGACGCACAACATCGACTCCTCGGACAGAGAGTCATAATGGGCAGCAGAAACTTTGAGGTAGTCAAGGACTACGTCTACCTTGGCTCTGCAGCAAACAGGGACAATAACACCAGTACCGAGATCAAGCGCAGAATTACTCTTGCCAGTCGCTGTTTCTTTGTTCTCAAGAGGCAATTGAGTAACAGAGCCATCTCTCGAAACACCAAGTTGACATTATATAACACCCTAATCATCCCCGTCCTGCTCTATGGCGCAGAGACATGGACGCTATTGAAAGCGGATGAAGAAGCTCTTGGTCTTTTTGAGAGAAGAGTTCTGCGTGCGATCTTTGGTCCTGTTTGTATTGATGGCGTCTGGAGAAGGAGATTGGCTGGAGAGGCTTGTTGGTTGAGGCCCAGGTCCACCCCGGACTGTAGCGCCAAACAAAGAAGAAGAAGAAGAGGCTATGGTCTTCTGAACTTCAGGGAAATTTCGAGACGTCCCGTAAAGCCGAATGTATGTTCAGTGTTTGCACTGTGGTGACCAATAGGCCCCTGAGGTTGTCAATGGGTCATCAAAGAGAGGCAGGCATGACAAGGTGCCCTTAGCCTTTGAGAAGAAACGAAGCCCTTTTATCTAAATTAAATGGAGAGAGAGGAGATTTTATTGTTTTAAATTTGTCCTTTTTTAAGCCTAAGGCTGTTTCGCTCTGGCATTTATTAACTAATTTGTAATTTAAATTATAAATTATGCTCTTTAAATAAATAAATAAATTTACTTTTATTATTTTTGATATCTGACTCAACGATCCTCAGCAGGTCAAAATTCTTTACCCAGACCTCACAACATGTTAACTCCTCTTCGAGAAGATTTTCTCAACCAGCATTGCCCCCCAAATCTTACTGGGAGTCTTTACATCAGACGCTGGAGGGTCCAGTGCGAATCTCCACAGACGCATCGAAGATGCACACAGGTGTGGGCGCTGGCGTCTATTCCAAGAATCTGAGCATCCAGCATCGATCCTTCCGCTTACCGAATCACTGTAGCGTCTTTCAGGCAGATGCTATAGCAATCTAGGAAGCTCTGTCCTGGCTAAAAAAAATAAGGTAATATCAAGCACGATCAAATCCCTGGAATCAGTCACTGTCAACTCCAAGACTTCCCTCAATTGTCGCCTCTTTTCAAGTAATTTAACATCCAACTTATGTGGGTGCCGCGACACTGTGACATACCAGAGAATTGCGAAGCGGACAAACTCGCTACAACGGCCACAAGTCCTGTACTCTTACCAAGCCTATCGCCACTATAAAAAGTCTGCTAAAGCGGAACTTGTGGCAGCCCTGGCGTTAAGGGTATGAGCGTCGAACCCTACGCAACTGGCACTCTATGCCTGAGCTCGATTCCTGGCCGGTACGACCAAAAACGGACCCACCTCTTTCAGGTGGGTCACTGACAGTGCTCAAAGAGTAATAGCTGTCTAGAAAAAATCTTCTCAAACTTGGCCGTTCGGAGTCGACATAAAACTGTGGGTCCTTTCCACTTGTACAAAAATAGCACGCACAACACGAGTGGTTGCTGAGAAGCTAGGCCCGGGCCCTCTACGGCATGTAGCGCCACCCACATCATTTTATTATTAAAGCTGAAACCACTCTCTCAAATAAATCGTAGTTGGTCAACTGGCATAGGATGCCTCATTACCAAACAACTCTGGCCTACAACCGACCCTAAGCTATCGCTAAACCTGATTAGTTTAAGCCGACCGAAACTTATCCGCGTGGTAGCTCAACTCTGGTTAGAATAGAAGCTGACCGAGTTGTACCCCGGGTTGAAAAACTCGGTTAGATGTAAACTGAAAGCAAGCAATGTGGATTGTGGAATGGGCCAAATCGAGTTGTATTGTCCAATTCTATTTTGTTTCGATTTGGTTTCGGTGTTGTTTGTCTTTTGCTTGGTTACGTCCAAGGCTGTGGTAAATCTTCTAAAGATACTAATAGCCCGTGCCATTACGATTCGCAAGCCCAAGTAATCGATTTTGGGAATACGCCTACGTAATAATCTACACCCTGCACTCTTCTACCACTCTCCCCACGGAACTGCCGGTTTGGTTGGTTGGCAATTATGCTCAGTCACCAGAAGTAGCCTCTTGTGTCCTTAGTCTTTCTAACCCTCGGAGTCTGTCTGCACTGACTATGAGCAGAGTCCAGTGTTGCTCCGATTGCGTCAGGTAACTGACTATGTTTTCCCCGACCTGTCAGGTCCGTCCTGTTCCATATAAAACGGATGCAGTGGAACACCACGTGCTCCGCATCTTCTTCCGTGCTTGGACAATCCGGGCAGTAAGGCGGTAACAGTGGTGCCCAGACAGAAACTGCGTAAGGTGGTAATTGCAGTACCATGTCTTCCTTGATGTCCATCTTTCTATGTTTGGTATGAGCGTCATCGTCCTTTGGTGGAGTTGGTCCACTGCACTTGGCACTGCGCCTTTGATCTAGCCCTCTCCTGGACTAGTATGATTTTCTTTTCTTCTTGCCGAACCGCAAGTTCGCCGGAGGTACACCCTTTGCATCAGCGGCGCCTTTTTGACGGTTATTCACGAAATAATGTAAATGCCGTTCTCTGATTGCTCAATTTGGCTTGAGGAAACGATATAGAAAATAGTTGTCAAAAAATTTTAAGTTGAAAAGAGGTAGATGTTGGCTATCTCTGTCATACTTGTTCGTTTTGATACATCACACAAAAACAGAGAGAATATGGGTATGGTCCAGTACTTTCTGCATTAAATTGGAAGGTCTGTCATTTTTTAAGAGTGGCAGTAAATATTACTGAGAGAGAGAGAGAGGCAAAATCTCAAGAACGTACGGCAATGCAGTTATACCAATTGTGTAAATTATGTCATTTATAAAATGACACATCTTAAGTCTCACATACGTTCGCTTGAACAAAATTGAATTAAATTACACTCGTGAGGGTATTGATATACATCAACTGACCCACAGAACCTTTTAAATCGTGCAAACCACTTTTGGCAAGTTCGCTCAGCTAGCGCATGTTCACCATAAACTTCCACAAAAAAGATTAGAAATTACCTTTCGAACCGTTCAATTCAAGTGGTTTTGGATGGGTTCAAGTCTGATATCCACCAAATAAATGCTGGTGTTCCCCCAGGCTCTGTTCTGTCTTCGACACTCATTCTCCTTTTTGATAAATGACCTGCTACTTCTAATCGAATCTATTCCTTCGCTGATGACTGCACCCTCAGCTTTACATATTCGTTCCAAGAGTCACGACTCAGCCCTTCGGCCGTAAAAATGGAATGGCAGTTTATGTTAGTTTTATGTCAGCATAATTAACAGGGGAAAAGAACACGATCTCACGATCGTTTTGTAACGTAGAAAGTGATCCTTTCCGTTATCAGACAAGTGCTATTCAAGGGGCACTGTCGGGTCGGCTTGTAATGACAAAGGAGTGGGCATTGCATAGAAAAGCGATCCTCAGATTGTCTACAATCAACTTTCTCACACGGACATCGATTACCGATAGCACGACGATCTCAGACTTTTTGCTACTCCTCGGAACCAGTGAATAAATTCTTTCCTCATCCCGTTCGTCGTAAATTCTTGGGGTAGACTTCAAAAAGAGAAATCGATTACACGCCCTTTTAAGCTGTCCATACTCAGTACACTTGTGCGCACACTTTGGTGCACTTGCGCGCACAAATCAAACTTCGCGGAGCAAGCAGGACACACACACACCACATGTGCTCCGCAAGTGCATGCACAAATCTGCTGTGTTTATGGCATTTTAAGAATTGAATCCTCCCTAATACGGCCTAATCAATGTTCCAAATGGCCTTTAATTTGATTACAAAAAAACGGGCTGTTCCTTAAGCCTGACACAGCCCCCACCTCGTGGCAGATATACCTCTCACCTGCTTCCTGTCTCAGTTGATTATATCCATCTCCCCGAGCCAAATCAAACCTTTCCTCTTAATTTTTCCATTCACCCTGTGTACTGCTGTCGACGTCCTTCAAATCGCTATCAAATACAAAAGGAAACAAAAACCAAGCGACTTACGAAAAAGCTAAAACACCAAACCGAGACAACGACGAAGGTCTTTTGAAATTCGATCGCCATTATGGTGTGCATAATCAGGAAATTCAATTTTCCTTTCCCGTGTCTCTGCTTTGGCCTATAGTGAGCATATTTTTTGTTCCCCCAATTATGTTGTTCCCCAATTATACTGTCCCCCAATTATGTTAACCCAATTTCTCTTTCTTGTCCAGGACAGAGTTGAGACCAGAACGCCACCGCCGCCTGAGTCATTACACCGTACCGCACAGCCGCTGGCCACAATCCGAGCCAAAGCGAGCGGTTAAACTAATGGGAGACAACACTATCGCTGACTCGCTCGAACATCGACGTACCGTCTCATCTTTGTCCTTATTTGATCGCTATTTTGACAAACGATGCTCAAGCGTTCTAACCAACTGCATTCATCCTCTCCATGAATTCACCCACAATACTCATCAGCTCATCCTACCCCCTGATGGGAAAACAAAATGGACTAAGCCAGAAGACGAAGTTGCTACTCTACACGCCACTCATTCGGCCAATTATAGCGTACGGGTTCTCTGTGTGGCATACCATCTCCAAGACCAGCACGGAGAAGCTTTCGGTCTTCGAAAGGAAGATACTCCGAATATGCACCGGTCTCACCTACGACAGAGACCGTCAGAAGTATCCCAGCAAAGAAGGAACTTGTATCATTCCCCTACATCAATACTTGGTGACACTGTTGCAGAAGCAACTGCACGACATCGGAAACCATCCAAACATGGACATCAGAGAGTTGAGAAGCATGACTCCCGGACAACGATTCCTCAACGCATTGAATCTGCTTAACGAGCAGACATTCCCACGAGCATCAACCACTGGCTGTATCACTTCTATCAAAGTAGTGTTAGTAGTCAGCATCGTGGCTAAAACAGGTCCATCCGAGAGGACCAACAACGAACACACGGACGTGAACACCCCGATGTCAAATTCATGGATCAACATTAATTTAATTTAAATATAACAATAATTGTAAGAAAAACTTTGTCAACACTGTAAGCTCTGTAAACACTGTACATCCATTGGGCCCATGCTGATGAGCCAACACCCTCTCATAGTTTAAGCTTTTTGCATATATGATCAATTGTATAGTTTTTGTTCAAATAAGTTGAATGGTCTTCCCTGCCTAATATTTCCCACAGCCTACAATCTGGAGACATTTAAGACCAATGTGCGCAGGTACCTTCTTTCACTTTCTCCCTCTATACCTTCGTCCCCACGTAAAAACTGATCGCATACGACATAAATCATCATCAATGTACTCGTCTTTGACTACAGCCTTACCTTGACTTTAGCATCGAGTCTATAAGTTCTATTGCTTGACGGGTCCCATTCCACAGTACCAAATCGAACGATTTCTGGCAAATCATTGATTAAACAGTGAGCAGCTGTCAGAGCAAATCGTGCTGCAATCAAGGATGCACCGCAATTGAATTCATATTTTTCACCAGCCTTGTTGGATGCATAAAGCATAGCGCCTACGTGTGGGAACTGACCAGGACTTGCTTCCTTGCCGCCGATAATATGTGTAGTCCTTCCCGAAGGATTTGCTTCTTTAATTTGCTGACACGCTGAGTTTGAAATGGGCAACAGGAAATATATACACCCGGAATATACACAACAACGGTAAATGACTTACCAATAATAGCGGGCCTGCAAGAAAGGAATCACGTATCAAACGACAAAGTGTCTCAGTTCAACATACCTCTCTTTGGCAGCTTCTGGGCAGCAAATAATTTCAACACTGCCAATAAACTTGCAACGTTCGAGTTCTGAGCGTGCTACCTTTTTCGATAGCAGAGCTTCGCAACTTTCACCGCGTCTGCAGATGCCTACTCCAGATTTCCATTGACAAGAACTTCCCTCCTCGAGATTATTTGTAGGACCTTCCGTGAATATGATGCGATCAGAACGGCTATCCAGTTGAAATGGTCTTCCATTACTACAGAAACAAACTCATTACTTGCAGTTTAAGTATCAGTGGAGACTTACGCCTTCTCTACTCTACGTGTTGTAGTGGTTATTGGACAACAGACTATCCAGCCCCTTGTGCGAACAGACGTGCTCCTGCAACGCGCTAGGTTATGGTAAGAGAGTTGCCGGCTTATAATCGCATCACATTGTCTATAGTCCTTGCAAATTCCAGGACCGAAATTTGAGTCGCAATCACTATTTGTGGTAATACTATCTAGTCAAGAAAATTAAAGTACTTTTTCTTAAATATTACATACATAGTCATAAAGAATCAGTGACACTCCCTTCCAACTGACAACATTTTTTAACTGTAATTGGCTCAATGTTTGACGTTGACGGGCATGGATTTAGCGTGATATGCTCTTAACTTCGTGGCCATTTACATTTTGAAAAAAAGTTGTACGTTTTCAGTAGGAACGGAGTGTGTTGTAGTAGATTGGGCGCCAATTCATACTCAATGAGCTGACTGCCGATTTGCCAATTGCCAGATAAACAGTCTGATTCCCAACTAATGAATCAATTTATTCCAGTCTTTATCTACTAGATAAGGAGTGTGAGTTTTTCAATCAGAATATAGATATTTTATTTATTTATTTGTTTTAAAAGCTAACATATAATTTAAAATCACAAATTAGCTGTTATGTCAGAGCGATGAAGCCCTAGGCAAAAGGTGGAATGTTATCTGACGGTATTTTGCAGTACTTCAAATATCAAATATGTCCAACTTCTCATGGTGTGGCTGTGAATGAGGCATAGAAGCCAGCTATGCTCAGAGTTTGTATTGGGTAAATATTTTAATTCGTGCGATTTTTTTTCCAAAATTTTGGACGTTTGTTTAAGAAAAGCATGTATAATAGTATTATTCAAAGTATTGCCCCTCTGAAGCTATGAGCTTTTTCCGATCTTTCTGGCAATTTGTGGAACCTATCCCAAAAGAACTGCACCGGCTTGGCAGCCAAGAATGAATCAAGCCAATTTTTGATATTCTGCTCTGATGTGAACCGTATTCCAGTGAGGGCGTTCTGCATCGACCGGAACAAATGGTAGTCAGAAGAGGCAAGGTCTGGGCTATAAGGCGGTTGGGGTAAGACTTCCCTTCCACTGTTTTCCAAATAGTTCCTAACCGGAATAGCAACGTGGGGTCGAGCGTTGTTATGATAGCCTCGTGTCTGGTCGCATATTCCGGGCGTTTTTCAGCTACTGCTCTCTTCAAATGGAGTAATTGTGATCGGTAGCTTTGTCCATTGATGGTTTCACCCGGTCTTAGCAGCGCATAATACAGCACACCCTTCTGATCCCATCAAATACAGAGCATTACCCTCGCGCCATGGATATTCTGCTTTGCCGTTGATTTGGCTGGTTGGCGAAGCCAAAATCACACTTTTAAATCGTGCAAACCACTTTTGGCACGTTCGCTCAGCTAGCGCATGTTCACCATAAACTTCCACCAAAATACGATGACTTTCGGCAGCAGTTTTCTTCGTATTAAACTAATGAAGAAGAACTCCCCACAAAAACACTTTTTCAGGCACAAAGTTCGACATATTTGAGTGGAAAAAAATTATTGTTGTTTACGCTTCAAATGAATGACATATATTGAAGTGACGTACAATGACTGTAGCTTTCCAACGCATGTTCCAATGGAATAACACAATAGTATAGACCCAATAGTAAGTCTTTAGAAGTGGAATTTTTTAATTCCACTGAAGTGAGTATCTCCCTATGGAAGATACGTTTCCTTACAAGATGTGCTCCGAAGTCTCATCTTCTTCGACGAAGTCGCGTGAGCGGGAAAAAGGGTTAAAATCCTGTAAGCGGGTGAAGCGACCTACCCCCCTCATACTTTGAATACACCAGGCTTTCTTGCAGGAGTCTTTAAGGATTTTCAATTTCTAAATATTTTATTCGTCCTTTTCAGTGGTTTGCGGTAGGAACCGATTTGGATTTAACCTTCCTATGTGGACGACTATGAATAGAAAAAATTTTCCGGAGCTTAATCCCTTTTAAGGGTGGGAATTTATTTCACATTTAGAGGGAACAAAACCACTTAGTTTTTGTTGGAACTTAATTCCCACCTTGTATGGGAACTAGGACCCTCAGTGGACTTAGTTGACGGGGAATTACTTCCCTGCACCTGTTATATCGACGCCACTTCGACTATACAGTGCAAACTACGAAGACACTCAAATTGTAGGAATTTACCATGGCTTGTCTTACAAAATCCGGCATACCGTTGGTACGAAAGCCTGGTCGCCCATCGAATTTGGAATCGAAGAACGCAGCCAAGGGGGGTCGAGTGAATGTTGCTCCACCGCCCGCGAAGGATCTACGGCTAGACACAATTGGTCACTTGCCGGAGAACGTGCAACTCACGAACCCGAATTGTTTGCCGAAAATGTCAAGTCCATTTATGCCTCAACAGTGAGAAGAACTGTTTCACGGAATTTCACACAACCTTATATGCGCCGCCGATGGTTTTTGATCCAAATTTCGTTTTTTTTTATATCACTTTCATTCAACTTTTTTCATTTATCTTCAATAAAAAAAAAGTTGCATGCAAATACAAATTAAAAAAGTTTCTTAAACGTAATGCCGACCGTGGGCCAATTGGGCACGCACTACCTCAAGTCACGTGTCACGTACCCAGCTGAGTTCTATGAAAAGTCGTTGTTGTCTCGTCTACAATGTATAAACTTTTTCAAAAAAAAAAGAAAAGAAACTTGGTCGTTTATGGTTTAAGATTTGTGATAAGACTACTAGTGCCTTCAAAGTGTAAAGTAGTAATTCTAGTAATTCAGTAATTTCTCAAAAACTAGAAAGCATAATACAGGGTTCTTGTCTTCGAAGCAGAATTGATATAAGCACTGTCCGCTGATTTCACAATTTTTAAAAATATTGATTTAAACTTTTTCTGTTTTTTTTTTTTTCATTTTGCTAAGAAATTTGAAATGTGTGATCTTAAACAACTTGTATTACCGAAGAGAATTATTGTATTTGCAATTGTTATTGGAAACATGTCTAGTGTAAATAACTTACTAGATTCACCGCCAAACGTTCGGGGCGGCACATGTCCTTGCCCTTCCCAAAATTGAACACAAACACACGCAACTAAAACAAATAATTTTCGCAGCACCATGATACCCTATACGGATTCGTAAGCTATTCGAAATAAAGTATTAATTCTTAGAACATCGTGTTATCGACTCCAGCAACTAAGGCGTTATCTGGGCAAGAGCTCGCACAAGCAAGCACAACCGACCGAACACGTCTACTGAATGCAGACACATTCGATGATTTGCTCACATATACTTCTTTCATTGGCTCCCCATTGACGCGTATATACTTATGTCTGTATAGGAAAATTTATATTTTTGAGCTCACAGTCTCATTTTAAGATAACCCATGCAGGCGTGACGCGTCTTGGAAATTTCAATTCTTCATTGACCTCTCTGAACGATGAAAATGAGCATGAGCGACATGAGACACTGAAGATAACATGGATGACTAGAACTGAAAACAATAACAACCACGGATTCATCTGTTTTTTATCAACGAAATTACCAAGTAGCCAAACTAGACTTGGGTTGGGTAGGGAAGGGGGCAGCTAGCGAAAACCAGCACACTTAGACCATGTTGGTCCATTGTTATAGCCGCAGTCAGACTACTGCCACCGGTCGACCATTCCAGTGCCGTTAATTTGATCCCATTTGCTTTGATTGAGATTTGAAAACCAGCTGAAAGCGCATTAGCTTTGCTTTAACTGGGATTCGAACCGGGGACCACACTAACCAAGGACAGGCACTCAACCAACTGGGCCATCCAGTCGTCTAGACTAAACTAGACTCAAGAATAATCGTTCCATGGAAACATTTATTTGAAACGCCTTCCGTTCAGTTATGCTATCAAATCACGAGTGCCACGGAGAGCCCGTGAGCAACATGAGATGCGAGACGACATTGAGTGGCGAGAACTTCTCACTTTCAGTAAGACATTCTGGCGGCGCCACCTTCATTAATAGACAGTGACTCACTCACCATGAACAGCTTGCATTATGAATTCTTTCCTCTGGTCATTGGCTTCAATTGCTGGTGTGTGGTGGTTTTAGTACCTTCGCACGCTTCCAAATTATGATGATAACAGCTTTGTTGGCGCCAATGCATGAATTTTTCTTCTTCTTACGCTTCATCTTTCTGCCAATGCATGCATTTTTTTCTTCTTACACTTCATGTGTCAGCTTGTCCCTTTCTGCGGCTTCGTTAAGATCGATTCCTTGGGTCTTGAACTAGAAATGAAAGACTCATATTTTTGTGATTAAGTTAGCGTCCAATGTAAAGTTCATGGCTCTAGTAAATGTATACCGATCGACAACGCTGGCTTTTCTTTCGGCAAGAATGGCGTTTTCTTACGTGTTTTTAAATAGTTCAATGTGTTTGTTGATTTCGGATTGACTTACCCAATTCCAGATGTCCCTATGGACAACTTGCTGGAACGTCCTAAAAGCGGACAAACAAGAGGTGTCGGGCAGTGGCGAAGCGGCCCCTAGTAATTTGTTCACACACTAAAACACGGTTTGAACATATACGAGGGGCATATATATATATATCAACATATATATATTATCGCTATCGATATGAAGGAAAATGCGAATTCAATTTAAATTGTTTTTATTTTTCCATATAATCTCCCCTAACATCAGTGCATTTGTTACATCTTGAGATAAGCTTTTTTAAACCCTCAAAAAAATACATTTCCTCTTTCTCTGCAAAATACCCATTTATTGCCGACTTGAGTTCTTCAGCATCCGAAAATCTTTTTCCAAGAAGACATTTTTTCAAATCCGGAAACAGGACATAATCACTAGGGGCAAGGTCTGGACTATAGGGTGGGTGTTGGATTTCTTCGAAACCACAATCTCGCGCAGCAGCCTTGGAAACTCGCGCCGTGTGAACAGGAGCGTTGTCATGAAGAAGCAACACACCCGCTGCGAGTTTACCCCGTCTTTTCTTTTTAATTTCCTCCCGCAAATTATGCAAAGTGGAAGCGTAGGTTGTGGCGTTGATGGTTTCACCTTTTTTTTGTACTCAATGAGCAAGATTCCCTTTGAGTCCCAAAAAAACTGTGGCCATGAGCTTGACTTTGAACTTCTTCGGGGGGTCTGTTCCTTTTTTATGTCACTGCATGGACTCTTGTTTGCATGGTGGACCCATGTTTCGTCGTCAGTAACAATTCGATCCATAACACCGTCCGCGTTCTCACTACACATCTCCAAAGGGTCTCTATAGCATGCGATTCTCACGTTTTCTGACGCGCTGTGAGCATTCGTGGCACCCACCTTGCACTGACCTTTGAAAGGTTAAGATGGTCATGAAGAATGGTGTGAATGGTACCAATTGAAAGCTTGGTGATCTCTGCCATCATTTTCACCTTTATTCGGGCATCCTCAAGAACAAGTTTTTCGACTTCTTTGATGCTTTCTCCCGTACAAGCAGTAGCCGGGGTTCCTCTTCAATGCTCCCTCTGCCTCTTTTGAACTCACTTGACCACTTTTGCACAGTTGATAATGAAGGTGCGGAACCCTGGTAAACAGCCACCATCTCTTCATGAATAGTTTTTTGACTTTTTCCTTGCTTAGTGAGAAATTTAATTACAGCTCGATGCTCAATTTTCACCATCATCGTCTCAGTTGCCATTATGATTCTGTTTAACTCGAGATAAAACGCGAATTAATAATCACATTTATATGAAATTTTACATGAATGCACTAAAATAATAGTATTACTTGATAATAATGACTATCAAAATAATAAGCTCCCAAGAGTCTAAATCTACGGGATGGGAGAGCACGCAGTTGAATAGCCAGTGTAAAATGGTCGCCTCCTGGTCTGGAGACCAAATTAACGCCAATGACGGTTTTAGGATTGGGACTGCTCAATCTAATCAGACTAAGCGTTCTCTTAGGGCTGAGCGTAGGCCAGAGTTTGGCAGACCCAGGACGAGATGGTTGGACAAAGGCCAAAAACTCGCCTAGTTACGCTCGGGCTTAACTTCTGATGAGTTAGAGTCGATGGCGGAGGATCGAGTTGCCTGGGGATCTCTCGTGCTTGGTTTTAACCCCTTTAGTGGAGCATGCGGGTCACAAGATGATGATGATGACGATGATCGTGTATTATAACAGATTATCCCAGTTTCCGTACAGTAATTACAAACAAAACTAGCCCATTTTTCACGATGGGATTTTTGCTAAAATTGTCCACACAATGTGGAAGTAAAGACATTCCACTGCAAAACCAAATTGCAATCAATTGCGTACACTTTTGGGAACACTTCGGGAAATTTCAAAAGAATGAAAGAGAGTGGGTCTTTGCATCGAAGTAAGAGCCCATGAAGAAAGAATTAAACAAGTCTTTGTTGAATATTAGTGAGCAACGTTCATTTGATGTTGTTGTGAAGCAAACACAAGGAACGCCAGACATTCAATGTCTGATTACTTACCGAAGTTAAGGGTTAAAGCTGATAAACTTTGTAAATAAACTCGTGTTGGAAATTGTAATATAAACATCTGCTCATAATTGGCGAATCATCCGAATTGGACGGTAAAGTCACTGTAAATGAGTCTAATCTGACACCATGAAAGTGGAACTCCAAGGCAACATCTGTCAATCTTACCCTCCGCCTTATGAAATACGGATAGGACATCGCCCTCATCCAGGCGCCAACAAAGACGACTGCATCTCTGGATTGAGGGTAAACGGGCACACCTGGAGATCTGGAGAGACTGACTCAGGAGAACATGTATTCTTGCCAAAAACTCACTAAATGCTGTTCTCTTACCACAGCATAGTACTCCAGGCTTCACATTTTTATTTTCATTTTTATAATTTGCGCTCACGCAAGGGTTTACTAATACCGTTAAGTGTCCGGGATCAAGACACAGCACGGGCCGAAGGTATAGAGGGAGAAATAGAGGGGAGGTACCTGCGCACATTGTTCTTAACTGACTGCGATTTGTAGTCTGTGGGAAATGTCAGGCTGGGAAGAGCATTCCATATTCGTGTGGTGCGGCTGAGGAACGAGTCTCTTAATTTAACTGTGCGTCCGAAAGTAGGCTTAAGGGTAAAATGATGAGCTGATGAAATTGAAATTTGAATTTATTTGAACAAAAACTATACAATTGATCTTATATGCAAAAAGCTTAAACTATGAGAGGATGTTGGCTCAACAGTAGGGGCCCAACGGATGTACAGTGTTTACAGAGCTTACAGTGTTGACAAAGTTTTTCTTACAATTATTGTTATATTTAAATTAAATTAATGTTGATCCATGAATTTGACATCGGGGTGTTCAGGTCCGTGTGTTCGATGTTGGTCCTCTCGGATGGACCTGTTTTAGCCGCGATGCTGACTACTAACACTACTTTGATAGAAGTGATACAGCCAGTTGGTTGATGCTCGTGGGAATGTCTGCTCGTTGAGCAGATTCAATGCGTTGAGGAATCGTTGTCCGGGAGTCATGCTTCTCAACTCTCTGATGTCCATGTTTGGATGGTTTCCGATGTCGTGCAGGTGCCTCTGCAACAGTGTCACCAAGTATTGTTGTAGGGGAATGATGCGAGCTTCGTCGTTGCTGGGATACTTCTGACGGTCTCTGTCGTAGGTGAGACCGGTGCATATCGAAGACCGAAAGTTCTCCGTGCTGGTCTTGGAGATGGTATGCCACACAGGGAACCCATACGCTGTAATTGGCCGAATGAGTGGCTTGTAGAATAGCAACTTCGTCTTCTGGCTTAGTCCATTTTGTTTTCCCATCAGGGGGTAGGATGAGCAGATGAGTATTGTGGGTGAATTCATAGAGATCAGGAATGCAGTTGGCTAGATCACTTGAGCATCGTTTGTCAAAATAGCGATAAAATGCGGACAAATGAACGTCTATGTTCGAGCGAGTCTAATGACTCGAAATCGTTGTCTCCCATAAGTTTTATCGCTCGCTTTAGGGTTTTATCTAGTGGGGGACAGGGTGGTGTCCTGGGGGCGCCAGACCAGATATGAGCGTTGGACTCAAGCTCGGGGCGGGTATACGCTTTATAAGTTAAAGCCAAATCAGAGGGTGTGAAATATTTCTTGCATTTCATCTCAAATAAGTGATCGTTCCAATTAAGTGTTGGTTGACACATGCGCCTTGCAAGGATAATGGCCGACTATCAAGGGTTCGCTTGAGTGAGAGCAGACAGCATTGAGTTTTTGAAGCATTGAATTCCACAAAAAGCCAAACTTCATCTGTCAATATCGGCATTCGAGTTTAACATTCGCCACCGTTCTGATTCTACGGCCGAAGGGCGGGGTCGTGAGTGTTGAAACGAATGTGAAAAGCTGAGGGTGCTGTCCTTAGCAATGGGAATGGATGGGTTTCTTCGACATATTTGCCCATAGCAATAAATGTGGACATCCATCTTAGGATGCTTGGACTGCAACCCCAGGATTTGCTCGCTAAGCGTCTACAAATCAATAAAGTGCGCGTCGCCTTCCTGGTGATCTCTTCTGTGTGTCTTTTCCAGATGAGTTTGCTTTTTAAGCTATCCCCAGTGCTTGACAGCCTAATTTGTTTTAGTCGTTTCAGTTCTTCTTGTGAAGGGTATTATGGCCAGCTGATAAGCACCACTCTTTAGTAATTTTTAGTCTGCATTCGATGGTACACAGGGTCTCCATAATATCATGAAAATTCTCCTAACGGACAATCCTATTAGGCAGACGGCCAGTATCCGCACAAAAGAGTTTTACCATTTTGATACGCAACATTGTTGTTTATTTTCTTTTGGTGATGGAAATATATACTATTGATGATTGATGATGCCGACCTGGGGAGGCACGAGGGGAGGCACGAGAGGAGGCACGAGGAGCATGTATTTTGTAAGTAATTTCTTCACCGCAAGACGGGTGCCATTACAATCGGTTTGTGTACCGCAATTAAATGACTGATAACAACCGCCTTTTCACTTGCAGATTATGAGGTGGTGATCTGGGAAATTGCAGCCAATTTAAAAATTCTGCTAAATTGATGACCACATTATCTTGATTTGTAACGGAACCAACCGACTTATGTGAGTTAAAAAGTTATTTGTTCAAAAGTTCTAAAAAAATGTCAAGTCAAGAAGAATTACTAAGGAACTCAAATTTCTTATCAACTAACTTATATATACCCAATGTCAACTGCATCGACCGTAGACGCAGCGTCAGAATTCGTCGTCCAGAGCATGGTGTCGTTTGCGGGCGTGTGCAAGGTCGTGTGTCTCTGTGAGTGGACATGCATTCGATTCGTTAACATCGACGATTTTTACGTTCGATGAGTTCGGTCATTGATGCAGCTAGGTGGTAAAAGGTTTGAAATATGCCTTCTCCAGATTGATCGCTCTCTAATTTGAGTCAGGTATTTCCATAAAATGATCGACTTCAAAAGTACATTAAGTTCGTCGGCTGGCGTTGAGCGTGGAATCACTGGTAATGTTTGTCCACCTGCCGACAGAATCACCGCACTATTCAGAAAGGTTGCAAGTTGGAGGTTAATTAGCGCGAATAATAGAAATATATTTTATTTTAATCAAAACACAAATGTACATTTACTTTTCACGATTTATATTTCTAGTCTTTTCAGTTCAGAACCTTCCTATTGAATGCACTCCAGTCTTGTCTTCTGCTGTCCTCAACACCTTGGCTGCTTTTCTTGTCGACCATCACGTGATCTGCATGCTGTCCATAGAGAGAGAGAGAGATATGTCGTTTATGTCTCACTAGTAGCTCCTCACGTGATCAGTTTTCTATGTCTGCCAAAAACATATGTTCTTGGCTTGGCTTGCCCTTGCTTATATCAATCACGAATGATTGGTCCGTTGTGTCAATACAGCGCATGGTTGCATTGATCACGAACAACATGCGTGGTGTGTGGCATGAGAAGTATTGTTGCCAACCAGAGTGTGTAGCTCGTGCATGTTCAACGGCAACTTGAGTGCTGAATGAGCTGTTCAACCGCCTTCCAATACCTGATGTAGCAGTTGTAAGTGCAATTTCATTTTGCTATCGAATCGTTGCTAACTTCGGTAATACTAAAAACGATTCTCCAGTTCCACCGGGAGCATCTAAAAAATATATTGCGGCAGTTCCACCCGATCCTTATTTATTTTTTGTATCGATTCCTTTTGTTCTTGATTGAAAAGGCGGACGTTTCGTTGAACTGTTTCCCTCCATGCCTCGGAATCGTGTCGGATTTCCCGTCTCACCTAAGCTAAGCATCAAGGACATTTGCACATCTCATCACAATTAATGCTTAATTTTGAATTTCTTCGTTAATCTACAAATCTGCATCTTTTATTTTAAGACGCACATCTTCGATCTTCGTATTTATTCCGTAAATCAATCGGTGTTGATCGGAAGCATCATCATCTTCTGAACGGCATGATCCACTAAAGGGGTCGAGGAGTAAACCACGCACGAGAAATCTCCAGGCAACTCGATCCTCCGTCATCGACTCTAACTCATCAGGAGTTATGGACTTGGTTTTTGACTTGGTCCAACCACCTCGTCCTGGGTTTGCCAAGCGGTCGCCTGCCTGATGGAATCGCATTTAACGCCCGCCTCGGAAGTCATGATGAAGGGGACATTCGTGCCACGTGACCAAACCAACGAAGCATATCCGTTCGAAGAAGCAGCTCCTCAATGTTGAGTTCCTCGCGCACTGTCGTGTTTCTCACCCTATCCAACAGCACGAAGAAATCTCATCTGAGCTGCTTGTAATCGCGATCTTATTCTTTCGGTCATTACACAAATTGCATGACCACAGATGAGAGTTGCAACAAATACTGAGTTGAAAACCGCTTACTTGGCTCTGACACCAAGCTCGGCCTTCCTGATCACAGATCTACCAAGCCGTTTTAAAAATGACCCAGTTTGACCAATCATACAGGAAAGCTCTGCATTACTCCTTTCATCACTGGAAAAAGACTCCACTACACTCTATTGGGCTCAGGGGCATCGTCCAGGGCTCAAAGGAAGGAAACATCTCTTAAAATGCGACATCGCCCAAAACCTAACCGTTTTCGAGATCTAGACGATTTTTCAAACTGAAGTCCTCTTTTGGCGGGGATGCCATCTTTTCCGCTTCCATGGGCGGTAGCTCCTATGAAAGTTGTTAAACTCTGGGATTGAACCTAGAACACCCTGCTTAAGACTTCCAGCATCGACGCAAACTTATTCCGGTATGTGCTGAAAATAGTGCAAAAATTAAATACGAAAGATTGACCTGATTGAAAAATGTATTTCAAATAATTCTCTTTATCGGATTATTGAATACACTGAAAGTTCTAACTCTGTTTTCTTAAGTTTGCCCTCAGACGAGAATGAAGATTACACATTTTGAGTTCCGTTTGGCCATACAATTTCTTCGATCCAGTCGATGTAATACGCAACCCTCGTGTAGATGCTCGGGAGCGTTGAGCTACAGCCAAACTCCATCGACATGATGCCGACAATTTCAAATTGCCCATTAGCTTCCCTCATCAGCGGAAAGCCCGAGTCTCCATCGCACTGCTCACGCTTACTATTCCGTGCGCAATACTGTCCCAACTGAACGCCTTCGATGAATCTACGACTAACCCCGAGGTTATAGTGCGTAAAGTTACACCCAACTAATATAGCTGTGTTCACAGTAGAAGTGTATAGTACGGGGGAAATGTAATTATCTAAAAAAAAGAAAAACAATTGAATTGATGCGGCTTTAACTCGGAGGGAAGTGTTCAATAAAATCGACTTACTCGATTCATCATTTGTTGTCCATCCGTTTACGTAGAGATTGGCCGATCGTGGTAGATCTTCTTCGTCAAGGCGCAGGCATGCTGGGTGGACAGAGCTTGACAGAGGAATGTCTTCAAAGAATTCAAGTACAGCGAGGTCGTGATAGTCTTCGGACTCTTTGTTGTCATCTTGTAACCAGATATTCTGTAAAACACTTGGTAGATATTGGATTTGATTTAACTGAAGGAATAACTTCAAGTACATGAGAACCTTAACTACTTCGTGGGCGTACCGGATATTAAACAGTTGATGTATACCTACCTACCTACCGAACAAACAAGGAAAAGCTGCGGACTGACTTTGAAAAACGGTTAGATGTCACTGTGGTAGGCAGGCAATGCACCCCCTCCATGGCGACGAATCCATCGTGCTCTGTTAGCAGTTCTGAGCTTGGTGCCCAGAATTCTATGGATTAGTTTAGAAACAGCATTGGAAGGAATTTTGTAAGTCATTGGCTCACAGATGGTGGTGACATTTAGGTTAGGTTAGAGTGGCTGACTTAAGGGTAGCCACACTTGGGCCGAAAATAGGTCGGTTGTGTTACCACAAGATCGAATCGGCGAACAATTTCGAGCTCGTAGTAAAGCGATGGAGCTGACTGATGCTAATATTACTTAGATCTGTCAAGTCGTTGAAATATGGGGTGTCCAAGTGACTGAGTCTGCGGGACGAGGGGGCATTGGAATTGCAAAGAAGATGTGAAATAGGTTCTTCTTCCTCTTCATCCCTACAACTTCTGCAGAAGTCGTTATAGGGGATACCCAGTCTTGAGGCATGAATTCCAATGGCCTAACGCCGATGGGAAGTCTGACATTGGGCCTGCTCATTTTGATCGGGTCGCGTGAGCGTTTTGGATCGATGGTAGATCATAATTGCGTCGTTATGAGGCAACCCGTGCCGGAAGACCCATCTACGTTTGGTGTGAGTAAGCGTTTCCAGCTTTAGTAACTTTCCAGCTTTCTCAGAACGGGTTGAGATCAATGCCATCGGCGAAGCACACCCAGAAGTGTTATGTTTTGACGACCTCGTTGATATATTTTACATACTTCACATATGTTGTAGTAGCGGTAGGCATGAACGGCAGTTCCTGTGCCCTTTCTAGACAATTCTCTAGGAAAACACTGTGCGACGGCATCCACAGGAGTTGGATGCCAAAATACTTTCTCTTTAAGAGATATGCGGCAATTAAGGGAAGTCTTGTGAAGGTGACAGAGACCAGAGATTTGATCGCTGCCTGGCTGTCTGAACAGATGCCAATATCTGCACCGGATATTGCATTGTTTTTTTAGCCATGACAGAGGTTCCTTGATCGCTATAGTCTCCGCCTGAAAGACGCTACAGTGAGAGGGTAGTCGGAGTGACAGTTCAAAATTCAGATCCTAAAGTGGACTTCCACACCCACTACATGGCCCAACTTCGATCCATCTGCAAAAATTCGCAGATGTCCAGTAAGATCAGGGGGTTTGCTGGTTGAGAAGTTTTTCTAGAAGATGAGCTTAGGTATCGTGAGGTCGGTGGTTCCTGGTAGGGATCCAAATTTATCAACCTAAGTTCCTTCCACATACGCGACCTGCCTGCCGAAGAGATCTATCGGCGAGAGGGTAAGGAGTGTATTTGAAACTTGGGAGGGTGTATTTCGCATTGCTCCACTAATACAAATTCATGCCATCCGCTGCACCCTGTTTGCAGTAGGTGTCTTTGTCTATCGCAGTCGACCATATAGCGGCGCCGTACATTAGGAACTGAAACAACGAATGACGACAATGCTTCCGGAAGATTTTTTGAAAGTCCAAATGTGGCTACAGAAATCACAAAAATAGACATTCGATTGATAACGAGACTCGCGGTCATATTGGAAATTATTTGCAGGAACTTTTCAATCAATGCCAAGTAAGGCTTATTGTGAAGAGATAGCTAAACTCGTGGTATCGCCACACCCTTGGCATCACATGCCCGCAGCAGTTTACAAAATTTTTGATTACACGGAGCAGAAGTGATAAAAAGTGTACTCTACCCCGTTGAATCACTTCCAGGAGCGGCTCAGGAAAGCAGGAGTAAAGACTACGAGGTCTATAGGGCCCATCACGCCAAGAAATGTTCCCGCTTATCGACGAATGAGGATATTTTTCCCCATCTGCATCATCAACCCATCTTCCGACCCATTTATAACCCACCAACCAAAAAATCATGTTCCCTTGAGTGAAGAAGCTCTTGAATTAACTTGTTTGTGTGTATCTACGTTTCACAGTTCAGATCTAACAGATCCCTTTCCGCGGTCCCATACAAACCATCGTTCAGTCAAAAACTTCGAGATCAGATTACCAAAAGTTTACACACCCAGGAGTATTTTAAGCTTACCTTAAATTTCACATCGAACCTCTGAGCTGTGGTTTTGAGTGGATTCGTGTCCACAGAGCCGAATCGGATAAACGCCCCTTGTGGAAGGCTCCGGGCGCAATTCGCAGTTGTCAACGCAAAGCTCTGGGCTATCAACGCTGCACCGCAGTACTGCCGAAGACTGGACCCACCGCCGTTACTTGATCCCATAACAATACCGACGTGTGGAAACTCGCCATTTCTCGCATCCGTTACGCCTGGCATGTGAGTCAGTAGTCGCTTGGGGTTTGTTGCTTTGTACACCTCGCATGCTAACAACGAAGAGAAATGCTTTGTGAATTTTAAAACTGCAGCAGAGTTTCAATGTGAATGCATACCTTTCTCTGCCGGCCTCACTTGAGGCTCAGGCTTCGGTAGCGGTTCGGTTCGCATTGTTGTGGTGCTAGAAATACCTTGAACTCATTTCCATATCGTAAGGGAGTTGAAAGTCATGAAGTGTACCTTGTGCTGGTGACTCGTGGACAGCAGACGAGGTCTTTCCTGGGACGAGATGTGTCTAAGCATCGGTTGAGTGTCTCGTTCTTTACGGTGCCCTGCAAATACGATTGACACTGATGGAGAACCGTACAGATTCCAGTCGCGTATGGAAAAATAGAACAGTGATTTCCCTCTACAGACTTGGGCTTCGGCGTTGTTGTCGTACCGCCGTTGGGTGTAGGTCTGTTTGGGCAGCAAAACATATGTTTTCCATCGCAACGCACCATGTCACCAAATCGTGTGTTGAATGCGGCACATTGTGAAAATAATTTACATGTCCCAGGACCAGTCAAACTGTTGCACCTTTTCTCTAAGTCGGTATCTTTCCTATTCGCTCGTAGGGGTACATTTGGTGATCGTGTAAAATGTTCAGTCCTAGTGGTTCCACTGAACATGCTGTTATTAATTTCGGGCGTAGTGGCGCTGCAAGCATGAATTTAAAATGGCGCGTGATTTATATTTTTTGGATTTACCTCGATGCCTGCCTTATCGATAGACAACAAACCAAATCACGTGAGCAGCTGTATCTAGACTGAAGACTTCCAGTATAGACGGACGCACAGCGAGTCGGTCGTGTACATGTTCCATTCCCCGATGGCGAGGTGCACGGACTGCTTTCATAACCTAAAGGAATTATTCCAGAAAGAAAAATAATTGATTATTTGCGAAGAAGAGAGGACATCTTAACCTCTTCAGACCGTGGGTACACATATGTGTGTGGCTTTAGGATTAAACATTTGTCTTGTGGAATCTATGACTGCTTTCAAGATTCAACGTAAATGACCAGAAGATTTAGCACTTGCTTAACAACAGTGAATTTGATTTGTCTACAGACGATGATGATGAGGAATATCTGCCCCCAGATGTTGCCACAACTCGAGGGCACCTGAGGTAGATACTGAAGAAGAAGTTGGGAAACCGCCGTCACCTTTGTTCTGGCGCACTAAAGAGATGACTTCACGTGGTGATATGATATTGTAGATGACGTCCTAACTTCTCGGTGCAGTTCGGGCAAGAATGTGTTAAACTCCTTTTTCAAATATTTGAAGCTAGATTTTTGGCTAACTTGCAGCAGAACAGAGGAACACATAATCAGCACAAAAACGGGAGTTAATTGAAGTGCAAAGTGCAATTGATGGTAGGCAACCTGAAAAAATTCACAAGCGAGACACTTGAGAGATCGTTGAGTACCAGTTATCAGAGATCCAATTAGTCGAGATAGATTTTTCGAACACAGTAATTGCCTGCACTTTGTAGACATTCATTACCCAAATACTGATGATAATCTGTGGAAAATAACGCCGTTGATAGACCGCATTTTGAAAAAATGCCAGAGTTTTTTTTTTACCGTCCAGCCATGTGGCAATAGACGAACCAATATGTCCCCACTTGGAACAAAATACTTCGTGTTGGCTGCCCCAAATGGGCTGGTACTGGATTTTCAGTTTATGTTGGTAAGGGTACACTACCTAAAGACGTAATGAAAAATCTTGGACTAGGGGTGGGAATCGTTGAAGAACAAGTTAGGAGCAATGAAAATGTATGGATTGTAAAGTGGATGGATACAAAGGCTGTAACAATGCTTTACACTTGTTCAGGAAACGCTCCTGCAGATACCTGCAGACGTTGTTGTAAAAAACTGAACTGAAAAATTGACATAGGTTGTATTGATTTATGCTATAAACTGATTGCTTACTACCGACCTTCAATGCGGATAAAAAAAAATGGACAATGAGAACCTTTTGCCATCACGTACACGCGCCTGGTCTTACTCCAGTACGGGCTAAATTTGGCCAATGATGCTGGCAATGCTTCCTGGCTCAAGATCTTCTCGCAGTTCCCCTCGGTAAGTTTGAATTTATATACAGCGCTTATGTCCAATATTTGCGTTGGCGAAGAAGATGAATTGTGAGTATTGTTCAAACTTGACCTCAAGAAGACAATCAAGAACTTCTTAAGAAGACGGTCAGATGATATGGAATTAATCACTTCTTATTGAAAAGATAAAGTCCTTAGTATTGGGTCTATAACTCAATTGTGTGGCTTTTTTTCACAATTTTAACGTTTAGGCCAAGCTTGGTGTCAAAGCCACTCTACACGTTAGTGGAGTCCCGTTGAAGCAGGTGGAGGAGATTAAGTATCACGGGGTCTTTTCCACGAGTGATGCGAGGAGCATTGCTGCTGAGCTGTACAAAATGTATGATAAATTGATAATGCAGGTACTTACAGTTTCCAGTTTTCTGAATGGTATTGCAACTATTTCGGACAGCAGTTGAAGAGACGACTGGGGGTGCAACTCTCCAATTCGAACCATGCGGAGCAATTGTTGAAGTTGTAGAAGTCGTTCTTGCTGTAGTTGTAACAAATTGATTTGTGTTGATCTTCAGCTTAGTATTAGTGGCGTCTGTCCTGTAATTTGATTTTGAAGAGTATATTTTTCCAGTTACTAATTGCGATCTTACTCTGTCGATACACAACAGATGGTGTCATGATTACAATGAGTGAACGACCACTGTGGTTTCTTGTAGTTGACATACGGTTCGCAATTTTCCCTCCGTTTGCATATTCCATTCCCGAGATTCGAATGACAGTAGCTGTTCTCGTAACCTAAAAAAGGTGAATAATGTGACTTAAATTTCATTCAAACCTCGGTAATTGAATACATAAAATTCTCGTGTCACAAGAAAACTCCTTCGAAAAGTACTCAGAATCAATGTCATTCGTTACATTCCTGAGCAGTCAAATCAAAAGCAGTTGGTAATGGGTCTCGGGAACTCTAGGATGGGCAGATGGACTTATTCAGGTCCAATTGTGGTTTGAACTTATTTCAACAACTTTCTATTTTCAAAATCAATATGACTGAAACTCCATGTCTTCTTGCGGCAATGTTTGCTGAGCACAATGAAACTATATCCGGGTCGTTCCGGGCCCAGTTCGCAGAAAAAGAAAATATGCATGTGTGTGAATATCGAAAAATAACAGCTGGGCCTAAGCAGGTCAGAGAAAACCCGTTTCATTTCGTTCCTAGTGTGTACTGCATAAAGTAAAGGGTGGTTAAATTTTAAGGGCCGATGTTGAATGTGAACCACACCTAAACGTCAAGTTTTCATTTGACATTTCTCAATTTCATTGACAAACTCAATTTGAACCATGGAAAGATGCACAATCGAGCAACGCGTTAAAGTTATTCTGGCTTATTATGAAAATGGGCGTTCAAATCAAAATGCATATCGTGCACTTCGTGATTTTTTCTATCAATTGAATCGTCCCAATGTGAAAAATCGTGTAAAAATTTGCAAGCAAACCGGGGCTGTAGGAGGTGTGAAAACACCAGTGCATGCTCGTACAGCTCGTACTGCTGAAAATATTGCTGCTCTTAGCGATAGTGTGGTTGAAGAGCCGTCCACCTCAACTCGTCGTCGTGCCCAACAATTTCACCTCTCACGCTCGTCGTTGATGAACATTACGCATAAAGACTTTCATTTACACGCTTACAAGGTGCAATTGACTCAAGAACTAAAGCCTCTTCACCATTTCAAGCGTCGTCAATGGTCAGAATGGTGGCAAAGTCACTCTAGACGTTAGTGAAGTTCCATTGAAGCAGGTGGAGCAGTTTAAGTATCTCGGGGTCTTTTTCACGAGTAATGCGAGGAGTATTGCTGAGCTTTCCTGTAGGATTGGTCAAGCTGGGTCAATTTTGAAGCAGCTTGGTAGATCTGTAATCAGGAAGGCTGAGCTTGGTGTCAAAGCCAAGTTCGGGTCTCCAACTCTCATCTATGGTCATGAAATTTGTGTACTGACCGAAAGGCTAAGACCGCAAATACAAGCAGTTCAGATGAGATTTCTTCGTGCTGTTGTGGGAATTACTCGCCGGAATAGGTTGAGAAACACGGCTGCTTCTTCGAACGGAGAGGGCTATGTCTCGTTGGTTTGGTCACGTGGCACGAATGTTCCCTTCATCACGACTTCCGAGGCGGGCGTTAAATGCGATTGCATCAGGCAGGCGATGGAAGCTTGGCAGACCCAGGACGAGATGGTTGGACCAAGTCAAAAACCAAGTCCATAACCTGATCAGTTACCTGAATATCTCTCGTGCGTGGTGTACCCCAGCGACCTCTTTAGTGGAACATGCGGGTCAGAAAATGATGTTGATGGTGATGCTCAAAATGTTTCAACAACGCGAGTCTCAGTGTTTTTGAAACCCGATGTCAAAAAACTGTTGCATATTCCTTTGGCCAACTGCTCAATGGATCCTGGCATGACTGACGGCTAGACCAACCGAGAGACACATTTAATAACTACACAATTTGGATTAAGGTTTTAATTTTAGCAACGAAAAATTAAATCCACTGCAAGTAATTTTTAAGATAAAATCCTGCTGAAATTGCAATAAACTGCTAAATCTGGTAACGCTGGTCGGTGTGGGATGCATTCATGCTTGCAGCCACTCGCTTATTCTGTACAAAATGTATGGTAAATTGATAATGCAGGTACTTACAGTTTCCAGTTTTCTGGATGGTATTGCAACTATTTCGGACAGCAGTTGAAAAGACGACTGGGGGTGCAACTCTCCAATTCGAACCATGCGGAGCAATTGTTGAAGTTGTAGAAGTCGTTCTTGCTGTAGTTGTAACAAATTGATTTGTGTTCATCTTCAGCTTAATATTAGTGGCGTCTGTCCTGTAATTTGATTTTGAAGAGTATAATTTTCCAGTTACTAATTGCGATCTTACTCTGTCGATACACAACAGATGGTGTCATGATTACAATGAGTGAACGACCACTGTGGTTTCTTGTAGTTGACATACGGTTCGCAGTTTTCCCTCCGTTTGCATATTCCATTCCCGAGATTCGAATGACAGTAGCTGTTCTCGTAACCTAAAAAAGGTGAATAATGTGACTTCAATTTCATTCAAACCTCGGTAATTGAATACATAAAATTCTCGTGTCACAACAAAACTCCTCCGAAAAGTACTCAGAATCAATGTCATTCGTTACATTCCTGAGCAGTCAAATCAAAAGCAGTTGGTAATGGGTCTCGGGAATTCTAGGATGGGCAGATGGACTTATTCAGGTCCAATTGTAGTTTGAACTTATTTCAACAACTTTCTATTTTCAAAATCAATATGACTGAAACTCCATGTCTTCTTGCGGCAATGTTTGCTGAGCACAATGAAACTATATCCGGGTCATTCCGGGCCCAGTTCGCAGAAAAAGAAAATATGCTTGTGTGTGAATTTCGAAAAGTAACAGCTGGGCCTAAGCAGGCCCAGAGAAAACGCGTTTCATTTCGTTCCTAGTGTGTACTGCATAAAGTAAAGGGTGGTTAAATTTTAAGGGCCGGTGTTGAATGTGAACCACACCTAAACGTCAAGTTTTCATTTGACATTTCTCAATTTCCGACTAACTCAATTTGAACCATGGAAAGATGCACAATCGAGCAACGCGTTAAAGTTATTCAGGTTTTTATGAAAATGGGCGTTCAAATTAAAGTGCATATCGTCACTTCGAGATTTTTTCGGTCAATTTAATCGTCCACATGTGCGTACAATCGGAAAAATCGTGCAAAAATGTGAGCAAACCAGGTCTGTAGGAGGTGTGAAAACACCATTGCATGCTCGTACAGCTCGTACTGCTGAAAATATTGCTGCTGTTCGCGATAGTGTGGCTGAAGAGCCGTCCACCTCAACTCGTCGTCGTGCCCAACAATTGCACCTCTCACGCTCGTTGTTGATGAACATTATGCAAAAAGACTTGCATTTACACGCTTACAAGGTGCAATTGACTCAAGAACTAAAGCCTCTTGACCATTTCAAGTGTCGTCAATGTTTATAATGGTGGCAAAAAATGGCAACAGTGGATGATAAATTTTCGAAGAAAATCATATTCAGTGATGAGGCACACTTTCACCTCAGTGGATTCGTCAATAAGCAGAATTGCCGCATTTGGGCGAATGATAATCCAAGAGTGATTGTCGAAAAACCAATGCACCCACAAAGAGTGGCTGTTTGGTGCGGTTTATGGGCTGGCGGCATCATCGGGCCGTACTTTTTCCAAAATAAGGCCGGTCAGGCAGTTACTGTGAATGGTGTTCGCTATCGTGAAATGGTAACGAACTTCTTATGGCTCGAATTGGAAGATATGAATGTGGACGATATGTGGTTTCAACAGGACGGTGCCACTTGCCACACAGCTAACGAAAACTTGGCTCTTGGCCGTGTTATTTCAGTGGCATATTGATTCTTGTGTAGTGCTGTGGATATAGTTATGAATCGGGCAACCAGGTCTAGATGGCTAACTGCAGAACACAGCGCGACATTGTTGACTGATATTACTGAGGAAGAGGATCAATTTGCTGATGATCATGATGATGCGGTTTATGTGTCGTATAATGATGCTGCTGTTGCCTCTGATAATGAGGTCGAGTTGGAAGTCCAAAAGTCGGAATCTGATTACGATGATGGTGGTGGTGATGAGATGGATGCTCGTCTCTAAGATGGACTTAACACTGGTGTGCGTACTGGTTTTGTGCTCGAACAAGCGCATAATGTACCTGTTGCTGCTCCCAGTATAAATTTCATTCAAAATCCCATTTACATTTGCGAACAGTTCATGACCCCAGACATGGTTGATATCTTTGCCGTGAAACAAATCGAAAAGCCAACTATTGTTACGTTTCGCAGATATGAGTCTACGTAAGATTAATTAAATTGTCCACAAATATGGGTTCGATGACTGAATTGTGAAGAATGAAACACAAAAGTTCACTACTCGATATACATGAGCTTATTCTGCGAACACTGATTTACTTCTTATGTTCTATTACACTTTAACGACTACTATTGCTTTACTACAAAACTCTTTGCTGCCATTTAGGCTGAACTGATTAACACTTTGAACACCATAAGATCCCAAGCTGAACTTTACTAATTCTCCAACTGAACTGACTGAATTGCCTTTTAATAATTCTTCAACTGAACTGACTGAACTAAACACGCATCGACCGTCGTCCCGATAATTATACCTCCCGATAGTTCTGTTAGATCTTACTGTCGGCATGAGTCTATGGAGTTTCCCCGCTGACGCTTATATACACGATTCTTTTTAATCTATCAGTGTATAGGTGGCGACATCCATTCTTGCAGTATGTACAACTTCGGGAAAACTCTTCGGAGGTGATCGTTCTTCCAGATGCGAATAGATGGCGTTTTTGTTTTTGTGGTGGTTGGTGTCCGGATTCACGTCACACAATATAGAGCGCACTCGTGACTTAGCAGATTCAACATCATATCCAAAGGTTTGGCAGCCAACGAATGAAAATGAATTGTATGAATGCTAGATAAATTAAAAAAAAAACGACGTCTGGTCTCTAAGTTGCCTCGACTAATCCGACTCACTCTGATGCCAGTCGAATTAGATTCAAACTTGCTTATGCTCTAGAAGGCTTGGATACACTATAGTATGTTTGCACTCTACTCGTACATGCATTCGCTTGTTTACTATTGCTTCCTGACATCGTGCAGCACCCAGCCGACCAAGAGTGACATGCTCTGCAGTAGCAGCATATCTAATATGTTTATAAACATGGATACATAGACACAGGTCTCTAAGTGGATGCATCATGGAGAAGGCAAACATGTGACTCCCAGTCCACAAAGTTCGGGTACAGTCTGCCCAAACTCAATCACAAGCAACCTGTTACAAAGCAGACTTGACAAACAAAAGACGCAGCCGCAACAAGCATGTACAAACATGTATGTATGTTGTTTACGAACTATTGTCACGTGTCTCTTTTCTGCATGCTCCCCTTTTGCAAAGCGTCCTTTTTGTCTCTCTTTGTCGGTATTGCTTGCGGTATAGTTTTAAGAAATGATAGTTCACTCGAGGTTTGGACGACCTCGACAATTTGGTGTTTCAATTTTAACCGTTTTCTACCGTAACATAACTCAAGGAACTGTGGGCGCCTTATCATAACGACATTTTTACAGCAACAATGTCTGTTAAATGTTTTCATATTCGCTACCTTACATTCGTTTCGATAATGGCAATGCAAACGAACAGCCCTTACTAACCAGTAAATATGTGGCAAATGGATCGGACGACACACATGTTAAACACGAATTAAGAGAGAGCATATACGCCAGGTGCCAACATTACCGTTGATGAGCAATTGATCCCCTACAGCCGCCCTGTGGCATCAATGTATGGTGGGCTTGCGATTCACGCAAAAATAATCATTTGAAAGGAAATATATATTCTGGCTAATTACCCAATCAAGACGAAAGAGTGATGCTATCACTGATCCCACGATATCACGATTCAGGTCGCACTATCTATTGAGACAATTTCTGTACCTCGCTGTCTTTGGCCGAGCATTTGCTTCAAGTTGGACTAGCCATTGAGGGAACTTAGTCAGTATTCACAGTAAGTCTCAGACAGTGAATGTCTGACATTCCTTGTATTGCTTAACAACAAAATCCTGTGAATGCTGCTCTCTAGTGTGCGAATGATAACCAACCTTCACTCTCGTCTAAACTGACAGTCTTTCCTTAGTAACAAAATAATTGTTTTTTGCAGGTAAAAATTTGTTTGTACTAGATATGGAGTACAAAGTGCAGAAAAATAAGGAGTTTTATGTTGGATACAGATGTGCTAGCAGCACTGCGTACATATCTGCACACGAAACACACGCGCAGAATTCATTTGGTCACATCAGTCGCTGTCAAGATCAGAATAATTGTTTTCAGGCTACTTTCATAAAAAAATTTTTTGTTCGTACAAAATCTATTAATGTCTCTTCCATTGTAATACCCTGCATTCGTTGCTTAGGAGAAATAATAAACAAATGCCTAAGGACAGATGGCAAAATTCAAATATATTGTTGTTTGTGTTGTGTCAGTAAAGGGTGATTTTTTAAAAGCTATAGGAAAATTCAGAAAAATGCACGAAATCTTTATTTGAATCGATAGTACGGTCCATATAATTTAATGTTTGAAGATTATTTCATGCAAATGTTGACCTTGACTGCGCCTCAAATGGTCCATCCGCTTAGTCCAATTTTGGCATACTCTTTCCAACATTTCGGCCGGTATCTCACGAATAAATGCTTCAATGTTGTCTTCCAATGCGTCAATTGATGCGGGCTTGTCTGTATAGACATGAGCTTTAACATAGCCCCACAAAAAATAGTCTAAAGGCGTTAACCAATGATGCCACCAGCCCATAAACCGCACCAAACTGTGACTTCTTCTGGATGCATTGGTAGCTCTTCCAAAATCGACAATTCTGCTTATCTACGTACCCATTGAGCCAAACATGAGCTTCGATTAAACTGACCATAAAATGGAAGAAGCGCGTGATGAACTTTCTTAACAGAGTACGCATTTTGATAATAAAATTCAATAACTTGCAAGCGTTGTTCGTTTGTAAGATGATTCATGGTTAAATTATAGACCAAACTGAAGATGTTTGACAGTGAAACAAAACACGAAACGTGCGTCAGCTGTTTAAACCAGTGTTGCCAAAAATCATCCTTTTTGTTCTCTGCACAGCGAAATAGAAATAGAGACTGACTGCAGCTCTGCTCTGCATGCAGAATTTACGTGTGTTCAGTTACGTATAATCTTGTGTATTCGAATTTCGCATGAGTTTCCAGCATCAGTCACATCAGTTTCCAGCACTAGTCGAAATAAGTCGTAATGTTTTGTAGACGCTACGTGCCGTGTATAGAATATCTAATTTAAATTATGTAGGTATTACCAAAATTTGCTTAATACACCTTCTAAATAAGGAATAAACATCTGCAATGGCAGGTGTGCCAAGTTTAATTTGAATATTTTGCATTCCTTCCTTGATCGCTCCTGTTATTGGAAAAAAGCAAGGACTACAGAAGGAAAGCATCATCTGTCTATACAATTTTAAACTATCAATTGTATATTATTAACGTCTACCCATCTTTTATAATATTGCTAACATTTCTGTCGCTCCATAAGGTGCTAACTTCGCAGCAAACACTCATGTTGTTCTTGTCACAAGTGGAAGGAGCCTTCAATTTTATGCCGACTCCGAAAGGCCAATTTGAGAAGCTTCCTCTAGACAGGCAATAATTACTCTTTGAGCATTGTCACTTGGCACAGACGCGAAAGAGGTGTGGCCGTGAATATTATTTTGCTAGTACCGGGAATCAAACCTGCGTAACGTAGGCTCAGCTGTGTAGATGTCGAGGCACTTACCCACAACGCCACGGCCGACCACCTACTCAGTCCCCCCTTCTATTGGCACAGACCTGAACAGACCTCCAAATTTATTGGCATACATATGTGTACGTTTTTAGTGTGTAGAAAAATCATTAGGGGCGGCCCAGGGCAGGGCGGTCCCAACCAACGCTACGCCACTGGAGTAGTGGCGTAATACTTGAATTCTTTTCCTTCGAGTTTTTCTTTCATTCTATGTTTCTGATTAGTATGTCTCGACGAGACCTATTCGTTATTTGTTCTTGGGTAAGGCATGTATCGAATTCTTTTGTGTTAGCAGTCATTCGAATGATCATTCGACTATTAAAATATCTGGAATCTTAAACTCATTCGATTATGCCGATCGCTAATTACCACCTACGTCAATAAGCGTGAGCATTAGCCAGCTAAACCGTTTCGTCATAAGCCCCAACTGGTTCCATTGTTGGGGGAAATCAATTCGCGAGGCATCATAATTTAAGCGTGGCTGTTTTCTGCCACCAGGCAATATAATACAAAAAAATGACTGAATGAATCACACTTAGCGTTAAATTGAGTAATATTCTTGCAATTTCCCGTTTTTGAATTTGCGTTGCATACACCGTCTACCTTACTCGGGACTTGATCCCCTCTTGCGAATGAGGGGCTGACAGCAAATGCCGGCAATGTGGGACTTGATATTCGTTCGGTTTGATTCAATTGATTTGTATTGGTCTGCTGCGGAGTGCCTAATGGAGGTGCTTCTAGCGTCTGCCTGCGGATAGTTTTCTGAAAATGCATTTAATTTTTCAATTAACTTCAACTTATCTTTGTGTACTTATGGGACAACAAATTCTTGGGACATTACCTCTCACTTCGCAACGAGTGAGATGGTTAAAGGAAACCTCGTGGTTGACATACGCCTTGCAGGCATATATCCACTTACAAGTCCCTATTCCATGTGCCCAATTACAATTACATTGACTGCCATTGTCACGTGAAACATAATCAACGTGTTTTTCACTTAATAAAAATTAACCACCTTTAAGTCGGTATGTCGTCGGTTCAAAGATAAAACTCGTTAAATATCAAAATACACTAAATGAGATAATTCGATTTAAGGACGAATTTGTTTCACGAAATTCCAATTCTGCAGATACAAATTTGATATTTATTTATAATTAATAACACAACTTTTATGAATAAATAATCGGTAATTTAGAGGATTGTAAGAGAAATTGACTTAATGACCTTTTCGTATGAAATTTCGTAGAGTATTGTATTCAATGAGAAAAAAGAAATTGTTTGAAATACAGATTTGTTGGACATTCACTGTGTGTTAATTCGGAAAACTCGTTTAAATGGAACTCGTTAAACGTATAAATGAGCGTTTTTAATGGTTTTATGTAAAAATTAAATTACACAAGGACAAATTAAATAATTGATGTAAAATATGTAGAAGTCGGACAAAATCATCAAAAGTTCTATTCGAGTAGTCCCGGCAATGCTCATTTGAAGTCGGAAAAACAAAAAACACTCAAACAAATTGTATTGCCAAACATTCTGCATTAATGAGCTTTTACTCTAATTATAGTCACTCTCGTTATATTCTCGCATTAGATTCATCTCTCTCTCTCTCTCTCTCTCTCTCTCTCTCTCTCTCTCTCTCTCTATCTCTCTCCCTCTCCCCCTTTTCTCTTTTTTCTGTATCCACATTCATAAAATTATCTGAGCTGAGATAATGATTTCATGATTTTTTCCTTTTACTGAGAAACCGATTTACTCGAGTGTTTTTGAAACTTCAATTCAGTCAATTCAGAAACGTCAATTCTCAGTCGTCATGTAAATTATTATGACAGCTTTGACACATGTTAAATTTGGATCAGAAATGAAGTATTATAGGGATGCCCAACTTCACAGCTTATTGACACCTAGTCGATCGACGAATTGGAGAGGCTTTTTGACAGTTAATTATGAATTTTTGACAGTTATTCACGAAATAACATAAATGCCGTTCTCTGCTTGGTTAATTAACGGTATAAAAAATAGCTGTCAAACATTTTAAGGGCCAAGGGAGGTACAAGGTGGGCATCTCTATTATACTTGATTTTTGATTTCAATTATAAATTAAGCTGAGTATCAAGTTTTGTTGAAACCATCAAATTTGAAAGAACGAACGCAAATACAGACGTTGAAGAGGCAAATCCCAAAGTTGTGTTCAACTTTTAATGAACAAAATTACCCTAAAAGGACAAATGATAAGATTCGGTGAACCAATATTACCAAGCTCCCGCGGGATAGACACCTTGGCGTGGTGCCGTGGCTTACGTCGGCCCTCAATGCCTGCTGAAAGGGTGACTTTGACAGATATAGCACGGCTATAGTCTGAACAGGGATGCCGCGACCAGAAGGAATGCGAAGTCCGCGAACTAAGACCATCACACCCCTAATCCAGGGTGTTATGTGAAACGTGCCTACTGGATGAAGTTCGCAGCCAGGGGGTAGTACTAAACTCTGTTATAATAATATAATCGGCCATACCACTCTAATGCGTGGTGGCTGCCTAACAGGATGCGTCCAGGCTTCTATATCCAGACACTATAGACTCAGGGAGCGCTTAATGCAACTAGGATTATCAGATGAAGGTCTCTGCAAATTCTGCGGAGAATCTAATAAAATTCCAGAACATATCCTCGGAGTTTGTGAGCCACTTGTCCACAAAAGGCAAAAATAGGCAAGCACCTAATATCAGAGGAAGAATTGAAGTCACCAGAACCAGCTCTCATCTTAGATGCCTACATCAAACTGACTTAGAAATCTCTTCCACCTTCGCGCAGCAGAAGCACATAGCCCTCAATACAACTCTGAAGAGGGCTGCATGGGAGGGGAGCTCTTATGAAAGCCAATGTATGAATAGGGGACACAATAGATCTATATGTCACGGTGCAATTTACCCTCAATAGTATTACTAAGCTGGAGTTTTATCCGAAATCGAATATCAAATCACCCGCCAATTTGGTTAGGATGTTAGCACCATGACACTGCCGACTTTATTTTTATGTCATCGCTTTGTTCGGTTTGTCATACGGAATGAAGAAAACAATCAGGCTGAGTGACGTTCAATTTTAAGGAGATATTGTTAAACGTCAAACTATCTCACGGAATAGTGGTGTACGCATATTCTCAATTGGTTCTAGTCCGGGAGGTAGGTAGGTAGGTAGAAGTGGTAGTTCGATGTGAACCTACTTGTGCCACAGCTCTGTTGCCTATAAAATATGGAAGGTGTTGGTGTATTTGAAATATAAGTTAACACGCTCCTAAAGTTGCACAGTGTCTGAACAGCCAGACGCTAGCTCAGCGTTTTAAGCCGACCATGGCAGACGCAGCGAAAGAGTCCGACACCACCGTGGGAGCGTCGCCGACCATCCACCGTGGGACCGAATAACATCAAGGCCATCGTTCAACGACATCGAACGATTGTAATAAGTAGAGTAAGTTTAGTTTTAAGTTGACTTCGGGCTGAGTAACGTCAGCAGTTTAACTTTAATAAATAAAATCCCTCTTTTTCGTTTCCCTTGGGGTATTTAGGAAGGACATTACAATGAAACCTCCTGGGGACGCCAAATGGGGCTAAGAAAATGCGAACTAATTTCACTCTTGTGATTTCTACCTCTTTGCTTCTTGTAAAAATGCTAGTTTTGCCCTCTACAAAATACAGGCTCCAAGAAATGTGGAACCAAAGTTATCGTGCTCTCCCTGGACGTTTCACTGTAGTTCCTCAATATCCTTCGCAGAACTCTCATCAAGTGAGTTGAAGAATGGTCTACCAAGCGCTCTACAAAGAGCCAGTCTCCAATCGGCTAGTGTCCAGTACAGACCGTCACTAGTCTAGAAATAGCATGACGAGTTCGCTGAAGGAGATCTTTTGTTTTAGATTGTTTGTATTCAGATCAGATCTGCTTGTTCCATCAAAGGTTTGCTGTTTGAATGACGTGTGAAGATACATTAACCTTAACTGCTTGAAGTAAGATGAACACCTCATCGGCAAGCGATCGCTGAAGGGCAGATCTCTGCCTAGTAAGTTCATTGGCTCCTTCATTCCCTGGAATGTTACCCATCTACGGGGAATTGAGCTAACGACGCAATCTCAGATCGGCATTCGTGTACTAATTTTGAACGTGAAGCAATGGAGGCTATAGCTTTGACGGCTGCTTGACTATCAATGCATACGGCAACCTTCTGTCTTGGCAAGGACAGACGGAAGGTTTATTTTTTTCATTCTATTAACTTTTGTCTTGAATCATTAAGCGCCAACACTAGAGGCTGAAATCCTAAACGTACGTCAAGTTACACGTGTTCGCGTTGCAGAAACATATTTACTCAATTCACCTGAACGGCCTGAAGATACATGGAGCCACTGTCAGATGCGCAATCGCGACCGCTTTTGCGTATTTTACTGAAAACGAGCGTCTGAGTTCTGGGGTAAGTCCTGCCCCAATTGCTTTCATCACAATTGTTGTATGTACTCAGAAATACTAAGAAAAAACGTATGCACCGGTAAGGTCTGGCCAGACCCATGCGTTCATCGGAGGGTTAATTAATAAGAGGGTTATAAATAAAAAAAAAAAACTGCTTTTAATTGTGTGTAGGTACTCCTTTCGAGAGCAAAACACTGCCCTGTAGACCTTTCAAATACTCATCAGCGAAAATTTGAAACGACAGCCCTTCGTACGAGGACATCGAGAAACATTGTCTCAAGTTGTTCGTCCGACTAGTATTAAACATTTTCGTCAAAATGCACATTGTCTCAACTTGCATTAAACATTTTTTTAAACAACGTAAGTTTGGTATGCATTTGAAAATAAAAATGAAGTAAAAAAAGATACATTGTCTCAGAACAAGAGAATTCAAATCGTCAATTATGGATTTACTGTGCACCCAAGCCCGTAGACTCATCAACTTACTCTCGTTTGCAGTCGCCAGAGTACAGAACAACACCACTAATCCGATGAGTTTAAGAACCATTCTTAATCGCACGCAACTCGCCGAGGCGGCTATTATTTACGATTGACAAAATAATAAAAATGCGAAATTTCAAGAGCCGCGAAATTGATACACACAGTCGTTATTTCGAGCACTGAGAGAACAAAAATGCTGGAGCCAAATGGCAGGAAAACACTTTTACAACTAAGATCACAGTGGAATCTAAATATTCACCAAATGGTGCCAGTAATACGGCACAATGTTATCGCAAGTGACGCGCGAATATATGAATGTGTATATTATACAAATGCGTGGCGAACTCTAATATGCAGGCACTTCTTGATAACAATAATGATTCTTGAGAAATACCCTGACAGTACCACAAGTTGAATAAATTTAAAGCTTGACCTCACAGACAGCGATAGCTTTGAGTCGTGTGTTTCTGTTGTACGATTACAATTCATGGCTGAGATGTATATGGACAGCAATATGAAATAGTTCAGGAGCTGACAAGGAGGCGGTTGCTTGTGTAGGTGCAGGACTCGCAGCAAACTGGGAGTTGATCAACTTCGGCGTTGGCTCCAACTAGTCATTTAACCGACGAGTTGAAAATTGATGCCAGGAGTTGTCAAACCTTCGTTTTGAGAAGGAGAATTGGGAGCGAACGTTTCCAGCAGAGATAATGGTTGGATATCGCTTTCCTCCATATCTCTGGTTTTCAGTTGCTGCCGGGCGGTGTTGTCGGAGAGAAATTCTCAAGAGTACTAGAAGTAGAAGTCTCTGGAGAGTAGTGTTACTAACGAAATAGTAGTTAGGGGCATTTTTAAACCTCCCAATTGAGGGCATTCACAGTACCATAAGCTAAACTTACAAGGTTTCGAGGTGCTCGATAGGGTTTTTGGGTTCCTGGGTAGTTTTTAAGAAACATTTGAAATTTGATTAAAATTCTCAAGGTCGATTAAATTCCTGCCGATATACTTCTGGAATTAGTGCGTTTCAAGTCGACTACTTATTCATCATTTTTTGACTAAAGTTAAATAAAAGATGTTTCAGTCTCAATGACGTCTACCCCCACTCCTTAAAAATTACAGGCTTAACAATTTGGTGCAGAAAGACCTGGAACAGACATATTATGACTAGTTTACGGCAAGTATTTCCGTTGACATATCTTGTCATTATCAATGTCAATTATTTCAGAGCTTCAACAAATGGAGAATATTAAAGGGTGATTTTTTCAAGCTATAGGAACGTTTTTCAAAAATAAAATTCAGAAAAATGCATGAGATCTTTATTTGAATCGATAGTACGGTCCATATAATTTAATGTTTGAAGATTATTTCATGCAAATGTTGGCCTTGACTGCCTCAAATGTCCATCCATCCGCTTAGTCCAATTTTGGCATACTCTTTCCAACATTTCGGCCGGTATCTCACGAATAAATGATTCAATGTTGTCTTCCAATGCGTCAATTGAAGCGGGCTTGTCTGTATAGACATGAGCTTTAACATAGCCCCACAAAAAATAGTCTAAAGGCGTTAAATCGCACGGCCCAGGCGGCCAATTGACCGGTCCCGAACGTGAAGTAAAATGTTCACCGAACTCGCCTCTCAATAAGTCCATGGTTGCGCATGCTGTGTGGCATGTGGCACCGTCTTGTTGAAACCACATGTCATGCAAGGCAAGCTCAAAAAAGTTGGATATCATCTCACGGTAGCGCTCACCATTCACAGCTACGTTACGATTCGCATCATCTTTGAAGAAGTACGGTCCATTGACCAGCCACCAGCCCATAAACCGCACCAAACTGTGACTTTTTCTAGATGCGTTGGTAGCTCTTGCAAAGCTTCTGGCTGATATTCACTCCAAAATCGACAATTCTACTTATTTACGTACAAAAATGAGCTTCGTCGCTGAAGCCATTTTTTGGTAAAAAAGCGCGCGATGAACTTTCTTAACAGAGTACGCATTTTGATAATAAAATTCAATAATTTGCAAGCGTTGTTCGTTTGTAAGACGATTCATGGTTAAATTATAGACCAAACTGAAGATGTTTGACAGTGAAACAAAACACGAAACGTGCGTCAGCTGTTTAAACCAGTGTTGCCAAAAAGATAATAGCTAAAAAATCACCTTTTATTTAGTGCTTCTTCGATTGTGTCAATGTTTCTTTTGGATTCCCGACCAAAATGTCAATGTCGAGCGTGTTTTTTCACTCGTTGATTTATTTGGGACAAAAGAAATCCATCGATTAAAATCTATCTTGTTGCGTAAAACTTAAATGACAGCAATACAAGTTAAATAAAACGATATTCTCCGTTTCCGGTCCAGTCTCAGACCTATCTTAACAATTGTCATAAAATGATTACTAAGGGAAATGTTCGGTGCTGTGGATGAATGGCTAAAAAGTGCGGATCGTGTATGATTGAGTTGAGGTGAATAAGTTTAGCTTTAATGTGGGAGACTGACTCGTGTGGCGGAAGTGCAGGGTGAATGAGTTTGGAGTAAATGTTCTCGAGTGTCATTGACGGAAGTGCAATGTAAGCTATAAAGAGAGTGTGCAGGGGAAGTGAATTGTGGAAGTTCAAGCTGGGGTTACGCCGAGTTGCTTCGGTTAACTTACATAGGTAACTGAGAAAAGTATGAATCTTCTGATGCTGAAGATGGTGAAATCTAATTACTATGATAACTTTGCTCACTTGTTATTTTTATGTACAGCAGACTCCTGATAATTTGACACTCGTTTATTTGAATCTCCCGAATTTTTTCCCGGTCCTTTCAAAAATATTCGATGAATTGAATACAATCTGTGTTATTTGGGTCCCTCTATAATTTGAAGTTGAAGGAGAACCTAACCCGCCGACATCCAATAACATAAAGTTCGGCTTCCCCTGATCTCTGTCACCTGAACCGTTCTCACGCAGAGGCCTGCCATTTGTTTACATACTGTCGAGTGAGCTCGGAGAGTTAACTTTTCAGGATCATCCTCATGCTGACGAGGATCTCAGAGTCTACTGATGCTGAGCTCTTGGTCTTGGCCAGTCTGGATTAAAACTCGGAAGAAAACGAAGAACGAAAACAGCCAATACCACACTGAAGGGACAAGGATATCTCTTGCTACCCCACGCTTCTACGCACTCAGAATCGACACAAGTGGCGATTTATTATCAGCTCTCACCATTATCGAAAAGACGGTCACTCAGTAGAACACTACGGGCTTCTTTTCAAAATTAATGTCAGTGAATATTTGGCAAGTGTGTGTGAACGGTGTCCTCTTTTTTCTGGCTGCTAGTGTAGTGTGATTCAATGCAAGCACACAGTACAAGTACATAGCACACGCAAACAGATCCAATGCAAGCACACAGTACGAAAAACCACAACGTAACACTGTATCGACCCAGACTCCCGAAAGTGTCAAGTGGCATTCGATTGGTATCGACTGTGGGTCATAGGGATCATAGGGTCATAGGGAGTATATGGAATAGTATAGTTTAGTCAGAAGAATTTCTGTATAAATAGAATGAGTTCTGGAAAATAAAATCAGTCTTGAATTCATTCTTCTTGACTCAAATAAATTGCGGCAGATTTACCATTTCTTGAAGCAAGCTGCGCTTTAAACAACTGAGAAGAGCAGCGGTAGGGTCCGACAAAGAGACAGCGTGGAATAATAACAATATAACAAGGCGATCATGTAACATTACACTAGGATAATTTAAAAATAAATTAATAGGAGCCTCAAACATCTTTCCCAAGAATTTGATCCAAGAATTTCTTGGCCTGCTTCATGCCAAGGGCATTGTTCCGGTTTCTTTTAGAAGTTCCATGAATTCTTCTCTGAGAACATGGTCTCATACAGCTCAGAGAGGTTCCGATGCTCCTTTCCTTGCAAAGAAGTCGATCATTTCTTTGACTTCTGTTTCTCCTGCTCAACTCTTTAAGCTTCTGTAGGCATTCAATAATTTGGATAATGTAATTTTGGATAATGTGAGGGTCTAGTGCCCAGATAGCCTCACGAATCACCGTGGGACAGGAGTAGTTGTTTTGTGATATTATTTATTTTATTGAGTGTCTTCCTTTGTTTATTCTATTCAAAATGGAGTACATTTTAATTTTGATTAAATGTTTCTAAAAAATAAAAAATAAATTGAACATTTTTTTACTATGTAAAGACAAACCAATAATATACATTCTATATTTTATGGACATTTTCTATGTGCAGTATTTTTTGATTTTAGTTTTCATTTCTCTAATTACAATATATAACTTAAAACAAAGTCAGAACAATAAGAAATATTCTCCATTCTCCACACTCAATAATTTGTCGTGACGATTCGCTTGACAAACGTGGTTGATGCGTCAGATCGTCAATGTGAACGCTTGTTACAACCAAACCGCAGACTTGAAGTGCGGTAGATGTTTTACCTTGAGTTGCACTTGTAGTTAGGTGTGAAAATGTGTTGCACAACTTCAGTACATTTTTGAATTCTTGTTTCGATTTTAGTGAGCGAACATCGGCGGAATGAAGGATGGCATCAAATGTGGAAAAATAATGTTGTTTGGGATATTTTTTCAAAATTTCCAGAGGTAGGTACAGTGAAGAGTGAATATTGCAAAAATAAAGTGTTTGGATGAATTTAGTGTATTTTGCGGATTAAGTAATGCGGGCGCTAAAACTAAAACCGGAAAAACTTTTTCCTGTTGCCAAGAATCTTCATGCTGTGTGTCTAAAAATAGTCTCTGTTCGTTTGATGTGTGGGCATTAGGAAAATACCTCATTAACTCTTCATAAGTCGGTGTATCCATTCGCAAATAATTGCGAAAATTATCGTCATTTAATTCTCTTAACAAAATTACGGAAGAGAAATCATTTCTTTGCTTTATTCATGGTTTCACCCAAACTCGTCCACGACCTGATGGAATCGCATTCAATACCCGCCTCGGAAGTCCTGATTATGTGGACATTCGTGTCAGGTGACCAAACCAGCGAATCATAGCCCTTTCCGTTCGAAGATGCAGCTGCTCAAAGTCAAGTTTCTCATTCACTGCCGTGTTTCTCACCCTATCGCGTCGAGTAATTCCCACAACAGCACGAAGAAATCTGTTAATGTAAATGTAAGAAGTAAAATGAATTCTAAATTTGAAGACACACTATAGAGTCAACCAGCATGCAAACGTCTTACTTGCTTACAACAATTAAAAATCGGCGGCGATGTTTTTCATCGACGCATCGTTAAGTATCGATGGAACGTTCCGATGCATTGCATCGAATAAAACATCGATGTATTTTTTTTGTATCACATGTCTACGAATAGCTTTTAGTGAAAAGCCAAATTTATTTTCAAATTGATTACATACAGAGTTTAAATACTCAAAAGTCGACGTTGGTTTGAATTCAGTCAGTTCTTAAGATGCGGCCAAACAATTTCTTCAATCCAGTCTAGGTAGTAGGCAACTCTAGTGTAAATACTTGGTATATCACTCGCGCAGCCCTCCCCAAATGACACAATACCGATAATTTGAAAACAATCATTCGTCTCCACCATCAGTGGTCCACCGGAGTCACCTCTACACGCGTCTTTTTTCTTGCCATTCGTAGGATCGAGTGTACAATATTGCCCGTCAATTATTCCAATGTCGAATCGACTGCTAGCAAGTTGCATTTCGTTCTTACATTTTTCCAACGGAAATGTTGTTAAGTTGGCTTTCATAAGAACTGAACTATAAACATCTAATAAAGTTAAAATTAATAATGTTAGCAAATGAACAGATGTTAATGAAGTCCTCATACTTGCAGATGTTAGACCCCAACCAGCGACTTGAAGGTTCTCGGATTCAGCTATGTCTTCCATTTTTGTGTACAAACATGCAAAGTTCACTTTCAACGTGGTAGTGACATTTTCGGTGAACTCTATCAATGCAATGTCATGGTAAACCTTTGAGGGCACATAATCCTCGTGAATTGTGACATTCTGTAAAAAGAAAAAAAATCGTTAATTCGTTTTGAAATGTATTCGCTAGTCAATAGTTCTCATATAAGTGGTTGCAGTTTATTGATGTGAGCTCCAACTCAACAGCAGGCACCGCTTTCTAATTTTTAACAGAACACTCGACAATAAACTGTTTTAGTTATGTCATCGTGGTCTGCAATTGGCTTTGTCCCTATTATTGCCAAGGTAGCAGTTTCAGTGGAAAACCTTAAAGAGTGGGTGGCGCGACATTCCAAGATGGACTAGGGCCCAGCTTCTCAGCAACCACTCGTGTTGTGGGTGCTACTGTTCCTTCACGACTGGAGAAGACCTACAATTTTATGCCGGCTCCGAACGGCCAATTTCAGACGCTTTTTCTAGACGGTTATACTCTTTTAGCATTGTCAGTGACTCGGGGGCCGTGAAAATTTGCTAGTGCCGAAAATCGAACCTAGGTAACGTATGCTCAAAACGAAGGGTACGTCGCACCAACTCACGCCCCGGCTCCAGAAATGATAGATGAAATACTCTCTTATCACCTTCCAAGACAGTAAGTCCGCAATTGAAATGAAATCTTGTAATATTCCCTAGCGAACTATCTGGAAGCAAAAGACAAAGCTGCTCTGCTTCAACCTTTAGCAGCAATCACCTGTCGTCTTCCCTCCTTAGCGATAAAGAAACAGAAAGACTGTCAGAAGATCAGAAATCAAAAATATCCTCTATGTACTAAAGGAAACAATCTTTGTTGACCCGCGGTGTGTTAGCCGATAATTTCAACTGTGAAGGTAAATAAATCGCCAAGGCTAGACAACACATTAGCAACTGTCTACTCTTGCCTCACTCTAATTTATAACTTCTGCCTGGACAGCGTTACCGTTTTGCTACACATGAAGTAGTTCTACTAAACTTGCGAACAATTTCCCAGTGTTGCTAGCCTACTACCTGAACTGGTGAATCTACTACATTTCCTTTACTAAGCATTTTCTGTACTACTCTTTCTAACTGCCAATTTTATTCCCAAAGGAAACATCTATTGAAACAAAATAAGAAACAGACACAAGGGTGCACTGAATTTTGCGCCCACTGAATGGAGGTTGCCAAAACCGTGGAGCATATTTCAATCAATTTACCAACAGAAGAATATTGGTGTGAGGTCTCAAAGCTTACGAACACTTCCCACACGTATGTTTCCTAAGCTAAGTAGAATCAAAAACAATAAGAGCAATCGTCTACAATGGTACGTGCTGAAGAAATAAGGATCTGAGCAAAATCGTATGAATGGAAACCTTCTGATGTAAATAGCCATCATCAGCTGCTGTGTTGAATAATTAGGCTATTTGTGTTTTGTGTATATTTGAAGTTTGTGGCGGTTTTTTATTTATTTCAGATTGTTCCTTTATTAGCTCAGATTAAGGGACATGTAGTCGATTTTGCTTCCGAAATGTTTGGCTTGTGTGTTTTGTTTGTGGATTTGGAAAAGGCATACGGCCGAGTCCCTCGATGTAAGCCCTGGAGTGTTCTGCAGAAGTTTCGGATTGATAGTCATCTTCTAAAGGCCCCTCATTCTCTGTACACAAACTGCATCAGATGTGTTCGGGATCCTAGGTCAACACATTTCACCGTGGGTCTTGGACTTCGCCAATGGTGTGTCTTGTCACCTCCCCTTTTCATTGTATATATGGACTGGATGTTGCAGCGCAGCCGAGGGGAGGAATGCTTCACATTGGGAGAGTTGAGGGTAAGTCATCTTATTTTTGTTGATGACTTATAGATGCTCACATCTTCCCAAACGAAACTCCAACGCGCACTTTGGCCGTATGTGCTGATGCTGGAATGAAGGTTGAAGTAGACAAGTCTGAGGTTATGCAATCTATTTTATATATTAGTGGAGTCCTATTGAAGCAGGCAGAGAAGGTTAAGTAAGTCTGGGGTCTTTTTCACGAGTGATGGGAGGAGTAATGTAGGATTGGTCAAGCTGCGTCAGTTTTGAAACAGCTTGGAAGACCTGTAATCAGGAAGGCTGAGCTTAGTGTCAGAGCCCAGTAAGCGGTTTTCAAGTCAGTATTTGATGCAACTCTTACCTATGTTCCTGATATTTGGGTAATGCCCGAAAGAATAAGATCGCGAATAAAAGCTGCCAAGATGAGATTTCTTAGTGCTGTTATGGGAATCACCCGCCGGGATAGGGTGAGAAACACGACTATGGTCAAGGAAGTTAACATTGAGCAGCTGCTTCTTCGAACGGGAAGGGCTATGCTTCGATGGTGTGGTCACGTTGCACGAATGTCCCCATCAACAAAACTTCCGAGGCTGCCTTTAAATACGATTCCATCAGGTAGGCGACCGCTGAACGAGGTGGTTGGACCAAGTGCAAGAACTCGTCTGGTTACGCTTGGGTAAACTCCTGGTGAGTTAGAGTCGATGGAAAAGGATCGTGTGGTGAGTGGTTTACCCATGCGAACCCTTTAGCGGATCATGCGGGTCAGACGATGATGATCTCATTTCATTTTACGATTTTCTTTCAACACCCGCAGCATGAATAGGGATGCCACACATAAAAAATTTGCCGGCCGCATATCGTGGCATTTCACGTGATAAAATCGGTTTGATTTTAATTATATTTAATAAATTAAATTAACATAAATAGCGCGATAAATGTACGAGTTACAAAGTGTTGGCTTGCAATAAATACTAATATTCTTTTGTTTGTACACACATGACTTTTATTGCAATTTGTAGGTTACATACATTTTTTTGTCATTTTGTCATTATTATTATGCTTTCCAAGTCAAATTTTAAAACAACTTCAGCCTTTTTAAGCTTGTTGTTTAGAATGCGGCCACTACATCGTGTGGGAATAATCAAATCGTTTTCTTTCGCAAGCTCTGTAAAGACAGACTGCTTCCTGCTAAAATTCACTGAAGCGTTATCAGCAAAGCAGGCTATTTTTAATAAATAAATTTTCTAATTTAAGAGTTATTTTTAAGGAGCATGCAATATCGTTGCTTGTTTCATAGTTTAGACTTTAAAAATGCAACCATTTCTATATTCCTGAGAACTTTTAAAATATCTCACTGTTAAGGGATATGTTTTGACATTACGTCTGTTTATGGCATCGGTTTCAATTGAAAGGGGCTTACTGGCTCCTTCTGTCAGGTCAGCTGTTATAGGAGCCAGAACATTTCGTACAATGTTTGGGAGTGTGTTTGATAGCGTGCTAGACTACCGCCTACTTCTGCTACACTTGTACTGGTTTTCTCGTTCGAACTTGTGAAGAAATACAATGACATCCCCTTCGATGTAGATGCTGCTGAATTTGATGTGGATGCTTTGTGACGCCCATATTGTCAAATGATTTTTTACGCCATTTTCGCCACAGGGAATATGGACAAACTTAAAACACACATCTACCTACTCTACTTTCAGCTAAATGTTCCCACGATCTGTTATATTCTACTTTCCGCCGCTCCTTGCCGACCTTTTTGTTCGGGTCATCTTTGGAGTCCTTTTTTGTCCGTATTGCAGTGGCAATCCACACTTTATTTGTTTGGCATTTCAAATTGTTCCTTTCAATCCGAATCCAGTACCGACGTTGTGAAATATAGACATTTTTGTGTTCTTTTTGTGAATCGTTTTTTTAACAATATGCTTACTAAAAAATATTCACAAGTATAAGAAAAAAAGTCCTTGTACCTTCTTGCTGCATTTAGAGATAATGGAGGATAGAGATATCAAACTTCGGCCATGTTTACCCCGGCATTGAGCCGGAAAGAATAAAAATGTAGTCGAACTCCCTTTGCATTTCACACATGCTCTTACAAAGTTCCCGGCACCACCGAAAAAAAAGCTGACAGTTGAAATCAAGGGGAAATCTTCGCGGTGTTTACATTTTTAAAGTTCACGTTTGGAATGCCCACTATTTTGACTATATTCCTCCACAGTTGCTGTACTCACCTTGTTAACTTACTTTCTAATTCGTTAATTTTCTACCAGTTTCACATTTTCAGCTCTAAGCTCATGAAGTTGGGAAGAAACTTATCAGAGTCTATTAATCTTCTTATAAATTCTTTGTACAGAAGTTTAGGCCGCCCTGGTTATGAGAAAAACTAAAAGATGCCTGTTCCGACATTTTCAATTAGCTGCGGTTGGTGTTTCCAATACATCGACTGTAAATCAGAAATATTCAGGTTCACACAACCGCACCATAAGATGTGTGAGCAATCTGAATCGCGATTCCTATAAGTACTCATTAACCAGAATTAGATTTTGCAAGACCTTTCACATCCTTTCAAGTTTATGGTCTGGATGCCGCAGTTTGTTGAGTGCCTGCCCCTGGTTAGTGGGGTTCGAATCCCAGCGAAAGCAAAGTAAACACGCTTTTATCTAGTTTTTGAAAAACCTGGTCTGGAGGAGTGGTCGATCAGTGGTAGTAGTCTGACTGTGGGTATCACAATGGACAAACATGGTCTAAGTGTGCTGGTGAATTCAATAGCAGCCCCTTTCCCTACCCTACCCGTCCCTAAGTTTATGGTCAAAGTGAATAAAGAACATGTTTTAAAATCATTTGAATCTTAATTAAAGCATAGCTACCTTTACTTTCGCATCTTTTCTATAGGTTTTATTCTCCATCGGGTTCCATTCCACTGAACCAAATCGTACAATTTCTGGCCAAGCATTGATGACACAATGAGCCGCTGTCAAGGCAAACCGCGGGGCTATCAACGATGCGCCGCAATTAAATGTATATTCTTCACCGGCCTTCTCACTTTTATAAAGCATTGCCCCCATGTGCGGAAATTCACCTGGACTTGCCTCTACACCGTCGATAATGTGAAAACTAATCCATGAAGGATTCACTGCCTTGTATTCTTGACATGCTGAGTATGAAATAAGCAACAGCAAATATATTTTATTATATATGCTAACTTCAACTAGGGCAGCTCAAAATGATGCGTACAATAACTTTGTAGAGAGGTTAAAAAAAAAACCCGTTTAGGTGATTGGGGTTAGATTAGTTAAAGATTACTTAAGATGAAAAAAAAAATACAACGGCAGCACTTAGAATTAAGTACTATACCGATTTTGAAAGCCGGGAAGTGCAGAAATGGCGTCACCCGAAAACCCCAAAAACTACCAAAATAACAATTTTTCAGGCCCACAGAGCTCTCTAGTGACGATCAGCATAACTTCGTTTTTTTTGTGGGTTACGCCATTTTTGAATTGCTAGTCTAAATTAAAATGAAATTACTTCTGTCAATAGTCGCGTGAGCGGGCCCTTAATCCCGGGTACTGTTCGTTAAGAAAACTGTTGATATAGGCGCCTGCCAGACGACGTGAGCAGGACCTGCGACACTTACTTCAAATGAAGACCACATAAATGCCGAAAAAAAAATTGTAATTTTGCCTTTTTTTTCAAAAACTATACAACAAAACCACGTTTTTTTTGCAGAATTAATATAAGCATTGACCGAAGACAATTTGGCACTGGTTTTCAGAATTTTGAAAAAAAGTGGGCTAATTTTTCTTTTTTCCTGTAAAAAAAACTATTGACATAAATAATGGATTTAAATTTAGGATTAAAGAGCCTGTTTCTGGCTTTCAAAAACCGGTATGGACCTTAATTGTAAGTGTTGCCACTGTTTTTTTTTATTTTTTATTTTTTTTATAATTTTAAGTAATTTTTTTCCAAAATTGTCTCTACCACCTAAACGGGTAATGTAAAAAAATGTTGTTTTTGACCCCTCTACAAAAATCATATTTCGGCACTAAAATTCTCGTACTCGTGACATGCTTACCAATAACCGACGGCCTATAAAAAATAAATTAGGTATCGTACAGAACAAAAAAAACTGCACACTTCATTTATTTACCTTGGTTTTTTAGGAGCGTCCGGACAGCACAACACCTCATAACGGGCTGTATATTTGCAGCGTGAGAGTTCTCCGTATAACATTTTTCTTGATATCAGTGGCTCACACTCTTGAGGGTTTCTACAAATGCCACTTCCAAATTTTGATTGACAAGAACTCCCCTCTTTGAGTTTTCGGTTATTTGTGGGAACATCTATTCTAGTGGTGGTGGAGGATACCATTTCACTAAGGAAATACATTCTGAAGAAGATTACTCGCCATTTAACTGATCAGTAAGCACTTACGACTTCGATTCAAATCTTATGGGGCAGCAGTAATTCAAGGCTTTGGATCCACATTGTGAGAGATTACCGAAGGATAACTCTCCTTTCATATACGGCTCACAGTCTGCAAAGTATTTGCAGATTCCAATCCCGAGATTTGAACGACACATATTACTGGAGGAACTGGCAGGATCTAGTCGAAGATATTGTTTTAAAATTATTAAATTGCTATTTTGAACAATCGCATTGTGTAGAGGGTAGTATAGTTTGTTTGTTTGTTAATTTGGAATTCTAGATATTAAGCAACGGATTCATACAATTTTATACTCCTCCAGCAACCAGAATGCTCAACATTAACAAAGACTTGAAGGGTAAGACGGGAAAATGCCTCTCCAAAACGGTAATCCCTAACAGGTAAAATGGAAGTGGACATTTGAAAAGCAGTTGAAGGCACAGGTTCAAAAGTGTAGACGAAATTAATTGATCTCGTAACTTTTGTGGAGGCATGTAAATTCCAATCTGTTCCAAAGACATTTTCTATGCATTGTGCCATACTGATGAAGTGATTGTACAGAAAACTGTCCAATCGCTGTAACAGATTCATGTATAAAACAGAAATGAAAATAAACAAACGGGTTCTGTCTGTTGTCTACAGCCGAGCTGTCAACAGTGTGTTTTCTTAAAAGAAAAGCCCTACAGAAGTCTTCCCCACATACCCAGAAATTACGTTGGATCACTGTATTCCAAGTAGACGAAGCTGATTTTCAGGGATCAAGGCCTTAATTATGGGATCTACCACATCGCTTTTATACGCCTTGTCAATTGTGTGCTTTTGCAACTTTCCTGCACTCCTTCCAGTAAATTTTGTTTACATTCTCCAAATCCATGTTTCCGTAGGAAATCATTTCAGGATCTCTTAATCCTTACACACCGTCGTCTCCACTTTACATATTTCTGCCCAACATCACAGCCACAATCCGAACAGCCATCGGCGCTCTTTTCTTTCGTGGGCAAGATATGCCATGTCCTCACATCCAGAAGGAACTCCAACGTGCACTTGATAGGTTTGTGACCGTATGTGCTGATGCTGGGATGAAGGTTAACGTGGACAAATCAGAGGCTATGGGCATCTCCAGAACACCTGCTCAATGCACTCTAAATGTTAGTGGAGTCCTATTGAAGCAGGTGGAGAAGTTTAAGTATCTCGGGGTCTTTTTCATGAGTGATGGCAGGAGTAATGCTGGGTTTCCATGTAGGATTGGTCAAGCTGCGTCAGTTTTGAAAGAGATTGAAAGATATGTAATCAGGAAGGCCGAGACTGCTGTCAGAGCCAAGTAAGCGGCTTTCAACTCATTTTTCCTCTTAATTCCAACTCTGACCTATGGTCGCGCACTTTGTGTAATGACCGAAAGAATAAGATCGCGAATATAAGCTGCTGAGATGAGATTTCTTCGTGCTGTTGTCGGAATTACTCGCCGGGATAGGGTCAGAAACACGACAGTGCGCGAGCAACTCAACATTGAGGAGCTGTTTCTTCGAACGAAGATGGCTATGTTTCGTTAGTTTGGTCCCGTGGTACGAATGTGACCATCATCACGACTTTAGAGGAGAACATTGAATGGGATTCCATCAGGTAGACCACTGCTTGGCAGACTTTTATGAACTTGCTAAGATCAAACCTCAAACGAATTTGAAGTTGTCAACTGCACTAACGATAGCGGAAAGAAGTTTAACCCTAAGGAGCGTCATTTCTACTCGGCCTGATGTTCTTCATTCGGTATAAAAACTTTCTCAGCGAAATGTGGATCCTCACAATGAAGCTGACTTTAAGCTACGTTATTATACAACAGTACGGCCTATTGAGTGTTTTGTTGATGCAGACTGGGGAGGTGATCTTAGCCACAGGAAGACATCCACTGATTCTGCCTTCCTGGAGTGTTTTCGTGTAAGACAAAATTAACTGAAACTTTCCAGCACGGAGGCAGAGTATGTCACTCTTTCGACTACGCAAAGGAAGCAGTTTTTATTAAAATTATCTTGAAAATGGTCTTTGGTTCAAGACCGTGTGGTCATTTGTTAGCAGAATCCGTGCAGTCTTCAAATCCTACACTCATTCACCCAGCTGTCGGCTCTTTAGAGAAAGTCAATCTGCAAGCTGAGAATGCCGCCGCTTGCTCAACGCCGCTAAATACTACTTTATCTCGCCATGTACTGGAGAGCAAGTGAGTTGAGTCGAAAAGGGAGAAGTTCAGTTATTGAGATGTTTTCGCTTAAACCCTCCACAATTGGTTCTTATCAGCAGTGCACGAACACCACTCCCACTTTCGCCGCATTCACCAACCGGAGGGCATCGTAGTAGTCGCATCATGCGTGCCTTGCCGGTACAAATGCAAATAACTTTTGACATTCTCCGCTTGGAAAACCACTGTGCATACTTCTATTTTCAGTTACCAATTCAAGTAGTTGGATTTGGCCAGCCCAGAATGTTTCTTAATGACCTGTTTCCACAGCTCATCGAAAAATAGAACAATTGTCTACTTCTACTTTTTCAAACGTATTCGCTGATGGGAGTGCTCTCAGCTTTTCATACTCGTTCCAAGCCACACAACACTGCGTATATTAAGCGCATTGAGGTTCGATCTTGACAGCATAATAAACCAGCGTAAAAACAAATTCTATGCTTCTAAAACTCAATGCTATCTGTCTTATCTGCCGTAAGCTTGGGTATAACACACGTCGTTGATCTCACACTTCCGAGACCACTCTGCACCTATAGACGACCGATTACTCACATTGGAGATAACAGTATCGCAATGTCAATGGAGTCCCTTGAACATCGACGTGTCTTATTTGTTTATGTTTAAGCGCATTTTAAAAAGCGATGTTCAAGTGAGCTAGCCAATTGTATTTTCATTCCCTGCTCCCCTCCTCAATACTCCATGAATTCAATATCAATACTTCCCTCAGCGGGAATGCTCCATCAGTTAACTCGCAAGCCTTCGTTTCGTTTTTTTCCATTTCCAGAAATGCCACTCGAATATGGAGTGCTCTTCCCAGCTCATCCCCAATCACTACAATTCGCAACTATTTCAGGGGAGGGGGACTGCCCATTTCATCCCTTTAACCATCGGCCCGTGCTACTGTCACTCACGACCTTGGCAACCGCTTTTTTCGTCCGGAAATGGAAAGGGAAAAGTGACATTACGAAAATCGAACGGAAATCTTTGAACTAGAGTTGTGTCGTTCCGGACATCTATAGCTCCCGGAACTATGTCCTCTGTCGGAAACATTTTCTATCATTCCGCAAAACTGAAAGTAAACGTGTCCATGTATATACTCCATATAGTTCCGAATTCACAGAGGTATGAAGGAAGGAAGAAAAAAGACAATTTGTATACACATCTTCTACACAAGCCTTACCCACATGATTATGCTCAACTGAATCGGAACAATAGGCGGACATAGACATGTAACATACGTTCACGTATCTACTGGACATGCACATGTAGTCCATTAAATTCGACATATTTTTTGTGAGCACAATTATCTATACTCCACAGCCACACAAATCAAACTATACATACATCCTCGAACTAGCGGTAAGACCAACAACAAGTCACTCTTCATCAATCGGTCGGAACATGAGCTATAGTTCTGCGTACTTGTATGATTCCTTCAAAAAGTTCCGCAGACATGGTCAAAGCATGCATATCTGCAGAACTGCATAGCTCCGCGATCAGGTCTCCGGGGGAACCAGTTCCTACGGCAAAAAGAATCGTTCCATGTCCGTTCCGTCATCGGAACTGTTTAGCACAACTCTACTTTGAACTAGCAAAACGAAGGTGCCCCAAACCCAAAATCGTCGCACAGCTGTGAGTGTCAATATAGTTTCGACTGTGGACCGAGCTCAGCACCCATCAGCTCAGCACCCGAGCTCAACACCCACCCATCAACGAAGTCTAATGATTTTGTGGAAAATGTCTCCTCTTTCAAATGGGTATCTAAATATGACAACCAGACGGTGGAAGGTCCTCTGCGAATTTTCGCAGACGTATAAAGGTGTGGGTGTAGGTGACTCCTCAAAAGTCAATAAGGATGTAAAAACATAAATGTAGCTGTTCCGACAATCGAGGTGTTAAGTGAATCGAGAGTTGCATTAACCCATTAGTGACCAGCGGCGCCATGTAGACCCGCAAGCAATCGTGAGCTTTCCGGTCAAATGCAATTTTTAATTTGCGCCCAATTGCTACTGTCCCTGTTACATCGCAAAGGGAAAAGTATAACAACCACAATAAAATCGCTTGTTAGGCTGAATATATATTTTTATAATTTTGTATCAACTTGTAAGTAAATAAATAAATTCCTTTTTTGTGCGTAATTTTGGTGAAAAGGCAGCTTGTGACTTGTGATTTAAAAAAAAAGAAAAAAGTAGAAACTAGCCCGACGGAAACGGTAAATAGAGTTTCCTAATTATTTTCACAAATTTTTCTGAACAAATGTTTTTTAAATGTTTTAGCTAAACAATTTGGAAACGATCCGAGACATCGTTGCCAGCCAGGATCTACGCTAGCGGCTCGGGGTCCATATGACTTCGCTGGACCATACTCAGTGCTATTTCTTTTAAGATACATTTCTTAACGTTCGGTTATTTGTCGATATGGAATGAATGTACAACAGGAATGACTACCTAAGAGAGCTGCAAACATTGGATGACGATGATGATAAAGTACAATCGTATTTCTTGAGTCCCCAAGTGATGTCAATGGCCCCATTCCTTTCCGATCCAAATTGTGGTGTCCGAATACATCTTTCTACATTTCTTCCAAAATCTTAAGTTGGCCGATACTCCAAACAAGACCACTAGCCATCGCACACTACAAAAAGTTTATGGGTGGCACAGACATGGACCAATTGTAAATACATACAGAATCGGAGCTAACAGCGAGAAATGGTGGTCCTCCATCTTCACCTGTCTATTGGACGTATCGTTCAGAATGCATTGCTGTTACACAGAAACGCAAGAGGCGCTTGATTCGTTATTGCCGCAGCCGTACATACAGTGATATGAACCCACCTGCAAAATATCGCCGTTCACAGGAGTCCTGGGAGTATTTAAAGGGTGAATTTTAGCTTTTATCTTTTTGGCAACACTGGTTTAAACAGCTGACTCACGTTTCGTGTTTTGTTTCACTGTCAAACATCTTCAGTTTGGTCTATAATTTAACCATGACCATGAATCGTCTTACAAACGAACAACGCTTGCAAATTATTGAATTTTATTATCAAAATGCGTGCTCTGTTAAGAAAGTTCATCGCGACATCACATGTGTTCAGCGACGAAGCTCATTTTTGGCTCAATGGGTACGTAAATAAGCAGAATTGTCGATTTTGGAGTGAATATCAGCCAGAAGCATAGCAAGAGCTACCAATGCATCCAGAAAAAGTCACAGTTTGTTGCGGTTTATGGGCTGGTGGCAACATTGGACCGCACTTCTTCAAAGATGATGCGAATCGTAACGTAACTGTGAATGGTGATATTCAACTTTTTTTTTTGCCCAAAATGCAAGGGCTTGACGTGCATGACATGTGGTTTCAACAAGACGGTGCCACATGCCACACAGCATGCGCAACCATGGACTTATTGAGAGGCGAGTTCGGTGAACATTTTATTTCACGTTCGGGACCGGTCAATTGGCAGCCTGGGCCGTGTGATTTAACGCCTTTAGACTATTTTTTGTGGGGCTATGTTAAAGCTCATGTCTAAACAAACAAGCCCTTTTCAATTGACGCATTGGAAGAGAACATTGAAGCATTTATTCGTGAGATACCGGCCGAAATGTTGGAAAGAGTATGCCAAAATTGGACTAAGCGGATGGACCATTTGAGGCGCAGTCAAGGTAAACGTTTGCATGAAATAATCTTCAAACATTAAATTATATGGACCTTACTTATGTGTTTTTTTTAGAAAAACTTGCCTATAGCTTTTAAAAAATCACCCTTTACAACGGTACGACAATGTCTCCCACTAGTTCCAGACGGCAAAAAAAGGAAATGTGAGGGAGCAAGCTGCGAATCAAAAGGCAGAACCATGTTCATAAAATGGGACGTTGGCCTATGCATCTAATGCAATCATAAATGTCGGTGTTTTCATAAACGTCAGACTAACAAATGTCTGCGTAATGCTACGTTCCCCCCAAACTGCCTATTGAGGTTTCAGAAAAGGTCATCCGGACCTATCGGTTTCGATTTAGTCGAAACGAAGCATTAGGTTCATACAATTCGATATGTCATCTATGTCGGAAGGATGGTGTAGTCCAGAAATGAAGTACGATAGAGATGCCCAGCTTCTACCTGCCCCTTAAAATGTTTGACAATCATTTTTTATACCGTTTTCTAAAGCCAAATTGACCAATCAGAGAGCGGCAGTTTAGTTATTTTGTGAAGAACCGTCAAAAATTCATGAATAACTGTCAAAAAGTCTATGAAATTTGTCGATGGACTAGACAATCAGCTGTGAAGTTGGATATCTCTATCATACTTCATTTCCGGTGTAGTCATTATTTTTTTACTGCACAAAAGGCCAATTGGAGTAAAAACTTGCAAACAATTTTAGTTCTTTCGATGTTTATGAAAACGCCCTTTCACTTTGTTCGTGTTGATGAATAAAAACTTATTAGCCGCGTTCGCACTCGACAAAAAAATGTTGGGTTACTTCAGTTCTGAGTGAAACTTCGAAGTGTTGGCATAGAATGGAGGAAAGCGCACTGCTTTCTATTTTACTTATTGATGAATGAGGAAAAATCCAACCCGAAAAAAACGAGTTCAAGTGAAACCCTGGATAAAAGTAATAATTTCTCTTCCGTAATATAGTTAAGAGAATTAAATGAAAATCCTCCCGACAATTATTTGCGTCTGGATGCACCGACGTATGAAGAGTTATTGAGGAGATTAAGCCCACACATCAAATGAAAGGCCATCAAATGAAAGACGCCATTACATCACATGAACTTGTGATTCTGTCTGTGAGTCTAAGATTCTTGGCAATAGGACTAAGTTTCTCGGATTTACCACCAGTATTGCTAAATCTGCAAAATCCATTAAGTTCATTCCATTAACACTTTATTTTTGCATTATTCACTCCTTATGTCCCTTCCTCTGGAAATTGTTTGTATAATTAAAAAAAAATGGAGACAACATTATTTGTCCACCTCTGATGTCATCTTTCATTTCGCAGATGTGCACTCACTAAAATCGCAGTAAGAATTCAAAAATGTACTGAAGTTGTACAACACGTGTTCACATCTAACTACAAGTCGATCAATCTAGCTGAAAAGTCAAAATGTTGTGTCTACCGCACTACAAGTCTGCGGTTTGGTTATAACGAGCGTTCACGATTCGGCCCATCAACCGAGGTTGTGAAGGAAGTCGTCGCGACAAATTGTTGAATGTGAACGCCGCCATTAGTTTATCGATTCTTTATGCGATACGAAAAATGAAAATTGTATTGAACACAGCCCAGCGGGTCCATATGAACAGAGATTCAAGTGAAGATTCAGCAGCTTAGAGAAAAAGTTCTTCTGGTTGCTACGGATTAATCGACAACGTACCGTTTATCCATGCAAACCGTTACCGCCAATTTTTTGTCATAGTTCTTGTCCCAGCAATCTGCCTAGTGAACAAACTTTTCGGTTTTCGATGTTCCTCAATGTTTCTGCCGCTCAAACATCCGTCGGAAAGGAGCCAAACCAAACGGTCTGTGGAATTAGTCACTTTTTGTTGCACTTTTTGACTAAACGGCTTCAAGACAATGCCCCCATGTGAATTATTTTTGATCATGGGAATTAAAACCTCTAGATGGGGCTACGTTACATCATTGGTTGTTGCTAACAAACGTGGATAGAGTTTGATAGATGAGACCTCATTTTGACCGAAAGATTGCAGTCATTCGCGGTACGTCGTGTGGCCGAGTCATCAATAAATGGGTTCAACGAGTAGCCCCCTGAAAACATCCTGTGGTAGACGCAAGCGAAAAGTCGAATTCGGTACATACAGTGGGGTGCACAAATGAGCACATGTATGTGCTAAGTGCAATTAATACTACATAACATATGAAATAATAAGGTTAATTGAAAAAATGTGTCCACTTTATTATTATGTTCAATTCTAAACAAAATGGTTAACAGTAAGTGGTAAGAAAAAAAACAAGACAAAAAAACAAACAAAACCTACTCCAATGTACTCAATTTTGCAATTACGTCAACTGTAGGGATAGAGCTTATTTTTAGTACTTCGTCCATAGCACCTTATTACGTAAAACGCTTTCAATGCGTTGTTGGCGTACTTCCCACCAATTTCTCTATAATTTCATTGTGAATACTCTGCCATTCCCGCTGTACTCGCTGCCAAAGCTCTTCCACGTTCGTTGGGATTAATCGTTATTTCACGATTGACCACAAATTCTCAATAGGAGGTCGCCACTTTTGGTTGGCCACTGCATCAATTTGAAATTTTGTTCGGTAAGCCATTGGATCGCCATCATTTCGAAAAATTACTTCCTCTTCAGGATAAGCGCTCCTATCTACAAGATCGGGAAGATGAGTCTGCAAAATGCGCTAGATTTAGGTTCTTTCACTCTAATGACCACTGATTGACTTATATTAAGCTGCTTAGCTATCATTCGCGTCTAGGAGTCACTCGTTATCATAACTACAACACTTTCTTCAATAGCTCGTGATGGTTTCTTCATTATTTTAAAGAGCAAAAAGAGTTTCTACCGCACGCTATACAATATAGCCTCAAACTAAATTATATAATAAAAAAATTTTAAGGGCCGATGTTGAATGTGAACCACACCTAAACGTCAAGTTTTTTTCTGCATTTCATTTGACATTTCTCAATTACAGACTAACTCAATTTGAACCATGGAAAGATGCACAATCGAGCAACGCGTTAAAGTTATTCAGGCTTATTATGCAAATGGGCGTTCAAATCAAAATGCACATCGTGCACTTCGTGCATTTTTTCGGTAAATTTAATCGCCCAAATATCCATACAATTGGAAAAATCGTGCAAAAATTTTAGCAAACCGGGTATGTAGGAGATGTGAAAACACCAGTGTATGCTCGTACTGCAGAAAATATTGCTGCTGTTCGCGATAGTGTGGCTGAAGAGCCGTCCACCTCAACTCGTCGTGCACCTCTCACGCTCGTCGTTGATGAACATTATGCAAAAAGACTTGCATTTACGCGCTTACAAGGTCCAATTGACTCAAGAACTAAGGCCTCTTGACCATTTCAAGCGTCGTTAATGGTCAGGATGGTGGCAAGAAATGGCAACAGTGGATGATCAATTTTCGAAGAAAATCATCTTCAGTGATGAGGCACATTTTCACCTCAGTGGATTCGTCAATAAGCAGAATTGCCGCATTTGGGCGAATGATAATCCAAGAGTAATTGTCGAAAAACCAATGCACCCACAAAGAGTGGCTGTTTGGTGCGGTTTATGGGCTGGCGGCATCATCGGGCCGTATTTTTTCCAAAATGAGGCCGGTCAGGCAGTTACTGTGAATGGTGTTCGCTATCGTGAAATGATAACGAACTTTTTATGGCCCGAATTGGAAGATATGAATGTGGACGATAATTGGTTTCAACAGGACGATGCCACTTGCCACACAGCTAACGAAACAATGGCTCTTTTGCGCGACAAATTCAATGGCCTTGTTATCCCACGTGGTGGCGATGTCAATTGGCAGCAAGATCATGTGATTTGACACCGTTGGATTTTTTCTTTTTTGGTTATTTGAAAGAAAATGTGTACGTCGATAAGCCAGCAACAATTCAAGAGCTAAAGGATGAGATAATTCGGCACATTAACGGCATAGAACCTCAATTATGCTTCAGCGTCATCGAAAATTTGGACCAACGGATGGAGGTGTGCCGCCTAGGTCGCGTCTGCCATTTGGCCCATATTTTGTTCCATATTTAATTGAACCATACCAATATTATCATAATTAAAAGAAATGACAATATTCGAAATATTTTTTTTCAAAATCAACATCGGCCATTAAAATTTAACCACCCTTTACAATAAAATATTGAAAGCACAAATAAATGAAACAAAGAAATGCTATTCTAACGGCAAATTTTGATATTTTTCTGGGAAAATATACCAAACAACACTAGGTGAAAGATTGGGTACATTGATGTTGTTTTTGTGTTGCTTATATTTTCCTTACCACTTATTGTTAACCGTTTTTTTCGTATTAATCACTTTGTTTAGAATTGAAGTGCAAAAAAAATTGCACTCAGCGCAAGCATGTACTCATTTCTGCGCCCCACTGTAAATGTTCTTATAGAACTTCAAGCTAATAAGGAAATTTTCGAAATAATTGCGATTTAAAAAAAAATAAACCGATATATTATATATACCACGACTGATAAACTGAATTGATCATCAAGATTGTATTTAACAACAAGCGTCATACCCACAAACCGATAACTCTTAAGGAGCAGATGCAAACAATTTGTAAACAAAAATGAATACATTCGCACGAATCATCCCGGTATGATTCGTACCAAATGCTCTTTGTTCCTGACAACTGCGCTAATACATGCTAGTACTCTTTATGTGTATATTTTTGAACAGACACATCTTTTAAAGACCTTCTGAGTCACAGATGGTGAATTAACTTACTTGAGTAACGGTACTGCGGCACTCCCCATACCACACACTTTAGAATAAAAAACACCGCAATCAATACGAACACTTTTCGCAACATTTTATTAATTCTTAGGAATTCACAAGGTATTCAAAACAGAATATTCTTTCCTACAACTTGTCGTTATCAGTTTTGTTAAATTGAGAGCTTATCTGCCTCGCTCGGCAGAAGAGCTCGTAGCAAGCACAACTGGCAGAAAACAGCGACTGAGGACAGAAATTCGATAATTTGCCAGCTACTTCTTTATAAGTCATTGCTGTATTTACGTATGAATATGAATGTAGAGATTTACGTATGTTACGACTGAGTCTTATGATAACCTAGTCGATTGTGGAAATTCCGAAGAATTAAAACAAACCGAAATGACGTGGTATTCAATTTTAAACACAGCCACAAGTACTTATTGATGAAGACGGACTTGATGCTTTGGGTAATAGTAGTACTGCCGAAATAACGATACCTAATTGAAATGCGGAATTCAAAGGACTCAGTTCGATCGTGTTGGTCTCGTGGAAAGGTCCCACGAGTTACGATCACACCCAACGCCAACACTCAATGACTCATGACACGTGACATAGTTCCATATGTAACAAATGTAAACTACCCAACGCCTACAGTATCATTGGCGATCATGTTACAACCCGATATACACCACCGTGTATAGACAAAGAGCAAGCCAACGCCGAAATCATCATTGTTCATCACGTGACATGCCCAAGCCAACAATCCAAAATGAAGTATGGAACCAACACATGACGTACCCAAGCCAAAATTCTAAACAACGTCGGTGCAAGGATATAACGGGTGCAAGGATGGAAGCTTTAGAGACAGCAAAGAGCTGACATTAAAATCAGTATTTATTCAACCGGGATAGTGGATAGAGGAATTTTCTTATAAAATGTGAAATAAATAAAGTATTTATATAAAATATATAAAAAATCGTGTGTACGCATAGAAACACCTTCCAATTGGAACCTTACAAGCAAGGTGATCCACTGGTATCTTAAACTATTGTACGAGATTAACAAAGGAATGATGGGCGCCTTGGTATCTACCTATAGAAACCACTACAGTATAAGGTTAACACGAGCATTCACAAAGGCCACAACACGACATCTCCTTAAGGCAACCGTAGGGGTACTTCACTTGCAAGGTTGTGCTGCAATTTGAAGTCTGAATGCGCAGTGCGTCCACCGCTCAGCAACCTTGCAGTAATGCTGCAGACAATGCCATATTCTTGTCTTTGCGAAGCTGAGCCATGTTTTACCTGTACCGCCTGGTGCATTAAGAAAGCAAAGCCCTGACTCATTCCGAGCGAACAAAAATGTCCACGTGGAATATTTATCGGGTGAAATTCACAATAAAGGGCTAAATATAATACGCATGAAAAAACATGAGCTAGCGGCAGATTTTATGTTTGTCATGTTTGCCAAATCACCTGAGTAGCGATAATGAACACAAGCGTGCACAGAAGTGAAGTATGATAAAGATGCCCAACTTCTACCTCTCTTGCCCCTTAACATTTTTGACAACCATTTTTTATATCGTTTTCTAAAGCCAAGTTGACCAATCAGAGAACGGCATTTTAGTTATTTCGCGAATAACTGTCAAAAAGTCTGTGGACTAGGGGTCAATCAGCTGTGAAGTTGGGTATCTCTATCATACTTCATTTCTGAGTGTGCATATCCATCTGTCAGAAATACTTCCCGCGTTTGCTTTAGTTTCATTCCTTTTATTATGAAAGAGAAAAAATGTCTCATGTTTTCAGTTTGTTTATATGTGTATGCTTACACGAATTATCAGCTGAATTGCTCATTTTTCATATTTTTCATTTATCAAATTCCACATGTGCTCGGTGCGGTTCAGAGCGCACTAGGTCATGCTTACAAATTTGACTACTATACCAAATGGGGTAATCGTATCGATGCTGAGATATCGGTACTTATGTGCTTAAGGAGACCATCCACAGGTGGATGCAGACTAGCAGCCAAATTGTCGAAGCATAAAGGTAGTACTCCGTAACGCTACAGAAATATCAACAAACGAAAAAGGTCAAGTGTCTTGGGACTTACTTTACGGAAAGTTTGAAGTAAAACCGTTATTCGAAACTTAAGAATGCCAACCTAGGCTTCAATCGCATCTATCCCTTGATGCGCAAACAAAATGGATTAAGCCAGAGGACAAAACTGCTGCTCTACAAGCAGCTTATACGGCCGATCTTAACGCACGGCTGCCCAATATGGCACACCGTCTCTAACACCAGCATGACGAAACTCGCAATTTTCGAAAGAAAAATACTGGGAATATGTACCAGACTCACATTCGACAGGGGGCATTGAGCATTGAGATCTCAGTTGCAGAGACTGAAAAATTCCCTGTGTGAGAGACAAAAGCAAATTTGAAAAAAATCTTTCTCAAAAAGTCTCCTATGCGATAGAAACCACTCAAAACTACATATGAATAGACGCGAATGCGTTTGAAAACACTGTGATTCATCATGAACAGTTGTGTGCAGAAAAGTTCCTTGAATACACTTATTACTTACCCCTCGTATACATATAAGCCACTAACACATTGAACTATCGATAAAATGTTCACCAAAACGTATTGCCCTACTCTGGCATACATCTGCAACTGCCTCACAGTAGGGTGGTGGGTCCCAAATTAAGAGGTGTTCGTATTCTGAGCAAAACCTCACAACTTGTGAGCTTAACGAGAACTATGAAGACAACCAACTTCTACCTCTCTTGCCCCTTAAAAATGTTTAAAACCATTTTTTATATCTTCTTCTTAAGCCAAATTGATCAATCAGAGAAGGGCATTCGCGTTATTTCGTGAATAACTGCCAAAAATACTCTCAAATTCGTCGATGGGCTAGGGATCAAGCAGCTGTGAAGCTGCTTATCTATAATACTTCATTTCTTATAAAGTTTTCTCATACAAAAATGGCCAATTAGAGAAACTGTCAAAAAGTCATTCAAATTCGTCGATGGGCAACTGTGATTTGGTTGATTGAACACATTTATCAGAAATGAAGTATCATAGAGATACCCAACTTCACAGCTGATTGACCCCTAGTCCATCGACGAATTTGATGGATAATCATGAAAATTTTACGCTTATTCATGCATTTTTGACAGTTATTCACAAAATAACGTAAATGCCGTTCTCTTAATGCCGTTGGCTTAAGAAAACAGTATAAAAAATTACTGTCAAACATTTTAAGGTTCAAGAGAGGTAGAAGTTGGGCATCTCTATCATACTTCATTTCTGATATTTATATCATTTGCGTCAGATGATTACCCCTGGTAACTCATACTCTGTCATTTGTTATTATAAAATCAAATTTGCTAACAATTCTTGTTTAGTCAAGCAAATTCCAAGCCGACAAATTCTATGTATTTATTCTATGTTTCTGCATTATATACTCAAAATTAATATTTTTAAGTAAAAAGAAATCTGAATAAACTACTACTACTAACTTACTTTCGATGGACAAGGGGTCCATAAGCTTTGAAGTTGATCATTTCTATAGTACTTAAATTTTGCTCGATAAGTAAGAAAAATTAAATATTACGTTAAACAGCACCAACAGCAAACAGCATGTGAACAGTTAAGAATATCGCTTTAAAATTACTAAAATTCTAATTGACTGCACACACGACTCACGAAAAATTTCTGCTATCGAGTTTGTATTTTCACTTGTCTGACATTCACTTCTTGTCTCACGTGGGAGTATGTGCAAAGGAAGTAAATGCATATGTAGAATAAAAATGTTTTTGGTTAGATTATCAATTTATAATGACATCATCAAACGGCATCCAATAATTCTAAACATTTGTATTTCCATTTCTCCAGCATTATTAAACGTAGCTTAGTATAATCAGGGGCTTAATTATTCAAACCTTACAAAAGCGATCCCTATTAAAATGCTTCTTACAAATCATCTATTACATTTTTGGTACGTCAGAAAATTGTCAGAAGCAACTTTTAAATTAATAGTTGCCTAGTTGCACTCGGTTTTTATGTATTTAAATCAGATCAAACTTGGTTTATCATGTAGATTCTGATTACAAATAATTTTAAACAATCGTTAATGTCTGATATCACCTTTGTTGGCTTCCATATAAAAATGAACTTGTTTAGCTGCAAGTCAAAATAAATCGTCTATTACCATAACCACTACAGTCACTGCTGTCATGTTTTTGACGTTTCACTTTACAGAAATCAGGAAATAATTTCTGTTCGAAACTAAATAAACAACAGGCACGGGTCGAGAGAACACAAAGTTTTATTTATTAGTTTGTAGTGAATTGGCAAAACGAGATGGCGTTTTCTTTCAGTAGACCAATATCTGTTGTAATACTTGATGAAATTGGCTTAGAAGGTTTGGATGGAATTACTATTTCAGGTAAGGTTAGCTTTTCTTATAAAAATTGTAAATCACATATCGCATTCCTCAGGATTATGGATTCGTCTCTCTGATACACTTAAGATCCCTCTACCACTGCTGGATAGTTTTCAAAATCAAGTATGGAATGTTGTCCTTCAAGCCAGGAATTACTTAGAATTTTATGTGTTACCTGAACCAAGGGAGAAGTTGAAAGTTTGGAACAGATTTGACGTTACTGATCCCGAATATGGCCTGCCATTCACACTGGTAAACAGAATTGCTAACATAGGCTGTTTTACTCTTTGTGTTCTATTTGGAAAACATTGCAGGATGAATGTCCTTTTACATTGTACAAATTTGTACCAATAAGTGATGGCGAGGTAACCGGCTCGTGTGAATCATACAATGTTCGCAAACCGATTGCTACAGATGAAATACTCAAAATGACTGTGAAGGAAGTAGAAGAAAAATGGGGAGATACATTTATAATCGTTGGTAGCCAAAAACTACGCTACAATTGCCTGGTTCCAAAGAACATGAACATACCTTCGGACATGACCTTAATTCATTTCTGCGTGTTGGAGTATATAGGGCGGGCGAGGAAAAATGGTGTACATTCAGCAGGAAAGTTTTCAGTCCTGCATTGTTGCAAAGATTCGGCGATAGCGTTTTACGTAAAGCAAGTAAATTGAATTGGCAAGTGTACATGTACTTAACTGAAAGCATTTATTGCAGGAACAAGCTGGTGCGATTGGGGTTGATAACAAAACAGCCATATACTGAGAAACGATCGGATCGGTTAGTGAGTTCAAGTTTGTTGACCTTAACACGTTTTCACTCTCAAAACAAAACCGTCTTCGTTGTCATCATCGAGAAAATCTTTTTCGCTCTGAAGAACGCCATCAACTATCAAATGCCGTTGGTGAAGTTAAAGAGTTTGTTTCCCCAGGAAAACCAATCAATGGTTAAAAAGATATTGCTAACTCATATATTTCGGAAGTTTTTTGAAACACGCGTGAGTTTACACATTTGGCTGTGGCAATAGCAAATAAAAACTGGCTTACACTTCCTCCTTCATTCAGAGCATTCGATTTAAGGAGCTGCCCGAAGCAAATCGAGTTCCAAAATCCCACCCGGACCGAGAAATTGTGTGCGTTAAACTAAAAAATCCAAACTTGTCTGTAGACGAACTTTTTAACGACCAAGAAGAGATATTTGAAAAAGATACAAACGGTATGTGCGTGTAATGTGTTGAAGCTTATTTAATAAATTCAAATATTCTTTAATACATATTTGCAGATTTCTACGACTACAAGCATGCTTACGTTGATATGCCACTGAGGGAAGAAATACATCGTGCAGTCGAGAAGCACGGCAGTGTGGGTTGCAGTCAATCTCAACTGTGCACTGTACTGTCAATGAATCGCTTAAGTGTGCGACAAATATTAAAAAAAGCTGCACAAGACAAGACAGTCACCTCCTACCGCAAAGACATGGGTCGACAAAGAACAAATATGTAAGTTTCTACGTTTGTTTTTTTTTTTTTTTTAATGCTTAGCCACCAACTAACTTTTATGGAAATGCAGTGATTTTGCATCCTACCTCGATAATTTTAATACACACTTCTAAACTCAAGTTGCAATCGAATCTTCTTCCCCGGATGCCAAACATAGACAAGATCGCACGTTTTTGCCCTTGAGACCAAGGGAGCAAATTTTACTAGAATCTAAGTAGATTCCGCACCTCCGACCAGATGCTATAAAGATTGCAGTGGATAGCCTGTCCGCCGGCCACATTTTTTGAGTCCAATTTCCATATACAGTACGAACTCGGTTAACGCAACCAGCGATTCGCGCAACTCCTAAAGTTGTAGCACGTGTTGACTCTATAAGTGCAACTTTTCAAAAAGGTTACCTCGATCAGTGCAACTTGTTCATCTGTTTTTTATTTGCATGTTTTCCTTTTTTGTTGGTTACGTCTGTCGTTATTTTACAGTACTTTAGTTTCGTGTGTGTCTAGACAGAATTCTTTGTAAATATATTTACACATCCAAGTGTGTTTCCTTAGATGGGTTCCACTTTCATTAGCACCTACGCGAAAATCGTTCAGGACGGGTGTTACAAGAAATATATAAGAAGTGACATTTTATCCGAAGTTGATAAGGGTGTTTCAGTAAAGCTACTTTGTGAAAAATATAATGTGTACAAGTCAACAATAAGCCGGACAAAAGCAAAGGGAAGCAGTCTGAGACAATTTGTGGCGAGAGCTGAACCTGGACCAGGAAATCGCGTTACACTTAAGACTTCTGAATATCCACAGATGGAAATGGTGTTATATGGATGGTTTCAAACATAAACATTCCGCTTTCTAATGAAATTATAAAATCAGAGGCAACTCAATTGCACAACGAAATAAGGGAAAAACCATCATTTAACGCTAGCAACGGATGGATTGCTAAATTTAAAAAACGACATGGTATTCGAATCTTAAGAATGTGTGGCGAAAAGTTGGACTTATTGAACCGTTCGTAAAGCAAATTTCAACAAAAACTAAAGGAACTTAAATTAACCGCTGATCAAATCTACAATGCGGACGAAATTGTTCTACAGGATGTTGCCAAACAAAGCACTTGTTACTTTTAATGAATCGTCAGCGCCAGGTCGAAAAGTAAGCAAGGAAAGAGTAACATTCCTAATTTTAATTATTTGTATATTGTTCGTCTACTTTGGAAATAAGTTCGTTGAGCTGACTTTTAATAACCTGAGGTTAGTCGTCGTGAAATGGAATTGCATCCCACAGTAACCTGCAAGCTCTTCCAGTTTCCTAAACCAAAGATTTCTTCTTTGTATGGTTTTCATACCGACAATTTTTGGCAGTCTTTAATCAGGCATCTCAAGAACTTTCAATTTATAACCGATATGCAGCTTTAGTGTCTTGACAAATAATGGCGATATTCCTGTTTCTGAAGGGTGATTTTTTAGCTATTATCTTTTTGGCAACACTGGTTTAAACAGCTGACTCACGTTTCGTGTTTTGTTTCACTGTTAAACATCTTCAGTTTGGTCTATAATTTAACCATGAATCGTCCTACAAACGAACAACGCTTGCAAATTATTGAATTTTATTATCAAAATGCGTGCTCTGTTAAGAAAGTTCATCGCGCGTTTCTTTCGAAAAATTGCAAGAAGCATTGCAAGAGCTACCAAAGCATCCAGAAAAAGTCGCAGTTTGGTGCGGTTTATGGGCTGGTGGCATCATTGGACCGTAACGTAACTGTGAATGGTGAGCGCTACCGTGAGATATCCAACTTTTTATTTGCCCAAATTGCAAGAGCTTGACTTGCAAGACGGTGCCACATGCCACACAGCACACGCAACAATGGACTTATTGAGAGGCGAGTTCGGTGAACATTTTATTTCACGTTCGGGACCGGTCAATTGGCAGCCTAGATCGTGCGATTTAACGCTTTTAGACTATTTTTTGTGGGGCTATGTTAAAGCTCATGTTTATACAGACAAGCCCGCTTCAATTGACGCATTGGAAGACAACATTGAAGCATTTATTCGTGAGGTACCGGCCGAAATGTTGGGAAGAGTATGCCAAAATTGGACTAAGCGGATGGACCATTTGAGGCGCAGTCAAGGTCAGCATTTGCATGAAATAATCTTCAAACATTAAATTATATGGACCGTACTATCGATTCAAATAAAGACTTCATGCTTGTTTCTGAATTTTATGTGCTTTTTTTTTTTTTTTTAAAACATTCCTATAGCTTTTTAAAAATCACCCTTTACATCAATATCTTTTTAAAACTTTGACTGTTCTCACTCATGTTCAGCTGTTCATTGTTCAAATTGCGATCCAAATTGCTTTTGTACTCGGTTGCATTGGAGTGTTTCCACTTCAATTTTGGTGGAGGAAGGATACTGATTGTTTCCACATCAGCGAGTGGTGAATCGAAATCTCCAGGCGGCGGTAATTTCGTCCTCATCGAGGCAGGAGGCGTCCAATTTAAAGACTTAGCAAGAGACGTCGATTTCTCAATATCAGTGTTCTTACATGCTACAGTTCTGTTTGACGTCGACCGCGATTGTCTGCGACCATTATCGGATGTAGTGTCGTGTAGAATGTGCTGGCCGGTGACTCTAGCGAAGATGTCCTCCTTACCCAGCTTAGAGCGTTAAAATCTCTTAGAACATTCGACATTAGGTTCTGATCCTAGTCAGCATTGGCTTCTACCGACCCATCCCAGGCGTATACACAGTCACTCACAAAAGTCAGCAGACAGAAAACAATTCAAGCGGGACTACAAGAAACAATCTTGAGTGTGGTTTAAAACAGAAAAATACATAACGTGACTGCACCTAACCTGATCTGTTGTTATTTTTTTTTTTATTATTTTTCAATTCATCAAAAATTTCGATAAAATAATCGTTACTTTCCCCAATAATAGGATAGTGGCTGCTAACTGTTCAAATTCCGTTAAAAAGGTTAAAGAAGAAAACATCAACATTGCGAAGAATCTTAAATGCAACGATGAACCGGTAGGTAGTCGCAATGCTTGTTCAAGCCGGTTTTAAACATAATCTCTTTCTTTATTCAATTTCTGAAGAAAATACCTCCAGACGAAGATCCCCCCTTGAAGGATATAGTGGAAATCACGTCGACAATCAAAGAAACAGAACTGAATGTGAATCAAACTGAAAAGGACGAAACGGCCAAACAAATCGAACGCAAAAGGAAAGTCGTTAAGTTTATCAACGAGAGGTGCATAATGCAAGTTCCAATGATACGTCAAGAAATTATCAAGAGCGAAGTCAAAGCCGGATACAAAGATGAAATTTGTAACAAGTCGCTGTTTCGGACAATAGCACGTTTGAAAAATGCTGGTATAGTCAATATGTTTGAAATTTCACTAAGAAGCGGCGAACACGCACGCTTGTATCGGTACGTGGCGCATCCCAAAATTGATAAAGACCATAGAGTCTTGCATCAGGAAACGTTGAAGTTAAAGAATGCCTTGTTCCTTTATTTGGAGGAAAGGAAATTCCGTAACGCCCCCGTTCGACTGGGCGAGTCCCCATTGCCAAAAACCACGCACATAGGTCTTATACCACCTGGCCCGCATAAGTCGCCAAAATTCTTGACCGCTCGTTTCCTGCACGAATTTATGTACTACACACTGTTCGAATTGGCTCATTATGAGCAGCCATTGCAGTTGTCCGAAGAACTTCTGAGCAAGTGGCTTCAAGCCGAACCGAATGTTAATCTCAGCGAACTTTACGCGAGTATGGTTCATGAGCATATCACGCCGTATAGAGATGAGATGAATTGGAAAACATTCATATCTCCCCTGCCGCCTTATGAAGGCAAACCGTTTGGCTGGATTTCGCTGCCGGACCTTGTCGAGCGGATGCCTTTATCCTTCCTCAAACGGATCATCCACGTCCCGCCCGAAGTGGATCCCCTCGTGGCGGAATATATACTGCATCCTGTTCGACAACATTACCTGATCAAACAGTTGCCGCTGTCTCTGCAAAGCTTAATAAATCGAAGTCGTCTGTCGAAGATTTTAATAAACATGGTCCGTATTTTACATCGCATGGGCTTGATTCAAGTCAGCGAAAGGCGCTGCAAGGAGCCACTGCAGATGTGGGTATACATAAACCGTAGGGCTACAGTTGTGGACACAACCACTTCGGATATGGGTTATCTGAAAATCAGTGCAGATCGTGAGTATCAGCAGATAAAATACGAGTTCAAAACATACGGGGATATCCAACAATACTGGAACTGTTTGCATAAGATATGCGTGCACACTAAGCTTGGATATGTACATAAGAACGCAAAGAAAATTGCTTCAAAAGTGATATACAAACTGCGCCGTAATGAGTTGAATTTCATTGTTTCGCCAGTGCAGAATTTTGAAGAAGCTCCGGACCTAGATCTGGGCAAAGCACCTGGGGATGGTCTGGGCGCGGGGGGTATAGCTTCTGGACTCTACTCTTCATTCCACCGCAATTGGACGTGGCTAGTTAATACGAAGCATAATGTAGCTGCTGCACAAAAGCTTAAGAAGACCACAAAGTATATGCGAACAAAGCTGTCGAAGCTAATAACACCTTCTGGCTTCAAAAAACCGGCTGGTACGCCAACCGCGCTGACGGTGAAAAAAGTGAACCGTTTCTCTGTGACATCTGGGGGGAAAGTGATCAAGCGGAAAGGAACCATTGTTCACACGAAACCGAAGCCCAGATTCCCTGTTGACTCTATTGACAAGGACGCCCTGAAGCAAATGCGATCGTTGCGTGCCCGATGGAGTTCAAGGGAAGATCAAATCTTAAAGATGACTAGGGCTACATTCCTGTTTCTGGTTGTGCCAGTATTGCACTTTAGTCGTCGTGATGTTGCTAAAATTACACGCGACATCATTCGAGTTCAGTGTGGCATTCATAACAAAACAACTCAGGCATGCCATCGTAGGATTCATTTCCTGGTCAAAACAAATCGCCATCTTCCTGAACTACCCACATGGCTGCATTCAATGCAAACCGACGACTATCTCACCAAACGATACGAGGGTGATAAATTTTTCAACGATCTCAAGCAGCTCTATCCAAATAAAACCGAATTTTCAAATGCGCTGTCCGTGCACTTTTTGTACGTATTCAAACACCTGCAGGAGCAGTTGAATATCACAGAGCCACAAGACAAAAAATACAAGACATCCTACTTTCCGGACACAATCGAAGAGTTTAATATGCGATATCGCGAATGCTCACCGCTCAATGAAAACAAAAGCCTGTTGCATCATAACCCCAGCAATAAGCTCGAACTTCAGCTCTCAACGGTGAACAACGTTTTGCACAGCTCGTTGTGTTGCGTAAAAGATAAGACACAATACAACCTGCAGGTCTTTGAGATACTAAAAATGTACTCTGAAGACATCCTCCATGCGGCTTTCAAGAAGGCTCGGCTAGACGGTCTGGTAGTTGCGCGCAAGAAGAACCAAGTGAAAACGTACACAACACAGCTAACCGGTCCGTCGTATGTCTTCTCGAACAGATATCGCTTGAGTTTAATGTTTCTTCGGATTCCTTTTACTATCTTCGATATGTTTTATTCATTTTTCGACCAAACCATGCGAATGATCTTTAGTGCTGAGCCTTCAATTACTCAGATTAAATCGCCGCATTCAGCGCAGTTGTTCTTTATGGGAGAGTTCATTCATAACGACTGCATTCAAGTAGACATAAAGCCACCCTCTAGCATACTAACAATAGACCCGACGGCACAACAGTCCAGTATCACCGAGTCTGACCGGATATTGGATCATTTCCACCACTTGCTGGACAATGGACCAGAAACGGAGTACACAAAGCAATTCGACGCACTCGGTGAATTGGCGACGAAGGTTAAATTTAAGCCCGCCAACGAAAAGTACAAGCTCAACTACCATCCCTTCGACATTGTATCTAAATTGAACAGCATACAGATACACTTCTTTTGCTTTCTGGGCAATCTGAATCGCAAAGTAAATCTCAGTTTGACTCGCCATAAGGACGAACCGGAAGACTCGTGTCCTTTCAGCGACTGCGTATTGAAAGCTGAGGACTACTTGAGTTCAATTGTGAAGGTCATAAGTTCTTGCAGTGCGGAACTGGACGAAATTCAAGAAAACATTCAAATGAACACAGAAACTAGTGAACCTGACTGCACGACGCTTAATGCGAAGAACCTCATGACGTGTTTTGGAAAATATCAAACTTCACTTTCAGCGCAACTGAAAAGCAAAGAGCAGCGAGATCTAGGTAAAATAGATTTGAAGCGACAGCCCCTTGATCTGGTCGATATCTGTAAGGATATCTCAAAAGGCTGCGAAGATGATGTCTTGAATAATGACGAATATGAACCAACGCTGAATAAGGAGGAACGAATAGCTAAAGCTCAAGACGTGTTTGTTGTCAATTTGCCAACTTTGCAAATAACAGCAAGCGAACATGCCATAAACAACACGGACAAACTTAAGTACAAAGATGTTATGCTTCCAGAAAATATTTTGGAATCAGTAAACCGACGAGATGCTCTAATCTATAGGGTCCTAGAGTAAGTAGTTGACAGTAAAATGTATTCAACTTGAATCCTCAACCTACAATTCCCTCTTTAGAGATGTGTCTTGGACGTATACACAAAACAACATGCAGACCTTCCAAACGATCATGAATGACTGCCTGTTCAGTGAGGATGAACAACGGCAAGCTGTGCAAATTCATGACTTCATCCAGTCCTACGAACTTGGTGCTCCAGCTGCAGATCTTATGGTAAGAATTCGGACAGTTTATTACGCATGTACCGCTGCTCATCACAACGCCTTGACACTGTAGGAACGCTTTCCCAATATTGACTTCCTCCGAAAAGTTATGAAATTGTTCCGAGAGCACTATTTAGTGCTGCGAGCTGGAGTGTCAACTTTTATGTACGTTCATAAGAATCACGTTCGGCATTGGGTTATCCATGCGCGGCACATTAAGCGATTGGAGCGTGAATCATTGGGCAAACTGGTGCCCACAGTTGAGACCGTAAAGCGTCCACATGGAACAGACGAAAATGATTGCGAAGAGACTGAACCTGTGGCAAAGCATATCAAGACGGAAACGGGTCGACGAGTACCGAAACCTGTTGATCGCCTTGAGAATCGATCAGACGTCACAACATCAACATTACCAAAAGAGTATATCTTGCTTTTGCTTTGAAAAAACAGTTCAATTAGTCATATCTCAATATTTCAGTTCAAGGGATTTATTGATTCTCAAGCCTTGTCCCTGGATCCGAGTGAACGGTTCAGTGAATCGCCGAGTTCTGGATAAATGGTTGGCGAGCATTGTAATAGAGTGCACTGTTCAAAGTGGTTGCACAGTGCATTCGATTTGTTTACGGTTTAAACAAATGCACTCCACTGACATAATGTACTTGTTGGAGTTATTGGTCGACTTGAAGATTTTTCAGCTGCGCAGCTATAGACGGGAGAAAGTTGGGCTCCTCTCGAAATTGAAGGAACTTCAAATCTGTAAGTAACGACGTGTAATTGATTGTTTCATTTTGTTCATGATTCTGTTTACAGCGGAATATAATGAATTCAACGATCCCCGGAATACATTCATAATACCAGCTCCCGATGCAATATCGCGGATGAGCTTGTTCATTGGCGAAAAAATGTATAGGACTGAATTTATTTAACGATAAAGCCTGTATAACATTGAAGCCTGCTTGAAACTCTTTGTCACTGAAATAAAGATATGCGTGAAAAAGAAATAATTTAATGTGTTTAATGTGTTTAAAATGAAGACAACAAGTCACAGAAGTAAGCTGTAAAGGGCCGATGTTGATTTAGAATAAAACATAAATTATTTAGGAAATTATTGTCAATTCTTTTTAATATGACAATATTGGTATGGTTCAATTATGTATGCAACAAAATATCGGCCAAATGGCAGCCGCGACCTCGGCGGCACACCTCCATCCGATGGTCCAAATTTTCGATGACGCCGAAGCATAATTGAGGTTCTATGCCGTTAATGTGCCGAATTATCTCATCCTTTAGCTCTTGAATTGTTGCTGGCTTATCGAAGTACACCTTTTCTTTCCAACGGTGTCAGATCACATGATCTTGGCGGCCAATTGACATCGCCACCACGTGGGATAACACGGCTATTGAATTTGTCGCTCACAAGAGCCATTGTTTCGGTAGCTGTGTGGCAAGTGACAACGTCCTGTTGAAACCACATATCGTCCACATTCATATCTTCCAATTCGAGCCATAAGAAGTTCGTTATCATTTTACGATAGCGAACACCATTCACAGTCACTGCCTGACCGGCCTCATTTTGGAAAAAATACGGCCCGATGATGCCGCCAGCCCATAAACCGCACCAAACAGTCACTCTTTGTGAGTGCATCACTCTTGGATTATCATTCGCCCAAATGCGGCAATTCTGCTTATTGACGAATCCACTGAGGTGAAAATGTGCCTCATCACTGAAGATGATTTTCTTCGAAAATTGATCGTCCACTGTTGCCATTTCTTGGCACAATTCTGACCATTGACGACGCTTGAAATGGTCATGAGGCTTTAGTTCTTGAGTCATTTGCACTTTGTAAGCGCGTAAATGCAAGTCTTTATGCGTAATGTTCATCAACGACGAGCGTGAGAGCTGCATGACCGACTTGAGGTGGACGGCTATCGCTAACAGCAGCAATATTTTCAGCAGTACGAGCATGCACTGGTGTTTTCACATCTCCTACAGACCCGGTTTGCTAAAATTTTTTGCAAGGTTTTTCCCATTGTACGCACATTTGGACCGAAAAAATCACGAAGTGCACGATATGCATTTTGATTTGAACGCCCATTTTCATAATAAGCCTGAATAACTTTAACGCGTTGCTCGATTGTGCATCTTTCCATGGTTCAAATTGAGTTAGTCTGAAATTGAGAAATGTCAAATGAAATGACGTTTAGGTGTGGATCACATTCAACATCGGCCCTTAAAATTTAACTTTAGTATACCACTGCATCTTGTAGCATGCATCTCGCTCGTTAAGAATTTGACTTGATGTCCTCTCTGAGTAGTTTGACTCAACAGACAAAAGGTTTGCAGCTAAGTCCGGTATGCACAGAACATTCTCGACATCAATCATCTTCGGTTGGCTGTTGACATTCGAAATTAATTGCACGGAACCACAAGTTGCAACATTCATTTTGGTATTATTTGTGTTATGCGTACCGAGCACTGGGCGATACTGAAAATGTTCAAGTGTTTTTCATATAAAAAGAAACACCCGCACACTCAAGATTAATACGTTTTTATTCTGACTTAATTGACGACCGAAACGCGACTCAACTGGATGTTGGTCATCATCCATGAGGAAAGCTATGCAATCACATAAATCACAGGAGAGATATGACGATCATCGATGCTCCACTTGTGTCTATTTGTTTATTAAAATCTGACACGTGTGTTTATGTTTCAGCGGTTGCGGCCACCGAACGAGCAGTTACCACGTAGGCAAGAAACATACAAATTATTCTTGAAGTAATACAATGTATGCATTTATGTGTATAATAAGCATGATGTATGTGAATGCATAGCATTTGCCGGATGTTTCCGGCTTCGATTCATGGTTAAATGTTGCGTTGCACCAGAATCAATGTTCCAGTCTTCTCGATTGAAATTGCCATCCAAAAAACCAGAACGTTTTTCAGACTTAATTTTTGATTACTTCGTAGGACAGTCTGGGGATTTGTGGCCTATTTTGTTGCAAGTATGACGTCGGAATTCCTTCTTCTTCGAGATCTTTTTCTTGTTTCCACTGAAAAATGCGCTATCATCACTTGTAGGATGAACCGCCTGCAACATTAACATTATCCAAAGCCATCACCATTGGTGTGAACTTTTCTGATAAGCCACATAACAAAAATATAGCAAGCCATTCATCATCGACGTGGAATCCTATAGCCTTCAACCTTTGAGCCGCTTTAATGATTGTAGACGCATAATTTTTCATTGAGCTGCAGCTTTCCAGCTAAGTTCTTGTTAATTGTCTCACCAATGTAATCCGTCGTGCACGACCTTTGTCTTCGAATGTGGACTCCAATTTTCCCCAAACTTCCTTAGCGGTTAATGCCTGAAACACAATAGTGCGTTGCGTCGTCTTTCAACGCACACAATTCAATGGCAATGCACAGAATACTGCGGCGACCTACGTAAGTACAAAATGAGAGAGCTGAGAGGATCGTAAAACGTAAGACCATCGCATGTCATTATCGAACATATTGGAAAATTTCTGACAGATTGGTGCGATGATAAACAGCTAAGTACATTTTAACGACAAAATCAATTTGAATTCGGACCAAGGAGGAAAAAAAGTACAATTGTTTGAGCAGAATATTTTTTGATTTGACATTTCACAAAAACAGCTGACACAATATTTTCCATCTGGCATTTGAGAGAGAGAGAGTGAACAGCTGATTATCGCAGTACGCACTATTGTGTTTCAGGCATAAACCACCTTGAACATAAAAATAATTGCTTGGATCAATGCCCAAAATGATTGCTCCTTTTGCCTTCGAGAATTTACCTTCATCTTCTTCGGTCCCAAGAACAGCTTTCCACAGATCGTTCCATTCCAAAAAAGTCTTCATTGCAAATGTCCATGTTGTAGAACTTTCTCTCTCCTGAAGACGGTCAATAGATGCGAAGAAGTTCTTCTCAGCCATTGCTTATATGAAGAAATTGCAATTATTACAGGCACCAAAATCAGAAAAACAGAAAATTCCCTGGGCCCATAACCTGTAGTAGAATTCCAGTGTTCCAGAAGCATAGAAATAAATTTAAACACGCGAACGGTTTGAAGAATATACGAGGGGCGTTCAATATATTCTCTGTATCGATATGAAGGAAAATGCGAATTCAATTTAAATTGTGTATTTTTCAATACGGAGTAAACATTTATTCAAAATCGTCTTCAGTGCATCTACAACGGAACACTTTTCTCCACATTTTTCTGAATAATCACATTATCGCAAAAATGCCGAGAAAAAGGAAAGCTGTTTTTGATCCTCAGCAAGCATGTGTTAATAGACGGCGACTTCTAAGATCTGCACAATCTCAAGAAGTAAGAGTCCAATTTCGTGAAAATGACAACATTGCACAGGCTGCCAGATGAAGTAAACAAGTTTTATAATAAAAAATAATAGAAAGTTTAATTTTCTTGGCGTTTGACTATTTTTAACACATTTCTTCAGGATATTTTGAAAAAACTATATTTTCACTATAGGTAAAGTACCGGTTGAAGAAACAAACTCGGGCAAAGCCGGGTACGAAATCTAATATTAATATAAGCTTAAGTTTAAGTGCGTTTATTGGTGGCTGTTTTTTTTAACTCACATCATCAATTCAATTTTAAAATCAAGTACCACCTTAAGGAGACCTAGCACAACACTGCCTTATCACGCAAAATCTATAAAATGTAAATGTCAACCTACACACGACTGTCACATATTGTTTTGGTTTTTCATTTGAGATCAGTGGTAAAGATACATTAGCAAATAATAATAAAATCAAAATGAGTGATTTAAGTGAAAAAGTTGTTATTGCTAAAAATGCCGTAATGGCAGCATTAGGTGACAATGCTTCAAAATATCTGAATAGCGTGGGCTTATATTTTCGACATAAAGTCGATTTTGCCAAGTTCGATTTGGAAGCAAGAAAACTTCTCCCCGCAGACAAAGTGCATCTACATAATGCATTTTGTAAAGCAATAATATGTAAAGTTGGTGCTATTGTCGCACCCCAACCACTGTCACTTATTACCAGCAGTTCTTCCGGTGGTGGCAGTAGTTCATCGCGAGCTAATCGAAAACGCAAACGCAGCTCAAGGGCACAGCATGAGCGAGCAGCGTTTGAACCGTATGACTTTTTCGATTTCCTTCCAATAGACTCATTAGAAGTCATTCGTCCACCCAGCGGGTTTGAGGGATCACTGCAACTGATGCCCTCCCAGAGGTATTGCGTACAAGAACTCACATTACCAGATTTGGGCTTTATTTTGGGTAGATTCTTGATTGGAGCGTGGGAAGTTGGCTTGGTGAATGTGGAAGATGCTGTTGCAGAATACATGTGCACAGCAGTGCAGTTTCTACTGAAAAATCTCATATCTTCAATAATCATGAAACGAAAGCACTATAAAGTAACCGGGGAAGGGTCATTTTACTACGATGTTGGAGCACCTGTTAAAGATCCCTTTCTAAGAAACACAGTAACGCGACAAAAAATTGACGACAGTCCTCTGGTGTTGGATAAGGAAATAACATCCCCTAACTTTATGAGGCGACCAATTGACGAAGGAATTTTTCTGTCTGCCTGCGAGGAAGTGTATGTTGTAAGTTGATTTAAAATGAAACTGATAATAATTCTAATTCCTTCATAGGTACCCACAAACGGGCAACCTCATCACATTGAAGGACCTTCGAAGGGCTCTGAATGATAGAAACATTATTGCATCACATGCTGTATACTCGGTGAACAGAGAAAGACTGACGCAAATGCTGCATTAGCTGAGAGGGAGAGAGAGATAAAACCGACACAAAATAAATTTAATTCTTACATAAAACATTTATTGACTTTGCCTTCACAAATAAGAATAAATTTAGTTATTCAAAACAGATTAAGTAGAGGGTTGTGTGTCCACAATGGCAGCGCTTGTGTCTCACTTAAAGAATAGTTTGTACGTCTGTTTCGTCTTGATGGGTAAATACTTTTCAATTTCATGCGGTATGGTGAAATACGCGGATGGTACCTAAAATTTGAACAAACAAAAATTAAGGAATTGCTTGTGCGCTCGCAAGGCAGTGAACAACTGTAACTTACGCTCTTCATTTCATCATATTTGCCCTCTCGACCAGTGAATTCTTTTAATATAAAATCGTTTTCTATTTCATAATGGAAACGTGTGTCGTTCATCTTGAGCATAACATTGTCGACACGTAGAAAATATCTTAGCAGCACAAAAAAACCCGATGGCATGACGCGCTTCAAATCAACATGTTAGAATATCCACAAAATGATGATAAATTGGATACTTACAATCTTGACGGAACATGATGATATGCCATTGTCGTGCAATTCGTCTTCGAAGAGCGTGAGATCATGATAGAATAAGATCTTTTCACGTTGCATTAGCTTGTGAATGTCCAACTGTCTATCGGATTCTTCGACACGAAAATTATCATTCAACGTACCCTGATAATTGGTTGAAAATGTCCAGTCAAAGGGTTTGAACTTTTGCTCCAAGTTATGGCCGGATCTTAAAAAAAATTTACATTTGATTTGTCAATCTTAAATATCATGTATTGGTACCTGCTTTCTTGCCACTCCTCAGCACAGGCAACCTGCAGAGGTTGTCTTCCGTTTTCAACTAAACGAAGTGCATCCATAGGCTTGAATTCCATACCAGCACCGCCAGAGTGTGTTAAACTCAATTTATTTTTGTGAAAAACCATATCCGGAAGGTGCGGCAGGTCAAGTGCGTGACGATAACTTAAAAACAAGCAAATTAAGTAAAGTACATTATGCAGAATTGAATAACATACGTGCAGAGTTCACAACAATTGGGACTGTTTTCCGGACAATTTTCTTTACCATTAATGCATACACTTTTTAGGATATGCGATTTTTCATAAGTAATGTTCCATCCTTGGAATTGTATGCTGTCACGATCCATTGGTAAACGGGGAACGATGTCATCCTTACGTGCAATTTGTGATCAATATAATACATTTAAATCGTATATCAGATTAACTTACTTCCATATTTTCTAATAACGTATTTAAAATTGTTTAATGTTTGAAAGTGAGACAATGTTTTCTATTGTTAATTTTGCCCATGCAATTTGAAGGAATCCAAACAATTTTTTTTTTATTTTGGCATTTGCCGGTTGACAGGGGGCAAGTTCAGCGGGTGCATAGTTTCTCGAATTATTTCTCAGATATCAGAACGAGTAAATTTGGCAATAATTTTGCCGGAATAATTCAGAATACGTTTAAAAAATGTACGCCTGTCAGAATTTGAACGAAAAATTGTATGGACCTGTTTTTGTGCAATTCAGTGTGGTCGTAAATTTGCAAATTCAAGTCCAAGAGTGTATTTGGGTATGAGTATTTCCGTCACTATAGAGAGGGTGTGGCGGTTACAGGGCAATTTGCTTACTTTGAGAATTTATACGGAATACATACTTTCATATATTTTATATGACAGTTCTTCAGCATAAACCAGAAATGAAGTATGATAGAGATACCCCTAGTCCATCGACGAATTTGACGGATAATCATGAAAATGTTGACGGTTATTCATGAATTTTTGACAGTTATTCACGAAATAACGGATAATGCCTTATTGGCTTTAGAAAACAATACAAAAAATGGTTGTCAGAAAGAGAGATAGAAGTTGGGTATCTTGCATAAACTACAATTTAAACTAGTTCTGCCAAAATTAGTTTTATCTGAAAATTGCTTATAATTGTATTATGGTATTAAATTATTAATTTATAATATAGTTTAAAGTTTTATACGTTAATTTTTGAAATTCTAAGTTCCCATATATGAACATGCACCCATGTCAACTTCATTTTCCAACACGCCCAGGCAAATGGAGGTTGCTATAAACCAAAAATCAACTGATTTGTGCTATAAACTTGTTGTATCTGTCACCAAGTTGTCAGCTGTCACTAGATGGTTATTGGTCGTATCAACGGTTGTTGATTTATTATTTGTGCAACTAGTCTCGACTTTTTAGTTATTTTTTTAATAATTTCTTAATTTGACAGACATTTCAATAACTATGTTCCTAAATAAAGCTACGTCGATGTCAAATGTATCAAGGCGTTTAGTGTGTAAGAAACCCATGCAGATTCCTTAGATATACGTATATTTGTACAAAGTTCAAGTCTGATAAGCTCGAATATTGTACATACAGTGAGCTGCAAAAGTCTACATACCGTTCCTGTTTTTCAACCTAGCGAGTTAAGTTACTATGAAGAAATGTAGTGATGCTGTTTTGTTTTAAATATCTTTAAATTAATATGACTCCAATAGAACTGTACTTTTTTTTATTCACAAAAAACGATTGCATTGACAATATTACATACATACGGCATGCTAAGCTACATCAACAACCTCTTTTCATTAGGAACACATGCCGTAGGATCACGACTGGCATCTGTAACTTCTAGCAGATGTCTTGGCATTGAAGCAACTAAATTATAATTATTGCATGTATTAATTCGTAGGAGTTTCGGCTTTGCCATCCTTCTCGGAGCTTCTGTTTTAGCATTTATCTTGCGTTGTAGAAGTTCCCACACATTTTCAAAGATTTTTAAGTCCGGGCTTAGGAGCGGTTTGTATAAGTAGTAAAGCAGTCTGTCTTTGACAATATGAGCAGTGTGCTTGGTCATTATCTTGTTGGGAAAATCCAACCGCACACTAGTTGTCGACCGATACATGCTTTCCGAATTTGTTCCAAAGGTCTTGTATTGATAGCGATCCATAGTGCCCTCAACGGAGAGTAAAGGCAAAATCCTTTGAGCTGTTCGTGGATGCACGTATTTGATATTTCTGTTAGCACTTTGGACAGTATTGTGGCATTCACTTAAGGATTTTTACCTACCTTAGCGGTTCACTGTAGATTTTAGCTATAAAAATACGAATATATAAAAATGTAGAATTATAAGAATATTTAGAAGGATCCCCCATTTTCTTCAGCATTGCAAAGTAACAACACTCGCAAGATGAGCTCTATCGTGATACCCTCATCGAGTACAGAAAACAATTTCAAGTCATTGTCTGTCACCAGTCCAAAGCCCTTTGTTTTTCATGTTAAACTCAACCGTCCAGACAAGTACAATGCTATCAACAAACAGATGTGGGTGTAAGTATGACTGAATGAATGTTGTTGAAGATGTTTCTTATGCTGACACTTTCGTACCTTTAAGCGAAATAAAAGAATGCTTCGAGTCTTTGAGCACTAACGCTGACTGTCGTGCCGTTGTGATATCTGGAGAGGGAAAACATTTCACTGCCGGTCAGTTGGTAGTCATATATTTTTAAAAGCAATGTAATAATCCAAGTTCCATAATCCCTGAAAGGAATCGATCTCACGGATATGATGAAATTTGCTCAGGAACTGGCACAGATTGATGATGTTGCTCGCAAAGGGTGTGCTCTAGAAAAGCTTATAAAACTATATCAGGTAATAATGTAGGCTCTTGCAAAGCACTATGAAATCATTTCTCATTCTAGGATTCGATGTCGTCTTTAGAAGTCTGTAATAAGCCCGTTATCACAGCTGTTCATTCAGCCTGCATAGGAGCAGGAGTGGATCTGATTACTGCGGCAGATATTCGTTATTGCACAAAAGACACATTTTTCCAAGTCAAGGAAGTGGACATCGGTATGGCAGCAGATGTTGGATCACTGCAGCGATTTCCCAAGGTTATAAACAGTCAAAGCTTAGTTCGAGAACTCTGCCTGACTGGCAGAAAATTTCTCGCTGACGAAGCCAAAAGTTGCGGTCTCATTAGTCGGGTAACTCGATATAATCTAGTGATCTTGCTTCTTTCAACTTCATAAGTTCATTCAAGGTTTATGAAAACAAGGAGTCTATGATAGATGGCGCCATTGCCCTGGCAGAAGACATAGCAAGCAAGAGTCCTATCGCTGTGCAAGCAACTAAAAAGAACATGGTTTACTCATACAATCGTCCGAATCAGGATGGTTTAGATCAAATTGTGTGTATTTCCATATATGTATGTAACGTAATATTTTATACTTGTGCATTTCTTTTCAGCGTGAGATGAACAAACTATATTTACAAAGTGAAGACTTTACTAATGCAACATTGGCTCAACTCGTCAAGGGGGAGAAGGCACAATTTGCCAAGTTATAAACTTTTTTAGCGTGAATAGCTTATAGTTCCTAAGTAGAAAGAGGAAGCAATTGTATATACTGCATTTTGTTATTTTTTTTATACAATTTACAAAATTGGGACTTCGTATTTTATTGTGTCGTTGCTGGTTTATGTCCAACTAGCTTCTATTTCTTTCACACATTGGTTGCCAGAGAGCATGACACATAGTGATGTTTCCCAGCGTGCCATGGCTATTCATTGTGACAGCCACCTATAACTTCATTCGAGGCTCTGACAGGCAAAAATGTTAGCCCCTACCATGACAAAATAAATATAAACGCTTTCCACTTCAAACAACGAGAATGACCCGAGTTCTGCGATGCCTCCAGCCTGCGAAGGATTTTTCATACGCCGGTCTAGTTGTAGGTATGATGATACACAAAGTTGTCTGTGGGAGAAGCGTGGATACTAGTCAATTCCGTACAAATCCCACGGTTGTCTTTGCGCCTTGTTTATTGTCATAGCATTACTTAAGGGTAACCTTGTCACTGACCCGCAAGGGCTATTGCATTTATTGAAGCAGCACTTCCAATAGCATCCTAAAGGATCTGAACAAGAGGGAGTCATAGGGAATCAAGAAATCTCAACTGCAGACGAAGTAAACCTCCTAATTTGTAGAAATCGGCGTAATCATTAAAAGTCTGACGAACAACAAAGCCGCGGGGTCATATGCTTACCATCAGTCCTTTTCTCAGCCGGTGGCAATGTTCCGCATCAGATCATCTGCAGAATTTGTGAAGACAAAAGCACGGGACTACTGGAATATCAGCCCCGTCCACAAAAAAGGCGATCCTACCTCTTGGAACAGTCATAGCCTCTTGGAACAGCCCGCTCAACGTCCACTACAAGATCCTGTCCAGCGTCCTGTGTGAACAACTACAGAGGCACCGCACTAAGCGGCTTCCGGCTCGGCCAATAGTCTTACCACATTTTCACATTAAGGCAAATCCTGTAGAAGACCAGTCATCTTTCACACTGTGGCGTAACTACTTCTGACTGATGGAAGTGTGACCATAGCCTCTTCGCTGCGGCCACAAGCAATAAGCCCTCTCAAAGGCTTGGCTAATATGGTCAGGCTATGTCCACAAGTTGCTGACAGGTTAATAGCCTGTCCCGTAAAAACCTACTGTTATGAACCCGACTACAACCCACGCAAGGAAAACGGACAAATGATTTGAGAATTTTCTCGTGGAACGGTACAAAAAAAATATTGTGAATGGAATTGTGTGGAATTAAGCCTTCGATTATCAGATTTGACGCCATAAGCTAAGGGCTATGTACTATTCGCGTGCGAGGCAAATTTAAGAACATCAGGCTCATAAATTTTCACGGACCCTGAAGAAAAAAAACATATTTCTTTCGAACAAGTCTAATGGGCCCTCAGTGCCTGCCCAAGGTGTAAAAATCATCCTTCGAGATTTGAATGCAAAAATAGGTCGGAAACTTCATAACAATCCGCATCAAGACTGCGGAAAGCCACAATCACAATTGACCGCCAGAAACTTTGCCGGTCGAGTATCCCTGAAGCTCTGGGAGAGTCAAACCTGCCAAGCGAACAATGGAACCGTTGTCAAAACGCCATCAGAGAAGCTGCATCTGATGCTGAGTTCTAAAATTCCAGCCAGAAAAAAACCCTGGTGTGACGAGTGCGGACAGGCCCATTCAGCAGCACATATGTCGACGCTGTACGAGAGGGGTTCGTGAGCTCTTCGAACATAAAAGAAGGGCAGAACAGAGGCTTCTCAAAGACAGGAAAGACCTTGGGAAGCTCGCGATCGAGGAGATAGAGGCAAAAATTATGTCAGAAAGTTCTACCAACGGGTAATACAACTATCCACTGGGTATACACTTCGGACAGAAGCCTGTTGGGATGAAGAGGGACAACTCGTAGTGGAGTCGCAGTCGATACTGATAGTCTGGAAACATAATTTCTGTGGACTGTTAAATGGCGAGAAAGACACAAATACCGCTGTCAGGCAGAATGTTGAACTCAATCTGGACGATGATCGAAGATAATTCCGATCTAGACGAAGGAATGGTAGCGATATCGAGATTAAAGTCGAAAAAATCTGCTGGTTCAGAACTCTGTATGCAGCTGGTGTTGAGCTGGTAGATTACATGCACCAGCTCATATCTAAGATATTGTCGGAGGAAAGCATGCAAGACAAGTGAAATCTCAGTATCGCTTGCCCGATCCACAAGAATGGAGACCCTTCAACTGCGCCATCTACCGAGGGATAAGACTTCTTAACAACGCTTATAAGATCTTCTCTGCCGTTTTTGTGAGCGTCTGAAGGCATTCGTGAATAACCTGACAGGTCCTTATCTGTGCGGTTTCAGGCATGGGAAGTCCACCATCGCCCAAATCTGGACACTACTGCAGATCTTGGAAAAGACCCAAGAAGTTCAGATCGACACCCACCAATTTTTGGTCGATTTCAAGGCCGCATATGCCAGCGTGCATAGAGACGAGCTATACAACGCCATGTCATCGGGGTCGGAAACGAACTAACCGAGACCTTCAGTATCAAGGAAGGCTTACGACAAGGCGACGCACTGTGATGACTCACTGACATGTGACTTCTTTCACATCGTCCTGAAAAAGATCGTGGAGGACTCACAGGGCAACACTAGATTCATGATCTTGCAGAAGTCCTGTCTTCGAGAAAGTACATAAAACCTCGATGTCTTGGCAGAGCGTCACAATGGGCAGTTATAACTTCGAGGTGGTCAAGGACTTCGACTACCTCGACTCCGCAGTAAGTAGTACGAACAACTTAAATCCCCCCAAGAAACGCACAGTAACTAACCAACCACTGTTTCTATGGGGCCAAGAGGCAATTAAGTAATAGAGCCATCTCTCGAAGGACCAAGCTGACTTTATATAAGAGCTTGACCATCTAAGTCCTGCTGTGGCATGGACAATCTCAAAATCAGATGAGGAAGTCCTTGGTATCTTCGAGAGAAAAGTTCTGCGTGCGATCTTTGGTCTTGTTTGCGTTGACGGTTTTTGGAGGAGAAGATTCACCAACGAACATGAGCCTAGTCCGACGTCTACGGACCCAACGTCTAAGGTGGATGGGCCATGTAGATCAGCTGGGACATAAACGCAACAGAGGACGCCCACGTTAAAGTGGCGCACCCAGATGGAAGAGGACCTCAACCAACTTGGCGTGCGACAGGAGGCAGCTAGCCAGAGATTGTGCTAGATGGAGGGGCTTGTTGGTTAAGAGCCACGTCCACCCCGGATTGTGGCGCCAAATAAAGTAGATTAATAAATCACACTTAGAAGCATTAAAAATGGCTGCTTTCTCATGGACAACTCAACGCGCAGCCTGCTCACAAGTATCGAGAGCCCAAAATTTGCATGTTTTTGTTGAGGATAAGAAGTCGTACAATATGGTATATCGGGATGTACTACAATCAAGCCCAAGATGCCAACGAAGGGTATTGAAGCCGCAATTACCTAGCCTATCACATTATCTATGAGGACTAGAAATGTTAAAAGCCGCCAACACTCATCGTCTTAGGTAGGATAGAAGAGGGGCTGATAGTGAATTCACCAGCACTTAGACACTTTTGGTTCATTGTGATACTCACAGTCAGACTACTAGCACTGATTGACCACTTCAGAGATAGAGCCGTTAATTTAATCCCAACTGCAAATGGTGACTGGCCCGGCTCCAGGCAATAACTCCCCAAAATTGGCAATCAATTCCCACCCATTATTTCCTGGAGCCGACTGGTCCAGATTTCATAATCAGATAAAGGCGATTCGAACCGGGGACTCCACTAACCAAGGGCAGGCACATAACGAACTGTTGTTAACTGCTTGTTTTCTTCTCTCACTTACATCAACAATAACTAGACTTGTCTAAGGATATTAAGCCCGTATAATATGTATCTACGATTGGCAGTTGGGCCCAATCAGGAACAATTTGAGTTTTAACATGTACAACTTTTTTTCCCAAGTCAATAGGACTGAAACTCCCTGACTTCTTGCGCTGATGTTCGCTGACTTTGAGGCTTCAATAATTTCTGTATACAGGCCACCAAAGGCTTCATTCGTGAGTTCAGTGACCACATCGATGCAATTGGAGTGAAAAGAAACATCATAATTATATGGGAACACAACCACCAACATCAAAAACGAAACTAACACAGATGTCTGTGAATATCTTTCAATGATAGCATCAAAAGGCCTTTTCAAAAAAACTCTGATCGATCATAATTTGATGAGAGTAAGACAGGCGGACATCAACTCAGTGGTAATCGAACTATGTATTTCGGACCACTATGCCCTGTACTGTGGAGTAGTTACTGGGGACATGTACACAAAGAAATCTGATAGAGAGCACCAAACCTCAACACATGTTTTATCTGAGAAAATAAGCAATTTTAACTGGGATGAGCTGAATTGTTTAAACGAACTCTATCAGCATTTCCGGCAAACGATGAATAATTTGGTAGCGATGTCAACGGTTAAGAAAAAGAAAAGGAACTCTGAACATAGGTGGATTACTGCGGAATTGAAGAATGGCTGTAAGGAAAGAGATCGTCTGTACAGACGATATAAAAATAACAGACAAAATGAAGACTACCACGGACACTACAAAACATATCGAAACGAGCTGAATAAAAAAATAGCAAGGACAAAAGCTAACTTCTATATACAGAAATTCCAGCTCTATAAAAGTGATCCAGTTGAGACTTGGAAGCTCGGGAAGGAAGAAAACTAGTCTGGATGACGTCCTCAAAAAGAACTTCTCGAGCGAAAACAACACGAAAGACCTGACCAACAGATTTACCAAAATCCTAACGTCCGGAGTAAGAAACATTGTGCATGAATGTACACACCAGACATATTCTGTGCACAGCATTCCATATATGGTGAACATGCATCTGTTGTAGAGGCATATAATATAATAAGATCACTGAAATGCAACAAATCGGCGGATTACGACCAATCGACCTTAAAAACAACAGGCATCTATTCCAAGCACGCTTAAGACCTCAATAGTTCGACCAATTCACAAAAGCGGCAAAAAAGTGAAATACTGAACTACAGGCCTATTTCAATCTTACCGGCTGTCGACAAAGTTTTGTACAATAAAAGTTACAAAGTTTTTTCTCAATAAAAATCTATTTGGTTTCCGTAGAGGCAAAAATAATGGTTGATTTTTTAAAAGCTATAGGAAAGTTTTCCAAAAAAAAAACTCATACAATTCAGAAAAATGCATGAAATCTTTATTTGAATCGATAGTACGGTCCATATAATTTAATGTTTGAAGATTATTTCATGCAAATGTTGGCCTTGACTGCACCTCAAATGGTCCATCCGCTTAGTCCAATTTTGGCATACTCTTTCCAACATTTCGGCCGGTATCTCACGAATAAATGCTTCAATATTGTCTTCCAATGCGTCAATTGAAGCGGGCTTGTCTGTATAGACATGGGGTTTAACATAGCCCCACAAAAAGTCTAAAGGCCTTAAATCGCACGATCTAGGCGGCCAATTGACCGGTCCCGAACGTGAAATAAAATGTTCACCGAACTCGCCTCTCAATAAGTCCATTGTTGCGCGTGCTGTGTGGCATGTGGCACCGTCTTGTTGAAACCACATGTCATGCAAGTCAATCTCTTGCATTTTGGGCAAAAAAAGTTGGATATCATCTCACGGTAGCGCTCACCATTCACAGTTACGTTACGATTCGCATCATCTTTGAAGAAGTACGGTCCAATGATGCCACCAGCCCATAAACCTCACCAAACTGTGACTTTTTCTGGATGAAGAGCTACCAATGCTCTTTCAATGCTTCTGGCTGATATTCACTCCAAAATCGACAATTCTGCTTATTTACATACCCATTGAGCCAAAAATGAGCTGACCATAAAATGGAAGAAGCGCGCGATGAACTTTCTTAACGGAGCACGCATTTTGATAAAATTCAATAATTTGCAAGCGTTTTTCGTTTTGTAAGACGATTCATGGTTAAATTATAGACCAAACTGAAGATGTTTGACAGTGACTGGTGCCGGTGTTGCCAAAAAGATAATAGCTAAACAATCGCCCTATATAAACAGACTGATAGGAGACTTTGCAAACAAAGTATACAAAGTATATATTAGCACGGTTTGAATGCCACCTAACAGGGTATTCCGGGTAAAAATTGGTGGGGCTGTCACTGACGAAGAAAATACCGAGTACGGTGTCCCGCAAGGGTCAAAGCTGGGTCCACTACTTTTTATCATAAACGTCAACGATCTACTGTCAGTGTTATGCGTATGCGGACGACATAGCGATCATAGTTAGCCATAGGAGAGTTGACGAAGCAGAAAGTGCAGCTTGGTGTCACTACAATGGATTAATTATCGACGCACTTAAGACAAAGGTAATGCACATTCGTCCGCCGCATATTCCCAGAAGAAAGCTTAAGATTAAGATGCACGAAGTAGATTGCACAGAAATAGATGTGACGGAATAAAAGAAGATGACGACTGCACTGGAGTTATAGAGAACGTGTCAACATACGAATATCTAGGACTAACGATCGACTCCAAGTTCAAATGGAGCTACCATATCGACAACTTAAAGAAAAAAATGCGTCAATCTGCTTACGCGCTCTTTCACCTAAACAACCTCAGCATATCAGCAGTAACCAAACAATGCTATTTCGGACTTGTGGAATCACATCTAAGACACGGAATACTTGCATGGGGAAGAGCGTATCAAATGCAAACACTATATCAAGCGCATGCTAGACTTCAAAAACTGGTACAACGGACTGGACGCAGCAGCGATGATCAGCAAGGAGCAAATCAGACGATACGTTTATTAAGCATCCGCCAACTATATAAACTGGAAATCCTGGAATCCGATGCAGACGCAGTAGACGGGGAACACCAGAAGACGACAGAAACAGCTATGCGAAGTTCCAAGGTACTGGAACGAGTATGGCCGAAGAACATTTAAGGTAGCAGTTCCGATGGTGCTCAATGATCTCCCAACGGAGCTCCGCAACTTACCAAGAAAACAAATGCAAAATGAAATGTACCGGCTTTGCAGATAAAAAAAAAGAGCACAACGAAACCATATCCGGGCCCAGTTCGCGGAAAAAATATGTTTTTTTGTGTGAACATCGATAACAGCTGGTACTGCATCGGACAACCAGATCTAGATGACTAACAGCAGAACACATAGCGACGTTGTTGGGAGAGGATATTACTGAGGATATTACTGAGGATAATGATGCTGCTGTTGCCTCTGATATTGAGGTCGAGTTGGAAGTCGAAGAGTCGGAATCTGATTACGATGATGATGAGATGAATGTTCCAGAAGAACTTAACCCTCTTTCGGGTGCTGGTTTTGCGCCCGAACAATTGTCTGATGAGTTTTATTCATGCCAAGATGGAATTATGTGGATGAAAGTTCCGCAACGAAATGACAAGCCACAAGCTATGCGCTTGTGCCAGTTGCTGCAAGAGCTGGGCCAAGTAGTAATTTCGTTCAAAATCTCATTTTCCTTTGCAAACAGTTTGTGAAAACCTAAATAAAGACGTCATTGTGTTGCCGACAGAACATTATACTACAGACCAGGAAAATGCTTCCCAAAAACGGAATCAAATCTTGCCCAACGCACGGAATCGTAGAAACAATGCAATGTCTGTGCTGTGCCAATAATTGGATTGTGTATACTTTTAACGAATACATGTGCAACGGATATACACGTTGCATAGGGACAGGTACATCTTGTATTTAAATTGGCACAATATAAAATCTACCACACAAATCACAATTTTAAGTCAAAGTTACGAACAAAATGTATTTTATTTTAGGTAGTTCTGTAGGGCAGAACATTGCCTTACAAACGATGGATAAGAACTGAAAATCAGCTTAACTAGTCCTCCGCAGGTCAGCTATGGTTCAATATTTAACACTCAATATTTAATGCTGCGTTTTCACCGAATGAAACCGCTAGGTTCCATAAATTTTCTCCGAACCTATCATCTCCCGCCATACATTTTCGGGGTCTGGAAAGCTCCCGGTTTCTCATTACAGCCCCCTTGAATTTAGCCATCCATGAGAGGTTCTCATACCGAACAAGCCTGCAGCGTGAATTTCAGTTTATTTTCGTGTTCATTTTCTCATTTTGTCTCTTTATATTTTCTGGTGTTCTCAAACTATTATGTCCTGTCAACAGACAGCTGTTCTGGCGGCCATTTAAAAACTGACACCTCGTGAAATTACTTTCGCGGGCTCTTATAAATTGAGAGCGAGTGACTTGAAAGTTGGGAGCGAAACCACTCTAATAGTACAGCACCAAAATTCTGCATTTCGGCTAGTTTCTGCATTCCAGCCCAAACACTTTGCATTTCGCCATAAATTTCCTGCGTTCTGGAATATTGCATTCCTTTACAAAAAAAACCCAGTTTTATGTTGTTTTTCAATGGGGTCCAAACTACACACATGATCTACGAAAAACACTCAACTTTGCACTGCCACTGTGGACAATTGGCGAGACAGATTGTCTTGGTGGTTTGTTTTTCTGATGGCTACGATATTTTACTTAAAGCCAGCATCCTTGTTTCCGTCGAGTTGTAAAAAAATGGATCATGTTTTTGGGGCGAATACTCCCCCCAGTGCCGCGTTTGCGTGCCATGGTGGAATGGAGGAGAAGACATAACCGCGAACAATACGAGCTGTACCAGGATGTAGATGTAGTCCGGAAGGCAAAAATCCGTCGACTGCATTGTCTTGGAAGATCGAACATACGGTATAAAGACCGCTATATGAAGTTGTTTGTAGAGATAGAGATGGCTTAGATAGACTCTGTTCTCCAGATCGTGGTTCGGCCTGGACGACAGCACCAACTGCATTCGCCTACTTCTGGGGATCTTCAATCACAAGGAAGTCTTTGTCTAGCAGTGCCCCATCTGGATCGATGCCAACTGAAGTCAGTAGTGGTTAGTTGTTCTTAGTTGGAGAATTGAACTAAGGCTTGTGAATAATGTCCAGCAAAATTAATCATAACGGTTCCAGAGGATAAATTCCTCTAAACGAAGTGGAAGTCGTTTGGGAGCTGAACTAACACAACACAGCAACTAACACACAGCCACCACTGGACATGTTGTTAGTCACCATCACAGCCACAATCGGAATAGCCATCATGCCATGTCGCTTCACTTCAACATTGGCTGCGAGAGGGTCAATATTAAGAAGTGGACTACCCACCACGACCATCAATCAACTAAGAGCAATCGCTCTAAAAAGAGTGACATTCACTATCCTTTACTCTCATTATTTACCCCTACATTCAAACAAAATCTTGCTCGTATACGAAAACGTCAAACATCATGCCTAGCTTTTGAACTGAGATCTTGCCATGTCGTAAAATCGATATTCTCCTACACTTTGCCTGTGTAGACCCGTATCCACAGTGTCTCCACTAGATTTGTTCACATCATGTTCATGAACGGGACATCCAGTGGAGACGGCATGTCAGAATGACCACCTCCGTTCGCCACCGTTGCTAAACAGTTACGTCCACTTTCAGTATCGTCAGCCGTCTGTCGATTAGCATCACATCAAGATCTAGGATTCGATGGTACACGGTGGTCGGATGGCCTAAGGGTTGCGTCATCGATCTGAGAAACGGATGGCTTGGCGCTTGATGTTTGAGATGTGGATCGGTACTGTTTGGATTCGCATTTTATTTATGGTCTTGGAGTGGTTGGAGTGATCTCTGAAATGCGCCAGGCGCACTATAAATTCTTGCTTAACTTGTATTCTAATGCATTTTCCACACAATATTCACATGAGTTGCCTGGAGATCTCTCGTGCGTGGTTTACGTGCCGCGACGCCTTTAGTGGAGCATGCGGGTCAGAAGAAGATGATGATGATGATATTTATATGGGCCCATCGAGGCGCAACAGGCTATGTTACCGCCTCACAAACTGCTGCCCTTCCTAGGGTTGAAAAGAATCTGTGGCGTATACACTTATTTCTTTGTTTCAAGTACCTTACTTCTGTATTTATTTTTGTAGCGTAATTATTATGAAAAATAATGCAATGCAATTACATTTAAACACACAAGAGATCGTTTATTTATATTTAATCGAGTCTATTCTCTAGTCAAGATATGCCACATAAAGATACAAAGCATCGCGCCAGGAGTCGGTACGTCCAGTTTCATAATAAACCCAAATCGCATATTCGAGTCTTTTGAAAACTTTATATAGTGCTGAGATCCTCAGAAATCAGGAAAACCGAAGAACTTCGCACACAAAAACTGTTTGAAATCAGTTTCCACTTGTGCAGTCGCTCAAAAGCAAGCAACCATAAAGAAATAGACTCGTTTTATGTTCAGGAAACTCTCAACGAAGGAAAGGAAACATCACGACAAAAGATATTCCCACCTCAAAGCCCTTTGAATGGCAGAAAAGTCAAGATTCCGTGCATTCAGTGCATTTCTCAACAGTCCATCAGGTATCTGGTTCGATAACCTGACTAAATGTTGTGGTAAAACCATTTGGTTCGTTAAATTTTAAACCGAGAAACAAATACTTCGCTCTCTCACCCAGTTGCCATAGATTTAATCCTTTCATCTCGTCTAAGTCACACAAGTGCACGTCTTGCATGAGTTCCTATTTACTTGCACACTTTTTGCAAGACGTAGAGACGTAGTCGTGTGCGTACCATTTCACTGACTTATTTTGAATAAGATGCAACTCAAACAAGTCAAACAACTCAAGCATGAATGCTGATCCATAATGGGAGGACCTCACACGAATGAGAGAGCTTTTCTCCAGGGAGGGAAACATTGAATGATGTTGGCTTTACACTTCCACTCGTTTCCCTTAGTTTCATTTGAAGATATTTAAGTTTAGATTAAATGCACATGTATATCATCTAAGAGCAAACGCCGGTGTGTGCCTAAGCAAGCTGTTGACGGTTTCAACTTTGTGTTAAGATGCCATAAGACGCCTCCTACGAATAGGAAATGCAAAGGGTTGAGCGAAAAGAATTGTTCATGGAGAGCCAGGCAAGGCAGTGAGCTTTAGTTGTTGTATGGTTTAACATTCCAAAAAGGAAACACTTGAAAACGTTATATTTCCGTAACTAAAAGTTTGTACATATATGTAATTACAGGGACATGTGATTCCTTGTTTTAACTAATTAATAGTTGGTTATGTATTAAACAAACGATGGATTACAAATTCGGCTACGTTATCCTATGTCGAACTACAACAACGCCGATAATTCTGTTGTATCTTGGAAGAGTGTTGTCGGCGGCATGTGTGATTCAGTGGTGTTAACTGAATCGTATGTGAGTCGCCACCTATGAACGAGGTTCTTCAACGCGCTCTAGTCAGTGTTAACTGTCAAATATCACTGAGTGGATTCTGCTCAGTAATTTGTCTTGTTGTTGCTTCGCGTGTAAAGGTAATACTGAGCTGAGTACAGATTCTCAAAAAAACACACCTATCATTGCAAGTATGCGTGAAAATAAAGTAGGATGCTTGACTTGAGAGCACAAACGTCAAAAGACTGGGGGGTTTCACTAGAAAGTTGCATATCCCTTTAGTACTTCATTCCTGATACATACTGTCTACAAACAGAAGCGTCTGGCACACCTTTGTGTCTGGAGGGAGAGCCTGAACAAAAAACGTTAAGTTTTGTGCATTGAGTTCGAGTCTCTCTTCTCAGATGGCTAGGTGTTGTAGGATACTTACCCTTTTTTAGCTCCAGCCTCGAGAGGCAAGGAGGTAAAGGAAGCCCTAGTCTCCAGTTCCCCGTGTTAGTCGGATAAGCGTGTTGACTGAAACCCAGGTCTGGACTCTGGGCACACGAAAACATCACCAAAGACCATAGTGTGGTCTATTGGGGGCATTATGAAGTGACTGTTGCACCAGTAGATGAAGTAAGCGCACATGATAGTCCCCTATTCTTTGACTTCAAGAAGACTCAACGGAACCAGACTAATCACTGCAGAAAAACCAAAGTCATGAAAACTTGAAGTCTTATATGACTTTCTGTGTTACTCTCTTAATTCAGCAACTCATGTTAACATATTTGACACGCTCTACTATCTGCAACCACATCTTTTAAAGCTGGAACAAATAAGTTTAAAGCTGCTACATGCCCACGAGCTTTGTTTCAGCAAAATGATCTTCTAGCCAAGCTGCAGTGACGTTTGTGACCTCACATCTGTACAGACATGCCTCGACATGGTATGTAACCGTTTTCTTTGGCCACGTTCAGCACATAACCGAATAAACGTGTATATGTAATGCCTCGCGGCATTATTAATTGACGTCCTTTCGCGCATCAAGATACGATGATTGCTCCATCCTTTCCATATCTTAAACGATTCACTTTGCGCAAAAGTGTCTCGCGGTGAAATATAAAAAAGGACAAACGAGCAATAATAACGAGCGACTTCCTAAAACGTCCTGCTGCACAGCATTCGGCGAACGCAACTCACAAACAGATTATTTCACATTTTCAGCGTAATAATTCTTGGCAGGGGATTGTGTAACATTGAATCTTTTATCATTTATTACACTCGCTTCAGACAAGCCTTCCACAGACGTTCTCACACACGTGTGCACGGCGCGTGGTGCTGAATCTCCACACATGTAGCTGCGGATTGACATTTTCTGAGCGAGACTCCATTTTGAGGAACTTAGTTGAATAAACAATCACGTCCTTCTCAGTGTCAGTAATAAACTCGTTCGCTTTCTTGCTTTTGGGCACAAAACGAAGGAAAGGACTGCAGCTCATTTTTACGCCGTCGATAGACTGCGTTCTTTTTTGTTTGTTCCCCGAGTTCGTTTTGGTTTGTGGGTGACGGCAGGCCGGAGGTATGGTGTGTAGAAATGTTGGTCGACATTTTGGTATGGTCTCTGACATTTGTCAAAAAGATTAATGACTCCTTCCTGCCGACAGAATGTGACTTTGCCAAGCGATTCCCTTAAAGAGGAGAAATACTGCTCGGTGCAAACGTGTGGATGTGCATACTTGTATCTCACTTTAACAGACATTTTAAATTTTCAGCAGATACCTCATCGAGTGAACAAGGGTCGAAAATATGTGTATGAATGGAAATAGCCTGGTATTAAGCGCCTTTTGTCGTACACGTGTATGTTAATGATGGAAAATTTGAGGACAAATATATTTCCAGTTCGTTGAAGGTTATTAATAGCTGAGCCGGACAAGCTCTGACATTTGTGTTTGGTCATTGATTGAATTGTTATTGCGGTGATAATTGGTTTTATGAGAAGATATGTCTGAACTTTTAACAGGGCCGTAGCCAGAATTTGGTTGGAGCAGTGGCAATTTAAGGTAGGGCGCGTGTTGAAATCTACTTGATCTGATCTGGTGAATCAGTTTTTGTCGTGAATGTGTTCTGCGGCATTTCATTTTTGGGGTATGCAATAAGTATTTGGACACGAGGTAATTGTTTGTGATTTCGATGCTTTCGGATTCATGAATTTTAAGAAAAATTGTATCATTTTGCCAAGGCGGAAACCAGGAGTGGTTGCGCGCATACGGTGGTAGAAGCTACAGAACAGTCTTGAGCAGCACATATCTGACAGGTTTGAGCGACTTCCAACTGTTCCATCGCGTGTAGGGGAAGAATGGCGGCTAGCTTCAGCAACTGTCATTGCCTCTGCCCGGGATGTTTGCGGAGTGAAGCGGGTTGGAGTGGTGGTGAGAAAAGACCTGCGTGGCTTAAAACGCCCGGATTTGAAGAAGCTATCAGAGAAAAGAAGTGGACCTACAGAGACTGGATTCTCTTGAGGGACTCTGCTTCTCGTGACCGGAACACTGAGGCGCGAAGAACTTGCAAATTTTCTGTGCAAGCACAGAGCAGTCATGGCAGGAGTTCGACGAGAAGTTGGAAAGCAACCATAGATCTGCGAAAAAGGTGTTCTGGCAAACCATTCGCCGACTCATAGAAAGGAAGTTTAAAATCGTCGAAGGACTCAAATCCAAACATGGTGTGTTGCTTTCCAATGATCATCTTACGCAGATGGAGCGAGCACTTTTCGGAGCTGCTCACTCCCGAAAATGGCACTGAGGATGGCAGACCTGTAGTCTTGAGTGGGGCGGAGAATAGTCCAACGGTGGAGGAAGTCATTTTGCACATTGAATCCCTAAAAGAAATCCGGCCAGAAATGCTTAAGGTAATGTGTAAAAAGGGAGTTGTATGGCTCTCTCATGTCATTGAAGTGGCCTGGGAACGTGGTGAGACACTTGGCGATTGGCAAACGGGGGTGATTGTCCCACTTTTCAACAAGGGGGGCAAAAGAGATTGCTCGAACTACAGGGGCATATCTCTTTTAAGTCTTCCTGGGAAAGTCTATGCTAAGGTGTTGAAAATGCTTTCTAGGGTTATGGTCGAGCCCAGGATGGGGGATGAACAGTGGGGCTTTCGTCCCTGAAGAAGTATAACCAACCAGCTTTTCACTCTAAGAATGGTACTTGAGAAGGCTTGGGTCTATGCCAAGCCCATCTACAGTTGTTTTGTGGATCTGGCAAAGGTATACGACCGAGTTCCTCGAGGTAAACTCTGGAGTGTTCTGCCGGAGTATGGGATTGACGGTCCTCTTCTGATTGCCATTCAGTCTCTATACACACACTGTAGCAGCTGTGTTCGGGTTAACGGTCCTAAGTCAACACCTTCCACTGTGGGCGTTGGACTTCGCCAAGGGTGCGTCTTGTCACCTCAGCTTTTCATTGTATATATGGGCTGGATGTTGCGGCATAGCCGAGGCGAGGAATGTTTCACATTGGGACCATCATCAGGAAAGAGTCCGAAGTCCTTTCTAGCGAGTTCATCCGGTTTGCAATTCTCGGTAATGTCACAGTTTTCCGGCACCCACTTGAGTTGGATGTTGAAATACTTGGCCATCTCGTTAAGAGATAGGCGGTAATTGAGGGAAGTCTAGGAGTTGAATGTGACTGATTTCAGAGATTTGATAGCTGTCGGAACAGCAGACGCCAGGGCAGAGGTTCCTTAATAGCTATAGTTTCAGACTGAAAGACGCTACAGTGTCGGACAGATAACTGGATGTTTAGATCCTTGGAATAGACGCCACTGCCCTCACGTGGGTCCATCTGTACATTCGGAGTGGACCCGTCTGATGTTCAGACTCCCAGTAAGATCTTCGCGAAGGGATGACTCTCGAAGAGGACTTTGGGTATCGGGCGGTCAGCGTCTAAGGGTATATAGTATACCTGTTGAGGATCGTTGAGTGTCCAGACCGGAGTTATTTCCCGATGCTTGTTCGGCTGAGACCGCTCCGAGCTTCGCATGAGGTTGTCCCTAGTGCTTCGAGGACCATGCGAGATTGTAATTCCCATTTCCACCCTATGGCTCAAGCAGCAAATAGCATTTAGCAGACTATTTAGGGAATTTGTCTTATTTTCTGTTCTGCTATTATTTTTTCGAACAAAAATGTTGAATTCCTGATTAAAGAGACACAATCAACGTTACTCGTGGTGTAGAAAAATCTATGCCCAACCTTTAAATTTGCCTCCACCCTTAGTGTCCCCCCTTTAGCAGACAATACGTGCGTGTGGTACGCGTGCATGGTCATAACATCGCATTAACACTTGACCCGTCATAACTGTAAAATGTAAATTGCCACCAGGCCAGCTTACACACGCAAAATGCAAACGTACATGAGTGTTTCTTTTTTTCGTTCCTATTTCAACAAAATGTCGTCCGAAAAATAACATTAAACCCATTTGCTCGGCTTGTATAATTTATTCCCACGGTAGCATCATGATATTCAAATAAATTCTGGTCCACTAAAGAACCCGTGCTGCCACCATGCCATGACCATGTTTCCAGGGCTACCTAGCCCCGCCTACCGGGGCAATAAAAGCCAAGCGCCCCTCAAAATTCGTACCATGTACGAGGGCACTTTTCGGCAAAGAGGTGTGTCGTAAAAAACGAAATTTGTTTCCAAGGTGATTATAGATAATAACCAGTTTTAGGTCTCCAAGTCGGTGCACACTCGCCGGGCATCTCTACAACTCCACAACTCAACAGCAGCCCCAAACGGAAACCCTCACATCAGGTCCTTCGCAAGAGCCACATGTGTGCCGGACAAGTGTGGTTCGTGTGTGAGTTCGTGTGCTGTAGCCAAAAAAGTGTATTTCCGTCGGGAGGTCAGGCGAACTGACTGCCAGTCTCTCGTGCATGCTCTCGAAGCAAAATATAATATCCCAGAGAACAATAGGAGGCCATCGTCGTCCTCCCCTGTATGTGTGGCCAATTTTGAATTTCGTTTTGTGGAAGTCGTTAGAATTGCTGCCGCTGCTACTGGTCGCATACTCTTTGTAGGCGGTTGGAGTGATTTAATCAGAGAGACGAGAATGCAGAAGAGGACGAAGAATATACTCAGTTGGAACGTACAAGAGGCAAGAGCTTCCATTGCTGCGGATTATTTCATTGAAAAGTCTTGTAGTCAGGGAATCAAGCAGCCGCCCACCTCAACAGCAGCAAAACGCTAGCATCGTGTGCTGAATTTATGGAGAGGGCCGCAACAAATCCCAGCACTTAATTCTCATTTCTGGCTAGCCAAAGGGTGCATGGGGATGCTAAGCAAACTCTGCAACTTCCACCACTTCTACCGGTTCTTGTTCATGCTGCCACTTACCAGGCTTTTAAGTCAGCAAGCTATTTTATAATACATTGTTAAGCCATTGGTCGGTCCCATATCACGGATGATAAGGGATAACAAGAGATACAAACCATCGTCAGGAGTAGTAGCGGTAGGCAACATCCGGAGTGACAATCCCTGAACACCACCCGCAAGGACAACCCCAGCACAAACAAGAACATACTCGTACCCCCACCCACCGCCTCACACCCCCGCACACATCAGAGATGTTATCAAGGCCGGTCCGACGAGGCTGAACATATTTATTGGATTATAATAATATAAACTTGTATTCCATGGGGTAATCTCTTATCACATGTTAGACGCTTTGGAAGCGCCCACTAACTGGGAGGGCGGCCGGCGACAAGCCCGCCGAAACAAGGCACACACTATCATAGTAAATTATAATTTTGCCATTGTCATGTTAGGGGTTATGTACAAGTCGATAATGTCCTGTGCGCCATCGTTTGTATACTTTGGAGAGTTCCGGTGCGTGTCCCGGTCGTGCATAGGTGGATGTTTGAGTTTCAGATTTAAACTGTTGCTCTGTGGGGACAGTGAAAGTGAAATGGTCAGATTGTGGATGCTCAGGCGCCTGTGTTTGGCACTAATGATGTGGAAAGACTATTGGGCTTGGCTGGTAAGGCAATAAAATCCAATTAATGTCCTCTAAATGAGTTTATGACCCTAAATTGAATATGCTGAGAGAGGACGAATTTGAGATTGAAAATTATACGATAAGGGTGAAGTGAACACATTCCTAAATCAAGATGACGATTGTATGAATTGGAATATACTCACAATTCACAATTTTGGTGAATCTGTTGGTCGGCATTCGATAGGCGTTGACTCTTTTCGCTTCTCGAAAGAGTGTGTTGAAATTGTGTACTCATTTCTTTGGAATATACTTAAGATACAGAAGGATATCCATAAGATCATTGAAATCCATTAGGGATCTGCAGAAGTCCCATATGTGGCATCTAGGAGAAAAGCCCTTCTATTCGGGGTGAACCTGGGCCTCGACCAGCAAGCTCTCCTTCAGACTTGGTGTTTTCAGTTTCTGTTTGACGTCCTTCTCCACTTGCGTACTTGCTTACTCAACTTATACAGTAAAACCTGTCAAATTGGACCACTCTTGGGAGCCAAGAATTGTGGTCCCATTAGCAGTTGGTCTGATTATGGAGGTCCTTTTTAAATCGCTTGTCAGCGAATTCATTGATGCCAATTGCTATTCGATCTGATATTGAATAGACAATGTATCAATTAAATAATCAACAGTGTGCTTATAAAGTTTATACTTCTTTCATTCGTATTTACAAACTGTCACGATCGACATCCCACACACACCATCGACATCGTACAAGCGCGATTGTATTCACACCAGCGGATGTACGATGAAGACCATCGAGCGAGCCCAGACGCATCGCTTCCACTTACGGCAGGGCAAGCACAATCTGGAACGTGCCAGCGTGCGAATGAAAGAACCTTGATCGACCAGGGCATTAGGATCACTAAATTCATTAAAACAACGTTAAAAGAAAAGTAATCGGTTGGCATGGTTTCATTTGATTTTGAGAAAGCATTTGACTGTGTCTGGCATGAAGGACTACTCCATAAACTCCTTAAAAACAATATCGGAGTTATTGTTTGTATGTACGGAGTACGGAGTACGTTATGTACGGAGTTATTTAGATGGTAGACAGTATTTTGTCAAAATCATCTCAGAATCATCAGATCTTTATCCGATTAAAGCAGGCGTCCCTCAGGGATCTGTCCTAGGTCCTCTCCTCTACTATCCATATGTAGATGATTTTTGCAGATTTAATCACTCTTGTATTCTTTCAGCCCCTGATTCTTAAACAACCTGCAATTTGTGCTATCTGCAGCTGAGTCTTTCCTTTAGTTGTGGGATATCCAAATAATCCCTTCAAAGGCTCTTTTCAATAGGAAAAGGAAGAATACCAATCTTCCCCAATCTTATCTAAGTATTTGTAGTTCCCAAATCCATTGGGTTAACTCCATTAAATACCTCGGTTTCAGCCTTGATAAAACATTAACTTATTCGTCGTATATCAACGCTGCAATAAAAGAATGCTGGAATATCATTCAAAATCTTGTACCCTCTTATCAACAAGAAGACAAACTTCTTATTTATAAAGTTGTTATTTTACCATCGCTTCTTTATGCTGTCCCTTGTTGGGCAAGTTGTGGTGAAAATTATAAAAAAGGCTACACATTTGTCAAAACAAATTACTAAAATCTATCCTCGGACTCCCCTGGCATTGTTCTACCCTAGCACTACACAGCATAAGCAACCTTCCAATGGTAAAAGAGAATATTGAATCGATCTTAATTAATTTTAAAGACAAATGTCCATTACACGAAAGTGGATTAATAAATAACCTAATGCTTTAGAGCTCTCTTTTAGTAATAAGTTAGATATAAGCTAGCTTTTAAGCTAATTAGATAAGTATTTTATTTTTTCCATAGTGTTTTTTTTCGGTTCTTTTTCTCTTACAAATGCAATCTTTACATTAATTACTATATCCGTCCCTCATTAACCTTAGTTGCAAAGAATTCGGTATTATTTTAGTCTCTATACATGAACATGTAACAAATTGTACACTTGTTGAAATAAATACAGTTGAAGTTAGAGTTAAAGATCGACCAGGGCTAGCTTAGGTTTTAAGTCATGAAATATTGGACAAGTAGTTGATAGCGGGACATACGACAATAAAGTCGCAAAATAAAATATACTTTTATAACGTTTCTAACTTGTTTGAATTCAGAACAGTGTGCACAGACTTATGTACATCTCGTAACTCACGTCTACACGTAATCCGAAAAGTCTCCGTACTAGGTAGGGACTAGGTACATTTTTGCTTAAAAATGTTAGCTTATTTTTGTAAGGTTTAATACATAAATCCTTAAAGGGAAATGCAGAAAGAGAATAGGAAGTGAAAACTTCCTACCAAATTGCATCAAATTCCAAGAATTTGCGTCGCCTATGAGTACCGGAGGATCGTTGTGTGCGATGAGTTAGTAAAGACAAAAAAGTTTCTTTACAGATGTCATTCTTGTGCTTCATTTGTCAAGTTATTTTGTTTATATGTAAGTTCATGTTTTTAATTGTATTTCAGCATATATTTCGTTTTTTTTATCAAAATAAAATAAAATACAGTTAAAAAATAAGCAAATTCCTTTGGCCAACAAGAAAATTATTATTGACTTGAGAAAAGAAGGAAAGTTGCCGGAAGAAAGTGCGAAAATTATTAAGAGACCCCGTTCTTCTATTCAGTACGTACAGTCAACTTCCCCTCAGTCGATTTTTCACGGGATACCAAGATTTGTTCGAGTTAGAGAGAGTTTTGAAAAAATTATTAATAAATAAAAAAAGGTCAACATATATTAAAAAGTTAACAAAAAGTAAATAAATAACAGCTTCTTGCTTGGTTTAAATTAAAAAAAGACAGTAGTTTATCAAAGTAAGAAAATAATAAAATAAATTATATAAAAAGCATTTATTGCTAAATTAAAAGTAAAATAAGGCACGTACATTCATTGTTATATCGGCAGAATAGGTGTGAAAATAACTAAAAAAAATCGTTATTTTTGATTGGCTTATCAGAGGTGGAGGGTTTTTTTTTTATTACTCTAGTTTGAAATCAGTCAAATCTATTGCAAAATTTCAATAGCGTTCTCAATTTCGTTTTTTTCTAGCATTTCAATACTAATTAACTCGGGTTCTTCTCACCATCAGCATTTATTACTTCTTCTCAAATAGACTGATTTTCAGGTGCTTCGGTAGCCACGATACCGTCATCGACTTCCATAAAGGACTTCCTAGTAACATCTGTAACATTATAACTCGCTTCTGTTAACTTGTTCCACATTTGCTCGATTTCATGGGCGCCCTCGTTCTCAGATCTTAGTAAATTGAGCGGAATGTCATCTTCTTCGTCTCGTCACAAAAACCGGCCTTTTTAAAACAATTTGCAATAGTTAATGGTTCTATCCACGCTCATAAAATTTTCCGTACACAGTCTAGAAGCGATGTGGATTCGCCAATCCTTAAAGTTTTTGTAAGTCTACGGCGCTTGTAGTGTACTTTTAACTTTTGTATTATACCCATGTCCATTGGTTGAACAGTTGATGTCATATTGGGTGCGGTATTCAAGCTTTACAAACTTTAATTTACTTTTACTTTTTTAGTACTTTACTTTAGTTATCGATGATGAATAAGACCTTTCGCTCTGACCTTGCACATTCATCTTGCACGTCATCCTACTAGTATATACATAATTTCAAAATTGGAAACATCCCTTAACCGTCCTCTACTAGAAGCTTCCAATGATTGATTCGAATGTTTATCATCATCAAACCACAATTCCACTGTATTTTATTCGATTAGTTAAATTTTGGAACTACAAAACACAAATGAAATATTCAAACATCATGTCTCATTCACAGACAATTCACACACAATTGTCATAAATTTTATGAAATAAGTTCCATATTACCGAAACTTTTTTTGATTGACAAAGTTATCAATTATCAATTGATTGATAATTGACACTCGCAATAGGGATGTACGTTTTTTTCAGCTTTTGCGATGTGCTTCCTAGTGGTGTCACGGTGAAACCCCACACATAGTTCCTCGTATTCCTATTGCAAAAGCATATTTTCTACAAAAAAAAATTATAATAAATGAATGAATACAATTGGCATCTCCGGAAAAAATGTCAATTAACGAAAACAGGATCAAACAATAACCTGGGGATTCCCCGAATGCGAACATTTAGAAACACAAGTTTGATTTGCGTGCAAGCACATTTCATGTCTCTTTTTACACATGGTCCAATTAGTCGGGTAAATACATTAGCAACGCATAGCATATAAGTGGTCCATAGTCCTATTAGCAGGTGTCCGGATTAAAGAGGGAAAATTGTATGGAACATAGCAGGGAAAGCAAATAGTGCGGACCAATACAGAGGTCGTCCGATTACAGAGTGTCCCGATTAGCAGGGAAAGCAAATAGTGCGGTCCAATACAGAGTTCGTCCGATTACAGAGTGTCCCGATTAGCAAGGTTTACGTAACAATATCGGTGGCGCTACAGCCCTTAGATCGCGTATGTCTATACTCGCAGACTAGGCTTGTTCTCTCCCCAGTGGATGGGACTTACCGTTTTATGCCAACTCCGAAAGGAAAAGTTTGAGAAGTTTATCCCAAGCAATTATTCCTCTTTGAGCATTGTCAGTGATTCGAAAGTCGTGGGGCCATGAACATTATGATGACGATTTTCAATATTTCAATATTGATGAAAATTATGATGACGATTTTCAATATTGTTGATGGCCCAAGTGCTGGTTTTAAGATATATTACCATCACAGGGAACACACAAAACAATACGTCCTCTTAGTGTATGCCCTCAGTAGCGCTTTACACAACAGTTGTTTGTGGCGCGACTAAGGATTATCTACAGATTTTGCATCTCACAGATTGCTTCAATCGACAATAATATTATAATCTAAAATCAATGAAAAAAATACAATTTTTAAATTCCAATCGAAGTCAAAATCAATTTCGTTGCGAAGTTCATCACATGTATTTATGCATCTAGGTTTAGCTTCATTGCAACCATACATTGTACGATGCCTTCTATCGAAACGTATATTTCTAACCCGAAGAGATCTTTGGCAAGCATATATATTTATAAGTAAAACCAATTCTGGTGACCACTTTACAAACTTTACTGGACGACTGCAATTCATTCTTCCGCGGTATTTTTGTTTATTAATTTATGATGCTGCATTTTTCTTGCGTTGGCCCATATTTGATCTGTTGCTGTTTGAATCGGGGTCAGCCCGTTGAGGTGTCGTAAATGAAGCATTAATTGTTGTGCAAGTGACGTCTGCTTCTGATGTTGTTGGGGTGACTGCTGATCGTTGAGGTTTTGGGAGAATGACCAGAGTTGCTGGTATTGCATTTGTTACTCGCGCGACGTCGTATTTTATTCCAAACAAAAACATATTTTACAAAAAAAAAAACGACTTATTTCAAAACAACATCAAAAATGTGAATAACTTTTTTTCTAGCCATTTTTTCTTAACCAAATTTTGACAAGATAATACTGATCTCAATATGTGTGCCAAATTTCATTAAGGCCCGCCAATAGTTCAGACTTAATTGACTTTTTTCCGCGCTCGCATACAAACTAACCAATTGTGTTGCCCGTCGTCTTCTGTCTACCTTTTTTCATTTAAGGTTTTGGCGAGATCGTGATGCAGCAGCACCGTCATCCTGTACAACCTGGTGAGTTTGGTAGGAATGCCATAATGTGTTTATTTTTTTTGCATTTTGTCTAGAATGCCATAACTAGACATGGCGTTGTAAAGCGCAAGTCTGTCGTGTCGTGTCGATCTGAACTTCCTGAATCTTTTTCAGGATCTGCCGTGGTGTGAAGATCATTGAAATTATAAATATTCCACCAACCCAATATGAAACAGAAAAGAATCTGTACAAGCCCTAGACAAAATAATCGATCACAATATTAACAATTCCCAACCCATCACTGCTGTCGATACAACTAAAACAACGCGGAAGTAATTGCCACGTTTGAACCTACGAAACAGACTCGCAAAAAATTAGAGAAAGCAATCAAAGTTCGGGTGCAATGCGCTGTTTAGGTCGACAATTACCTCGCGGCTAACAACAAACACATTCCGTGAGAGAGAGAGTATAATTGAAGATTTGTGTGGGAAAAAACAGGCAAAACAGAAACCAAATGATCAACTAATTTTCCCTTCCAATTTCGAAGTCTCTTCGCAGCAGCTCATTGACATAATATTGCACAGGTGTACATTTTTCTAGACCCAGACAAAGTGCTTTACCTTCCGCCATCTCACGCTTATGAGCGATGTAGGTATTCCGAGTGTGATTTATGGAAAATCGAAGTGGGACGACGTATGTCTAGCGGTATACCAAGGAATCGAACAACTGCCATGCACACAGAGCTCAGCATTACAAAGTACTTGATCACAAAGTGAGCAAAGACAGATAGCTACAACGGAGCAACCACAAACTACAGGCAGACATACAATGATGAAGCTTTTGCGGGAACCAACTTTTAAGTGTGCTCCACTTCATTTTTCATTACACTGCTGGCAGTTCCACTGCAACCGCTAACTTCTTTGTTGAATGAGAACCGCAGCCCGGGGGTAAACTTAAACTTAAATTTTTTCCCCCTCATGAGACACTTCACAATACACCGGAGGTTGGTAACTTCCTTTCTGTTAGAGGATTACATTATGCTGTCAGCGCTGTTGCCGGTGTGCACCCTTCGTTCGTCTCATTATGAAAATTAATCCTTCCGACACCTTCAACGTGATCCGAGCGCAAGTGTTTTTTCGCGTACAGCACTGCGTACTCTCCTCCACCAGGCGACACACCACCAGGCCTGAGGTTGTTTCTTTACGCTTATGCAGTGGCTTACCTCATTATGAACTCAATATTGAGTTGAAGTCAAATGAAATCCAGCTCATAATCCTTTTCCGGAACGGTCCTACGGACGAGGGAAACAAAAAAGAAACAAAAAGCATTCTGCTTCAAGGGGCGACACAGAGCTCATGACGGCATCGGGTTTATGCGTCTATTTGTACTTATTGTACGTTGTACGATCTTTCAGATTTAAGCGATGTCTGCTGAGCGGTGAGTGGTGGGTATTAAGTTTTTACGCTTCTTGATGAATCACAATGAAGACGAGACGAGGTGACTGAAATGGAGACACCTCATTTCAGGGAGAAGGATAAGATGATACATTTATCATTTTGCGTGTCGTGTAGACACAGAAACCTTCCAACCACGTCTATCCTTGAGATGCTGTGTGTATTTAATGAGGAGATACGAGCCGTACGGGTGTCTTTTATGATTCTTCTTTAATATGACACTAGCTGAAGAATATGTTAAGTGAATAATGAGGATATGAATGTTCAGTGCTGCAGGTACTCTCCGTGATTGATTTTGTTTGTCTCCTGTTTTCGCCAAAGAAATATCAATGCAATTAGTTTTCCTTGTAGTTGTAGAGGCGGAGAAGACAGGTTGCAGAAATGTGGTTAGGTTAGGTTATAGTGGCAGGCTGCAGAAGGCAAAGTAGGCCCCTTGTGATAACACGCTGATTGATTTCCCCTAGCAATTAAAATCAGTTGGTGCTTGTGATAAAGCTAATACTGACGCTTTTTAGCTCATTGAGGTAATTGAGTAGGCCCCTAGGTGTAAGTATCTACGACCTGCCAGCGCGCTACATGAGTAGCGCAGGTGATCTGTGGTTTCAACTTCCTCTTCATCCATGGAGCTTCTACATTATTTATTTATAGGGGACCCTCAACCTACGGGAATGAGTGCCAATTGTGCAGTGTCCTGTTATGACAAAGTCATCCCAGCTGTCAGCTCTTTAGACAAAGCGAATCTGCTTACGGCGCATTTTGCAGACAGCTCAACACTGCCAGATTCCAATATGTCGCCACCTGTACTTGAGAGCGTTGACTTCACCATGGGACAAATCCACTTCCGCACTCGTACAGTTGCAAGAGTACTTAAAGATCTCGACGTGCACAAATCCGCTGGCCCAGATGGAATCCCCCCGTTTACTTCTAAAGAGGAGTTCTTCTGCGCTGGCAAAACCACTGCTTAAGCTTTTTCATCTATCCTACTCTTTAGGTCTCTTTCCGAGCAGATGGAAAACAGCTTTCGTCCAGCCCGTCCTTAAACAGGGCGAATCTCCGTCAGTCACCTCGTACCGACCCATAGCACTTACGTCCCTTCTGTCTAAGTTCATGGAAAAGCTGATAAATCGACAGCTTATGAAATATTGAATCGCGGAAGCTTCTTATTGACCGGCAGTATGGTTTCCGCAGCAACGGGTCCACTAATGATCTGATGGCTTATCTCACCGAAAAGTGGACCCAATATTTGCAAAACGCAGGCCAAAGCAAGATTTGTGCGCTTGATATTTCTAAGGCATTTGACAGAGTGTGGCATCAAGTTCTCTTGTCCAAATGCGTGCCTATGGTGTCGATGAATCTCTTCTTCAATGGATTAGAAATTACCTTTGGAACAGTTCAATTCAAGCTGTTTTGGATGGATTCAAGTCTGATATCCAGCAAATAAATGCTGGTGTTCCCCAAGACCCTGTTCTGCCTCCGACACTTTCTCCTTTTTATAAATAATTTGCTACTTCGCTGATGACAGGACCCTCAGCTTTTCTCGGTAGGAGAGTTGGAACGGAAGCGTATGTTAAGCACATTACATTCCGATATTGACAGCATAATTAATTGGGGAAAGAACAACCGAGTGGAATTTAATGCTTCAAAAACTCAATGCTGTCTGCTGTCACTCAATCGAACCCTTGTCAATCAGCCATTATCCGTGAATGGCACCTGTGTGAAAATGAAACCGGAAAGCTTTCCATCCTTGGTAGTTGGAACGATCACATATTTGAGGTCGCCAAAAATGTTTAGATTTCCTCAATCGATGCAAGAAATACTTTACCCCTTATAATTTGGCTTTAATTCACCGGGCGTATCCGCCCCAAGCTTGAGTAAAACGCTTGGTCTGGCGCCCCCAAGACACCACCTTGCACCTACTGGATAGATACGAGCGATAAAACTTATGGGAGACAACAATATTGCAGACTCGCTCGAACATCGACGTACCGTCTCGTCTCTATCCGTATTTTATCGCTATTTTAACAAACGATGCTCAAGTGAGCTTGCCAACTGCATTCCTCCTCTCCATGAACTCACCCGAAATACCCGTCTCGGCAGGAATGCTCATCAGTTTACCCTTAAGCCAACTTTCGGTCGCACAGTTAAAGTTAGAGGCTCGTTCATCAGCCGCACGACACGAATATAGAATGCTCTTCCCAGCCCAATATTTCGCCCAGAATACAATCCGCAGATATTAAAAACCAATGTGTACAGGTACCTCCTCTCGCCTTCTCACTCTGCACCCTCGTCCCGTGCTGTTGGTTTAACCTGGACAATTATGGGTATCAACGCGCGCAAATTATACAAAAAAAAAGTGACGCCGGTGAGCATCCTGGGTGAAGATCTGCTGAGTCTAAGCAGATTAATTGATCGTTTGATATTCAGCGATGGCCATATTTCCTTTGTTTTAAGACAAGTGGTGCCTTCTAGCCATTTACGATTAGTGATGTTGATTGTCTGTATTTTTTGTAGATGGTAGGCTGTAGCGATTGGCATGGAAGGTAGAACACCTCCTATTGTTTGGGTGGAGGATGTGCCTCAGATTATTGGGTTAGTAGTTGGTCGGTTTAGTTGGGGAGAAAGTTGAATTCGTTTAGAATGGTTCAGTGGGCGAAGGAGAGTTCGGATCACAGTCGGAGCGTTTGTGCTGGCTGCCACCTGTTTACTGAAGGTTTCCAGTGGTGGAAGATGGAGGAGTATATTGAGTGCATCTGCCGGAGTGCTCTGCAGTGCCCCGTCGATACCGATGCAGGCCAGTCTTTGCACCCGTTTGAATAGCGTGTAGTTGACAGCTGTGTTTAATGCTGTCCACCAACCTGAGACTCCATACAGAAGTGTCGGTCTGACAGTTGAGATGAATATCCAATGGATGATGCGTGGTTGTAACCCCCATTTGCAGCCTATGGCTTTTTTACAGCTGAAGAAGGCAGAAGAAGCCATCTCCTGGATATGGAGTTTCCAGCTTAGCTGTTTGTCGATGATGAGACCCAGAACTGGCGCTGGCTAGAACTGGTCCAATTGAGGAACTTTGTACCTTCTGGGGAATAGTACGAGATCCGTTTTCTGGGGGTTGACACTGATGCCTCATGTTTGTATCCATGCTTCTAGCTTATTGAGCACATTCTGCATTATGTCTCTTAAGGTAGAGATAAATTTGCCAGTTGTAGCTATAGCAACATCGTCGGCATAGGCAACAACTTTACATCCAGCCTCTTCCAGTATTAGTAGCAGCTCATTAAGCACTACGTTCCAAAGAAGGGGAAATAAATATGGTATGTCTATAGAAAAGTTTAGTTCAAAGTCACCTTTTGGTTGGTTTCTCATGGTTGTACATTTGTTTTGTACATTCGCGTCCATGTTTTGCATTTTCCTGGTACATCGGGTCAGTTTAGGTTAAGGGTCAGATAACACGAAAGAAGACCAATTCAATCGGATTTGTACTGTGCTGTTACAGTCGACCACACATTTTGTGTGTTTAATTGCAAATAAATAAAGTATTTATGTACATACAAAAAATTGGGAACACAGTCAGGAAATGGAAACATTTCCCATTCTTTGTTATAGTGAAACTGGCTGACAATCAGGTTTTTGTAGCTAATTGTCATTCCAAGTCTTTAGAGTTTGCCTGGATTTCACTTTAATTGTTTCGTATCCGTCGCGTCTGGGATACCTCAAGGAAGTCTTATTGGTCCTCTGATGTTCGTGTTGTCCCTTGGTTGTAGGCCAAACGTCTACGATGATGATACGAAACTCTGGTGAATGCAACTTTGCGAAAGAGGTTCAGAACTGCAATCCCTTACAAGAAAGTATTTTCTTTCAATCGCATCACAGGCAAGTGTCCACATCTTGTCGTGCACGCAGTAAATTCAGTCTTGCGGAGTCCAGTCTCTGAATCAAACATTCCTTGGGAGCGAGGACTTCATCTCAACGATTTAATCGGTTTCACAGTTTCGTTTAAATTTTGAGCTGAGTTCAATTTGTAGTTTGAGTTAAAAGAGAGTGTACTCCTGTTTAAGCTTCAGTTCAGTTTGCTTTCGTTCGATAATGGCATCCATCTCATAGTCTTCCTTCTGTCCATTCCACATTTTTTTTTAAATTTCGATATTTGATGAACACATTTATTAATTTTTTATGCGTTTAGATAGTTTGCTAAGACTGCAGTCCTGGACCTGGGCCTCAATGGACAAGCCTCTCCATGCGGCAGGATCTCTGACTAGCTGCCCCCCATTGCCGCACGCCCAGTTCGTTTAGGCCCTTCTCCACCTGGTTGCGCCACCATAAACACGGGCGTCCTCTGTCCCCAAGGCTCTGATGATTCTTCCGGCCGGAGCTAAGATATCATCCATGCCTCTGAGCCTTAGATGATCAAGATCTGATGCAGAATCAACTTAGTCTTTCAAGAGAGGGCTCTATTACTCAATTGATCCTCAAGAAGCAGCTGTTGGCAATCTCGTTTCTGTTGATGTTTGTACTGTTTACTTGGGTACCGAGATAGGCGAAGCCCTTCACTGCCTCGAAGTTGTAGCTGCCTATGTGGCCTATGACTGCCTAGGTGACGTTCTGGCCTTGTCGTTGATGTTGTGCATCCTTCCTCGATGACAGCATATACTTAGTTTTTTTTCCTCGTTCACCGCTAAGCCCATTTTGGCCGCCTCCGTTTTAATGCCAGCAAACGCTTCATTGACGGCTCGCTGTGTGTGACCAATCACGTCAATGTGGTCCGCGTAAGCAGGCAGTTGAACGTGCTTTTGGAAGATCGTGCTTCTTGTGTTGTGTTCTCAAGAACGATATTACAAAAGTCACTTGCGCGTTGCCTTGTCTAAAACATTTTGCGGTTGTTACCGACTTTGATGGAGCAGCGAGAATTCTCCATCGTCATCCTGCACAACTTGACGAGTTTGGCAGGAATGTCAGAATTCGACATGGCGTTGTACAGCACCTCTTTATGCACGCTGTCATATGCGGCCTTAAAATCGACGAGTAGGTGGTGGGTGTCGATATGAACTTCTTAGGTCTTTTCCAAGATCTACCGTAATGTGAAGATTTGGTCGTTGGTAGACTCCCTCGGCCTGAAAACGCAATGACAAGGTTATTCACGAATGGCTTCAGGCGCTCACACAAAACGGCAGAGAAGATCTTGTAGGCAATGCTTAGAAGACGTATCCCTAGGGGGTTGAAGGGGTCTTGTTTTTTGTGGATCGGGCAAACGACACTGAGATTCCACTCGTCTAGCATGCTTTCTTCTTACATATGGGCTGGTATATGTACCCTACCAGCGCAACTCCAGCTGTATTAACGAGTTCAGCAGACAGTCCGTCTGCACCCGCAGCTTTATCCTAGATATCGCTTTCTTGGCTTCCTCTAGGTCGGAAGACGGAATTCTCTTCGATCATCGTCCAGATTGAGTGGGACATTCTGCCTGACAGCGGTATTGGTGTCCTCATCGCCGTTTAACAGTCTACAGACGTGGTCTTTCCACATTCTAGGTAGCGACTGCGACTATACTACTATTTGTCCATTCTAGACCCGACAGGCTTCTGTCCGAACTTTATATCCATTGGACAACTGTTTCACCCTTTGGTAAAACTTTCGGACCTCATACCTACCGTAGTAGCTCTCCATCTCCACGATCGCACGCTTCTCGTGTTCTTTCCTTTTTCCTCCTGAGAAGACAGGTCTCTTCCCTTCGTCTCTGTGCGTAGAGCTCACGAACAGCTCTCGTTGTGCGTTGCAGCTTTGCTGTGTCGGCTTCCAACTTCCCTGCATGTGCCAGTCTACACCCATTGTCAAACCACAGGTTCGTCCTAGATGGCTGTGATGGCTTCTTGACAACGCCTCCGATCCTCGTCGATTGGTTGCGCAGGCGGCGACGAATTTACTTAGAGAGAGAGAGAGATTCCGGAAGACTCGATAGGCAGAGATCCGAGATGTCTGTTGCGATTGTAGCTTTCCGACGTGGTGTCCTTTCTCGACTCCCCTGTTCTCTTGGTAGCCGAGTTCTTACCTTGGCTGCAACAAGGAAATAGTCCGAGTCGAAGTTGGGTCCTCGGAACGTTCGGACATCATGCTGGAGGAGTGCCTGCCATCAATAAATCGCGCGGTCCTCAGTGTTACGCGCCATTCTTAATCTCTCTCGTCTAAATAATAAAACTGTCGCGAATTATTTGAATATTTTTAGATTATGACGAATTCCTTTCAGATGACGAGCTCCACCATGGGCAGAAATAAATGACGAAAGTTTAAGAGTATGATGCGGCATAGAAATCATGTACACATCAACCCCCTTTTCACAAATAAATGTGCTTTAGCTTCTTGTTTGCATGACGCCCACGCTGTCAGGGCCTCCAAGACTTCCATTCAGAATTGACTCCTTGCCAAAAGAACACAATGCCCGACCAAGCAGCATCTTCCACATCTGGTCTCTGCTCTGCAGTTAACAGAGAATTCAGGCTTGGTCGATTTTCGCACGTAGGTACTCTTTGAAACTAGTTTCCACGTCGGTGGTCGGATGAAGCCGCACTCTTAGTCAGTCAATCAGCTAAATTAGCAATTCTTGTGCAATTAGCCTCAAGTGGAACAAGATAATTGTAACATTAGCGGTCATTTATAATAGCAGGCAGGCGAGGACTCCTCCGCAATTGTCATTATCCGAACTCATCAACAGCCAATTACAAGCAGTGGCAGCAGTGGCAGCCCCCCGCCATTACTCGCAGCGGGGCAACTTAGTGTCACACAAACACCCAAAGGACCTCTCGGCTCGGGCTCTGTTGGGTTGTGGGAGACGGGGCGAAGTGGGACCACGTTCTTGAGTGGAAACCGAATTACCAAGAATGTCACTTAATTCAACCGAACAGTGTCCCGCTAATTGTAAGTCAATTGTCTGCGGGTGTGCGGTCTCGCCGTGCCATAGTTTGCCTCCACCCCGTGTCAGGACCGTGGACACCTGCTGTTAGCAATCGCTTTTGATCACCTAACCCGGGCTCATAGTTTGAACACATTTTCTGAATACACTCCCATTTATGAATCAACTGCTTCAGTCGCAGCTGCTTATTGGACTCGCCGACTGCTGACTGCCGACCCAGACCTGATCCACCCGTTGTCTGCACTCAGGATAGTCACCGTACTACCAACTGGTGGTAATTTAAATTCCATTTCGATAGTACACTGGAGTCTGTTGGTTCTTTTGTTTAGGCCGGTCTGGCGAGGCACTCACTCTTCCATGGAATTTGAAGGAAAATGCGTTTAGCATTTCAAAAGAAGACAAAGTGATTCGACGGGGATGGAGGGGGGCTATGTTTCGTTGTAGGGCGAACACGAAAAGTTTTTATCTTCAAGTTTTGTTGTTGTGGTGGGCGGTCCTTTTTTATGGGAAATTAATTTTAAATTAAAAAATGTTCCGCCCTGTGTACCGGTTGTGTATAGGAAACAACTTTTCGCCTCGCCTAGATATTGAAGGGTAAGCAGAAGGGTGACGTGTCTGGTTTTTGTTACATAAATTAACCCCGTTGGCGCGTCGTTGGGCTCAGCGGGGGCGTTAGTCGGCTGGGCGGTTGAACGCTGTTTCTGCCGTGGATGCGGGTGTTTTTGAATTTTAATTTGTTTTTGTATTATTTTTTGGTTCGTTGCTGTTATTTAGAATCCTTTAAAAAAAATACATTTGTTCTGGGTAAGCCTTTAAGGCGTTTGACAATTTTCTCCTATTTTTCGATTACATGGAGGGTTTGGTTTTTTGGCGGCGCGGCGGTTTGGGACGCGGAACGCCTTGTCTTGGGTTTGTTATCTACTTAAGTGAGTGAATAATTTCGAATGGAATTATGTCAAACTTTTAATCTAACACAAATTAAATCCTCGGAGTGATTGCGAAGGAGTTTAAGGTTTCCGGAGATTTATCAAATTGAAAGGGGTCTTCGCAGGCATTTGCTCGCGGTTCGTGTGATTCAGGAGCATATTTCGAACTGTTTTCTTGTGTTTATTAATTCGGTTATTCTTTTAGGTGGGACTGCATACTTGCGCGTCGATGATATTTGTCAACTTTGAGATTGACAACAGCACCTAAAATGTACTGCAATTCTTTGGTGATATTTTCTCTTGAAGTGAGATCGGAGAGGAGAAGGTTTTCCGCGAATGTAGCCTTGAGCGGGGCGGAAAATATGCCAACGGTGGGGGAAGTCATTTTGGCGATTAAATCCCTAAAAGTTCGCCGGTTTGGATGAAATCCTGCCAGAAATGCTTAAGGCGATGGGCAAAGATGGAGTTTTATGGCTCTCTCGTGTCACTGAAGTGACGTGGTGAGACACCTGGCGATTGGCAAAAGGGGGGTGGTTCAAAAAGGGGGACGAAAGAGATTGATCCAACTACAGGGGCATATCTCTTTTAAGTCTCTCGGGGAAAGTCTACGCTAAGGTGTTCGAAGCGCGTTCTAGAGCTATGGTCGAGCCCAGGATGGGAGGTGAGCAGTGGGGCTTTCGTCCCGATAGAAGTACAACCAACCAGCTTTTCACTCTATGAATGGTACTTGAGAAGGCTTGGATGTATGCCAAGCCCATCTACAGTTGTTTTGTGGATTTGGAAAAGGCATACGACCGAGTTCCTAGAGGTATACAGTGGAGTGTTCTGCACGAGTATGGGATTGATGGTCCTCTTCTGATTGCCATTCAGTCTCTATACACACTCTGTAGCAGATGTGTTCGAGTTGACGGGCCTAAGTCAACACTTTCCACCGTGGGCGTTGGACTTCGCCAAGGGTGCGTCTTATCACCTCTCCTTTTCATTGTATGTATGGACTGGATGTTGCAGTGCAGCCGAGGCGAGGAATGATTCCCATTAGGAGGGTTGACGGTAAGTCATCTTCCCAGACGGAACTAAAGCGCGCACTCGATAGGTTTGTGGCCGTCTTTGCTGGCGCTGGAATGAAGGTCAAGGTTATGGTCATCTGTCAATGTACTCTACATGTTAGTGGAGTCCCATTGAAGCAGGTGGAGAAGTTTAAGTATCTCGGGGTCTTTTTCACGAGTGATGGAAGGAGTAATGCTGAGCTTTCCTGTAGGATTGGTCAAGCTGGGTCAATTTTACTATTTTATACAGCTTGGTAGACCTGGAATCAGGAAGGCCGAGCTTGGTGTCAGAGCCAAGTAAGCGTCAACTCAGTATTTATTCCAACTATCACCTATGAACATGCAATTTTGGTAATAACCGAAAGAATAATATGTCACATGGCATGCATATAAGCTGCTGAGATGAGATTTCTTCCTGCTTTTATGGGAATTGCTCGCCAGGATTGGGTGAGAAACGTACCAGTGCGCGAGGAACTCAGCATTGAGCAGCTGCTTTTTCGAATGGAAGGGCTATGCTTCAGTGGTTTGGTCACGTGGCATAAATGTAGCTTTCATCACGACTTCCAAGGCGGGCATTAAAAGCGATTCCATCAGGTGGGCTACCGTTTGGCAGACCCAGGCGGAGGATTGAGTTGTCTGGAGGTCTCTCGTGCGTTCTTTACCCCAGTCAACCCTTTAGTGGATGTTGAGATGATGAAGCTTTTGGTGAGATGCCACGCACTAGTTGCGTTCAGGCGATTGCCACATCAAAAGTCTCAGAATAGCTATTTGAAGAGAACAGTTGTATTGAGGGTTATGAATTCCTGTTGCGCTAAGATGGAAGAGATGTATTCCAGAGTAGTCTCTCTAAGCAATTTCTCTAACCTCTCAGTTCCTTCAGAATGGGAGCTGGTTCTAGTTTGTGGGCTACTGTCTCACAAAATCCCATCATACGTTAAGGGATTTCGTTAGGTTGCAGAATTTGCAGAGACCTAAGGTGCTCCCCAGTGGGGTCCCCGAATCGAGTCCCAGTGAAAGCAAATTTAATACTCTTTTATCTGGTTTTCAAATCTGGCCCAGTCACCATTTGCCGTTGCCATAAAATGAACGGCACTATCACTGGAGTATCATTGCCTTCTGTCTCTGTATGGCTAGATATCTAACAGGGAGTTTTAGTCTGTTTCTCCTGCTGAACTCTTTAAGCTTTCATTCCAAGCCATGGATTTGACGGTATAGGAGTCCTGTCCATTTTAACCAGAAATAAAGTTTGATAGAGATGCCCTACGTCACAGCTGATTGACCCCTAGTCCATCGACGAATTTCGAAAGGGTCTTTGACAGTTATTCATGAATTTTGAAATTAAAATGCGGTTCTCTGATTGGTCAATCTGTCTTTGGAAAACGATATAAAAAATGGTAGTCAAACATTTTAAGGGGCAAGAGAGGTAGAAGTTGGGCATCTCTATCATACTTCATTTCTGAAGTAACACAAGAAATCTCTGTGGGTAGCTTGTTGGTCTTCTGTCAAATCAATTGATGCGTCAAAAACTCAAATTTAGTTTTGGAAGTGGAGAGAGTGCGAAATCCTGTTTATTCAAATTTACAAGGCATCTCTCACAACTTTTCCTCTAGCATATTCCCTAAATATTTCCTCTATAAAATCTTAATAATCCCCCAAGCTGGTTCTTTTTGACTTAGATGAAGACACAATCAATTTGTCTTGTGTCCGCTTCATTAATAATTAGTTGCATCACGTTGCCTCCGTCAGTTATCACGTTCAAAAATAACCTTTAAGCAGTTTTTGAATTTTCCATTATGTTCACAACACTCTAGAACTCGAAAGTGTAATTTAATTCAAACAAATGTATGTGACATCACAGATGTGCAAGTTAACACGAGTGCCCCAAATACGTTCGGTTCCGTGGGAACTAAATGTTCTCACAGTAGCGCACAGACATAGCGTCAGCAGAACGCAGTCAAACCTGGTGTGAGAAACGAACGTGGAAGTAATGCTGATGCAGCGTCTGGGCAGCACATAGCGTTAAGTTACATTTAAGGTACTTTATTAGATGTAAGAAATATATCTTCAATAAACGGGGGAGCACTTGTTGTTTGGCCTCCAAAAGAAGAGGCTGTATTTGAAGAATTAACTTACACAATTGGTTTAACTGCGTTCCCTTATTTTGCCTCTCTCTGACAGATCTTACCACCACTCGTTAAAAAATGACGGCCTACAGAAAGTACTGGAACATACCTATTTGTACTATGTCACGGTTGGTATAGTTCCTGTCAAGATTCATTTGAAAGCAATTCCGATTCTTACTTTAAGTAGTATCAATTCCCATTCAGTGGTTGCACATAATTTTTGTAGTTTGAGGGTGCCTTTGGTTAAGAACTCGGAAATATTGGTGCGCGTATGTAATGGGTTACATTTCAATGACAGCCGAAGAAAGGGACAAAGCAAACGGTTGCAATGCTAAATGGAATAACTTCACGGAAAGGTTGATGTTCAACAGTCATTCGGAACTGACCCTCAAGAAGGCCAACCTAGGCTTCCATCGCATCTATCCCTTGATGCTCAAGTAAAATGGACTAAGCCAGCGAACAAAACTGCTGTTATACAGCAGCTTATACGGCCGATCTTAACGTACGGCTTCCTAGTATGATACACCATCTCTAACACCAGCATAACGAAGCTCGCAATTTTCGAAAGAAAAAGGGACCGCCAAAGGCACCACAGCAACAATAGGCTTTACGACAAAGCATGATCATCCCCCTGCACAGCAACATGGTGGCACTGTTCAGAAAGGAGCTACTAAATATCAACAATCCTCTTAACGAGGAACGAGCAGAACTTTCCAACGAGCTGCATGGATTGTATTATAGGAATCACCATCGAGGCTAAGTCGGCTACCACACCACCACCCCATCCCAAAAGGACGAACAACGAGCTGATTGATTCTACCAGAGCATCGATAGCTATCACCATCGAGGCTAAGTCGGCTACCACACCACCACCATATCCCAGAAGGACCATCATGGAGACACGGACTTGAACAACCCGATGAAAATAAAAAATAAACAATAAGCTGACAATAATAATAAACATTAAATTAAATAAAGTACATCAGTTGGGCCTACGCCCTATTGTTGAGCAAACTGCCGAACTTTTAGCTTGTAAGTCTAGTTGTAACCTCAATTGTAAAAAATAATTCTGTTCCAATAAATTTTTAATTTTTAAATTATCCTCAATGGTAAAAATAATTTTCCGTTCAAATAAATTTTTAGATCGCTTTGTGTCTTCAAGTGCGATCAATTTTAATTCGGTGGTTGCATTTGATAATTTGTATAATTCTTGGATGCATTTGGTTCAGAACACGGCTATGCTGGTGCGCGTATGTGGTGGATTACACAAATGATTTAAAAAATGGATTTCTTGAAAGTTGACCTCCATTGAAGTTAAAGTTGTTCTCCATTTTTGATTGATTGTTATTTTAACACTAAACGTGAACATATCAACTTTTGTTCCTATCAATAACAAAATTTGGTTTAAAACTTGCAAATTTATCCCACGTCATTTGGCTTCACCCACAAAAATGCGAGCGAAAAAATCTCTCTCATTCTATCTCAATTTTCGCCAAAGGGGTTTCACACAATCGTCGTGCAAGTGACAAATGTCACATAAAGTGGCTAAGCGAATACACAGTGTCACAATTTGTCAAAGTGGCTCATACATTTGGGTGACACGACTAGGATAATAAATGGGAATAAATGTCGCCCTTGTCACCTTGGCACCCAGACCTCCTCAAACATAACAGGATACCCGCAACATCCGTCACATACTCACTTTGACCAACTGTAGTCGAGTACGAAAACCTGACACTATTTCAGCTTGACTACAGAATCGCAGTCCAATATAAAAAGCGTTGGAAGCAAAATTTGACAAGTCACATTTAAAGAGCTTTTAATACAGCACTTGCAGGTTGTGGCGTTCTTCTTTGGTGAGGTCGTTTTCTGCTCACTTCCATCTAAAAATAAAAGTTATCCAAATTAATGTCGAAAAATGAAACCGCATAATAAATTCAAATCAAGGATAACGGCAACGGACCACCACCACTGGCAAACGGAGAAACAAACAAATAACAAAACGTTGGATCCTTTGACCCGTGATGATTTTGAAATGCTAAACCTCATTCACTTGCAGGATTTTCGGTTTATTCAGGACCACATTTTTCTGCCCAACACTGTCATGCCTGCACTAACAGTAGTAACAAAATTCGATTTTTTTGCTCCGACGTATTGTTGTTTTATTATCCTTGATGAGGCAGAAGTTGATGAGTTTTTATGTAAACGTTGGCCAGGTGGGTGTGTCACAAGTCCTCCCCGCACGTGGTTGGTTCAGAGTAGATGAGATATGGCTGTGATGTGTATAATTGAATGCGAGGGTATGCTCATTGTGTGCATCCAAAAGTTTTAATGGGAAACGTCATTCAATACAAGTTTGCCGTTGCTGTCGGGTTTTATTTTACGTATCATTGATTGTGAGTACTGCGCTGAGCATGGATTTGGGCAAAATATTGCTGGTTTTACAGTTTTTCATTACAAACAAGTGCACAAGTCCAGATTTTAATTAGGATTTGTCGGCGACAGAAGAGATTCAATGTATGTCGAACGAGGAAAGGTGTGTCTGCCAGAGGAAGTTTTGGTCCTTTGAGGGCATTCAAGTCAGTGGATGTTTTGGATTTTTATTCAAATAATTCGCAATTTGTTGCAATGTATAGCAGGTCATGGGGCGACCTTCAAACTGAAGCTGTAGCTTGGGTAGTTTTTGAACATTTTTGTTTCAGACTAAAGTTTGCTTTCATAGGGAAACTCTCAAGCTGCCTGTTTGGTAGGGAGCTGCACTGCTTTTAAAGGATAAAGAAAAATCTGCTTGTTTTTATGCTCAAGGGAAATTAATCACTCGCATTCAACAGTTGAGATACAAAAAGTAATAACTCTTGACCGGACAAATACATTACCCTGCTTACATTTACTAACTTAATTCATTTAACCCCTCGCCTGCATAGGTCGTTAACTACGGGTAGTCGCTATGCTGAATTTGTATTGGGCGCCACTTTGTTTGCCATCGCTTCTAGATTTTAGGCCATCAAGTGAAGGTCCATTATCCCATGTGAAAGTAGACAAACATCGTCAGCGTTGTCAATCTGTTTAATGTAGGGTTGCTCATTATACACCGATATATCGAAAAGTCGTTGTTTGCTATTCGTTGTCCAACAATTTAACGATGTATCGATGTATTTTATTCGATGCATAGAATGAAAGCACGCACCACACATCACTGAATCCCACCTAGGCTACACAGCAAATAGTACGAACAACATCCGAACTGAGATGAAACACAGAGTAACTCTTGCCAACCACAGTTTCAATAGGCTCAAGAGGCAATTGTGTAATATGGCTATCCCCCGAACTACAAAGCTGACGTTATATAAGACCTTGATCATCCCAGTCCTACTGTACGACGCGAAGGCAGGGACAATCTCAAATGCGATGAAGAAATCGTTTGGTCTCTCCGAGAAAAAAGTTATATATTCAATCTTTGGGCCTAGTTGCGTTGGCGGCATTTGGAGGAGAAAATTCAGCCATGAACTGTACAGCAGCATGAGCCACGCCAGGCGTCCACTGATCCAACACCTAAGATGGGTGCGCCATGAGCTAATGGACAACTTAGCTCCGGTAGGAAGAGGCTTCGACTCGGAACTTGCGGACAAAGTAAACGCCTGCGTCTTAGTGGCAAATCCTGATAAGGATGCAATTCAACAACAACCTAATAGGCTACAATATCGAGCCAGCTAAAAGGCTAAACGCCACTGCGATGTCTCAATTGACAGCGCGCATAAGCGAAATAAAATAAAGATAGAACCGACATAAAGCAAACCCACCATTAGTGCTGTAAAAATTCTATTGGGTTTAAAACATAATTCGTGCATTTTTTTTTTCAAAATTTGAACGTTTCTTAAGAAAAGCATGTACAATAGTATTATTCAAAGTATTGCCCATCTGAAGCTATGACTTTTTCCGATCTTTCTGGCAATTTGTGGATCCCATCCCAAAAGAACTGCCCCGGCTTGGCAGCCAAGCATGAATCAAGCCAATTTTTGATATTCTGCTCTGATGTGAACCGTATTTCAGTGAGGGCGTTCTGCATCGACCGGAACAAATGGTAGTCCGAAGGGGCAAGGTCTGGACTATAAGGCGGGTGGGGTAAAACTTCCCATTCACTGTTTTCCAAATAGTTCTTAACCGGCCGGTGGGGCCGAGCGTTGTCTTGATGGAAAATTATTGCCTCCTTTCTGGTCGCATATTCCGGGCGTTTTCTCTCTTCAAACGGATTAATTGTGTTCGGTAGCGTTGTACATTGATGTTTCATCCGGTTTTAGTAGCTCATCCTTCTGATACCACCAAATACAGAGCATTAACTTCGCGCCATGGATATTCGGCTTTGCCGTTGATTTGGCTGGTTAACCAAGCCAAAATCACCACTTTCAAATCATGCAAACCTCTTTTGGCACGTTCGCTCAGCTAGCGCATGTTCACCATAAACTTCCACTAAAATACGATGACTTTCGGCAGCAGTTTTCTTCATATTAAAGTAATGAGGAAGAACTCCCAGCAAAAACACTTTTTCAGGCACAAAGTTCGACATATTTGAGTGAAAAAAAAAATTATTTTTGTTTACGCTTCAAATGAATGAGATGTATTGAAATAACGTACAATGACAATAGCTCCAAAGCATGTTCTGTCAGGAAATGCACTATGCAGCTCGCCCCTGCTAATACTGTCTTACGTGGCTTTAAAATCGATGATTGATCTCTCTGAAACTGACGGGACTTTTTCTGGGGCTACAGTCCGCGTTGGACCTTGGCTTCAGTAAACATGGGTCTCCAACTAGCACGGTCTTGGTTGACCTGAACCCGCACCGATATTGATCAATGACGTTGTTAAGGAAGGACTTCAGGCGATTACACAAAATGGCAAGGAAGATTTTAAAAGCGAGGTTATGGTTTAGCAGTCTTCTTTCTTTAGGATCGGGCAGACGATGCTGAGATTCCATCTCTCATCCTCAACCATACCAACTCAGCCCCACATGTTTAAAAAGTACCACAGTCAGCCCATGAGGACCAGCAGCCTTGTTGGACTCAACCCCACATGTTTAAAAAGTAACACAGTCAGTCCATGAGGACCAGCAGCCTTGTTGGACCTGACTGCTTTTTCACACCGACTCCGATTCTTTTACCAGATTCCTGTCTTTATCGTTGCCGACTGCCCGGATTTTAAGAGTTGGACTCGTTTCTTTCATCTTTCGATAGAATTTTCGAACATCCTTCTCCAGTAGCACCTCACAATTCCTCGCGTTTGATGACCTGCTTTTTTCTGGCGAAGAAGCCGGTATTCTTCCCTTTATTTTTGTTCATAGCAGCACCCGTCCCTACCGCGTTGTATGTATACATATTTTAGTGAAATATATATAGTGAATAAATAGTGAAATATATTTTAGAAAAATATTGTTGCTTACGCTTCAAATGAATGACATATACTGAAATGTAGTACAATGACAGTAGCTTTCCAACGCATGTTCCAATGGAATAATACAAGTTACGCCATCTCTTAGCCAACATACAGGCAAACGTATTTCATTGTATGGCCCTACATATGTAAGCAATTCGAAAATATTCAAAGCAAGAACGAAAAAAAGCGAGTCCTTTAGTAGGTGGGTTACTCTCTCGTCCTCCAAGTACTGTGTTCGAATCTCCATTTTGTTTGTTTTATTTTGTATGAATAATGTCTGAAACACAATAGTGCGTTGCTGCGTTCGACTTCAATGTTACGGAGGGGTGCGTTGACGCACTGCGATAATCAGCTGTTCACTCTCTCTCTCTCAAATACCAGCTGAAAAATACTGTATCAGCTGTTTTCGTTTGTGAAATGTCAAATCAAAAAATATTCTGCTCAAACAATTGTGCTTTTTCCCCTCCTTGGTCTGAATTCAAATTGATTTTGTCGTTAAAATGTACTCAGCTGTTTATCATCGCACCAATCTGTCAAAAATGTTCCAACATGTTCGATAATGACATGCGATGGTCTTACGTTTTACGATCCTCTCAGCTCTCTCATTTTGTACTTACGTAGGTCGCCGCAGTATTCTGTGCATGGCCATTGAATTGTGTGCGTTTTGAAAGACGATGCAACGTAGCAACGCGCTATTGTGTTTCAGGCATAAATATTTCGCAGTCTGTTTTCCATTTCGAAGTATATTAGTTTCGAGTATTCCATTTCGGATAAATATTTATTTTCGAAATTTGTCGTAGAATCAAAATGTATATATGGCGTGACGCATAATTTTCTGCTTCAGGCTTTTCTTCTAGTGCATCAATAACCTCCGAATGAATGACGAATTAAATTTCGAAAATTATCCCTTCCCCGTAACCAGTAGCTCTTTTCGGGCTTTCGGGCTGGAACTGATTACCTAGCTAGAGGTGCAATAAAAATACTTGTGCAATAAGAACGCGATACATAAAGCACGGAACACACAAAAGAATCACTAGATTGGTGAAACTAAGCATTATTATCAGATTGCTTGTCACGTGGAGGATTTCCGCCTTCATTTACTCTTTTAATCCTTTTTTCATTAACTTTTCAATAAAATGTTCAATCTGTTAAAAGTCATCTTACATGCACACTTAATCCTGGCACAAAACTACGGCCATTAGGACCTCTCATATATTACACAGCAACAAGCAACTAGTACTCAGCAGTGCCATCCAATGCAGAAGAGAATCGAATATGCTAAGTTTGACATAATTCACAGATATCCACTTAATTTGTAATTTCATACCGAACGTTAGCCCTTTTGCGGATGAAACCGAAATAGTTACCCAGAAACCAGACTGCATTTCCATGCGTGTACCATACAACACTGTACACTGCCGGGTGCAACATAATTCTCATAATTCATGCAGCAAATACCGCATATGAGCGCAGGCGAATGGAAAAGCCTTTTAAGTAGATTTAATTTAACCGCCATCATCGTCGTCGTCATTTCTGCCACCACCATTTCTGCCATCAGCAATGTAGCTCCCACCATTAGTGGTGGCTGAACTGGGCCAGGGTCCTTGATTACCGCTCCACACTGCTGTGGAGCAGGTCCTTCCACATGTATGCATACATATGTGTGTGACAGAAGTGGGTACTCCTTGGGAAATTTATTGCTTTTCGGATATATCTTCCATATGTTGGCGATGGGAGAGGTGTGGGATGGGTAAATCCCCAGCCCTACAGCGAATGCAAATCAACGGCATTCGAATTGCAATTAAATGCACAACAGGCACCTTATTGTGCCTCAACCACACCCTCCCGGCAGTCGTATCATAGATATCTTCGGTCTTCTGTGGTCGTGTCTGCAGTGAAACTCTCCAACCGTTGGTCCCTCTCACATTCCCAGTCCCAATCCTTGCACCGAGCCCTGGAGGGAGTTAACTTTGAGGGATTGATGTGTGGAGCACACTTCGCCATCCGCCATCAACTTATATCTGAGTCTCAGCTTAATCGCTTGGAAATTTCCAATTTTGTGCATTTTTCCTTGGCGATAAACTGATGGCTCCTAGAACATTGACTGACGATGGCACAATGGCTCCGCTCTTTCGCTCCGATGTCAGTCATCGATTTGTGCACCCCACCCCTTTGGTCTGCAATATTTCCTGCACTGTTCCCCAAACCCCTGCCATCGGCTTGAACTAGTTTTCTCTCGTTTGTCATCGTTGTCATCATCATTTCTGGTTGTCAGAGAGTAGAAAGTTGTTGCTGCTGCTGTTGGTCCTGGCTGGTGGTGAAACGAAAGGCGAGCGTCTGGCTAATGGGCTCACGTTATGCCAAAGGATGTGGCAATTATGTGGGTTCAGTACTTTCTCCATTCAACTCCGGGTTCATGTCCTGAAGCGGAAAATGGCTTTCCTTTGTGAAATTCATTTTTTATCATGAACGGTTGCCGAAGCCAGCCAAGAAATGGGGTTTCTTCGATTACTAATGATGACGGTGGCAGCAGAGTGGCGGCAGCCGTCAGTTGTCTGATAGCTTTTCGCGAGGGAGAGCGAGAGAGAGAGAGAGGCTGGATTAGTTTCTTTTTTTCTTTTTTTTTTTGGGTTGATGTCAATATAATGAAGTATGGGGGTTGGAGATGTCACAAGCCACAGACAAGATGAGGTCACCAGCAAGCCAATTTCAATCTTCAATCACAAGATTTTGAATGAAAAATCGCTGAATAAGGCTTCTTGCGAACGAAAGCCAAAAATAGGTGTATTTATGCCGACCGCGTGATTATTTCCTAAGGAGCATCGATGTTTGTAGGTCACATTGAGGAGGCGAGAGTTTTTTTTTGATTGATTTCTTTATTATTTATGGCTATATGACACAAGGTTTTTTTTGTATTTTTCCTGAGTGTAATGAGAACTAGAGCAGTGCGAAAATTCACTACTGAAAGGAGAGTACGCAATAGGCTCATAAAATGGAGAAAAAGAAACGCGACGGATTACAACTAACTCATCCATATTATTTGAACTGCTGGCAGATTGTGTTTGGACATTTCATCCCTTTTCTCCCGGGTTTCTCTATTAGAAACGACTGGATGGCGCAATAGGTTAAGTGTCTGTCCTTGATTAGTGGGGTTCTCGGTTCGTAGTTATTGGGTTTTTATCTGCTCCAGTCACCATTTGACGTTCGGATCAAATTAACGGCACTAATCCTGAAGTTGTCGATCGATGGTAGTAGTCTGACTGTGGGGTATCACAATGGACCAACATGGTCACGTCCAAGTTGATCGCATCCTGTTGAGCCCTTGTCATAGCGACATACCGACAATGAGGCAGCAGCCGGCCAGAAAAGGGGCCGAAATTGAAACATCCATAATCCACTTCTTGGAGATGTCAAGAAGAAAGTGGATGCCAAAATCATAGAGCTACCAAACGAAATGTGGAACGCTCTAGCCACCTGTGAGACACCTCGGATGCTATAGCCCAAGCTGAATAGTGCAAAAACCGACAAGCCCCTACAATGCCACAAAAAGTTGCTACGGATGGTTGTTGGAGCCCTAACTGACCATCATCTCCCAAAGTATCACGGAATCAAAATGAGACTCACTCATGAATTCAAGAAATAGAGGGTGGTGCTCACTACCTTTGCCACTGCCCCAGTCTCTGCCTATTGAGATATAGAACACTGGGAGAGCAGGAAAAAACAATAAAGACTCCAAAAGAAAATATACGGCTTTGTGTTACTCCAAGCAACGTGAATATTTACGAATAATATACACCGACTTGCAAATATAACGTCGTCTAAGGACTGGTGGTAGCTTGCCAAGCAATTCGCTGTTACTCTCCTTGTACAAGAATTAGTATCACGAGCTCTGAATTCTCAGTGTACTTTCAAAGGTTGTTTACCCACAGCCCACTGCCTAAGACACCATCACTCATAACTACTGAAATATACTGCACTGTCTTTGGCAGTGGGCTGTGGGTAAACAACCTTCAGAGCTCGTGAAACTAATTCTTGTAGCAGGAGATTTGAATACTATAAACATGCAACCCCTCGTTTGATCTCTGAAGTTAACAGACTTATAAACAAAGTATTCAGAACATAGTCTCTGTCTCTGCCATTCTCTTTCAAAAAGTCAATAATTTTTCCGCTACTGGAAAAATGTCGTTCCTAGATACCCTTTACAAGATATTTAGGGGAGAGTGGGGCACATTTGAACACTGAAATTATTCCTTTCCAAAAATAGTAGAATACGCCTTTTCTTTGTTTTTTCAAATACCTTTGATATACCCGGAAACAGTAAAATTAGTCCATAATTTCGCATATCTTTTGGATTATTCTTTTTATGAAGCGGAATTACAATTGCGCATTTTAGATTATCGGGAAAAACTCCTGATAGTACGCTTTTATTGAATATATGGGCTAGAACAACATTCAAGCCAATTTTCTTCAATATTTGATTGGATAAGCCATGCACACCATGAGAATAAGAACCATTTAAAGTACGTATTGTTTTCCAGATTTCAAATTAAGATATTTGGCTAAAATAAAAACTATTACTGGAAGTACTGACATTTGTTATTTTATTTAAATTGTTTTCATATCAGAGGAGAGATGGATTAAGTCCCCGAACCTGCTGAAAGAGTTTCAATCTGGATTTGGATCGGAGTGGGGAACGGAGAGGAACTCAGCTTTGAGGCAAGTTTGCACACTGAGTCCTACATTGTTTGCGCTCTTCATTGATGATCTCATCGATCACGCTCCTGGTGGAGTTAATTTCGCGTGTGTGCGTATTAAGGCATTGCTGTTTGCAGATGATATATGCTTGCGTATTCTCAAGGAACATTACAACTAATGATAAATAGCGTGTACAAATACTGGCACCTAATAATAAACCTTCAAAAGTCCAAAGTAATGGTTTTCAAGAAAGGTGGTAGTCGAAATACGACGAATGAGAAATGGGACTTAAACGAGTGCCTGGGCGTCATCTTCTCAATGAACCTGATGGAACTATGGACAAGCATTTTAACAAAAAACTGCAAAAGGCGAAAACTGCTATTAAAATTTCCTTGAAACGCTGCTATATGAATAAAAATATAGCCCATAGCAGTAAACATCACATGCCCCCGTTGCAGAGAGTGTCCTGTTGTACGGCGCTCAAGCTTGGGATGTAAGATGTTTCACATGGTGGCGAAACTCTTATCACACTACGTAAAGAGAGTATTCCATCTGCCAACACACCAAAGTACGGGGTCATGTTGGAAACATGACTGTCACCCTTACACATGAAAACATTGAAGCTTCAAGCGGACTACCGATTTGTCTGGGAAGTTGCCCATAAACCTATGCAAGACCAACATGGCTGGTACAGAGAGTGGTTATGTCTTGCGGATGGATGCAATTTGAACGCTGACTCAATGGCTATAAGCAAAGCTCTTCTATACAAAGTTATATCTGCGGTGGATGAAAAGTACAGAGCGGAATACGTATCTGAAGCTTCCGGTTTCTTATACAGAACAACTTTAGCAGGCTTAACCATATTCTGGCATAAAGAAACTATTTCCGCTATGCGTACAAGGTAAACATGATTGCAATGATGGTCAGCGAATTACTTAACCTGAACTTCATATCTACCTATCTTCAATCTAGCCAAAAGGGAGGACATTATTCACTTCATGGGACGGTTTCCAACTCACAAAGAGACAAGGAGCAGTACTCATGGAAGTAACTTTTGATCGGAGGAGCAAGGTCTTACTATGTTCAACGAGATGGATGTGACAAAGTTTTATGAATATTGGAAGATTGCGATGAGATACAGAACACGAATAATTAACGAAGATTTTTGAGCTTTATCATATGCATAAAGCTTTAAAATCTAAAATTTGAATTAATTTTAATTGTCAATCTGGCAGACGGCAATTGCCATGCGATACTGATTTTTGTGTGCATATTGGAGTTCGTAATAACTTTAGGTTAAAGAAATGTATAATAGAAAAAATAAAAAAAACCTTTCTAATCTAATCTAAAAAGGATTTAAAGGCCGAATAACGGACCTAGAATACTAAAAGAAAATCCTAAGTAATACCGCTCCTCACGACAGATCGATTGATGTATAAATTGTTGGGGTATGGTTACGTACCTACTCCCTATTAGCGGTCAAACAAAAAACGGTGTTCTCTTTTATAGATGTAGAAATACTCGTAAATCCATTAACCTGACTGGCAACTTTAAAAGTTATTGTCACTCAATGTCTATCAATTTTTGAATTTCAAATATAATAGTTTATTTTGTTTTTCTTTAATTGAAAGAAATAAAAATATTTTATTTACGACTGGGAGTACATTTTTCCCAGAACCTCCTGGAACTAACTCCCACTAACCTCTCTTTTCGTGACAAGCATCTTCGAACATGGCAAGCATGAGGAAGTACGAAATATGGTTGTTATTCGAATGGGTCCCACAGGACCTAAGTGAGACGAGGCCAACCCTAACTTAACCTCCATCTTGACACAGACCTACCACGACATGCGTTCATTCTCATTCGCAGTGGAGAATTATCTTCCCTCTCACATTCCCACAATCACAAAGAATAATAGACATGACCGCTAAGTCTGTTCTTTGCTGTGACTGGGGTCCGTGCGAATGGGGTCGTGTTCTCGCGTTGTCGTACACATATGCTGCCGAAAATAGATTCACTGCAGTGACTGCAACATCAAGATGCATCGAATAAAGTCGTTCAACATCAAGAGTACCCGATAAGTCGGATCGCTTCGAAACATGGAACTGCAAACATCGATGATTTCGATGTATCGGTGTACAATGAGCAACCCAAAATACGTCTACGGTAATTTACATCCAATCTAAAATCGAGATGTATATACACATTGGTCTCATAAATTTCACAAGGGACACTCTCCCCATGTGCTACGGATGACGTTCGGTTCTTTGACAAATATTATGGCCGTGTAGCTAGCCCACAGTCGGTCCACAAAATCTTACAATTCCCCCCAGAAGTGATTTTCAACTCAATACATATCACATCCTCCGACCACGGTAGGTATCCTTAACACAATAGTCTTTCTGGAAATCTCCTGCCATACTATTGTAATGGTAAAAGTTTTTAATTACTAATTAAACTTTCGTCGTTGCACCCGAACGGACTGAAAATGTGTCCTTTATGTTCGCCGCAGATAAGCGCAACGCCAACGGATATAATACCCATATCCTTGCGAAAATATTTTCTCATTCCTCTTTACATTTATTTTTCTTTCGCTTTTTCCTCATTATTATTAATAATTCAAGAAAACAAAACCGGGATGGAAGGACGAAAAGCACTGACATTGTGTTGCTCCATCGATGTTTGCAAAACTTTGATATGATTCGGCACCGGATTGACGCATCTTATATCCGATGGGGGCCAGCGCAGACACAGCGGGACGCACAGAGAGCATGAGAAAACTCTGTCGGGTGGAAATTTTAGCTCTGATCCTTTAAGCCTATTAAGCATTATTGCAAAGAATCGCGCATCGGAGATGAAACACAATGACAGTGGGAATTATTATTCGCTTCTATCACAAATGCGCAACTTGCCGGGGGTTATTATGCCCGCTGAACTTTAATTCAGAAATCCGTTTACTCGAGTCCACATTGTGTAAGCAAAGGGAAACTTCGGTCTGCATGCAGACAGTCATTACTGCCGTGTGAGCGTCAAGCGGTGCAAACGAAGTGCGAATGTGCACGAACGAATGTCGACAATGCATTTATTTTTGTCCCCTTTTTTTTTCAAAATGACTTGTTCGGGAACTTGATCCGGACGTTTTTTTTACTCTCGCGTAGTTATGAAAATTATCATTCCTTCCCGGGCGGTGGAGGTGCACTCCCAGCTTGCCAGTGAATAGACTCATTCATCAAATAAATTGAATTTCTCTGAAGATTAATAACTCGCCGTAATGAAATGGATTTGCCTTGCGGACCAGCGGAAAAATTGAGTGAGTGCCATCGATCGCACATGCAGCTGTCGGTTTAATATCGCAGGATGGTTCAGAATGATCTTAATTATTTTTTTTTTGGAAGTCCTTGATGGTCCCTGACTTCTGCTAAGCAACATAATTTGAAAATAAATGCGTCAATAAGTTGGCAAATTAAATTAAACAACGTAGTTTTTTTTTGTTGTCTTCTAAAAAAGTCCTTGAAACTTTCGCCAAAACAATTGATTCCTTTATCGCTTTGACAACATTTAATAAGGTTCAAATGCCTTACAAGTCGCTTCGTTGGATGTGCAACTTTCAGGATGGCTCCTTTGTTTCGTTTGTGCAACGTATTGACAAAAGGATTCTACACAATGCGAGAATGGTACCCCTTCAGCACTCAATTGTGTTATTTTCCGACAGTGAGTGTTCAAGGTAGTCCCTTGAATCGTTGTTTGCCCAACTATTGCTGTGCATAGCGGAAATGGATGAATAATGCAAAGGATTTCATCCTTTCACTTAATTAAATTTAAGAACCTGTGTGCTGACTAGGGAGCAGTCGCAGTTGCAGTCCTCCGCAAAGGTGAGTATCCAACGCAGTCACAAAAGGACAGGTGTCAATATCTGCATCCAAGCCACAAGGCATGCGAATTTAACTGCGATAGAATGTCTCGGGGGCATAACATAGGTGAAGTGATTTGAAATTTGCTCACGGGATTGTGAATTTTCGACACCATGGCATAGTACTGGCGGCACCGAGGAGAGGTGATGTACCATGTGGATGTCGGTGGGAATTGTTGAGTTATTTGGAAAACAGTGGGAACTTGGGTAGCTTGACATGCGATTTTCCCTTTTCAAAGTTTAGTGCGATAGTTAGTACTTACTGTGTCAATTCAAAACGCCGTGAGGTGTCTAACGGTGTTATGTTGAAACACGACGCCCCTGCGAATTGACAATTCTTGCGGTTTTTCTAACACCATGCGGAAAACAACGAAATATGCCACCCTATACCGAGAGATGCAGGAGCTGCGATCCTATCCGCCGATCATCAACAATTTCGGAACATGAAGAGGTGGTAGCACTCATGCACTGCATGATAATCTCATCATTTCTTCAAGAAAGAACATAATCCAGGGACAACATCGTATGCATTTTTTGTTCTTCCCGAAGTGTCCTGCCCTGACTCAGATGAACGTAAAATCCGCTCGTGGAAAGGAGACCCTCTGAATTGCGCCAACTGTAGAGGCCTAAGTCTTCTGAAGATCGCCTACAGGATATCATCTGCCGTCATGTGTAAACAACTTAAGCCGTCAACAACCTGGTCCGTCTATACCAGTGTGGCTTTAGGTCAGGGAAATCCACCATCGATCAGATATTTAGACTACGGCAAAATTTTGGAGAAAACCCAGGAGCAACAGATCGATACCCACCAGCTTTTCATCGATTAAAAGCTATCAAAAACGGAACTCGAGAAGATGTAAAATTCACCGAAGCTAAAATGGATAGAAATGACTTTCACTGATCATGCCAGCCATCATGGTGTGATAGTTGACAGTAAATTAAACTGGAGACGAAACATACAGGAAAGCATCGATTGCACTGTACACATGGAAGAAAATCGTCGACCCCAAATGGGGAATTAGACCAAAGATAACACATTGGCTACACACCGCCACAGTAAGGCCAATATTGATGTATGGCGTCCTAGTCTGGTGGACGGCACAACAAGTGAAAGCAAATCTTACCAAGATAAACAGTATACAGAGATCAGCACGCATCTGTATAACAGGGGCACGAAGAACTCCAAACACAGCCGCCCTGGAAATGATACTACATCTTCCTCCCACACATTCCTAAGGGAGGGTTACCGGTGGGGCAAGACCCACGGAAAAGGACACAAGGTAATATTACAAAACTCGAATGCCAGTTGGCCGTCACACGCCCTTCATGGACTTCCAAATAATGCACAAGACTTTAATCCCCACGAGAGATGAATGGGACGAAGACAAAGTGTGTACCCCAAGCCTACACTGACGGGTCCAAATCGGAAGAAGGCACGGGATCATATTTTCGGCCCATATTTTCTGCCAGAGATCTCTGAGACAATCCGGCTACCGAACCACTGCAGTGTATTCCAAGCGGAAGTAACAGCTTCTCAAAGGGCAGCCCAATGGACGGCAGATCGATTGTTCTATACATAGACAGTCAGACGGCCATAAAAGCTCTGGAAACACCATCAATAAACTCCAAGATGGTACAAGTCTGGGGCCTGTCTCTAAGGCAGATAGCGACCAGATGCAATCTTACTCCATGCTTGGTCCCCGGGCACAAGGGTATTCCGGGTAATGAAAGAGCTGATGAATTAGCAAGAAAGAAAGCGGGATCAGGGGACACCCCACCACCCACTCAATCGCGTTTGATGACGATTGCGAAAAACGATATAAACCGCAATTGGTCGGAGCTGGATACTTGCAGATTATCGAAAGCGATCCTGGTAAAATTAGACAGGAAGGGTATAAGAAAAGTAATAGGGTGCTAACTGCCCCTCCGTCATAGGCAACCATGCCAGAAGACTTGAGGAACATTACAATGGCTTCTGCAGAAGCTGCATGGATGAAGAAGAAGAGGAGACTGTACTACACTACCTCGGCACATGCCCTGAACTTGCGGGAATAAGAAGAAGACTGCTAGGAGAATACCGCTTCAATAACCTTGAGGATCTGAGTAACATGAGCCAAGAGATATTCTAAAATTCCTTAAAGCAACTAAATGGCCATAAATAACGGTCAGAATAAGTCACATATGACCAGCGAATCCCAAGAGGGAATCACTACTAGGTCAAAGGGTAAATTGGATTGTGGGCACTAAGCCGAACGAGACGCCACAATGGACCAGATGGTCTAAGTGAGCATGATTCCACTATAATCGTGTAGTCACCCACTTACCAAAGTCTGCGTGTGACGGCATTTATAGGTATGAGCCATACAGAGCAATGTCTAGATTTGGCATCCCCACCAAACACGTCCGTTAGTCAAGGATGACGATGGAGAATGCACGCTACTCCATCAAGGTCGGTAAAGACCAAGGCGCGACATTTGATGCCAAAAAAGGATTTGGACCAGGCGACGCGCTGTCATGCGACTTCTTCAACATCCGCCCTTGCGGGTCAGTAACAAGGTTATCCTCACAATTTCTAGAGCGGGCTCCATGCCACTCCTATAGACTGTGGGTAGGATTTTGGCTTTTTTTTTTACAAAAAGGCCCATATTTTTTGCTGGTCCCCAGACTCATCGATATCCATAAGCTGGGAGGTGGCGGGATACCTCTTCTTCAGGCGTAGACGCTTCTTCTCCTCCCATCTTCTAGGACGGTACTACTCTTGCGATGCTCCTGTTTTCCGTTTCAGTACATTTTGGTATGCTTCGTCAGTTGCACGATTTTTCTGCTCACACTTGCCATCGTAGAACGGGTATCTCATTGACGGTGATCTGTAGTCTGATGAAGTTTCCGCTTCCTCTTTGGTGGCCGAGCGACAATGAACCCACATATCGTAGACGTGTGTGCTTGGTGGCATATCGGATAGTCTCACTTAATTTTTCATCGTCGGCTCTGGCAATCTCCGTTGCGCTCAGGCGTTCAATGTAAAAACTTGTCTTTGTTGGCTGGTGCAGCTTGGACATTGGACAAGTCGAGCCCTGAATCGTGCTGCCACGGGGAATGTCTAGGCTATTTGATGCGTGTTGTGCGTAAATTTCCGATTGACTATTCGCAGATCAGGTTGTTGTGTGGATTCTGTGAAAAGAAAACCTTGTGATGTATATCACGTGCTGGTGCAAAGTCGTTTCGTATCGAGGATGCTGTACTTTCCGATAACTATTATAAAAGAAGTTTTCCTACTAAGCTTTCAAGTCTGAAAACACAAGCTATGTAGCCAAGAGGTCCAAGAGGTCGTTGCAGACTTCTATAGACGGTTATTGTAGACCTCATTGACAGAGTCTTCAGCCTCGTCGGTAGCGTTGTGTGCACATATAAGACAATATCCTTCGACATTAATTGCTTTTCCACTACGAATCCGCATCCCAATGTCATCATCATCGTCACCATCTTCTGACCCCCATGATCCACTAAAGGAGTCGCGGGGATAGATCACGCACTAGAGATCTCCAGGCAACTCGATACTCCGCCATCGACTCTAAATCATGAGGAGTTTACCCAAGCGTAACGAGGTATGTTTTTGGACTTGGTCGAACCACCAACCACCAACACCAACGCCCGCCTCGAAAGTCGTGATGAAGGGGACATTCGTGCCACGTGACCAAATTACCGAGGCACAGCCCTTTCCGTTCGAAGAAGCAGCTGCTCAACGTTGAGTTCCTCACGCACTGCCGTTCTTCTCACCCTATCCCGGCGAGGAATTCCCACAAAAGCTCGGAGAAATCTCGTCTCAGGGGTTTGTTTTAGCGATCTCGGTCATTACCCAAATTTGACGACCATTGATGAGAGTTGGAATAATAACTGAGTTGAAAACCGCTAAAATGGCTGTGACACCAAGCTCGACCTCTCTCATAATAGGTCTACCAAGCTGTTTCAAGACTGACCCAGCTTGACCAATCCTACAGGAAAGCTCAGCATTACTCCTTCCATCACTCGTGAAAAAGACCCCGATATACTTAAACTTCTCCACCTGCTTCCATGGGCCTCCATTACCATGTCGACTGCATTCAACAGGCTTTCTGGAATTTACCTCAGCCTCCGATTTGTCCACGTTAATCTTCATGCCAGCATCAGCACATACGGCCACAAACCTATCGAGTGTGCGCAGGAGTGCCCTCTGGGAAATGTGAGTACTCTAAGAATGGTACTTGATAAGACTTGGGAGTATGCCAAAAACATCTACATTTGTTTTGCAGAAAGGCATATGACCGAGTCCCTCGAGGTAAACACTGGAGTGCTCTGCAGAAGTTTGCGATTAATGGTCCTCTTTTGAGGGTCATTCAGTCTGCAAGGGTGCTCGCACCAGCGTGCGCTACATGTAGGGGTGTCTTCTACCACGTACCTGTCATTAGGAAGCACCTTCGCAACGACGTATGGGCCCCGGTACTTCGGCTCCAACTTCTGCGACTGACCGGTGGCAGCTGGGTCGTTCTCAATCAGTACAAGGTCGGCAGAGTGTATCGGTTTAGTTTGAAATAAAGGTCATTGTACTAAGCCAACCAACTCTTATCACATATAAACTGTGCTTTAACATCCAGTCCATATATACAATCAGAAGTGGTGACAAGACTTAGTACGACGTTGGGCGTCGAAACTTACCTTCTTCTGCAACTGAACAGTTCTGATGTTGGTTGCGGCTCCGCTTTGTCGCTTCCCCATCTCGTTGGCATCCGCTCCCCTCTGCTTAACCAACTCCATCAGTAGCTTGTCGCCCGAAATACTGCTAGGAGTGTAGGCGAGCAGTAGCTCGTGTGGACTTGCATTCGTTGTACTATTCCTGGAAGGGTAGTGTAGTGCCCGAAGGTGCGTTGCGCAATCCTCCCCCCTTTCCAGCGAATGCATGCATTTGAGGGACGAGAGAATGGTTCGGTTGCATCTTTCGACTTAGCCGTTCGGCCTGGGTGTCCTGACTGTTGTCTTGACGTGCTCCACACCATGGTCATCTCACAGAATTCCTCAAATATCCCCGAGGTGAAGGCCGTTCCTTGGTCTGTAACAATTCTTCGTGGCAGACCAAAGTAGAAGGCGGCTTCGTTCAACACGGCGGTAACTCCTCTCCTGTTGGCAGACTTCACAGCCCGCAGTTCGGTGTACTTGGTAAAGTTGTCTACCAGGGCCAAAACATACCTCGTACGACCCTTTCTTTTCGTAAATGGCCCGAGGGTGAATGGTCGAAGGGTAGGGTGACACGGTCTATGCTGTGGAGTTCCCCTTTCGGATCGCCCTTCTCTCTTCTTCGCATACGCATACTCGACACAAGACCTAATGTAGCTCCCCATGAAGCCCCTCATCTTCGGAAACCAGATTGTCAGCTTCATCCCATCTAGTGTCTTTTCGTCCGCAAAGTGCTCCGCGTCGTTGTGGCACAGCTGAAGGATCCTCCACCGGATACCCTTCGGAACCACCCGCCTCGCCCGCCTTCCGGAAAGGAAGACATCCTCGTACGACGTAGTCCTTTTGCAGTTGGTTCTTCGCCTGCGTCATCTCGGTCCCCTTAAGTCTGGTGATGATGCTTCTCGGTTTTGGGTGCTGCCACTGCATGGTCGCCACCCTATCTTCGTCGGAGATTCAGTATTTGTGCTGACGCTTCCTCCACCTTCCGTTCTTCTTCCACTGCATGGTCGCCACCCTATCTTCGTAGGAGATGTCGGCATTCAGTATTTGTGCTTCCTCCACCTCTCGTTCTCCACCCACTGGTTGCCGACTAAGGGCATCGACGTAGGCCGCTCTCTTTCCTGGTTGGTGTATTGTCTCTTAGTCGAACTCTTGAAGCTTCAGCCACCACCGCCCAATTCAAGAGATTAGCTTGGCCTTCGTGCTGATTGCGACTATGGCCTCACAGGCCGTGACGACCTTGAAATGCCTTCCCAGGAAGTAGGCCCTGAACCGGTCCAAGCTTTAGACGATGGCCAAGACTTCGAGCTCGTACAAGTGGTACTTCCGTTCATCTGCGGAGAACTTCCGTACACCACCGGTCCCAGCGAATTGCCTTCCTTGCCCAGCTGCAGCATGATTCCAGACAGCCCAAGCGACTACGCGTCTGTGTGCACCTCGTGCTCGCTTTCCGGGTCGAACGGAGTGCATAAGCGCTGTCTTCAGTTTGCGGAATGCCTCTTCCTGCCTCTCCGTTTACTCGATTGGCTTATCCGTTCTAGTCAGATCGGTCAGCGGTGCTGCCCACTGTGCGTAATTTTCAACGAATTTGGGGAAAAAACCCTGTGAGTTCTAGGAACTGCAGCATTCGAATTATTTTGTGCATCTGCATCTGTATGTGGAAGTTGAAGTAAGACAACGACATTGATCACTGAGAATAACAACGGACGGAGAATAGAACCTTGTGGTACCCGACTGTGATCATCACAAAACGACGACAGCGGGATTACAGAAGGTGAATTGCGTGGACGGTTTGTGGCAGAGTATTGATTACATAATGCGATTGGTCATTTTGAATAAATGTGTCGTCAGAAGGTGTTGGATCAGCTCTTGATGAGGGAGAAGAGGTTGCACATTGCCTAGCAAATTCAACGGCCTTGGTGGGGTAAAGCTACGGTTGACATACTTAATTGTGTTACGTTACCTACTCCAAGGGATTCAAGGCTTTAAAGAAAGAAGTTGTAAGGTCCCCTTCATATGAGATTGTGAATTTTTTCGTTATTCTCATATTCTGTCTCGAATTCCGGGCTTTTTTCCCTCAACGATTCGCCGCATATTTTACATCATAAAACCAACTGAATTATTGCGACCAAAAATCGACGAAACATTGCTTTTTTACTCGTTCCCTTGTACGTTTGTGAGTGCCTACAAAACCACATTAGCCAAGGTTAGACGGGCTGAGAACAAAAAAAAACGAAGTCTTCGTTATCGCCGTGATTTAAATGTTCAACATGCGCTCCAGAGTCGTAAATACCCGGCAGGATGACATCGCTCCCCTAATCGCTCCTGAACCGATAAGCATCACCATTTTCACCTTTCCACCGCCCACAGCAGAGTGGGCCGTCACACGCATAAAGAGTGAATAACGAGTAAACCGTCGCGCGAGAAGAACCTTTAACGCGCAGAAATACCTTCCTACCCCGAAAAGGTGCAAGAAAACCACAAAATTTATTTGCAATTATAAACGCATAAAACCCCGAATGACCATTTTCTGATCGTCACCGAGACCGAACGCACCCGGCACCGGTTTTCCTTTCGCTAATAAACTTTCCCAAGTTATTTGATTGCTATCAAATGTTTAAAATTACAAACCTAATTTATTCCGATTTTTTTTGCTCTCAGCTCATTATGCCATAAAAAGAGCGAATGAAAATATCAAAAGAAGAAAAAAAGTACAAAGAAAGAAAGCGCCCACACCGCTTGCTGAAGTTTTGTAAATGTTTTACGACGTGTACACCTAGTTACTGGGACTTCACCCGCCCACATCCAGCTTGTTTGACGAACACGAATAAATTCACGTCGTCAAGGAATAGCTCGGAAATCATCAGCGTACTCGACGGGCGGAAGGCAAAAACCAACAGAACTGAGGTTCTTTAAAAAAGAGACGACGAAAAATTAAAAAGCAAAAAGAAAAATACCGAAGAGAGGAACTGTGAAGTTTCGTGTAGGGCTTGCGTCGGGGGGTGGGGGGCGAGAAGGAGGGCGTCGTCGCCACTGTCAGGTTAGGTCCTTTTCCAGCAGAATAGTGTTCGCAGTTTTATCTAAATTGCTTTTCGCGTTGACGTCTCCCATCGCACACCCGACCAATATCAGACGCCGAGACCAAGAAGTCCCCCCCCCTCCCCCCCCCCCCCCCCCCGTTACTCGCTTGGCACATTTACTGGAAAAATCATGGAGAACGAATAAAATACTCGAATAAGGAATATATACATGCATAAGAAGGATATGACAATGTCCCCTGTCAGCAGCGTGGCACTCAGCAGTCGACGCTCTGCTCGTCATGTTTTATTAGATTTTTCCGCGCTTAAGGATGCTCCTGCAACAACTGCGATCGTTACTGTTACTATAACTTTGTATGGGTTTTCTCCTCGCAGCTTGGGAAGGAGCATGTTCCGCCACACATTTGGGGGTGACGACAGTGGAAGGAAAAAAAAATTCGGCGGAATACATGTTCCTTTTTCTCCCTGCTCACGGCATCGTGTCACAGGAAGCCGTCTTACAGAAAGGAACACGACGAATTGAACTTTCTCAACCGAAAATGGCTCCATCAACGACGTGCTGCTGAAGATTGAATTTCGGCTTGAATATGCATATCATTTTCGATATTTTTGTCTCGTACTATTCCCCGACCAATTGGAGGTATTGTGGGTTCTGGTGGATTCAGCGTCGTTATTTTGTGGCCTAAATATGAAGAGCTAAGTTTCCTGTTGCAATTTACAAAGCGAAATAATAACTGAAATTGTACATGCCATCTCCGGATGTCTGTTGGAGTGGAGTAACTGTCGGATGTGGAACCTCTTATAATAACTCACACATACAAAATTTGTTTGTTAATTTGAAATGGTTGCAGCAGAGACGGTCGTGTGGCTTGGTGGCATCATTCCCCTCAAAGGTTTTCACCTTCATTCTCTTGCGAAACTTGCACGATCCTATTTAGAATTATTATTTCACGTATGTAGGTATGTAGAGGTTAGGAATAGAATAGGAACGTACTTATGCCTATTAGTTTACCACCACATTTACCGCGAAAGGATTAATATTGACTGGAATTTGAGTAATTTTTCCACAGATGTAGTTCCTACTCAAGTCGCAGAAGTAATTAAGAAAGGAGGCTCTCAGCGTGTTTGACAGTGGAGCTCAACTGATTCCTCATCCATGCAACTTACGGATATGATCTTTCTGGCGCGCACTGAATACATCATCGGCCAAATCATTTTAGTTGATGGTGCCCTTAAATTCCAACCATGTTTGGGCTACAACAAACACTGGCAGGGACAGTCTTCACCGAATTGGTCGGTTTGTAGCTGGTTGTGTCTATTAGACTGAGAATTAATCACTCATATTCGATTTAAATATCGAGTCGTTCGTCCGGGGTGGACCTGGGGCTCAACCAAGAAGCCTCTCCAGGTGATATGATTTTTTGCCCACTGTCCAATTTCGCACGTTGTTGGTTGAGGTCCTTCTCCACCTGAGTGCGCCACCATTGACGCGGTCGTTCTCTGTTGCGTGTCCCACAAGTTTGGAGTCAAAGACTCTTCGGGTCGGAGCACATGGCCCATCCATCCATCCTTAGATGCCTGGAATGGCTCACGTTGCTGTATAGCCGGTTCAGTTCGTGGTTGAATCTTCTCCTCCAAATACCGTGAAAGGCAAACAGGACCATAGGACAAACCTAGGACTTCCTCATCGCACTTGTGATTGTCCATACCACCGCGCCGTACAGCAGGACTGGGATGAGCAGGTCCTTCTAGAGACGGCTCGATTACTCAATTCGTCACCCGAACATCGGGAGGCATTTTTACACAAAGACCAGTCTTCGCCACCGCTGGCCATTCTAAACGACCAGGTAGTTGCTTATGGTGGCCAGCTTACATAAGTTTGAAGGTAGTTTTTAAGAAAAAAAAAAGGCAAAGTTAGGCATCCATAAACACACATGGTACCGTCAGAGTCTTCGACAGAAGTCGTTGGGAGATCTCTTTGTGGTACCATCGTTTGTGAAACGGATGGTTTCTGACGTTCGTGTGATGAGAGGTCACACTTGGTGCTGTGTATGCTGTACGTCATTGATAAAGTACCTCTCCTGCCAAGGCGGAAACCAAGAGTGGTTACACGCATACGGTGGGAGAAACTACAGAACAGTGAGTTGCGGCTAGATTTTGCGCGGCACATATCTGAAAGGTTTGAGCGACTTCCAACTGTTCCATTGCGAGTAGAGGAAGAATGGCGACTGTTTTCAGCCGATGGCATTGCCTCTGCACGGGATGTTTGTGGAGTGAAGCGGGTTAGAGTGGCGGCTGGTGGAGAGAAAGGAACTGCGTGTTTTAAAACGAGAGAAGAAGAAGACCTACAGAGACTGGACTCTCTTGGTGGATTCTGTTTCTCGTGACGGGTATACTAAGGCGCGAAGACCTTGGCTGTACGAGCAGCTAAAGAGCAGTCTTGGAAGGAGTTCAGCGAGAAGTTGGAAAGCGAGCATAGATGTGCGAAAAAGGTGTTCTTGCAAACCATTCGCCGACTCTGAGGAAGGAAGTTCAACATCATCGAAGGAGTCAAATCCAAAGATGGTGTGTTGCTTTCAAATGAGGTGGACATCTTACGCAGATGGAGCGAGCACTCGATTTGCGAAGATTACGTCAGTTTTTTGTTGTTCCGTCTGCGGCAAGCCTAAGTTGAGCTATTCGGTTCGGTGTGCTGAACGTTTTTTACTGCAAATCATTTTCCGCTCTGGGAAGTCAAAAGCTATCACTTTTTCACGTTTTTCTTGCTTCGAAATGTCGGAGAGTCACTTAGGACCTTGATACTAAACCTTATTTTTTCTCATGAATACAAAAATCTTTCTACTGGGTTCTATGATAATTATATACCTTATGGTGTTGTCCGTTCATGGGAATGTATGGCACTTCAATTCAGGATCCAGGGTGGTGTGAAATTGTCTGCTAAGGCGAGAGAGAGCTGTCCGTAATAAGAGTTTCCACTGTAAGAAAATTTCAACTTTTGCAGTTAACTATGGAAACAAAGAAAAAAAAGCGAGCCGATTTTATTTAGAAAAGGTTAGAAAAATTAAAATTTTAACTTTTTTTTTTTTACCATTTGAATTAAATTGCGAAATACTTTCATCGGTCAACATAGCTTAGTCTCTTTTCCTTATCCCTTTATTCTCGTTCTCCACCATGGTTCGTGACATTTCTTTAATCAAGTCCTCAGCCGAGTTGGATTTTTCTGGTCGTATTTCTCAGGTTTGTAATTTTTGAAATTAGAATTATATTTCTCTAATTTTTATACTCAGATAGTTACCTTTTTTTTGGTATTTATTCGCCGTTGTAAAGGGTGATTTTTTAAAAGCTATAGAAAAGTTTTTCAAAAAAGAAAAAAACACATAAAATGCATGAAACTTTATTTGAATCGATAGTACGGTCCATATAATTTAATGTTTGAAGATATTACCTTGACTGCGCCTCAAATGGTCCATCCGCTTAGTCCAATTTTGGCATACTCTTTCCAACATTTCGGCCGGTATCTCACGAATAAATGCTTCAATGTTGTCTTCCAATGCGTCAATTGAAGCGGGCTTGTCTGTATAGACATGAGCTTTAACACAGCCTCACAAAAAATAGTCTAAAGGCGTTAAATCGCACGATCTAGGCGGTCAATTGACCGGTCCCGAACGTGAAATAAAATGTTCACCGAACTCGCCTCTCAATAAGTCCGTTGTTGCGCGTGCTGTGTGGCATGTGGCACCGTCTTGTTGAAACCACATGTCATGCAAGTCAAGCTCTTGCATTTTGGGCAAACAAAAATTGGATATCATCTCACGGTAGCGCTCACCATTCACAGTTACGTTACGATCCGCACCGAACTGTGACTTTTTCTGGATGCATTGGTAGCTCTTGCAATGCTTCTGGCTGATATTCACTCCAAAATCTACAATTCTGCTTATTTACATACCCCTTGAGCCAAAAATGAGCTGACCATAAAATGGAAGAAGCGCGCGATGAACTTTCTTAACAGAGCACGCATTTTGATAAAATTCAATAATTTGCAAGCGTTGTTCGTTTTGTAAGACGATTCATGGTTAAATTATAGACCAAACTGAAGATGTTTGACAGTGAAACAAAACACGAAACGTGCGTCAGCTCTTTAAACTAGTGTTGCCAAAAAGATAATAGCTGAAAGATCACCCTTTAGTAGCCGCACATTATATTGGATTTCAAGGTATTAGGGAAGTAGGTTCTTAAAGTAATATTTGTGCAAGAAGAGCTCTGTAACGGAATTTCTTTTCAAAATATATTTCTGAACTTCACTTTGGAACGTGAACTTAAATATTTTTATTTCCCTTTGATTCCGGTTTCGGCGGTGGTACAACAGTAAGTTTTTGCAAAAGTTCTAGTGTTCATCAAATCGAATGACGGGGCTTGGTCCTTCAGTTAACGATATCAAATCGTTGTATTTTGCAATGGGAACCTTCAGCGATTTTTTATTTGAATTGTTTAAATCTTTGCGAAACGATTTCTCAGACATTCTTTGCAGTGATATTTATCCATAAGACTGGCTGCTGTGAGATAATTTAAATTCTATTTTTCCAGGACAGTCTTTCTTTACTCTCACATCTCTAACTGCTGTCCAATAGATTGAACTGCCTGTTTCATTGTCTCTGGATTTGTAAGTTTTTCAAGACTTCCTTGAAGTCGTAGACGTCGCTTGTCTCAAGTTGTTTGATGATATATGGTTTTCTGCTTCTTGCCCGCCGGATTATAGGCACAATTTGTGATTGTAAAACGAGATCGCCTGCATGATTGATGGCATATGAAATGGCATCATTTTGACCATGATTAGTTTCAAAATACCGTAAACTGATTTCCCCACTAGGAGGCTTTGACGATTGTGTGTTTGTTTTGGCCGGCACAGCCGTCCCTGAAGAGATCAAAGTGAATGACTCCATTTTAAGCGTCAAGTCGCAAGTGTGTCAACAATTTAAAAACACAGGATGATACTTTGCATGGTCCTCTTTTACTCATAGTCTCGTGCTAGACAGTGGCAGTCTTTTGAATTTCGAATCTCCCTTCGTGAAATTGTCAGCTGACCTTGATCACTTGCTGAAGGTCAAAAACTGCAACGACGTGTTTTTGGTCTGGATTGCATCACTTTTAAGAGTTTCCTAGATTTCCCTCACTCTATTTTTATCTGAAGTATGAGCATTCCTGTAGTCCGTTAAATCACTCTCTCCATGCCTATATGTCATACATAGACATCACTGATCCTACTTTGGCCTGTGAAAGCTTGGACTCATTGAGATTTCAGTGTAATTAGAAACTCTAACTCGCGTGAGCTCACATACGCCATTCGTGCTACGAAACAACTGCAAAATGTCACTTATGCTCCATAACAAGAAGACAAAATCTCAACAAATTCGCTTAAGCCCTTTTGAGAGACCAAAGAACTTACTTTAACAAGTTGTTTTATGCAATAATCTCAAAACGGCATTTTTGTTACTTACACCTCTTGGAGTTACGATGGTCGACATGAAACACACCCATTGCTGGAAGGCTGTCATAAAAAAGTGAACCACAGTGATCCTGACAATACTTTTGTTGGCCCTGATGGCTTTCACACCCAAAGACTCGAGTCTCAGTGACGTGTTGTTAACAGACAATTACTCTTACGATTACTCTATAATTTCGCTGATTGGATAATTGCCTACCAGTGCAGGAGGGCAATAACAAACATTTTAGATCCCTTTGTTGTTATTGTTCAAGCATTGGTGCATGCTTATGGAGTTTTCAAAAAAATGCTTAAAAATTCGGAGTCACATTATCATGATTTGTTTAAAAAAATTGGTTTAAAATCTTTTAAAAATTGGATTTGGTTTAAAAAAAATATTTAAAATTTATTGAAAATAGAAAAATTTTCCTCAAAAAAAGAATATTATATTGGGTCTATAACTAATTATTCGTGCCGTTTTTTTTTTTCAAAATTTGAACGTTTATATAAGAAAGTCATGTACAATAGTATTATTCAAAGCATTTCCCATGTGAAGCTATGACTTTTTCCCATCTTTCTGGCAATTTGTGGATCCCATCCCAAAAGAACTGCGACGGCTTGGCAGCCAAGCATGAATCAAGCCAATTTTTGATTTTCTGCTCTGAAGTGAACCGTATTTCAGTGAGGGCGTTCTGCATCGACCGGAAAAAATGGTAGTCAGAAGGGGCAAGGTCGGGGTAATAAGGCGGGTGGGGTAAAACTTCCCATCCACTGATTTCCAAATAGTTCTTAACCGGAATAGCAACGTGGGGCCGAGCGTTGTCATAATGGAAAATATTATTGCCTCGTGCCTGGTCGCATATTCCGGGCGCTTTTCGGCTACTGCTCTCTTCGAACGGATTAATTGTGCCCGGTAGCGTTGTCCATTGATGGTTTTATCTATACAGAGCACTACCTTCGCGCCATTGATATACGTCTTTGCCGTTGATTTGGGTGGTTGGCCGGGTTTCACATATGATTTTTTGCGCTTGGTGTTGTCCTAATGGATCTATTTTTGATCACCAGTAATAATCCGATGCAAAAATGACTTCCTTTTGTGGCGTCGTGTGTGTCTTGTCCCAGCAAAAACACTTTTGCAGGCACAAAGTTCAGACAGATTTGAGTGAAAAAGCAATTATTATTGTTTACGCTTCAAATGAATGACATATACTGAAGTGACGTACAATGACAGTAGCTTTCCAACGGAATAATACAAGTTACGCCATCTCTTAGCAAACCGCACGAATTAAGTTATAGACCCAATATTTAAATTGTTTATGCCATTTTACTGGTGGATAGAAAGTGTACCTACCATGTTCTCTGAAATGTATCTCACTGTTGACCCTGGATAAGGACCATCCACATGCTCAATCACATTATTTAGTTTACTGACGACCTCACTGAACATATGTTCACTCGATTTAAAATCCAATTTCTATGCCAAGCAGCTCCAATAACTCTCACATGAGACTCCTTACTGGTCTTACGCACCGACCCTGAAAATGATTAAACCAACCGGCGAGCGACGCCTCCAACGAATAAGGCAACTTTCATTCAACGCACAACCGAATGAGCATCAATTTCAATAATAGATCCCAGAGACCTGCTTCCCTAGTTATCTTAAAATTCGAGCTTTTTCTTTATCCGAACAAATCCTTTCGCATCCACATACAACACATACAACACACATAATATATGCCATGCCGCCGCGGTTGGTTTTCACTTTCGAATGAGTCAGTCATCCAACCGTGCACCCAGCCAGCCAATCCGCTCAATGGAGTCGCATAAATAAACACGAAAATCAACCTCCAGCAGACTTGTTCACTCTATTACACCCCCGGAATAGGACACCCGAAGAGCAGGAGAAGCCCGAGGAGCCACAGAAAAGGTTTAAAAAAGTTAATTTATTCGGAGACCACCCCGGGGACGCCTCTTTGCTGGAAAAGATATATATTCATTTTAACTTTACAATTTTCATTTTATCCACCTCATAATAGCGCCGAAAGATATCCTCGAACACCTCCGCCTCACCGCACCGCGTCGCCGTCTTTCGGCCGGCCATGACTCGGCTCGAGCCTTTGTGCACTGGAACAGCCAAACACTTCGGCATCGCATCAGAAGCAGGCATCTCCAGCGTGTGCCGCACTTGGATACACTTCAGGAAATTTATTGCGTTTCCTGATAGGAATTTATACATTCAAAGGGGCGAGGGATAACGAACAAGCTTGCCGACTAACGATGACTCATTCTCCTGCGGGGTATTTCGTCCTTTTTGATTCGCTCTCCCTCTCTCTCTCACCAACCGCCTCCCCTCCGCCGCCTCGAACAAGAATCTGACACCGTCCGACGCCACGGTGCGGCTTCCTGTCTGAAATAGAGCTTCCCGTTTATAGGTGCCACAGACACCACCGCACAGCATCCACTCATGTGCCAACCGCAAATGGATTTCGAACGCTGCTACAGGAGTCGAATCCGTTATTAAGCATAAACAAATACATTGGTTAGGAAATTGGTTTTCCCTAACGCTGCGGCCGCGCTGGCTGGAGGTCTGAAAACGGCGCCAATACCTATACGGGTGTCAATAAATTCCAAATTTGTTTCTGTGCGTATTCGGATTCCTCATGGAGCTCCCGCTAAAGGAGCAGCAGCACTGGCGGCCGGGCCGGGCCGACAGGTCCTGAATTTGTTGCAAGGGAATAAACACACGTTTATTGGATTGTGATTACGATCATCGAATAGGTTATGGCCTATCAGTGAATTTATGAGGTGTGAAGTTAGATTTTTCATTAGGTACACAAGGCCGGGGGCTGGAGCTGTAGCTGGGCTGGAGCACGGCCTGAGACTGGGTCTGGAGGAAGAGCGAGGGCGATTGTGCGTAGGTATTTAAAAAAGGGGACGACTAATGTCGGATGTAAATATGTGTGCACACACATTCAAAGTTACACCTTAGTGTGCAAAGCGTCACAAGCGGGCGTTGCTTTGCGCTCTTCAATTACAACAACCAGGCGCGCTGAGATGGAGGAAAGTTATGATTTATGAACTGGATAGGACGACCTACGGTATCAGCGTTGGAATGAATATAAAGGATGACGGGGGATAAATAATTGTAACTAGTGCGATAGGCTGGGGGCCGGCCGTAGTGAGTTTGCTGTTGTCGCTTGTCATGGAAGGAAGAGCGAAAATAAAGGACGACTTCCTTGGTGTGTGATAAGGTGGTGGCAGTGGATGGCTGGTGACTGCAGATTGGGTGTTGGAAAAAGAAGGAGAAAATCATATGTAGACATGTGGGTAGCGGCTGTAATTTGCTGAGTCACTGGCGTGGGCCCGAGTTGAGTTCACTGAGGCATGAGGCCTACAACATGGTTAACGCATTATATTTAAGAAAAAGGAAATCCTTCTGACAGTGTGACATTAACAATTGACTGGGTTAACTCTTATCAGTAATTCAGCGAAGGCTGTGTGTGACATATTATTGCTGCGACAGGAACAGGAAATGTGTTTTGTTGAGTGGCAGGAAATGCTGGACGTGATGCAATTCATAAGGCGAGCCGTTACTGAGAAAGTCTCTTAACAAAGTCGTGACTTTGACTGACTTACTGATTGCGCTGAAGAAAGCTTAATAAATGGTCGGCTTTGTGTTGTGTATTTTAGAGAGAGCCTCAAATGTTGGTAGATAAGCAATCTACTTTGGATCACTTTCTACACCACTGGGCCAATCGTACGGTGCTTGGGTTCATTTGGCAGTTGAGAGAGATTGTTCTCCCCAGTCGTGTTTGAAAATCCACTTTGGTGGGCTATTCGAAAAGTCACTGACTTTGATTCAAATCGGAAGCATGTGAACCGTAAAACTATTAATAAAACAGAAGACATACATACGGAATCTAGTGACTCAAATGACGTCATAACGCCAAGGAGATCCACGGTATTACGTTAGGCGATCGGAGGGTTCGGGAGATGTCTAGATAGGACTTGCAGCAAACACGTAGTCATTCAGAGTCACTCGAATCCTGCATGAGATGAGTGCCATGCTTCCTGACGGTCGACCGAAAATTGGATAGGAGGATTTCAGAAAGCAATTTGGAACTCTTCAAGCGCAAATCAAGTGAATTCAACGGTGTTTCATAATAGTTGATCAATCCTGGACAACAAGTGACATTTGAAGGCTAACTTGTCAAAAATTGCAAACAACGGAATACGATGTACAGTGGTTCAAAAGCGAAAAAAATAAAATTCGAATACGGAGTTGCTGCGTTTTTCTTTATAGATACATACATGGCCTTTATTTTCCGAAAATTTGGACAAATTAGGTCAAGGGATATGCAAGATTCCGAGGTCTAAAGCCTCCGTTTCTTTTAGTTTTGGAATTTATGTATGCATTGGGCAAATATTTTAATTCGTGTGGTTTTTTTTTCAAAATTTGAATGTTTCCTTAAAAAAAAAACATGTACAATAGTATTATTCAAAATATTGCCCATCAGAAGCTATGACTTCCTCCCGGCCGGCTTGGCTGCCAAAAATGAATCAAGCCAATATTCTGCTCTTATGTGAACCGTATTTCAGTGAAGGCGTTCTGCATCGACCGGGACAAATGGTAGTCAGAAGGGGCAAGGTCTGGGCTATAAGGCGGGTGAGATAAAACTTGCAATCCACTGTAAAGAAGAGCAACGTGGGGCCGAGCGTTGTCATGATGGAAAATTATTGCCTCGTGTCTGGAAGCATTGTCCTTTGATGTTTTCACCCGGTTTAAGCAGCTCATAATACAGCACATCCTTCTGATCCCACTAAATACTTTGCTTTGCCGTTGATTTGGCTGGTTGGCCAAAGATAACCACTTTTAAATCGCGCCAGCCACTTTAGGCACGTTCGCTCAACTACCGCATGTTCACCATAAACTTCCACCAAAATGCGATGACTTTCGGCAGCAGTTTTCTTCATAATAAAGTAATGAAGAAGAACTCCTCGCAAAAACACTTTTTTAGGCACAAAGTTCGGTAGATTTTAGTGAAAAAAATGATTGTTGTTTACGCTTCAAATGAATGACATATACTGAAATGACGTACAATGACAGTAGCTTTCCACCGCATGTTCCAATGGTATAAAAACGATGGAATAATACAAGTTACGCCATCTCTTAGCAAACCGCATGAATTAAGTTAGACCCCCCTTACCTTATAGACTCCCTTTTCTCCCTTAAAAGTGGTTTTTTTTATAACTGTTTGTTAAAAACGGAATTTGTTAAAAAATATTATGTTATTTAAGCTTTAAAAAAATGTACGTGTCTTCGCTGGGTGAGACCAGGTGCACTAGGTTTCACTCAAAATTAAATTAAAATCGATACAAAATGAAATTTGGAGTTCTACAAAAATACAAATTTTCGAAGTCAAAAAAACGCCGTATAGTTATGGAAAAATAAGGTAATAAATTTACAATTTAATAATTTTTTTAAACAAGGGAAGCTCAAGAACCTATATACATGTATTACTTTTATGGGTAAACATAAGGAGATTGCAAGAGGTTTCTCAATAGGAGATTGAGTAGCAGCTGAGAAATGACCTTAACAGCCATGGCCCACCACAAAAGGATACTATGGATGAAAAAAAGTAAATAATAACTCGTTTTACTGTTTAATTTTTGTATTTTTTTTGCAAAGGCTTGGACGGATTGGAAAGTTTTCCATACGGGACAAGGTATTGCACAGCAAGGTTGAGGACTAATCTACTGGTGGTGGACCCTTCAACAAATTCGTAATATCGGCTACAAAATATATGCGAAATTGACACACATTCCCTACATTTGTCGAAGGGATTCCAAAGACTGTCGATATTTGTTCTATGGAAACAATATGTGACCATCCTTTGAACATCACCACTGATGTTCCTGAAAATGTTTGTTGAACCATTGAATGCTCCCAGGAGAAAAAGGAAGAGCCAGGGTAAAGTCAATTTCAGCTTAAATGACTTTTCGGTTCAACAAAACGAATCCATTGCCAAAATGGGAAAGGAAACAGAGGGAATTTTGGAAAGCGCCAACAAAAAAATTTAATTTTTAAAAAATGCATGGTAAAAGGGTACTAAAAAATCCATGGAAGTATTCTGCTCGATAAGAATGAGGAAATGTAAAGGCATCATTAGAAAATTTTAAAATGCCGAAAGGAAGTAATTCTTTTGGAACAAACAAAATTAATGAATTGATATGAAACTGAAATTTATGCAAACGGGAACGATTAAACCTCTACTTTATTCTCTTCAATAAAAGACATGTTTTGTTAATTTGTTTTTTTTTTTTCAAATAATAAAACCGAAGAATAAAGGATGAATATGCCTTAATTGAATAACGCTTGCAATTTGGTCTCTTTAGTGATTATCCTCGTGGGAAGGTACATCTCCGTTCACAAGTTTGAGTCCATTTGATTCATTTCCAACGGCGAAACTTACACCTTCTTCTATCCTGTTAATTTTTGGTTGTACATTTCGTTTACTTACGCTGCATCTGCAATATGCAATGGGAAGAGCCCGTCAACCTACGCTTTTTAATTTGTTCGCATTGTGCGCGCTGTTGCTCTTCCACGAGTGGAGGGACCTGCAGTTTTATGCAGACTCCGAACGGCCAAGTCTGAGAAGCTTTTCTTTCTAGACAGTCATTACTCTCTGAGCATTGTCAGTTAGTCGAAAGAGGTGGGGGCCATGAAAAGTAGTTTGCTCATACCGGGAATCGAGCCAGGGCTGAGTAGGCTCAAGTGCATAGGGGTTACCGCACTAACCCACAACTCCACGGCCCACAAGTGTCTATTTAAACAATACGCAAGATCTTTGTTACTTCAAAGAACATTCGTATGTACCCCGAATGATGCGATTTGATATCAAGCGGTTTGTTTTTCTCAGACACCATAATCAGAGCCGAACGCCATTAAAATAAACTCCAACTGCTTAGACTGGCAGCTTGCTGCCTTTAGTACCTAACGTTCTTCAAATTAACTCACGGTTAATGAGAGCAACATGCGACGGATAAAGTACATCGGGAGAACTTGTTCAAAATGCTACCGAAGATAATTAAGGTAATCTTCTAAAAATTCTCCCCACAATGCAGAGGTAGATTAAACGAAAAAAAAATTAGCACCCAAATAAATACTTGGGCAAGTTTATTTTCAATTATAAGATACTCGATGAAAATTAATCAAATTTAATAAGTTTCTTCACGGACATTCTCCGATATTCGATACGTTGCAAGGGAAAACTTTTCCAATAACCTCCCCGCTGGGGAAGGACAATGTACAGAAGATGTCGGTACTTGGGAAACCACTTGCACTCGTACAGCGACAAATTGAAAGCCAGCAAAGTAGTAGAGTTTCTGGTCGTTTTTTTTTTTTGTTTTGTGATCACATCCTCATCTCAATAGCCTCTTTAAACTTTGCTACCAAGGCACAGTGGGTAGATGGCAGACACTTATGCCTTACGCCTCACCACTTGGCGTTTTATTTCATTATTTTTCCTTCCTTGGCACTCAACTTGCTTAGGACGAGATAGGATGTACTGCACAAATCCCTGCCATGACATTAATTAAGGTTGAAGGATGTTATTTCAGACAGTGATGGCTTTTGGTCGCGGTTGCGGAGTGCCAACACGTGAGTCGGAATAAAAGTGACAATAATTTATCTTTTCCTGGCTGCGATGAGAGAATATTTTCATTGAGTGCCTGTTACTTGTGGAACAAGTTTTTGTTGAGATTCAATTAATTTGACTTGGAAATGCATGGCCGGGTCATTGCTGGCATGCAATTTTTGTGAAGGCGGCATTCTTGAATCAAATTCCTGGCATGACATGTATGAATACTGATTTGCAGGTAACATGTGTGGGTTGTCTTACTGTCTCATTGACTTGTCGACGTAGAGCAACAACTTCAAGCAGCCCTACAGATAAGAAGCCGCCACTGTGTGCAATGATCATTCCTCAAATTGTGGCCCGACCGTAGGGAAACCCCAGACTCAACAATTCGGTGTGTGGCGTATAAACGTCGCTGAAGGTAGCTCTGCATTTATGGATCTGGCGACAAGATATATCATATCTACAAGACTGAACGAATAATCTCCTTTCACAGAGCGAGCTACAGCACGCCCGTACCACATGTGTGACTGTTTTGCGGATAACCCGGTAGAAAACTCGGCCTAGTCAAAATTGATTTTAGCCGCAGAAACATCAATAAGTCAGCTATCAGTGAAAATTGAAAGCACTACACCTCCTTTTGTGAAACGTTACAAGATATAAATCTCGTGTGCACAAACTATTTAATCCAATGGCTTGTGAGACCACATTTGTTCATCAAATTCGCTTTAGGGCACTAATGGCGACAACTAGGTTAACCCTGTGATCAATAGAATCAATCAATAAAAGTTGCCCGCACTTCTACCACTATAATAAGCAATGTACATAGTTTGGGTTCGGGTAGGATGATGTGGCTGACAACTGTACGGAAACACAGCAGCCACATCTAGGAAAGCATGGGCCCAATCTAAGGGTTTCCCATAACATCTCTTTTAAAGAGGACATGTCCGCAATAAATGGTAATGAGAACGTGTATCAAATTTGACAGAAGCATATTTTTTGCAGCGTTTGACAAAAAAAAATCGAAACAAATGTAGAATGAGAAAAACTCAATTTTGGAAGTATCCGCTAAATTCCAATGCCTTAAGACATAATAATAATAAACAAAATTCATTCTGTCGGCGTGGCTTCCAAAGCGAAGTGGAGTGTTTCTTTTCTAGACATGCCTATTAAAAAAAACGAATATTAAGATAAATAGACAGACTAATTTGAAGAGTTGAATGCACTTGCTCGGGTGAATTTAAACTAGGTTCCAATGAGAAGCAGTTGGAATACTAGTCTTCCATTGTGCAACTTTTTCTTTGGGTTCTGGGCCCAAATACCAACGTTGAGTGCGTTTCTTTTCACCGAACCTCGTTGCCCGGGTTCCACCCACCTCTTTCGAGTTACTGTCTATGCTCAAAGATTATAACCGCCTCGAAAAAGCTTCCCAAATTGGCTTCAAAGTCGGCGTAAAACCGTAGGTCCCCCTTTGAACTCGTGAGAGAACAATAGCACGCACAACTCGCGTGGTTGCTGAGAAGCTAGGCCATGTCCCTCTACGGGCTGTAGCACCACCGATATTATTATATTATTATTATTATCTGAAACAAATGGATAACTCAGAAAAATAATTACTATGATAACTTTGCTTGTTGTTTTATTTTTTAATTTCTACAAAAGAATAAATATTATTAAATTGTATTGGGTACATAACTTAATTCGTGCGGTTTTTTCGTCTCGTCGCATATTCCGTCTGAGCAGTATGCGCTCTTTTCAAACGGATTAATTGTGTTCGGTAGCGTTGTCCACTAATGGCTTCACCCGGTTTCAGCAGCTCATAATACAGCACACCCTTCTGATCCCACCAAATACAGAGCATTATCTTTGCCGTTGATTGGGCTGGTTGGTCGGCTTTCACATATGATTTTTTGCGCTTGGGGTTGTCCTTATGGATCCATTTTTCATCTTGAGTAACAATCCGATGCAAAAATGACTTCCTTTTGTGGCGTCGTGTGTCGTGTGTGTGCATGCTCGTACAGCTCGTACTGCAGAAAATATTGCTGCTGTTCGCGATAGTGTGGCTGAAGAGCCGTCCACCTCAACTCGTCGTCGTGCCCAACAACAACACCTCTCACGCTCGTCGTTGATGAACATTATGCATAAAGACTTGCATTTACACGCTAACAAGGTGCAATTGACTCAAGAACTAAAGCCTCTTGACCATTTCAAGCGTCGTCAATGGTCAGAATGGTGGCAAGAAATGGCAACAGTGGATGATCAATTTTCGAAGAAAATCATCTTCAGTGATGAGGCACATTTTCACCTCAGTGGATTCCTCAATAAGCAGACTTGCCGCATTTGGGCGAATGATAATCCAAGAGTGATTGTCGAAGAACCAATGCACCCACAAAGAGTGACTGTTTGGTGCGGTTTATGGGCTGGCGGCATCATCGGGCCGTATTTTTTCCAAAATGAGGCCGGTCAGGCAGTTACTGTGAATGGAGTTCGCTATCGTGAAATGATAACGAACTTTTTATGGCCCGAATTGGAAGATATGTGGTTTCAACAGGACGGTGCCACTTGCCACACAGCTAACGAAACAATGGCTCTTTTGCGCGACAAATTCAATGGCCATGTTATCTCACATGGTGGCGATGTCGGTGTACGTCGATATGCCAGCAACAATTCAAGAGCTAAAGGATGAGATAATTCGGCACATTAACGGCATAGAACCTCAATTATGCTTCAGCGTCATCGAAAATTTAACCACCCTTTATAAACGAGTTTTTAAAGTGGTCTGTTTAAGTTTATGAAGCACATCCACGTGAAAATTTTTTTTAAAAATGAAGATCATCTCGATCTTCCTTCCTACACTTCTGCTCATACTATGTAGGAATTTGGTTGCAATGTATGTTAACAAATAAACATACACCTCACAATGTATAATGAGGTATATACAAGAAACTAATATCTCCAGTGAACGCAATCTGTGGCTGCTTTCAAATGCCGACAGCAAGTTTGTAGAGGTCCCACTCCACTTCTTTACCCCATCGTAGACGCAGACTGTGCGCAAGCTCACAGTCTATTGCTACGTTCCCGCCGAACGGAAACCGCGTCGTCCGGATGAACTCGTACTAAAACCTCAGAGTTTGAAGTGGTTTCGTTCTCAACATTCAAGTCACTCGCTATCAATTTATAAATGCCCGCCAATCAAATGTCACTCGCTCTCAATTTTTAAATGGCTGCCAAGACAGCTGTCTGAGGACGGGAAATACTGTACTCTCGTACTCACCTCTGCTGATGATGATAATGTGCTTAGAAAGCACAAGGACTAATAATTTGCAAATCACTAATAAACTACGGCCTCTGTATCTACTTTTCTGAAAAGACTAATTTAAGAGGAAGCCACCCCAAGGAATTTTCAAATATCACTGACACTTCGCTGCTAATCAACAAACTGGAAGACCGGGGATATTATTTTATTATGGACTTGCAGGGCCGAATACGTTAGTTTTACGTTTCGAATTATGCTTTTGATTAAAAATGTGAAGTGACAGGAGAAATGTGCTAAAAATTGTCTGGGAACAGGAAACCGTAGATGTCACTTTATCGGATTGCAATACACAGAAACAGAAGACCCGGCAACGCTGATTCAATTATTAATTAACACAGAAAACACACACTCATTCGCCATTAATCTAGCAAATCCACCATATAGGCACTGTTCAAAGATGCCATATTTGTGCTCATTGGTACACCCTTCGAAACAAATACATTTTTAAACATAATTCCGTCACGCAAAGGGTATCTCTACATTTTAACTGGGGTAGATATCGAGCTAGTCCTTGAGTTGATCATTTTATCATCAATGGCTATCCCACAAATGTGTTGTTTACTTGCATATTAATATTTTCATATTTCGCCAAAGGCATCGACATCAGGACACCACTGTGTTCTGAAAAACCTCGGACCATCACTCAGTTTACGTTTTTAATTAAACAGATTTTTTAAATGATTTCCTTCCCGTTTACGTCGTGTCAAAATTAATACCGCCGAGTATACATTTCCTTTTTTTTTCATTTTAATTAACAGCACATCCAGCAACGTAATAGACTTTAAAAATACAAATTTGCGTTCATTCACCGTGCGACTTTAATGAATGTTTCGTTAATTTGTTATTTATTGAGCGTGGTTTAAAATAAATCGATGACCTTCTACGAAACGTAAAATAAACGGGTGGTATTTTGTATTTGCATTCAAGTATGTAAATTAATTTCACAGCTGAATTACAGTTCTTGTGACATTTGTCAAGTTCGCAGATTTAACTAAAGTTAGTGGATTTAAGAACGGATTAGGAGGAAGACAATGGTTAACTTTTCGTTGCCGAGTAGAGAGGCAGTGACAGGACAGCAAAGTGTGGAAAGCGCTGAATTCAAAAGTGTTTCTTGTTCTTACCCTTCGATGGTATTTGTTTCCTCATTTATTCGACGCAATTTAAATTGTGAAGGGGATTTTGTGACAAAGGGATGCTGCACTACTGAATGGAGAGCACTTCGTTCATGAAAATTTACGTTGACTTCTCTGCAGTCTGTAATTGTTTTTCACTGTGGACATTTATTCTTCATTGTGTCGGGTGGACCTTCGCCTCAAGCAAATAAGCTCGCCAGTTAACGCAATCTGTGGCTGCTTTCAAATGCGGACAGCAAGTTTGTAGCTTCGTTTGTGCTTCGTTGTCTTACAGGCTCACAGTCTAATGCTACTCGTACGTTCGCAATAAGCCTATGCCGCCTCGTCCGGATGAACTCTCACTAAAACCTCAGTAAGTCGTTTCTAGCGAGTTTGAAATGGTTTCAACGGTCAAGTCTCTCGCTCTCAATTTATAAGTGACTGCCAAAACAAATGTCAGTCGCTCTCAATTTTTAAATGGCCGCCAGAACAGCTGTCTGAGGACAGGAAGTACTGTACTCTTGTACTCCCCTCGGCTTTAAATACTCCCCTCGAAAATATTTGAAATTAAAGAAATAAAGACCGCTGAGTTGGAGATAATTATGTGTCTCTTATTATATAAATCTCAATTTATTGATAACTCCGCTTATGTTTTCAGTTCAACCTATTGTAATGCGGGAACACAAGAGCTGTACAAACAAGAAACACAATGTGCTAATGCTCAATTTCGCAATGTTTAAGAAACAAAAGTTTTAGTTAATATTTGATGAACAAGAAAAGTCTAGTCCTTTTAGTGTAGTATTTTGATTTTGTTCGACAAAACGTTGCCGACCGATTTTTCGGATTAATCTAACTCCAAAGCTCAGCGGCTCAAGTGATCCTCGATACGAATGACAGCTATTTTAATTCGATGGAAGTCCAGATAGACAACATAATTGAATTCGCAGCTGATAATGCATCAGTGATTGGGCATAGAAGTGGGGTGAGAACTTTGTTGCAAAGGATTATCCCGAATATATACGTCATCTGATGTATGTGTGCTGCAAACAAAAACTCCTAAAAAAAATTATGGTGCTAGCTCAAAATATTTATTACTCTTTTTAATATGCAGTTGTAAACTGTAGCAATAAAATAAAACATTTGATGATTGATCGCGAACTGCACTGTTCTCTATTCCATACCCAGAGTCACGCTTGCTTAAAGTCATGGCAATCAAAACCAGGTCCATATTGCCAAACACTCAGACAGTACGGGTTACACAACATTACTACAAATAGACAAAATGAGTTTACAGAGTCTCAGAAATAATTTAATGTAAAATTCCACCAGATCAGAAATGAAGTATATATTATAGATATAGCAAACTTTTACCTCTCTTGCCCCTCAAAATGTTTGATGACCGTTTTTTATATCGTTTTCTCAAACCAAATTCAATCAGCTGTGAAGTTGGGTATCTCAATAATACTTCATTCCTGCACAAGATCCTAAAAGCTTCTTTCACTTGAAGCAAGTAGTCAATCGAATAATGGACTGTCTCTTTCATTATTTCATATCTGTTGAACAAGACAAAGATGCAGGTAGAGCTCGACAGATTTGTAAAAACTTAATTTAGTTTTACTTTCTTTCTTAAATTTTAAATAAAATTAACAGAATGAATTTTGAATTTAAATCAGAAGAGCCGTTTATTCATATTCTGTTCCAACTCAAAAAAATACCGTTTTTAAAGGTCTTACTATATTTTGTTAACCCTTTTTATTCCCAACTAGACCTTTTTAGATAAAGTTAAAAAAGCTGACTTTTCTAAAAAAGAGATTTGTTGTGAAAAGACTTACATATTAGGTGAAACCAAGAAATCAGCTCCAAGATCGATTTCGGCTAATATAGACCAAAAACATGATCCATCTGTGGTTTCTCTCATAAATATTTTCCCAAGTCTCATAATAGAAGATAAAGTTGGGAAGCTGGATGAGAAATTTGAGAGTTTAATAACATACGAATAATAATTCGTTCAGCAGAAAATTCAGCTTGGAAGAGTTTGGCTCTAATGTATTCGCACTAAAACTCGGACACCTTCAATACTTTTGATAAAAACTTCCACCAAAATACGATGACTTTCGGCAGCAATTTTCTTCATATTAAAGTAATGAAGAAGAACTCCCCGCAAAAACACATTTTCAGGCACAAAGTTCGACATATTTGAGTGAAAAAATATGTATTGTTGTTTACGCTTCAAATGAATGACATATACTGAAATGAGGTGCAATGACAGTAGCTTTCCAACGCATGGCCCATGGAATAATAATAAGGGAATAAGAAAAGTTACGCCATCTCTTGGAAAACGGCACGAATTAAGACATAATATATAAGAATATACAGACATTCTTTTAATAAACTAGTTTTGCTGTTGACAAAAAAGAAACTGTTTTATTGTGCGCACCCCTTCGAGAACAAAATACTCCCCTCTAGATCTTTCAAATACTCCTTAACGAAAATTTGACACGGCAGCTCTGGTGAGAACAAGAGAAAATAGAAGAGGTAAAATGGGCAAATGAACACCAAATTTCCAAAACAAACTGAAATTCACGCTGCAGACTTGTTCGGTATGACAACCTCTCATGGATGGATGAATTCAAGGAGGATTTTAATTTTTTTTTAAACTGGGCTTCTTACTGATACCAGCTCATCCAAAGTCATTGCCATGGGACATAGTATACAGCTAAAAAACAGGTGAAATGAAAATTAGAGGCACCTTCTCGAGCGACTAAAACGTTAACAATATTATAAAGATGGGTTGGTATAAGGAAAATAAAATCGACAGTTTGAATTTTTAGAGGCAGATAACTTCACTTTTGCTTTCCTGTGCTTTTTAAAAAAAAACGGTAAACGCGAAGGAGAAGAAGCAAAATATTTGTTCAAACTAGGCAAAGCCACGTTCCAAGTATTTCCACGGCATGTCACGTTGGCACAAAACAAGACTGTAACTGCCTATTTTCTATTTCCATTCCATTATTAGAGGGTCAGTGCCTAGCTTCTCAGCATCCACTCGTGTTGAGAAGTTTTTCCAAACATTTATACTCTTTGAACATTGTCAGTCACTCGAAAAAAGTTCTTATTATACTTATTATTCATGTTTTTTTTAATTTATTACAGAAAGAAACAACTTTTACACTTGCTTATCTGGAAAGCCTGAAAGGCTTGTCTGCACATGACTAATCACAAAATATTTTACAATTACAAATGTTAAAATTCAAGTAAAGTCAATTATAGGTAAAAAAAAGTTAAAAAATTATGAAACATTACAATTAACAATTAAACGTTATTTCAATTTTTGATTATGACACAACAGTTTAATAACATGTTAGTTCGAAGAGTTTAAATAAATTTCCTTTGCTTTTTTAATAATTTCTCTTTTTGGTAGGTGGCAAATTTCCCTTGGGAGTTCGTTAATGATGATCGGAATTGCGACTTTAAATGTCCTTCGCCAATATTCATTCCATTACCCCGCATAGCTGCTCCTGTGGTCTTCTAGTGTTCACCATCTGCTGTGTCTGGATCCTGTATGTGTTGTCGTCACCGAAGTTGGCCAAGATTTCTAAGTTGTATTTTTGGCTTATGTTGAGCATACGTAGCTGAACTTCTCTGGCACTTCCTTTTTCTAGCACAAGTTCTTGGAGTCTGCTGTGCACTTTTTGCAGCGAATGCATTTGAGACGCTCTTCCCCACGCTAGAATTCCAAACCTTAGATGTGATTCCACCAAGCCCATGTAGGACTGTCTGAGCACTCTTAGTGTACAGAATTTGCGTAGATGGAAAAGGGCATGCAGATTGGCACAATTTCTCCTTCAACATCTCGATATGGTAGTTCCATGTGAAGTGGTAGTCCATCGTCAGACCTAGGTACTAATACGTTGACACATAATTACTGAACCAGGTGCAGTCATAATCTTCTTCTGTTATTCCATCACAGCCACGTCTGTGCAAGCAATCTACGCTGTGCATTTTTATCTCAAGTCTTGTTCGGGGAATAAGCGGCGGGCGAATGTGCATTGCCTTTGTCTCAAGTGCGTTTAATCCATGATCGTGACACCAAGCTCCGAGTCTATTAAAATCTAATTGCATAAGTTTCGCCGCTTCGTCAACGCTCCTATGGCTAACTACGATCGCTGTGTCGTAAGCATAGGCATACCCCGTACTATACTTCAGCACTGACAGTACATTTGACGTATATAGTAAAGAGGAGCGGACCTAGTTGCCTTCTCGGCTTGCATGCCAGAAAAATAGGAGTCCCCCACACCGACTACTGCAGGAGTTCTGGAGACGAGGAGGAAGAAGAAACTATTTTTCACTTCCCCGGCACTTGTCCAGCTTTTGTCAACAAGACTAGGCACCTACTTTTTCAGCAACCTAGAGGAAATTTCAGACTTGAAGATACAGGACATAGGTAAGTTTATAAGAAAAACAAATTGGCTGTAAATCAGCACATTAGTGGATTCATCAAAACAAGATACCATTAGGCAACTTTCCGGTGTTAGAGATTCCCTTCGAACCAAAGAGTAACCGGTGCAAACCACCGGGTTGTGAAATACCAATGGATCGAACCAGGATCCAAGTGGGTCACACCTGTTGTAGTTGTGACAATCAGCTTAGCCTAACCTAACCTAAGAGAGGGCACGCGTTTTACAAAGCTAAGAGTAACTGCGGACATTTATTCAGAAACACATACTATCAGATACAAACAAAAAATGCAGACTCATCCAACGCGGGATTTTAATAACTTAGTTCACCTTCACAGAAAACTTAAACCTATGCCCCGTCAGTCTATTGTTCTCCCATACGAATGTGCACACAAGAAACACACTATTCACCATGAGTAGACAATTTGTCTGTTCCATAACGATCAAGCAGTCATACATCATACAAGGCTGCCAACAGATAAAACATCATCCAACCAAAAACTAAGTCATGCAAAATAACAAGAAAAAGTTTTTTTGATGACGTCCTCATGAAAGCTGTAATGAAGAAAATTCGGTCTGCTCTTCTTCGCTCCGGACAAAAATGTTTCATTGTTTTCCCGCGATTCCTGGCCAACCCACTAATCTGCCAGGTTATTCAACTTGATGCAAACAATGGTCATTGACATTCGCAGCACACGACCAGATTTTCAGCTTATTGCTTGCTGTTGCGCTATGTGTGTGCGTTCCCCCACATAATGCATAAAAAAATTACACCAAATTCAAATAGCAGAGTGTTACATGTCACATGTCCAATGCATCCTCCTTCCCTGCAGCCTTGTAGTCTAGTTTCATACGTGCTTGGATGCAGTTCGTACCCCATTTAGTCGCCGGTATGCGAGAACAATGAACAGTCAGAGAAACGAGAGAAAAATCGTTGATGAAATACAAGCAAGAACATTTTCGACAAAACATCGGGAGGACAACAACGATTCGGTTGCTTGTCTGCGCAATACTTGTAGACGAATTAAAGTTACAGTTTCTACTGGGATATCCCCTTTCGACGTGGATGACAATGTAACATGCAACAAATATATTGAACATTGCGATTACTGCAACACACCCCGAAATGATAATGATCATGAGAATGACGATGATAAAACGAAGATGTGGGGCGAAGGTGGGGGCGACGAGCTTTGGCCCCGTTGCTTTGTGTGGATGAACATAATCATCTGGGGGAGTGTGTCGCAAGAGGAAACTTTTCCAAGGAATCTCAAAAAGTTCATGTTTTGCATTGTTTCGCGAGAGTGTGCTTGTTCTCATGTCGTTCTTCTCCTGCACATGTACATCCATGCGAGTGTGTGCACTTCAGATGGGTCTTGAATGAAATTCTGGTTTAATTTGTCTTCTTGTTGAGCTATTTTTTGCTGGTCTTTCTCCTTTTTGTCATTCGGGGGGAGTACGATGTGGTATGTCATGATGTTATCCCCGTATACAGGATTTTAATCATATGTTTATTTAACTACGGACAGATGCATGCTTGTATGAACATCATCGTGAGTGTAGACAGACTGTGGTATTTTTGAAAGCATAAAACATATTTCTGCTGATCGAACAAATTTATTTCGTCTTTAGACTAGTTTATGTAATTTTGATGACATTTTTTTGTTGTTGGACAGGCACACGACCTAAGTGTGCCAATTGCGAATTGTGGCTGTCGAAGTTGAAGAAGATTATGTGTGCACACTACTTTAACCAAATCATAATAGAACTAGTAGAAAGGCCTATCATACGACAGGCAGAATGTTATGCGTCCCTGCCCACTGGTGTAGCGAGGAGAGGGAAAGGGGGGCACAGGCCCCGGGCGGCACTTTGGTAGGGGCGGCAATTTGTTGTACTGCAGGTGCACTCTTTTCGATAAGCTCGTGTTATTTTTTGATTTGTACTGGATATCACATAAAAATTGCATCAAATTAAAACGTTGTGTTTTGAAATGTCCTTATGCAAATAAAAGAGTTGCCCGTGGCGTTGTGGGTATGGCAGGGCTGGGTTCGATTCCCGGCCGATACCTCGAAAAATAATTTTCACGTCTCCACCCTAAATAAATACCAAAAAAGAAGAAAATAACCTATATCAGATTGAAGGCTACAGCAGTGAGTTCTTTAATCCCACTAAAAATACGTTAAAAATGATATTGTATGTGAAAAAGTAGAAAGAGTATCCTGTATGTATGAAAACGTCAGCATTAATGTCAAGTGTGGGTATTTTGTAGCGTCAATAATTTTTGTGTACAGTCACCGAAAACGAATGTTAAATGTTTCGTTCATGAAATGAGTAAGCATATGGATGAAATTCGAACGAGAAATAACCTTATTGTAATGGGGGACGTCAACATAAATGTAAAAGATAAGACCAATTCAGATGTTTGTGATAATCTGTCGATGATAGCCTCAAATGGTCTGCATAATTGTATATATTCGCACAATCATGTTGACTCCATCAGAGACACAATAACATTAATAGACCATAATCTGATAAGAGTGAGCAATGACTAAATTAACTCAGCGGTGATTGAACTATGCATCTCAGAGCAGATCATACTCAGGTTAAAAGGGACACCAAAGTTCAAACAAAACACAACAATTAAAGTAAAATGCTTAGTCTTCTTGTAGCACAAAAGGTACATGAATTTAACTGGAATGAGCTGAATAACCACATCATCAACAGTAAAACGGAAAAAAAGGACCCCTGAGCATAGATAGATTACCGCTGAGCTGAAAAACTATTGCAAGGAACGCGATAGATTGTACAGGGGACACATAAACAACAGACACAATAAAGATTATCATAGAGAATACAGAAGATATCGAAACGATTTGAAGAAGAAGATAGCGAGGAAAAAATCGAACTTTTTCGAACAGAAGTTTGAGAGATCGACTTGGAAGCTCGTAAATTCGATACTGGGCAAAAAGAAATGCAATCTGGACGATGTTCTAGAAAAGAATTTCCCGAATGAGGGAAACATCAAAGACTTGACCAAGAAATTCGCGAAAATCTTAACGTTAGAAGTACGAACTATTGTTCACGAATGTAGCTACCAAACACTCAAATACAACACAAGCTGTGTACAACATTCAATGTACGTTGAAGATGTACCAAATGAGGAGGTATGCAACATACTAAGATCGTTGAAAAGCGACAAATCGGCGGGAGTAGATGGAGAACAGTGCTCAAACTCTATCTCAAATAATGACAAAACTAATCAACATGAGCATGGATCAAGCATCTGTACCAAGCATGGTTAAACAAATCAATAGTTCGACCAATTCATAAAAGTAGCAAGAAAAGTGAAATATTGAGACCGATCTCAATCCCATCAGTAGTCTATAAAGTGCTAGAAGAAATGTTGGCCAGAAGGCAACACAATTTTATAGAAAGGCATAACATTCTCAACAAGAATCAATTTGGATTTCGCAAAGGAAAAAATATAAACAGACTACTTGGAGATTTTGCAAACGAAATGTACCAAAGTTTGGACAAAATCCATAGTTGAGTAGTTCTGTTTATTGACTTTAAGAAAGCCTTCTACACTTTGAATCACAGGCAAATCTTGAAGGAGCTGGCAATGATTGGTGAAGGTTTGCAAGCTATCTAAGCAAAAGATCATTCCAGGTTAAAAATGGTGACTACATAAGCAATGAAGAAAAGGTCGAGTATGGTGTTCCACAAGGCTCAAAACTTGGTCCGCTCCTCTTTACTATATACGTCAATGATGTACTGTCAGTGCTGAAGTATAGTACGGGGTATGCCTATGCTTACGACACAGCGATCGTAGTTAGCCATAGGAGCGATGACGAAGCGGCGAAACTTATGTAATCAGATTTTAGTAGAATCGCAGCTTGGTGTCACGATCATGGATTAATTATCAACGCACTTGAGACAAAGGTAATGCACGAACAAGACTTGAGATAAAAATGCACAGCGTAGATTGCTTGCACAGACGTGGCTGTGATGGAATAAGAGAAGGCGATGATGACTGCACCGGGTTTAGTAATTATGTGTCAACGTATCTAGTAACTAGGTCTGACGATGGACTACCACTTTAAATGGAAGAAGAAATTGTGCCAATCTGCTTACGCCCTTTTCCATCTAGGCAAATTCTGTACACCAAGAGTGCTCAGACAGTGCTACATGGGCTAAGTGGAATCACATCTAAGGTTTGGAATTCTAGCGTGGGGAAGAGCGTCTAAAATGCAATCGCTACAAAAAGTGCACAGCAGACTCCAAGAACTTCTGCTAGAGAAACGAAGTGCCAGAGAAGTTCAGCTACAAAGAAGTCACCCAACACGTATGCTCAACATAAGCCAAATATACAACTTAGAAATCTTGGCCAACTTCGGTGGCGACAACACATACAGGATCCAGACACAGCAGATGGTAAACACTAGAAGACCACAGCAGCAGCTATGCGGGTTAATGGAATGAATATGGGCGAAAGACATTTAAAGTCGCAATTCCGATCCTCTTTACGAACTCCTAAAGGAAAGTTGCAACCACCAAAAAGAGAAATTATTAAAAAAGCAAAGGAAATTTATTTAAACTCTTTAAACTAACATGTTATTAAACTGTTGTGTCGTAATCAAAAATTGAAATAACGTTTAATTGTTAATTGTAATGTTTCATAATTTTGTAACTTTATTTAACTATAATTGATTTTACTTGAATTTGAACATTTATAATTGTAAAATGTTTTGTGATTAGTCATCTGCAGAGAAGCCATTCAGGCTTTTTGCAGATAAACAAGTGTAAAAGTTTTTTTTATTTCTGTAATAAATAAATAAATACTAAAAACTACTTAAAAAGTAAAGAAAAACTTGGTACAAAAGAAATAGATTTTTATGAGAAAAATAAAAAAGAGAGACAAAAGATAAAGAAAAGAGTAACAGCTGTGTCGGTCTAAGAAGAAAATCTCTTTTTTTATGCGATGAGCTTATACACCTATCCGAGGCTGTCAATACTCCGAAGCAGAAATGAAGTATGATAGAAATGTTTGACAACCTTTTTTTATATCGTTTTCTAAAGCCAAATTGACCAATCAGAGAACGACATTTTTAATTTCATAATTCATGAATAACTGTCAAGGACCCCATGAAATTCGTCGATGGACTAGGGGTCAATCGGCTGTGAAGTTGGCCATCTCTATCATACTTCATTTCTGCTCCGTAGTGTACCACTACCACCAATACTCTCCCAGCAACTGACTCTATTCTCAACAGTGACTCTGCTGGCACTTCTTCGGTAAGAATTAGAGACTCCGTAACTATACCTTCGCTTGGTGCCTATGACGACAGCAGTGTGGGTGATACGGTTACAAATCAAATGCTTCTTGCAGATATCATTAAACTTCAACAGATTATTGCGGATGCAATGACTGTAATTAGTTCTCTTGAAGAGTGAAAACGAAGTCAAAATATTCTCTGAACACTAAAGTTTTGTTTTTTGAAACAAAACTAAACACCATCGAACGGAGAGAGTTACAATGCTCTGTTGACATTATTGGCATACCAGACGTCTCTTACAGAAATGAAAGGAGAAAGTGTCAAATCACTTTCGGCTCACTGGAGCTGAGTGCAACAACAATGATATAGCATCGTGTTTCGTTATGAAAATAAGAGTGAAAAAAAAAGCAACAAATCACCATCCGGCATAGTCTGCGTTATGTTCTCAACTCTCGAGAGTATGTGATGATAAAAATGTGTGAGGGTTGAAAATGAAATGTTTTTCATTTTTCCGTCTTACATTTATGGTGTTGCGCAACATACCAGCAGTAACCGCAACAATATCAGCAACATCAAATGACTCTCTCACGGCATATTCAAGATCGAGACGGAAAACAAAATAAGGGCAAATGTTATATGATCATACATAGTCGTGAATATGGAAGTTCCAACACATGGGGCTCAGCCTTCACTCCCAACGTCGAGTGGGCTTTAAGCCTTAATAATTAGAGATGCTGTTCATTATCTACGGAGGTTATTGCCTGATCGAAGGATAGCCTAGTTAACTTCTAAAATGTGTGTGTGTCTTTTCTTGTCATTTATTTTCATGATCTTTGCTTGTTTGTAATTTTAAGAAACTCAAATGTACTCAAGCGTAGATAATATTAAGGTTGTTTGGGTCAGAAATTGTACTGTTCACATTATCAAAAACCGTTGCCTTTAATACGCTTGCTAGGGTCGTCCGCATGAAATCAGTCCGTATCCGAGGCATGTGGTTGTCTCTGAAAATTTGGTGAGGCAGTTAACCTCACACACAACCCCCTACTGGAAGGTCAGGCCGTATGTGCTTGCATGAGACACCATCAACGTTTTGAAATCCCAATGGACAATAGGCGCAATTGGCTAGTCAAAAAAAATCGGTCACACCTAGTCGCGGGCTAGAGACATGTCGTTTGCTTTTTTTAGACTATTACGGATGACCGACAAGAATTCTTTCAAAGTTCTTTACTCAGCAGCAAGTAAAAGTTTTAAAACACTGTGCCGTGCAAAAAAGCTAACTTTAGACAATCCGAAGATTGGGCAACTAAACCTAGCGAGAACATCAGCTGACTTCTGGAAAGCAGCTAAAGTAATAAACGGAAAAAGAAATTCAATCGCGCCAGGACTTGAAGCAGAACAGTTAAAAGAACACTTTGAATCACTTCTAAATGCAGCGCAAATCTCACTTTTCCAGAATGCAGCCCCTATGGACGTTGATGAATTTCCAAAAACGGCTTTCACCGAAGCTAAAATAAAAAGGGTCATTGCGAACTCCAAGAAAAATAAAGGCCCTGGAACCGACCGGATTTCTTTCGAATTTTATAAAAATTGCTCGCCTGAATTCCTTTCAGTGCTTAGTCAGGAGTTTAACCAAATATTTGAAACTACTGATGTTCCACAATGTTTGCAAAACTCGATAATCTTTCCCTTGCACAAAAAGGGAGACTACAACAATCCAGCTAATTACCGTGGCATATCATTTTTAAATACATCAACCGAGTTCTTTGCTGGTGTAATATTTAATGGAATTACTCGGTGGGTTGAAAACAAGAAGATCCTACGCGAATTCCAGTCTGGTTTCCGGCATAACTGTTCAACTAGAGATCAAATATTCGCACTTGTGAATATAGCGGAAATTCCTCTTTCGTCGACTTTCGCGCTGCTTTTTTGACTCTATACATTGTGAAGCCCTTTTTTATAAGCTATACGGTTACGGAATCTGAACAAAAGTTAATAAAGTATTGAGAACTTTGTACAAAAATAACTCAGCCTGTGTTTGGGATGGAAGCAATCTATCAGAGGAGTTTAGCCCAACAATGGGAGTGAAGCAGGGATGCGTGCAGAGTACACTTTCATTCATCCTATATATAAACGATATAATAGACCACGTTAGAGGTGGAATCGAGATAAATCAAGTCAAAATACCAGCTCTCATGTTAGCTGATGACATTGTTCTCCTCGCAGACTCGGTAGACACAATGCAGTTAATGATAAACAGGTTCGACGAATACTGCAAAACCTCAAATCTGTCACTCAGTCAACCTATCAAAGTCTAAGATGATGATATTCAGGGATGGTGGAGCTAGATACTCCCGCAATGAAAAGTGGAAGTTTCAGGGTGAGCTTATAGAAATTGTGCGGGAATACAAGGATCTTGGTGTCTTGATTACGCCTACTTTAGATATGAATAAGCACCTGATAACTAAATTAACTGAAGCGAAAGGAGCTATTTGTCCCGTTTGGGGTAGTTGCATCACAAACATCAGCCACTTCTCTCTTTTACGCTGCGCATCCTCTTCCAGTCACTTCTCGAAACAGAACAAATTTCGTTCCCCTGCAGTGTCCATCCTCTTTTACGCCGCGCAAGTATGGGGATATCGTTCATTTGAAGCAGTTGAAAAATTTATACGCTATTTCATCAAGCGAGTTTTTAAATGCTTCAATGCGTCATGCTTCACCTGGAAACTGGAGTAGCGCCCCTATTTTTGGAAAACCTCAAAACCCACTTCAACTACGTGGTAAGAGTCATTGGAATGCATCAAGAAAGGATTCCGAATAAAGTGCTTACTCAAATGCTGGTTAACAGTGGAAAATGTGTCCGAGAATGGGAAAATTTAGCGTCGCAATGTGATTTTAATCTCCGAGTTGCACCAGACGAGCAGCAAATCCACATAAGGCATAAGTTCTACACACTGTTGGAGAAAACAAGACATAGAATCTTCAACCAATTTGTAGATGAAGCCAAGTCGTCGCAACACAGGACAAATTGAACCACAATTCACAAGACAGAACATATTTCACGGCAAGTTTCACAACGGATATGAAAAGTAACATCTTTAAAATATAACGTGAACTGATAAGTTTAAACTTTATACCGCATCGCCCAGAACTCCCTGTCTTGTGCAAACTTTTGCAACCTTCAGGAACGAGAGGACGTATTCCACTTCATCGCTATATGTCCCATTCTTAAATTATACCGCTGCCACTTCTTTGGAGCACAGGTACTCTCGCTTGAAGAAGCCACAAACATCCCAAACGGTGACCGAGGCTGGGATCTATTGTACAAGTATGCAACAAACGCTCTGCGCTATAGAAAATGCATTATGGAGCAGAAGTTTTAGAAACACATACTTTAAATGTTAATCTGGTAGACGGCCCTAAAATCCATTCTTTTTTGTGAAATAAATACAAATAGACTAAAACTAAAGTAGTAGTAGAATAGATGCAGATGTTGTAAAGAGTGATTTTTTAAAAGCTATAGGAAAGTTTAAAAAAAAAAAAAACACATAAAAATCAGAAACGATAGTAACGATAGTACGGTCCATATAATTTAATGTTTGAAGATTATTTCATGCAAATGTTGACCTTCACTGCGCCTCAAATGGTCCATCCGCTTAGTCCAATTTTGGCATACCCTTTCCAACATTTCGGCCGGTACCTCACGAATAAATGCTTCAATGTTGTCTTCCAATGCGTCAATTGAAGCGGGCTTGTCTGTATAGACATGAGCTTTAACATAGCCCCACAAAAAATAGTCTTAAGGCGTTAAATCGCACGATCTAGGCGGCCAATTGACCGGTCGCGAACGTGAAATAAAATGTTCACCGAACTCGCCTCTCAATAAGTCCGTTGTTGCGCGTGCTGTGTGGCATGTGGCACCGTCTTGTTGAAACCACATGTCATGCAAGTCAAGCTCTTGCATTTTGGGCAAAAAAAAGTTGGATATCATCTCACGGTAGCGCTCACCATTCACAGTTACGTTACGATTCGCATCATCTATGAGGAAGTACGGTCCAATGATGCCACCAGCCCATAAACCGCACCAAACTGTGACTTTTTCTGGATGCATTGGTAGCTCTTGCAATGCTTCTGGCTGATATTCACTCCAAAATCGACAATTCTGCTTATTTACGTACCCATTGAGCCAAAAATGAGCTTCGTCTAGACTGACAGAGCACGCATTTTGATAATAAAATTCAATAATTTGCAAGCGTTGTTAGTTTGTAAGACGATTCATGGTTAAATTATTGACGAAACGTGCGTCAGCTCTTTATACCAGTGTTGCCAAAAAGATAATAGCTAAAAAATCACCCTTTATAAAGTTTTAGGTTCGGTCAATAACTCTTTGAATTGCTCTAAATTATATTATATGCTATGTCTTTAGCTATGTGTGCTTAAAGAATATTCGAGAGGTATTTCCATCATTTGATGATCCTGACAAATCCTGACTGTAGCGCCCTAAGAAGAAGAAGTGCATATACTTCAATTGCGATGACTTGTTGGATCCCCCAATTTCAAAGGTAACAAAGATACATTCATGAATACAATTACTTCTGGTTAAAGTCATTTGTTCTTAAAACGCTTCATAGAAACAGATTCAGCATTCCATGGGGAGACACAAGTTTAGTAAATCAAAGAAATGTTAAAAGCAACGCATATTCAAGCTATGTTACAAATAAAACGAGTTTAAATCATGAACAATACCTCTTGTCTGTAGAATTTCCAGGAAGGGGCATCATTTTTACAATGACGTTAGTTCAAAAAGAAATCCCTTGGGCTTGACCAAGGTACTGGAAATTGGTAACGTAACTTCAATAAAGGAGTTGTTGTTCGACTTCTGCTGTGCGAATGGCGTGTCCATAAGGAACACCATCTTAGAATACAAGGATCTTGGTGTCTTGATTACGCCTACTTTAGATATGAATAAGCACCTGATAACTAAATTAACTGAAGCGAAAGGAGCTATTTGTCCCGTTTGGGGTAGTTGCATCACAAACATCAGCCACTTCTCTCTTTTACGCTGCGCATCCTCTTCCAGTCACTTCTCGAAACAGAACAAATTTCGTTCCCCTGCAGTGTCCATCCTCTTTTACGCCGCGCAAGTATGGGGATATCGTTCATTTGAAGCAGTTGAAAAATTTATACGCTATTTCATCAAGCGAGTTTTTAAATGCTTCAATGCGTCATGCTTCACCTGGAAACTGGAGTAGCGCCCCTATTTTTGGAAAACCTCAAAACCCACTTCAACTACGTCCACACAAAGGCATTCATAAATACACATGGTACCGTCAGAGTCTTCAATAGAAGTGGTTGAGGGATCTCTTTGGGGCACCATCGTGTGTGAAACGGATGGTTTGTGTTGTTCGTGTGATGAGAGGGGTTGAACTGTCCTCACTGCTGTACCTCACTGATAAAGTACCTCTTCTGCCAAGGCGGAAGCCAAGAGTGGTTACGCGCAGGTGGGAGAAACTACAGAACAGTGAGTTGCGGCTAAATTTTGCGCGGCACACATCTGAAAGGTTTGTCAGTCAGGTTTTCAGTCGATGTCTTTGCCTCTGTTTGTGGAGTGAAGCGGCTGGTTTAAAACGCCCGGAATTCAAGAAGCTATTAGAGAGAAGACGAGGACCGACAGAGACTGGATTCTCTGGGGAGACTCTGCTACTCGTGGCCGGTACACTGAAGCGAAGAACTTGCAAATTGGCTGTGCGAGCACCTAAAGAGCCGACTTGAAGGGAATTCGGCGACAAGTTGGAAAGCGACCATAGATCTGCGAAAAAGGTGTGGTGGCAAACCATTACCCGACTCAGAGGAAGGAAATTGAACATCATCGAAGGAATCAGATCCAAAGATGGTGTGTTTCTTTCCAATGAGGTGGACATCTTAGGCAGATGACGCGAGCAATTTTCGGAGCTGCTTAATCCCGAACATGACCTGTAGTCTTGAGTGGGGCGGATAATATTCCAACGGTGGAGACAGTCATCTTGGCAAATGACTCGCTAAAAATTGGCAAATCCGCCGGTGTGAATGAAATCTGGCCGGAAATGCTTAAGGCGATGGGTAAAGAGGGAGTTTTATGGCCCTCTCGTGTCATTAAAGCGGCCTGGGAACGTAGTATGGCAACTGGCGATTGGGGTGATTCTCCCACTTTCCAAGACAGGGGACAAAAGAGATTGCTCCAACTACAGGGGCATATGTCTTTCAAATCGGGAAGGTCTACGCTAAGGTGTTGGAAGCGCGTTCTAAGTTAGAGTCGACGGCGGAGGATCGACTTGTCAGGAGATCTCTCATGCCACACGAGTGGGTCAGACGATGATGATGATGAAAATGACATGGAGTCGAATTTGTTTGCCCAACACCTCCACAACGCGTAGTGCAAATGGCTGGCGCTGGTTTGTGGCTTGAAAGATGTCTGAAATTGTTCTGCTAGGATGCCCACCTCGACGCGCATACCTCGGGCGAATGACGTGCCGTTGAGAAGTCTTGCTTATTTCCAGAAAGGCCAGTTAACGAGAGAAGCTTTTTTGTTTTTCCAAGCATATTTTTCAGTATTCCTAGTTGGCATGTTTTGCAAAGGCTCTTCGCACAACTGCTGCCGCTTTCCCTTGACAATCGCAGATGAGCAAAAGACTTCTTACAGGCCTGACTTCTTCTTCTTTGTTTGGCGCTACAGTCCGGGGTGGACCTGGGCCTCAACCAACAAGCCTCTCCAGCCAGCACGATCTTTCGCCAGCTGCCTCCAGTTGCGCACACCAAGTTGGTTGAGGTCCTTCTCCACTTGTGTGCGCCATCTTATTCTAGGACGACCTCTTATGCGTTGTCCCAAAGGCTCGGAATCGAAGACTCTTCGGGCCGGAGGTGTGGTGTCAATCCGCTCTACGTGACCTAGCCATCTTAAGCGTTGGATCCGAAGACGCTTAACTAGGTGCATGCCGCTGTACAGCCCGTACAGTTCGTGGTTGAATCTCCTTCTCCAGACGCCATCAATACAAACAGGACCAAAGATCGCACGCAGAACTTTTCTCTCAAAAAGACCAAGAGCTTCTTCATCCGTTTTCAATAGCGTCCATGTCTCTGCGCCATAGAGCAGGACGGGGATGATTAGGGTGTTATATAAAGTCAGGCCTGACACTCCCAGTCAAACCATGGTTTTGTGTCTTGATAAGGCATCGCAGCGTCTAAGAAGTGGCCCACTGTTTTTCTTTCGAAAGCTCCAAGAATCCGTTTTGTCTTTCTGCTTATCGTCCAGCTCTCGGCTGCATGCGGGAAAACTGGCAGCTTTTGTAAGTTGTGAGCGCAGTCCATTTATGGTTTTTGACTAAATCCATTTCCACAAACATTTCTAGGTCATGTCTCCGCTTGAGTCTCCTCCACTTGGCAACTCCTAAACCACCCAGAACTTGTGAGTGTACATAGATTTCGACAGCCTACCGGGTGATGAGCAAGCAAGGCGCTTTAAAATGCCCTTAAAGTAAGCAGTGTCCATCAACCTGAATTTCAATTTATCGACACACAACTCACCTTCACAGTCAGAAACCCATTTCGAAATCATTTGTGCCTTGAACCGACCGACGTACCACTCCACGCAGTTCTGAATAAATTCGGAAGTCACTTTAATCTCATGAAAACTGCCCAATGGCTTCAGAGCAGCTTTTCATTGTTGTACCTCCGATGTAAACCAATTCAACCACAAGCCCCTTCTGAGGATATTTCCCCATGAACGCTCTAACCCTCAATGCTTTTGTTGCATATTATGCCTTGTGTGATAATATTTTCGTTATGGCATCACAGAATTAAGAGCCTTCCGAGAACTGAGTTGATGGGGGAACACCGCAGAAAGATTCAATTTAATAACTCGACCCAGCCCCACTTGCCATTTAATGCCTGACAGTAGGTATAATGACCGCAATTTTCAACCTAGACGAATCCAGTGATGAGCGGTCCCAGTGCCATCCAGACAGTTCGGTGACATGCAAAAGGGATCAAAAACGACGGCTTCTGCTCCACCAACTTCTGCGGACTCTTGCAAGCTTTAATTCGCCCATGAATACTTAATACTTGTGTGCAGACGAAATTGTCCACTTGCATGTAATTGAAACGTTCCACTTGCAATATGCAGCAATTACAGGCCCTTGGGACAGTGCCAAAGCGGTCCGCGCCCAGCACTCATACGTCCTCGATTTTTCTTTCTCATCCTCATACCCATCCCCAGCGTGAACCAAATTGATTGTCCAAGTTATGAAATTGTAATCACATCTCTCCTTCCACTGCAAACCGACGGCAAACGGATCAAGGATGAAGGACTAAATTGGCACGTGTAACATGCAAATGGACATCGCGGGCAGACGGGAGTGCGTTTGTGTAGGTGTGTGCCTGCTATTATCCGCCATTCAGTGTCATTGACAGGATTAAGTCAACGGTTATGCCAGCTTTCAGTGTTGCATGTGAAAAATTACTGGGGGGATAATTTAGAATTTTTACACATTATCCTGTGACGAGGATTGAGTGGATGTATACCCTTGTGTGAATGAGTGAGCAGCACGCCCCAGCGTCATGCGACAAAATTGAGCAGTAATTTTGCATTTTGATGTCGAAGGCGGAAAAGGACTTTATGACGGAGTGTATATTTCTTTTATAGGAATATGCTCACTCTGGTGTGAGCCATCGTCGTCGTTTGTTTTCCTTGCTACCATTTAATAATGGGAATGTGCTCCGGGGGAGTAAAGTGCACGCTTTTAACATTTTGTACCCACGTATCCCAGCGATGTGGATACATCCATTGGTGAGAATTGAAGCACCGAGGGAGGGGAGGCGTAAATAATTTACCAAAGCGGATGGGAAATAGACGTAAAGGATATTTTTCTTTTTCTTTTATTTTGTTTTTAAATTCCAGCACAAAGCTGTTGTGCAGTAAATTGTGCGACTTTTGAGTGATTGCCAAGGATATGCGGTGAGACCATATGAAGCTTATTAGAGGCAATAAAGGAGCTTTGTGAAAACGTCTGAATATGGTATTCGTATTGAGATTGATGAAAGGGAAAGTATCCATTTACAATTTTTTTTAAATTAAAATCGTTTTGACCTCGGATAAATCCATTGGGACTCAAGCCGTCGAAGAGAACATATTCTGAGAAAAGTGTGTCTAGTGTAAATGCATTTCCTTCTCTACATTTGTAACTTTCTAGCGCGAATATTTATTGTTAATTTCGAACACTGCAATGATTGTTGACGACTGTGTTCATTTATTTCGGCTCTGTGTCCACGTCTGTTTATTCACCGCCAGTGTGAAGGTGTGTAGATGGCCAAAGACCGCAGACATTGGCAGAGTCTTACTGCAAGCTTCAAAAGGGCTGTATAATAAAGGGTGATTTTTTAAAAGCTATAGGAAAGTTTTTCAAAAAAAAAAAAAAAAAGCACATAAAATTCAGAAAAATGCATGAAATCTGTATTTGAATTGATAGTAAGGTCCATATAATTTAATGTTTGAAGATTATTTCATGCAAATGTTGACCTTGACTGCGCCTCAAATGGTCCGTCAGCTTAGTCCAATTTTGGCATACTCTTTCCAACATTTCGGCCGGTATCTCACGAATAAATGATTCAATGTTGTCTTTCAATGCGTTAATTGAAGCGGGCTTGTCTGTATAGACATGAGCTTTAACATAGCCTGTTTTGTTTGGGTATCGGATGTACGGGACGCATGTGTGAGTAAAAGACAAATCGTATATGGAATAGCAAAAATCATATGATCTCGACAACAAAACATATTCGGGGAATGAATACAGTAACATTTATGATAGGGCGGCTTACTAGGCAAGGACGGGGTGATTACTATGCAAGGGAAAATATCCCAAAATATCCCCATTATGCAAAGTTCTGTGTTCAGATCTGGTAATACATGGTAATTCCCTTGTTCAAGCAAATGTGTCCAAAGCAAAAAAACAGATCATCTTAAAATAATATCCGCAGTTCTCTTTACAACTGCAATCATTTGAGCGAAAGGCGACAGTTTCTCGCACAAGCACTCAAAAATGTCCATAGGACACAATAAACTCTCACCAAACAACATTCACACATAGTACCATTCTCACACAAGCAACTACTTCCAAAAGAGTCACAATGAAAAATCTAGCAGACAACTTGAGCAAAACGTGCAGAAATATATTTTGATTCCATATGGACAGAAAACCGAGGTTATTATTGGCCAATTTTTGATATTCTGCTCTGATATGAACCGTATTTCAGTGAGGGCGTTCTGCATCGACCGGGACAAAGGGAAGGGAAGTCAGAAGGGGCAAGGTCTGGCCTATAAGGCGGGTGGGGTAAAACTTCCCATCCACTGATTTCCAAATAGTTCTTAACCAGAATAGCAACGTGGGGCCGAGCGTTGTCATGATGGAAAATTATTGCCTCGTGTCTGGTCCCATATTCCGGGCGTTTTTCGACTACTGCTCTCTTCAAACGAATTAATTATGTTTGTTAGCGTTCTCCATTGATGGTTTCACCCGGTTTTAGCAGCTTATACTACACCACACCCTTCTGATCCCACCAAATACAGAGCATTACCTTCGCGCCATGGATATTCGGCTTTGTCGTTGATTTGGCTCACCAGTTTTAAATTGTGCAAACCACTTTTGGCACGTTCGCTCATCTAGCGCATGTTCACCATAAACTTCCACCAAAATACGATGACTTTCGGCAGCAATTTTCTTCGTGTTAAAGTAATGAAGAAGAACTCCCCGCGAAAACACTTTTTCTGGCACAAAGTTCGACGTATTTGACTGAAAAAAAATTATTGTTGTTTACGCTTCAAATGAATGACATATACTGAAATGACGTACAACGACAGTAGCTTTCCAAAGTATGTTCCAATTCAAGTTACAAGCTATAGACCCAATATTTTCCGTATCATTAAAAATTTGCAAATCTTGCAAAATTCATTCGAAACTCATTTTGAAACATTCAACTGTCACTTTTAAATCAGACTTAGATACGCCTTGGGCACAACTAAGTTTTTATCGATTTTAGAAGTAGGTCGTTTATTACTTAGGATTTCATGTTAAAGTCGTTTATTACTAAGAGCCAATGATTCTGACTCAAGAGAGCCAGTCACACATGCGAGAAAAACTGACACTTCTTAAACCAGCGAGCATTAGTCAAAAAAACACATACTCTCAGTCAAAGTAATTCAGCGAATGATCTCAACCCAAGAAGTAATCCACAAACACATCCGCTAAACACATCATTAAACCGCAAGAGCAACCGCGAAATTAAGAACCCTTTTGCGGGTGATATCAACAACTTAGCATTGTACCCGGGCAGGGATCCCATATTCAAATTTCATTCTCCCGTCGTCGTTTGAATCCTTTTAATATGACTTGGCTTTGCAATGACACAAAAGGTAAAATAAAGTCGCGTACCCATAAAAACCGGCAGCGCCTAATTTCGTTTTTATGAACATAAAAGTCCTTGCGTTCACAAATTGCCCCCACAATAGCAACAAAAGACGCTGGCTTCCCTCGAATTCGGTCGCGTAGGAGGTTACTTAAGGACGTTTAAGGGATTTTCATAGTACTCTCGGATATTGTAATTTTATTGCAGCTTAACATTGAGTGTTTTTTTTCTCTCATTTGGTTACGAGATCAAACAAGCTGAAACGGTGTTTTTAATTTAAACTCAACCTCGTATCAGCCGAAGTTAAGTTCTCTTGTCGGAGCATTTTCATTTGAACACCATCCCCGCTGCACTGCACAGTGCACACAGTGTTCTCGGAGATTAGGCGAAATTCCATTGAAGAAGATCTCATTACTTCTATGGATTTTCACGCACGGCTAAGGAAGGCTTAGTTGACAAGGAAATGCACTTAGTTTCACTGAGTGTATATTCTCCTTTTTCAGTACAAAGTCCAACGCAAGCGATCTCTCGGCTGAGATTACGGCTCTGAAGTGCGCCAAAATGTCGATTCATAATCTCGGGAAATTATATTACAAGGTTTGCTCCTCCACAGGTTGTCCCACCGCCACAAATGGGCGGCTTTGTTGTTCGACGACTGAATGCTGGTCGCTGTGATGGGAAACTAGTTTGCACAATGCCACTGGCATGCCAGACGATGAAATGATGAATCTGAGGGGACTTTCAATGCTGCAACAAAGCCAAAGATAAGGATTAAATAGAGGACATAATTACGCTTCGTCATAATGCCATAAGGGAGTTAGATGCAGGTATTCTCATGGAATATTAATATTTCAAGCACAATCCACTTTATGCGCCACCACGAATTGGGCGGCGATTTCAAGCAGAAATTAATGTTGGACAGTTGTTGTTGGCCTACTTGGCCAGCGAAAAATTCACTATTGAAACTTGTGAACTTGTTGAGATTGAAAACATAATAAAATCATATGAAGTTGAACATACCAGTCGCCGGGTATTGTCAATTGCACAAAATAGACGCACTAGCCGCATGAGCGGAAATGAAGTATGATAGAGATGCCCAACCTCTACCTCTCTTGCCCACAACCATTTTTTATATCGTTTTCTAAAGCCAAATTGACCAATCAGAGAACGGCATCTACATGACATGAATAATTGTCAAAAAGGCTCTGAAATTAGTTTCTTTAATTCATTTTTATTTTTCAATTCATGATATACTTAAACACTCCCCCACTCGGGGATATGCACTACCCTTTTTACTTCTTCTTCTTCTTTGTTTGGCGCTACAGTCCGGGGTGGACCTGGGCTTCAACCAACAAGCCTCTCCAGCCAGCACGATCTTTCGCCAGTTGCCTCCAGTTGTGCACACCAAGTTGGTTGAGGTCCTTCTCCACTTGTGTGCGCCATCTCGTTCTAGGACGCCCTCTTATGCGTTGTCCCAAAGGCTCGGAATCGAAGACTCTTCGGGCCGGAGCTTTGGTGTCAATCCGCTCTACGTGACCTAGCCATCTTAAGCGTTGGATCCGAAGACGCTTAACTAGGTGCATGCCGCTGTACAGTTCGTGGTTGAATCTCCTTCTCCAGACGCCATCAATACAAACAGGACCAAAGATCGCACGCAGAACTTTTCTCTCAAAACGACCAAGAGCTTTTTCATCCCCTTTCAATAGCGTCCATGTCTCTGCGCCATAGAGCAGGACGGGGATGATTAGGGTGTTATATAAAGTCAACTTGGTGTTTCGAGAGATGGCTCTGTTACTCAATTGCCTCTTGAGCCCAAGGAAACAGCGATTGGCAAGAGTAATTCTGCGCTTGATCTCGGTACTGGTGTTATTGTCCCTGTTTACTGCAGAGCCAAGGTAGAGGAAGTCCTTGACTACCTCAAAGTTTCTGCTGCCCATTATGACGCTCTGTCCGAGGCGTCGATGTTGTGCGTCCTTTCGTGATGACAGTATGTACTTTGTTTTGCCCTGATTAACTGCCAAACCCATTTTAGCCGCTTCCACTTCAATGCTAGCAAAAGCCTCATTGACAGCTCGCTGTGTTCGTCCAATCACGTCAATGTCGTCCGCGTAGGCAAGCAGCTGAACGGACTTTTGGAAGATCGTGTCTCTGGTGTTCACATTTGAATTTCTCACGACAGCGTGTCGCCTTGTCTAAAACCTTTTTTGACATTGAAGGTCTCAGTGAGTTCGTTACCGACCTTGATGGAGCAGCGAGAGTTCTCCATCGTCATCCTGCACAATCTGACGAGTATGGCTGGAATGTCAAAACTACACATGGCATTGTATAGCTCGTCTCTATGCACGCTGTCATATGCGGCCTTGAAATCGACGAATAGGTGGTGGGTGTCGATCTGCATCTCGTGGGTTTTTTCCAGGATCTGCCGCAGTGTGAAAATTTGGTCGATGGAGGACTCTCCCGGCCTGAAACCGCACTGATAAGGACCTATCAGGTTATTGACGAATGGTTTCAGGCGTTCACACCAGACGGCAGAGAGGATCTTGTACGCTATGTTAAGGAGACTGATCCCTCGATAGTTAGCGCAGTCAAAAGGGTCTCCTTTCTTGTGGACCGGACAAACGACGCTGAGATTCCACTCATCGGGCATGCTTTCCTCCGACCATATCTGACAGATGAGCTGGTGCATGCACCCAACCAGATCATCTCCAGCTGCTTTAAACAGTTCCGCGGACAGCCCGTCCGTTCCACCTACCCTTTTTACCCCGGGTCTAAAAGGCTCGACGAGGGAGTTCCCTCTCTCCCCAACCACCAGAACTTTCGATGCTGCAAAGCATCATCGTCTCGAGACCGACGTGCTGAACCGGAGGAGACCCTCCTCAGCTCGTTGTGCGACGGAACGGTCGTGATTGAGTCGCTCTTCCACAGTCGATCTGGCGATATGGTAGATGAGCGGTACCACATATATGTCCTGTATCAGTCCGTTTTGGTCTGGGTGCAGAAAATCTTCTGGGGGGACGAAGCCGTTGTGGCGTACCCTTCCGCGGTATTGTAAATTTGGGCAGCAAGCCCCCGAGATCAAGTTGTTGACGGAGTTCATCGCTCTGGCAGTGTGACTTCGAATCAACATCACTAGAAAACTGCCCACTCCTATCAGGTACGCCCTGTTGAATAAGATCTCATCGGAATAGAATTTGTGTGTACTGGGACTCTGGAGTTCCATAAAGGCGAAGGCAAGCCCTAAAACAAACCCTCTCGAGCAACCAATCTCTTGCATGAAGCTTGCACTCACGTTGAACCACTTTTACCCTCGCATCGAGGTGGCTGTTATAAAACAGTCTCTTTGTAAGAGAAAAAGCTGCTCGGGCCCTTGCCAGAGCAGCATCTACATGTTTGTTGAAATATAGATACTGGTCTAGCCAGATCCCCAGGTACCTGCCTACAGTCCTTTGCGCCAGTGGTTTCCCGTGTCTTCCAACAACTGAGAACGTTCGCCAATTCTTTTTCGTATCCGCAAAGGCCTTATACAACGGCGTCCTGGACAGTATGGTTTCTGCCTTCTGAAAGTTGAAAGTCAACTTCCAGTAACCGCAATCTCTGATGAATGAATCGATGTCACCCTGCGTGAGAGTAGTGATGTCCTCGACCTTTTGCCTGATCTGTACACGATCAAGTCCTCTGAAATTGTCTAATCGAAATCTTATCGACTATATAATCGCATATTCGGAATATGCGCAAGCCAAAACGGATGTTAGTACAATAATGATAGAGTACCAATATGAAAGGAGACACTTAAGTACCAAATTTGAAAAACTCAAGGTATTAAAGTACAAAACAGAATCGTTCATGCATCAGCAGAGTAATAGCGATATAGTGACAAGCTGTGAGGACCCAAACGCAATTGGAAGCATAGTTCAAAATGAACTAATAAGAATAACAAATTCCATGATTGTTAGAAAACCAGCTTTAGAAGATGGAAATAAGTGCTACAAATGAAGCGAGAAAGAATACGCATATATCAAGAATCTCAGGCGACAGGCTGCGAAATTGTTTTGGAGAGATACCGCACCATCAGAAACCAATACAAGGCAGAAATTGTTCGAGCCAACAACAATCGCAAATGCAAAAGACCAAAAATCAAAGTCATAGAGAATCAAAACCTTCGATCACAAATATTGGGTCTATAAGTTTCTTAACTATTCGTGCGGTTTGCTAAGAGATGGCGTAACTTGTATTATTCCATTGGAACATGCGTTGAAATACTACTGTCATTGTACGTCATTTCATTTGAATATGTCATTCGTTTGAAGCGTAAACAACAATAATTTTTTTCACTCAAATATGTTGAACTTTGTGCCTGAAAAAGTGCTTTTGCGGGGAGTTCTTCTTGATTACTTTAATACGAGGAAAACTGCTGCCGAAAGTCATCGTATTTTGGTGGAAGTTTATTGTTTGCACGATTTAAAAGTGGTGATTTTGTCTTGGCCAACCAGCAATCAACGGCAAAACCGAATATCCATGGCGCGAAGGTAATGCTCTGTATTTGGTGAGATCAGAAGAGTGTGCTGCTAAAATCAGGTGAAACCCTTAATGCGCAACGCTACCGAACACAATTAATCTGATTGAAGAGAGCAGTAGCCGAAAAAAGCCCAGAATATGCGACCAGACACGAGGCAATCATTTTCCATCACGGCAACGCTTCGCCCCAAGTTGCTATTCCGGTTAAAAACAATTTGGAAAACGGTGGATGGGAAGTTTTACGCCACCCGCCTTATAGGCCAGAACTTTCCCCTTCAGACTACCATTTGTTCCCTTCGATGCAGAACGCGAAAATACGGTTCACATCAGAGCAGAATATCAAAAATTGGCTTGATTTATGCTTGGCTGCCAAGCCGGCGCAGTTCTTTTGGGATGGGATCCACAAATTGCCAGAAAGATGGTATTGTACATGCAAACGCATGGCGCCTTCACATTCTAAATAACGATGAAGACTCAGATCAGCTTCAATTTCGTCGCAACATTGTTCTATTTGGAGCACACAAGAAGTGAAAATTTGGAATCATGTCAATGATGGCATCAGTCACTCTACAAAAAAGCTTTCCCAGAAACTGTCATAAAAAGTGTGTGCAAACTTTATGCGTTGAAAGAGAATGCTTTGAATTTTATCATATTAAAGGGTGATTTTTTAGCTATTATCTTTTTGGCAACACTGGTTTAAACAGCTGACGCACGTTTCGTGTTTTGTTTCACTGTCAAACATCTTTAGTTTGGTCTGTAATTTAACCATGAATCGTCTTACAAACGAACAACGCTTGCAAATTATTGAATTTTATTATCAAAATGCGTGCTCTGTTAAGAAAGTTCATTGCGACATCACATGTGTTCAGCGACGAAGCTCATTTTTGGCTCAATGGGTACGTAAATAAACAGGATTGTCGATTTTGGAGTGAATATCAGCCAGAAGCATTGCAAGAGCTACCAATGCATCCAGAAAAAGTTACAGTTTGGTGCGGTTTATGGGCTGGTGGCATCATTGGACCGTACTTCTTCGAAGATGATGCGAATCGTAACGTAACTGTGAATGGTGAGCGCTACCGTGAGATGATATCCAACTTTTTTGAGCTTGACTTGCATGACATGTGGTTTCAACAAGACGGTGCCACATGCCACACAGCACGCGCAACAACAGACTTATTGAGAGGCGAGTTCGGTGAACATTTTATTTCACGTTCGGGACCGGTCAATTGACCGCCTAGATCGTGCGATTTAACGCCTTAAGATTATTTTTTGTGGGGCTATGTTTAAGCTCATGTCTATACAGACAAGCCCGCTTCAATTGACGCATTGGAAGACAACATTGAAGCATTTATTCGTGAGATACCGGCCGAAATGTTGGAAAGAGTATGCCAAAATTGGACTAAGCGGATGGACCATTTGAGGCGCAGTCAAGGTCAGCATTTGCTTGAAATAATCTTCAAATATTAAATTATATGGACCGTACAATCGATTCAAATAAAGATTTCATGAATTTTTCTGAATTTTATGTGTTTTTTTTTTTTGAAAAACTTTCCTATAGCTTTTAAAAAATCACCCTTTACTTAAGGCCAGTGTCCTCATTTGAAGACAGTTTTTTTTTTTGCATGGAAGGGCATATATTTTTTTCTATTTTTTATTTTACTTTTTACCAATTAATAAAGAAATTTTGTTATTTCCTCCGTCAAGTTTTATTTGTGTCCAAATGGGTTGAATATTTTTAAACGGGTCAATATTCGCAAAAGACTCACAAACAAAGGAGATATTGGACTCGTACCTATTCAGTTGACGTAAGTAAAAACGTCTCTATTTGTTATGCATTGCTTTGGAAGAGCGCCACGAACAAAGTAATGGTCTTATTCCCACCGAAATTTGTCTCCAAATTATTTTCTCAACATCGTGGCTAAAAGCATACCATGCTGAATCCATGCACGTGAACGTCAATATTTGACCATTTACATTTGAAAAATGTTGTGCCGGGTGTACAACACGGAGTGTATGAATCGCCCATTGTGTGGCAAGTGTAATGTTCACTCGTCGTACTTATTTTTCTCGAAAGCAGATTTTCCATGCAGATAATACCATATATGTGTTGCCAGTAAAAACAACTTATTAAATTAATTCACTTTATTATAGCAAAAAGTTTAATCCATATGTGTGTCTATGAGTAGATTCAGCTGGTTGGTGTAGGAACAATTAACAGGAAGTGTCTCGGTGGGCGGCCCCAGTTAAAAAAGAGCGACAACACCGCCCGCGTGAGGATGAAACTTGACAGCGAGATTTCGGAAGTTCGATAAAATCGGAGTTTGTGTAGGTTGGTACCCGTACATCAATTACGGAGTCGAGAGCCGAGATCGAACTTCGAGAATTAGAAGCGGTGACACCTTAGAAATCTTCAGAAGCGAAGACACCTCCATGGTATGCTTTAATTTGTGTGAGCAGTACTCAGGGAGGTGGAAGAAGAATCTATTACTCAGTCCGATGGAGAAGACTCCAGCATCCATACGACTCTCCTTCCACACGTTTATCTCGGATAAGATATGACAATGACTTAATCCCTGACGTCTGTGATGACGGCAGTCCCTGATGTCTCTGAGAGCTGCTTGATTTGTCTGAATATATTCTAAGACTTCTTTCCTTATCTGGGGCAAATTATGCCGAACTGCACGCATGTGACATTTTGTGTTGACCCTCTATTTATCCGAGTCTTCGCATTGTGCGACCTTATCTCTTTCGTGAACTCTTGAGCTCTCAAGTGTGTGTAATCATTCTAGCCCCTTATCAAACTAATTGGCAATCCTCACAAAAGTCATCTTCATCTCTACCTCATGACACTACTTATCAGAACACATACTTCTTGCGACTTAAGAAAGACCTCACTACGAACTTAACCGGGGGAGCAAAAAAACAAAAAAAAAAAACTTCATCACATCACGTTATTTATTTAATTTGTCGCAGAGAAACTTTTTCCAAATTCAACTCGGCGCTGAAAAGACTCATAAACTCCAAGGGACATCGCAACATTATGCGTAATTTTTCATTCGAGCTTCCAGTCTTAAATTAACCGAAAGGCGAATGAGATGAGATAGACCTCTTGAGTCTCATTCCACCCGCTCAGTTGACAAGTCCCACTGACTGCTGCCAGTGCCTGCACGAGTGTGCGTGTGTGTGCGAGCGAGCGTTTTGAGCAGCAAAAGTCATTTCCAAGCTCTTAAAATTTTTGACTTTGTTTTTAATGAAATTTCACGAATAATTTCGCACTCCTTTGTGCACCGAGCAGAATATCCTAGAAGAGCGCATGCATGGCGAACAGACGCAAGATTGTGAATATGATGCTGGTGGAGGTGGTTCTGGGGGAGGGGGGACTGTGAAAATGTGCGACTCGTATAAAGTTTACTAGCAACACATTCCCTTGAACATTTTGTAGTTTATTTGCCATTTTCAGTCCTGCAGCATATGAGGACGCCAGCCACCGGATATACCCACGACGACGACGACGCAAATGTGGTGGCGGATGTGTTGCTGCATCAGCGAGGGGCGGCAGGCGTTTTCACAGCCGTTTAAGTGCGGGGTGTAACCAAATAGATAAATTTCGGAATGAACAGGCACCCTTTTTCTTGAAAATGAGCACGAATTGTAATGATTATTTGAAATCTGAAGTCGCTGCTTGTATTGTGCGACGTCTACAGCCACCACGCGCGTATGTGTAGGAAGCGTTTATTGTTTCAGGCAATAAAGTTGCCATGCAGGGACATTAACCTTAAACGGTGGAGCAAGAGTGGAGCGGCCCGCATCCCATTGTGAAAGATTTCCACGAACTGATAATTACTTGTGTGTTGCATGGCTGCTTTGAATGGCGAACAGCACAGCCGCTTGTTGGAGGGCATCGGCACTTTCATTGTTAATGCAGTCGCTTTAGCCTCCCGGTGGAAATGGCAACCCTATGAGTTTGTACTGGTCCTCTTAGCATTAGATTTCATTATTCACAAGCATGCAGAGTGTGCGTTAGTTAAACTCACGTTTGGTTTTGTTTTTGCATCTGTATTTTCGACATTTATTACCAGTCCTTCCTTATTGTCAATGGGTCAGAAAACAATTTGCGGCGGCAAATTGACACCGTTGAGGACGCCACATTTTGTTACGACCTGAAGCAGAAAAAATGGCGGGACGGTAAGGTACTATGGAGTACTACGGAGTGGTCACAAACACCTATTTTGGAGGTCTAGGAAAAACCCTTATTTAAAGGAAAACAATTTCGAGTCATGTGGAACTGCATGAAGAAATGCATAGATCGAAAAGGGGACTGCGGTGAAAAAGAAACCTTTTATTTCCCGAAAGAAATGTATTTTATTCAAAAGCTCAGTCTTCCATGACTGCTATTGACGCTGGCTTATCGGCACAGACAGTCTAAGGGCGTCCAATTGCCCGGCTTAACCTGCACAATTCACCGGTCCAAACGAGAGACAAAATGCTCATCTCGCTTATTCCTCAATGTCCACCATCCATTGGGCCATCGAGTCGCGTGAATTATGTACTTATTTTGGAGGACTTGTCAAAAAAATAAATAAATATAAAAATAAGAAAAGGAGGAAAAACAATTTAAATTTTTAAATATTTTAATAATAATAAATTTAAAATTAAATAAATATTATTGTTAAATATATATTTGTTTAAAGGAAAATCTTGAACACCAGCTGAGGAGAACATGTCTCCGTCGTACTGGAGACTGACACATAACCGATCGTCATCGATAGTCGCACCCTGAGCTTAAGTGGTTAGTCCATTTCCTTATCTTTGTCTTTCCCATCCGAGCTCCCGTGGATTTATCATTTCTTGAACGATCGTATGAATGTATCTTCATCTTGGACTATGAATTCATGAGTATGAGTAACCCTTGGACCTGTCATATCCAAGATTGGCGGCGTTGACATATTTATGACTCGCTTGATAGTGTGGTCAAGCAAGGCTTGTAGAGTAGCATCTATCGAAATTGTGGTGACTCTAATATGTTCAGAAGGGGGATAGCATAATCGTTTTCTGCGGCTTGAATGATCTTATAAAATGGAAATGTTTCCGATACACTCTTTCTAACTATTTTATATTGATGCCGTGTAATTACGCTTCAACCGCATCTGTGAGAGCATCTTCACCTGACATTTTTAAAGACTTTGATTCCACCGACTTCTTATATATTTCTTTGCTCGACCAAGAGTGGCATTTGTAATTTCTTTTAGAACATTGGAAGCATTAAACTGTCCTTCCGCTCTCAAACTCCCAGCTTCTCACAACCACTCGTGTTATGCGTGCTCTCACTAGTTGAAGGGACCTACAAGCTTTTTCTAGACAGGTTATACTCTTTGAGCATTGTCAGTGACTCGAAAGAGCTGGGTCAGTGAAAAGTTCGATAACTTTGAGTAGGGTGAGTTACTACGACAACCAGTGTCCCAACTTACACTACAATTGAAGTGTTTCACTTCACTTTTTCTACTTTTTAACATTTTCACTACACCACTACGAAAAATTCAAAAACACAACGATTTGAGAAAAAAGTGCAATGTTTTACCGATTTATTGGATCTATAACTTAATTCCTGCGGTTTGCTAAGAGATGGCGTAACTTGTATTATTCCATTGGAACATGCGTTGGAAAGCTATTGTCATTGTACGTCATTTCAGTATATGTCATGCATTTGTAGCGCAAACAACAATAACTTTTCTCACTCAAATCTGCCGAACGTTGTGCCTGAAAAGTGTTTTTGCGGGGACACGACACCTACGACACACGACGCCTCAAAAGGAAGTCATTTTTTCATCGGATTGTTACTGGTGATGGAAAATGGATCCATTACGATAAAACCACACGTAAAAAATCATATGTGAAACCCGGCCAACCAGCCAAATCAACGGCAAAGCCGAATATCCACTTCGCGATGGTAATGCTCTGTATTTGGTAAAATCAGAAGGGTGTGCTGCGAGCGAAAACCGGGTGAAACCATCAATGGACGAGGCAAACGCCCGGAATATGCGACCAGACGAAAAAGCCGCACGAATTAAGTTATAGACCCAATAATATTTCGGACTGCATCTATTCAAAGTGATCTGAATGCAACCATTTTACAATGACATTCAGGTGTATATCGCTTTACAGGTCAGTGGAATATTTTGATAGCTGCAACAGCAAGCAACTCAAATACGTAACATGCACATAAGGGTTGCCCTTATGTTCGTTGAAAGCAGTAAATACATAGATTCACGTATCATTTCCGTATTTAAATGAATATTATGTTTTTTATTCATTTTTTTTTTTTACATAAATTATAATCATGACATTGAAACAGCGCTGTGTGGCTTGAACTTGTGGCAAATTTGACATCTGGTTCGCTAGTATCCTGCTTGACAATCATGTGATTTGCCTTGTCACACATGATGTCTTGGTACTCAATCCAACTTGCCACGGTTAGGAGTTAGGAGCAATTTTAGGTAAAAATGACGTAGAATGGAAAAAATATTTTGCAACACTTACAATAAAGTTCTCTTTAATATAATATAAAATTTAATACAAACTTTTGGTTTTTTGTGTTCGATCCAGAATTCTTATAAATATTAGCTCGAGAAGCCAATCTAGCAAATCATTTCACAATTTCGAAAAATGTTGATTTAAAGGTTTTATTGTTTTGAATTTTTTCCCAAGAATTTGAGTTTGAATGCGAATTATTCAAAGGTATTCACACAAATAATGTGAAGTAAGTTTTATATTAAAGAAAATTTCTAGCTTTCAAATTCCGTATATCACTTTATTGCGAGTGTTGCCGTCATTTTTGTTTCAATTTTATGCCATTTTCACCTAAAATTGCTCCGAAACTCCTAAAGGGGGCGAAATGGGTCCCCCTCCCCCAATGCTAGTTTTGAACCCCTCTACAATAAAGTATTGGCGCCAGAGTTATCGTATATTTGACGTCTAAAGGCTTCTGAACAGTGTCACCAGTATATAAGACGATGATGCGTGGTTGTTAGCTTTTTGTTGCTTTTGCTGCTTTCGATGGTCTCTGTCCAAGGCACATATTCGCATCACTTTTTTTCAAAAATTGGGAGTTGCTCCATGCTGGTGTTAGAAGTGGCTAAGGTTTTTTTTAGCTGCTTATAGAGCAGCAGCTTTGTCCTGTGGGGCTTAATCCATTTTGCTTGCGCATCAAGAGACAGGTGAAATGTAAGCCTCTGTTGGCCTTCTTAAGGTTCAATGGCGGTTGTACTACAACTTTTCTGTGAATTTAACGCCAAGATACTTGACCCTTTTGACTGTAAGGGAGTGTTAGGAAGCACCACCTTTATGCTCCCGCATTGGACTGCTCGCCTGCACGCACCTCAGGATGCTCTCCTTAAACACACAAGTTAAGTGTATTTCACTCTCATTTTATTGTTTTTGGCAATGAAAGTAGTTGTTTCTATTTTGTCTCATCCAGATTTAACTCAGGGCCCGGGGCCAGTTCTGGCATTCACCTTAAGCCCATACACCTTAAGCCCCGAATAAAATGGGTCGACTCGCAGCCATCATCGATTGTGTATCAACAATCACCACCCCGTGCACACCTTCGAGAGTCCGCTGGAAAAAAAGTTTAATTTCACAAAAGATTTTGAGAAATTCAATCAGATTTTCCAATCGTATAGCTCTGCTCATGGTCCTTCCTTAAAGTTGATTCGTACAGACGAGCTGCGCGAAATCGATTTCACTTATTGCAATGCCATGCATTTTCGCTATTCCGCCATTCCGCCTGGCGTCTTCACTCCTGACTGGTTGCATCCTTCCACTATTTGCATCTCGGATCGATTTGTATGCAGATTTATGTATGCACTTAACGAATCCGGGCAACAACAACACGTCTAGGAGCGGCACTTCCAACCAAATATCAGGAGGAAATCAAAAGAGAATATCCTCTGAAGCAATTTAAATTTTATTTTCGAATTTTACTTCGGCCTTCCTTTTTGTTTTTTTTTTTTTCTTTGCTTGCCTCTACAGAGCGGAATAAATTTCTCTTCCCTTTCAATTGTCCACCTTCAACCATGTATTGATTCACGGTTTGCCACTAAGTCCGTGCGGAGTGTATCAGTTGCAGTTGTAGGAAACCAGAAGATACCATACATGTCTACTGAGGTAAGTGTATTTATGTTGCCCCTGAAAGGAGGATTCTTTGTGAGTTACTACAAGGCATGGTCCTCTTTGCATTAATGTTAAACCCACTGAAGTGAGGATGAATCTCGGGGCAGCAAAACGAAAACGAGAATGCCTTCAAGTAGTATTCATTTCACTCCCACTGAGAGCGAGTTGAATCTCCCATCTGTATGCGCCTTTTCGAATGTTTATCTATCCATCTGTGTCTGACCGCCTGCAGAGGACTTTTTCGCCAGGACCTTATTGACTGAAGCAGTCTGTTCATGGTTCAAGGATGCCCGTAATGAATGCCAGTTGCAGTTTAAGGAACGGATACATTGCCGTCAGCTTTATGCAGTACCGAATGTTGTGTGAAGGTGGAATAAAAAAAAAATACGCTGCGTGTGTGGAGTGACTTTAGTGAATATGTCGTAGGCATCACAGAGCATAGTTCTTGTTTGATTTTTACATTTCCTCTCCTTCATGGGGTTTTCGCCTTTTGTTTCTTTTTATCCTGTGTCTGACTTGACGTGGAAAAGCAAACCGAGACCGAATTGTTGGTAAAGAGATTCCTTAAATGTATTTCCTTTGTGTCGGTTAAACATACACATTCTCACAGATCCGCACTTGTGTGCCGATGTATGCGCAGTCGAAAGGAAATCGAGAAATTTTGAGAAGTTTGTGCCACGTTTAGCCTGCCCCAGGTACTGAAACAATTCAAAGGGATATGCTTTGAGCAGATTTCTATTGAGCCATTCTATATAACTTGGGGAATGATTATGGTTGAGGTTCCACTGAAAGGGTTTCAAAAGTGAGGGTGCTTGGACCTGAATGTTTTCAGGTTTGGCACTTCAATTGATGACTCATCAAAGGTTCGTAGGGACGAAAGTAGAAGAAGTAGCAGACATAGGCTGCGGTAGGATTTCCTTACGAGCATAGCTTCGAATGCGGTGTTAAAGGAATCGCACAAAGCAATCTGATCGCGTCTGAATAATTAACTAAGTTTGCTTTAAAAGGGGCAGATAATATGTGCGTACTCCACCTGACCAAGTCTTAATGGGAGTCTGAAAGGATTTCGAGTGCGGCATGCTACAGGAAACTTAAGCTTTGAGTGGGATTTGTTGCACACTGGATGATGCTCCAGTTAGTCTAGTTATGATGAACTCAAAACCGCCGAGAAATTTCAAGTCAGCTGTCATAGGAAATAATATCGCCAATGTTAAGTTCTCCATTTCTTAAAAAATCATTCACATGTTGTTGCCCCTTCCAACATATTTGCGGGAATCTGCTTAACCACTAACGATACCATCGTTCAAGATCAGCAAATGGTTAAGCAAAGCTAGAGTTGTGGCTATAGGCCAGACATAAACCTTACAAAAACCAGCGGGGTCCTTTCTGTCCACACTGCCCCTGTCCATTATTGTTGCACCGCGGCCATAAGGTCTATTGTGCCCCTTTACACCATGCTCTCAGTCGAGTCCCCTCATATACAACGCTTTCCAGATTCATATTGAGGGCCTTCGACTCCTGTTGTGCATAGGTGAAGGGGATTTATTCTAGAGTACACTCTCTAAGCCGGTCTCCATCCTCCTGGTTCTAGTGACCTCATCTCTTTCTCTGATAATAGGTGCGTGCCCAGACATTTTCTTCTCTTGTGTGACAATGCCACACAGAAACCCAGTACATGTTCTGGGGCTTCACTAGATTCTCCACAGAATCTGTGGAGACCTTCCGCTGATATCCCTGGCTTCCTTAGGTGCTCTCTAAGTCTGCAATGCCTTTTGGGATACGGAAGTTATTGTTGCTCATTTGTGCATGCCTCAAACCTATTCCGGTTGTATTGGCCCAAACAATTTTTTTGCCTGTTCCATGTTTCTGTCCGGTATCTTTTTCCTAGTTCCCTGAATTCTTCTCTGAGGTTCCTGAAGGTCCCCTACTGCAGAGAGTGGTTCAGGTCCTATAAACGTTTTCGATGCTCCATTCCTGGCTAAGGAGTCTGCCATTTCATTGCCTTCAGTCCTTGTATGTCCAGGTATCCAGCAGGTTTCTATCTTGAGCTTCTGAAGGCGTTCCCACACAAGCTTGGATTTGATGATGTAGGAGTCTTGTGCCAAGATGGCGGCACGATTGTCCGACATTATTGCTATGGCGCAGTTTGTGTAGATTGATTTAAACGCATCTGTCTATGGCACAGACTTCTGCTTGAAATATACTGGCCCATGGTTTCGAAGTATTTTGTCCTTGATCCAAACACTCCCGCCTCAATCAGCTCTTGATCCATCTGTGTACCATTTGATCGTGTTCCTGCTCAGTCTGTAGTCTGTAGATTCATAGCTCCAGTCCTTTTTAATGTTGAGCTTGTTGGTGAATTTCTTTTGGAAATAGAATTTTTTAATCGCGTCATCCTTTGGAATGGCCAGGAGGGGTAGCTTTTTGGCTAGCGCATCGAATTGTCTCGAAGTAATGCACTCGTCTTTTCCTATCACTTCTTTTGCCATTCTCATGATTGTTGTCTTGCATTCTGCAACACCAGATGCAATGCAGTCAGCTTCAAAAGAACCTCCATGATGGCACTTGGGCAAGTTTCGTTTCTTTTTAAGAATGTAGTTTTTATGCAGTAAGGACTAGAAAAATACTCGTTTCCTTTTATAAACCTCCATTGCTGCAAGCAAACGCGAACTACAGATTGTGTCCAGCGAGAAAAATCTGAAAGTACTGAAATTTTGCGGCACAGCAGCGTTCCCGCTGCCCTCCGGACCTTACCTTATTACGGCCAATGTTTCGAGCTCAAATCTGTGTATTTTCTATACACTTCAATTTACTGACAGTTGATTACAATAATTGTGCATCCCACTTCTGCAGTTTTGGTGAGCTTAGAATTTATAAGAAACTACTTTTAAACTATTGATTCTCTTGATTTCAGTTTCGATCACTCTCCACGAGATTTGTCATAGATTAGGTTAGTTTAGGTACGTTGATACAGTGGAGCCGCTCCACGCTTAGGTCCTGTTGGACCCATTTTGATGCCCATGGGATGAGACCTTCCTGTCGTGCTGGTGTTGTGAATAACTGCCGTTGTAAGTGATCTGTAAGCTGACCGGGGAACTTAGCCTGTCTTATTGTCACTTGTGTCTTGAAGGTGTTGATGATTGTTGGAATCCTCCCAGTCAACCAGAAATCCTTATAAACCTGCAAGGAGATTTCAGTGGGATATCTGATATGTTATGAAGGTCAGGGAAGAAAAATTCTCCCAGGGTTATTTGCTCAGTAGGCAGACAATGGGGCATCAGCAAAGATAGAGGGATGTATCCTCAATCTCCTCTTCGTTCCTACAGCCTCTGCATATGGTTCCATGGGTAAGTCCCATTTTATCCGACCACCATCCACCCACAGCAGTCTTCTACTGCACTGGTGGATAATATCGCTCTTTGTGCTATTTAACCTAGGCCATAACGTACGAGAGGTCTCACATGTGGGAACAGAACTCCATCTTTCATTAGCTAACTCCATGATTTAAATTTCCACCTTCCTCTCGATGTCAGATAGCGGTGGGTTAAGCCATGGGATTGCCTGGGTTGGGTCAGATTCGGAACCCTTCCTGGCAAGTTCATCTGCTGCCTCCTTGCCGGTTATGTCTTAATGACCTGGGACCCAGCACAGAGTGATCGAAGGCTGTGTGCCAAGAACCCTGAGCTCTTCGCGGCAGCTTGCGATCAGCTTGGACATGGTTTCTATAGACGAAATTGCTTCAATGTCCGCTTCACTGTCAATTAGGAAGGTAATATAAGCTGGTGGTATTTCCGAACATGATATCATTTTGGCCGCTTCCTTGAAAACTCCGCTTGAAAAACATTGCCGTAATCAAGTAGGCTGATGAAGCAGAGCATGTTTAACAATTCGGAGAAAATGCCCACACCATCTTCTCTTTTCATCTTCGACCCATCCAGGGAGACGTGGATGGATGTTGAATTGTTATTGGGTTCGTTGGAGCTCGACTCCTCCCTTGTTGGGAGATTACACCGGAAGGGTATTTTGAAATCAAGGGAAGGGAGGGAGTTGTCACTTACGACTTGTAAGTGACAAGTTCATTTGCAACCTCGTTGCCGGTTATGGCCCAATGACCTGGGACCCAGTACAGAGTGATCGAATGCTGTGTGCCAAGAACAATGAGCTCTTCGCTCAGAGTAGTCTGTCTAGAATCACGCCCTTGAGAGAGTTGAAGAAGCATGTCTTCTTTCTTGTGTTTGCCAGTGCTGGGCATTTGTAAAGATGATACTCTGGTGTTTCCAACCGATGCTCCAATAAGGTTACATCCAACACAGCATAAACGCGGCAAAATATTTCGTTTTCATAGCTGTGCCACAACAGCTGGATTAGGTTTGGTTAGGTTGAATTGGCTGACTGTTGCGCAGTAAGACAGCAGACACACTCAGGACAACACGGATCTCGAGTACCTATGCCCCAAACCTGTGATTTCTTTGTTGTTCTTTTCTATGGCCCTCATTTTCAGCACTAGCCCAGTCATGTCATTTAAAGTTGGACCTTGGTCATCCAAAGCTAAGCCGTATTCATGAGTTCGCTTTCTGAAATCTGGATATGGTGCTCTGATGTTCATAACATCGAACCAGTCATTGGTCTGAAATGTAGTAAAACGTTTCGTGTTTCAATTGTTTAAGCAAATTTTCTGAATAAATATGACATTTTTAAATAATTCGGATCATTATTCCTAAAGTGGCCTAAAGTGGCAGCACTTGTTAGAGCCTGAGCAAAGGTGTGAGAGACCAATTTTGTTGCCATCTTAACCTTTTGCCTTTCGGCTCCAACAACATTAAGATAGTTCTCCCGAAGTTAAGGAAAAGAGTGATAAAATTATTTCCTTCCTTCTTTGCCATTTATTAAAACCCATGTTCAACAATGTGATGAGTTTTATTAAATTGTGAACATCAGAAAACACAAACACTTTGTTTCGTTGTGAATGAACCTAGAGTGTAAATGATTTGCAATTCAGATTTTCATTAGTGCTTTCCAAGGTTTCTCCATGGTTACTTCTAGATTCCTTCATAGTCCTCTGTTTCCTCCTCCCAGATCACTGACTATAGCTACAACATTATGCTCAGATTCGCTGACTTTGTCAAGAATATGGTGTAAAATGTTCGCTGTCATTTGACAATCAAAGTCATAGAAAACAGGCTGCTTCCATTTGGCAATAAGTCCTGCGAGATTTAATAAAAAAATAAAGTTGACTGTGGTTGTATCGTTGGAACCGTTCCCACCTTCTACTTGAATCCATTACTTTTGCACAGTTAAGCAATCAATTGCGATTAACTATTATGTGTAAATGGAACAACGAATATATTAGTTTATCCATTTCAAACCTTTCGGAGTCATCTGGAGTAAAATGTGCAGGGCAAGTCCGAGACGCAAAAGTGAATCCATTGCTTCCGCAAGATGTTGTCTTTTGGAAAGTCATAAAACCGTAGATTCGGGTTTCCTTTGCTATTGTTTGCATTGCAATTAAATACTGCCCACCTCATTTCGGAAAAATAATCCTTTTATTTAAAGAGTGATTTTTTAGCTATTATCTTTTTGGCAACACTGGCTGACGCACGCTTCGTGTTTTGTTTCACTGTCAAACATCTTTAGTTTGGTCTATAATTTAACCATGAATCGTCTTACAAACGAACAACGCTTGCAAATTATTGAATTTTATTATCAAAATGCGTGCTCTGTTAAGAAAGTTCATCGCGACATCACATGTGTTCAGCGACGAAGCTCATATTTGGCTCAATGGGTACGTAAATAAGCAGAATTGTCGATTTTGGAGTGAATATCAGCCAAAAGCATTGCAAGAGCTACCAATGCATCCAGAAAAAGTCACAGTTTGGTGCGGTTTATGGGCTGGTGGCATCATTGGACCGTACTTCTTCGAAGATGATGCGAATCGTAACGTAACTGTGAATGGTGAGCGCTACCGTGAGATGATATCCAACTTTTTTGTTGCCCAGAATGCAAGAGCTTGACTTGCATGACATGTGGTTTCAACAAGACGGTGCCACATGCCACACAGCACGCGCAACAATGGACTTATTGAGAGGCGAGTTCGGTGAACATTTTATTTCACGTTCGGGACCGGTCAATTGGCCGCCTAGATCGTGCGATTTAACGCCTTTAGACTATTTTTTGTGGGGCTATGTTAAAGATCATGTCTATACAGACAAGCCCGCTTCAATTGAAGCATTGGAAGACAACATTGAAGCATTTATTCGTGAGATACCGGCCGAAATGTTGGAAAATTTTTGAATTGTATGTGTTTTTTTTTGAAAAACTTTCCTATAGCTTTTAATAAATCGACCTTTAGATCTTCACAAACTTTTATAAAATAAGTTTAAAATTTTGAAATTTTCGGGCCGAAACCAGAACCAATTTTCACATCCGTAAATATAGAAGTGAGTATCCGATCGTCTCGGCCTACGTTACCAACAAATTGACAGATAGGTGGCAAACATGGCGGATTTTCGTAAGGCGTAATCTTGTATACATCATTCTTGAGTAATAAATATATTCATGTAAATAGCTGTAAGTGGAACGATGAAGCACAGTTTATTTTATGTCAGCCGATTTGCTTACAGCGCTCTGTCAATGGCATTCGGTCAGTCTCAATACAGATCTGGTTGAAACAAGACGTGTTAATTTTATGTTATATGTTCCGTATGATTTATTTTTTAGAGTAATAAGTTACAATAACTTGGTGGTTCACCTTTTTATTTTTGCCGTGTTAAACTACCCAGAAATCAAGTTATAAGTAAGTAAGGTATTCATTTTATTAATAATTCGTGACAAAAAAGGACAGATATCATATGAATTTAAGAGCTATAGGTAAGCCGTCCTCCTGGGTAGCAGAATTCTACATGTGTGAGTATTTGTAGATTGATTTTAAAAAAACTGATAAGAATTGTCCAGTCACATTCGTGTAAAAGTTATAAGGTTTCGAGCATTGTCAATGTCTGTTTTCCAAAGAAGGTTATCCTTTGTGGTCTGAATATTGGGCATATAAAGGGTCAAGTTTTTTTCTGCAACTCAATTTTAACCATGGAAAGATACACAATCGAGCAACGCGTTAAAGTTATTCAGGCTTATTACGAAAATGGGCGTTCAAATCAAAATGCATATCGTGCACTTCGTGATTTTTTCGGTCAATTTAATCTCCAAATGTGCGTACAATCGCACACAATTTGAGCAAACTGTCTGTAGGAGATGTGAAAACACCAGTGCATGCTCGTACAGCTCGTACTGCAGCATATATTGCTGCTGTTCGCGATAATATGGCTGAAGGGCCGTCCACCTAAACTCGTCGTCGTGCCCAACAATTGATGAACATTATGCATAAAGACTTGCATTTACACGCTTACAAGGTGCAATTGACTCAAGAACTAAAACCTCTTGACCATTTCAAGCGTCGTCAATGGTCAGATTGGTGGCAAGAAATGGCAACAGTGGATGATAAATTTTCGAAGAAAATCATCTTCAGTGATATCAGTCAATAAGCAGAATTGCCGCATTTGGGCGAATGATAATCCAAGAGTGATGCACCCATAAAGAGTGACTGTTGGGTGCGGTTTATGGGCTGGCGGCATCATCGAGTCGTATTTTTTCCAATATGAGGCCGGTCAGGCAGTTACTGTAAATGGTGTTCGCTATCGTGAAATGATAACGAACTTTTTATGGCCCGAATTGGCAGATATGTGGTTTCAACAGGACGGTACCACTTGCCACACAGCTAACGAAACAATGGCTCTTTTGCGCTACAAATTCAATGGCCGTGTTATCTCACGTGGTGGCGATGTCAATTGGCCGCCAAGATCATGTGATTTGACACCGTTGGATTTTTTTTCTTTGGAGTTATTTGAAAGAAAAGATGTACTTTGGAAAGCCAGCAACAATTCAAGAGCTAAAGGATGAGATAATTCGGCACATTAACGGCATAGAACCTCAATTATGCTTCAGCGTCATCGAAAATTTGGACCATCGGATGGAGGTGTGCCGCCGAGGTCGCGGCGGCCATTTGGCCGATATTTTGTTCCATACATAATTGAACCATACCAATATTGCTCGTATCATAATAAAAATAAATGACAATAATTTCCTAAATAGTTTGTGTTTTATTCAAAATCAACATCTGAATTTCAAACCTTTACTTACGACATGAAAACAATTTTCCTTCGATAAGCGCCCAGAATTGGTTGAACTTTAAATTATAGGGGTTGCCTTTAGTGATGAGATCAGAGATATTTCATCAGAGCTTATCGAGTCATGAAAATAGTTCCTTTGGTTCAAATCGTAATTTAGTTACCTGCATCCTGCTTTCGGACTGTCGAGCCTTTATTTTTATCATATTTCGGGTGTTGCTTTCGTTTGTTTGAGTAATGCGGTAGAGTTGGTGCTTCAAAACATGTAGATTCTCCATGTCAATATGTAGGGTTTCGCCACGGTCGTTACTAATAGCTTGACACCTTGCATACTACCATTCTGCATTCCTTAACTCGTACAAAAACAGTTTCTTTGCGATTATTGAATCATCATATCTGCATATCTTAAGTATTAAGCCAGCCTGTGACTTGAGTGTGTCTGTTGACTTTTTGAAAACCTGTTTCTAAGTGTATAGCGTAATTGGGTGTATTTAATGGGAGATTGAAGAGCTTTTAAATGAATTTCCTTTGAGTTTGTATTGAGTATTCAATGAATTTAAGCCCTGGTTCGAATTTGGGAGTGTTCTAATTTATAAGTGTCCGCTATACCATCCTTCTTCCTCCTACTATTATTATAAATATGAACGTTTGGATGACTGCTACTTAATCACTAAAACCGACTTAAATGGGTCCAGCACCCGACAGTAACACATCTGGCAGTGCATCTACCCAAGGGTCAGCGCATCTACTCCACAGAACAGAACTTTCACATCAGTGTAGCAACAACTCTGAAGACAACTTTGGCAGGCATCATTGAACTATGCCAAAATGATAACAAAAACTTTGCTCCACGCCATTGTTCCGCGGTAGATACTACACGTGGAACGTAGCAACAGAGTGGAAGCGCTTTGTACAAGGAACATCTATCGAAAATTGGACAGGTGAAGCACTCGACCGCATGTACATGTACATCGTTCACGTTACAAACTTCGAACGGTTCTGTTTAGGTTTGTTGCTCAACCGCATTCGGGGGCCAACCAGCTTCACTGGACTTAAAACCATCGATGTACAAGAACAAGCTGCGTACAGAGAAGCGAGTGGGAAGCTAGGATTGTTGGCGGACTAACCATTGTGATTCTCCTATGGCGGAAGCACTATTGAGTTTCTCACCGCAAATGTTGAGAGAACTCTTTCGTTATATTAACTCGCACTTGCGGACTGTCCACCCCAATCCAATTGTGGGAAAAATACAATGACGCTTTTCAGAAGATATTTCTTACAGGTACCAAGGCATCGACCAGGCTAATAGAGATTTAATTTTCAACGAGACCCTAAATTCAGTTGAGGGCAAAATAATTTCGATAACCCGAAAACAACTTCCAGACTTCATGTTAATCAAATGGTACCTCATTTATTGCCTGAGCAAGGATAAACCTACCAGAACATTTTCAAACGTATCGAAAGGAATGAAGGCGGCACAGACAAAACATTTTTACTTAATTTACTTTTGGCTCAGCTTCACAAGAACATAGCACTGCCTGTAGCCTCATCTGCATACAGTCATCATTTCAAATTGCCACTAAACCTTGCGACTGAAGAGTCCACCATATGCAATATTCCCCCTTATTCTCGTATTATGTGTCACTTTGACAAATTTGTATTCTCTTAGTCACTTGACATGACATTTGTCACTTGCACAAATCTGTAGCATATGTTGCCAACTACTCGTAGTTGAATTTTTGTGGGAAGAGAATTTGATTGGTTTTTGTTACACTTGATGTGAGGTGACAGAGAAGTGCGAGGCGAGAATTTGTCACCTCGTCTAAGAGAATAAGGGAGAAAGAGCAGCAGTCGCGGGTCTCTTCTACAACAGTTCAAATTAATTGTTTGGGACGAATGTTCTTATTAAACCGCAGCCTCGCAATATGGGTGGTGTAGTCGTCTTACTTGCCAGACATTTCCGACATACATTACCTTTTGTTGGGCGTGTTGGTTGAGCCCAGGTCCACCCGGACCTTTATAGCCAGCTCGATCTTTCGCCAGCTGCCTCCACTTGCGCACACCAATTTGGTTGGTCCTTCTCCACCACTGCGTTGTCCCAATGGCTCGGAATTGAAAACTCTGGGCGGGGGATCCCAGCGGATAAACTTAACGCGTGATAACATTCTACTCTTTCGAATCTGAGTTCTTGTGTATCATATGGGGAATCCCAAATGATGGAAGAAAATATGGTATAAATATTTTCAGAAAATCTAACATAGCGTTTGACTTCGCACTTGTATAATCATAATGTGATGAACAATTTAATTTAGTATCAAATATTTTAATCTCTTCCAGGCCATTAAGTCTATGATCATTTATGAAAAAATTATAGGCAATCGTGGATGTAATTAAAAAAAAAACGAATATTAACCTCTAGTCCGTTGTGCTTGCACCATTCCATGGATATCCAATTTTTTTGTTTATACCTAAATAAAATTTAAAGTCGTCTTCGAATGTTAAAATTTCACAGTATTTGAAAATTTCATGAACATCGTTTACGAACAAAAGAAATAGTAATGGCCCCACATGGCTCCCTTGTGGAAGACCCGATGTAACTTTTATTACCCGAGATCTAAACAGATCTTTACAAATAGTTTGATGTACTTTAGGTAATTGTAAAATTACTCTAACATTGTCGAATGGAGCTCCAAAGACTTTAGCTTGTTTAAAAGCAAAGTGTGATGTACTTTATCGAAGGCTTTAAAAAAACTTCAAAAAGTTCATCACAAAGTGTTGATAAAAATTTAAAAAATTTTATAAATGCAATTAGTTGTACATGATCTACCCTGCATAAGCCCATGCTGGTTATTAGAAATAATTTCTTTTACAATGAAATACAATTTTTCATTTATAATGCTTTCAAATAACCTTGTTATCGATGAAAGCTTTGATATTGGTCGATAGTTTTCTACTTTTTGCCTTAAGCCGCTTTTATCAGAAAAGAATACTTCCATTTATTTTAAAAGTCACCCGTTTTAAGAGATTGATTAAAGATAATTCTTAGTAGAGGATAAAGCGAAACCCAACTTTTTCTTAAAATTCATCATCATATCTGCATATCTTAAGTAAGAAGTCAGCCTGTGACTTGAGTGTGTCTGTTGACAGTTTTGGCAAACATGTTTCTAAGTGTATAGTGTAATTGGCTGTATTTAATGGGAGATTGAAGAGCTTTTTAATGAAGTTCCTTTGAGTTTGAGGAACCATTATTATTTAGAGTATCCATTGAACTTAAGCCAGTCGTAACTCCATCCGGGCTACTTTAAGATTTGTTAAGGCATTTATTACATCGTGATCCGTAAATTGCAATACACCTTTATGCAGGGTATATTAGAGCAATGGTTCATAGTTGTTTGGATCGCAGACCGATTATAGACCGAGTCAAAAATGTTGTCAAATAGGTCACAGGTTCCATCCAAGTTTGTTGAAGTTTTGTTTCCAAGCCCAAGGAAATTCTTTTCGAATTAACGTTATTCCAAAATGATGCACCATTGCTCCTTACTGAAGATTCCATAGACTAGAGGTATTGTTCACGATTGAAACTCGTTTTATAACTATGTTACAAGTTGCTTTCGCTTTGACTTTTCTCCGATTTACTAATCTTTTGTCTGCCCATGGAATTCTAAATCGATTTCTATGACAATTTAAGAACAAATGACTCGAAACCAGAATTAATTTTATTCATGAATATATCCGTGTTACCTTTCGGATCAGATTCAGAATTGAAAGTTAAGGTCTTAGCGAATTTAAAATCTAAAAGCAAGTCCTTGTGGTGAAATTTATTAGAGTCAATCACATTCAAGGCATCTGACATTTTAAAGTTGACTTCATTATTTAAAAATTGAAAATCTTAAAATTGGATCTAGACTATTTCGAATATTGTTTATTTGAAATAAACTCAAAAATAAAAGCTCAATTATTAACAAACCCCATTCATGAAAAACATTAAATAACAAAAGAATATCATCAGCATTCACGTTCCTCCAAGTAACATCACCAATATTAAGGTCCCCCAATATGAAAGGTAATTGAGTGGCTTCAAGACGAGTAACAACACTATTAGCGTGTTTTGATACACATTGACAACACTTTTTGGTGGAACATAGGAGACGAAAATAGACATCGGAGAATGGACGTCATCAACAAAATAAAAATACACACACATCTGCCCTACATTAATTGTTTGATCCGCCAACATAATTTGCCGGCTGAGTATACGAAATAAGACAGCAATTAAAACTCCCCCACCCCTCTTCTCACTGGACGGGCAGCGATCATTCCGGTAAACCACATTTGCCTGATCGAAAATTTCTGCAGAACAGATATGCGGGTAACCATGTGTCTGTTAAAACAACAATATCATATTAATGGTCAGAGAGAAAAATGAAAATTTCTTTTAATTTCGTTCTCATACCACCAACATTCTGATAATACAGAGAATAGGTTTCAACGGAAAACAAACCAGGGCGACAACCATTTATTGGGCTCATTCATAGAATTATCTGCAATGCAAATCTAAATAAAGGGTGATTTTTTAGCTATTATCTTTTTGGCGACACTGGTTTAAACAGCTGACGCACGTTTCGTGTTTTGTTTCACTGTCAAACATCTTCAGTTTGGTCTATAATTTAACCATGAATCGTCTTACAAACGAACAACGCTTGCAAATTATTGAATTTTATTATCAAAATGCGTGCTCTGTTAAGAAAGTGACATCACATGTGTTCAGCGACGAAGCTCATTTTTGGCTCAATGGGTACGTAAATAAACAGGATTGTCGATTTTGGAGTGAATATCAGCCAGAAGCATTGCAAGAGCCACCAATGCATACAGAAAAAGTCACAGTTTGGTGCGGTTTATGGGCTGGTGGCATCATTGGACCGTACTTCTTCAAAGATAATGCGAATCGTAACGTAACTGTGAATGGTGAGCGCTACAGTGATATGATATCCAACTTTTTTTTGCCCAAAATGCAAGAGCTTGACTTGCATGACATGTGGTTTCCACAAGACGGTGCCACATGCCACACAGCACGCGCAACCATGGACTTATTGAGAGGCGAGTTCGGTGAACATTTTACTCGTATTTCACGTTCGGGACCGGTCAATTGACCGCATAGATCGTGCGATTTAACGCCTGTAGACTATTTTTGTAGGGCTATGTTAAAACTCATGTCTATACAGACAAGCCCGCTTCAATTGACGCATTGGAAGACAACATTGAAGCATTTATTCGTGAGATACCGGCCGAAATGTTCGAAAGAGTATGCCAAAATTGGACTATTCGGATGGACCATTTGAGGCGCAGTCAAGGTCAACATTTGCAGGAAATAATCTTCAAACATTAAATTATATGGACCGTACTATCGATTCAAATAAAGATTTCATGCATTTTTCTGAATTCTATGTGTTTTTTTTTTTTTTGAAAAACTGTCCTATAGCTTTTAAAAAATCACCATTTATATAAAAATACGCATAATGTTTCTATGTCCGTTAAAGACTTTGAAAATATCCAACCGATATTCCCCAAACTAGTTTCATTTGAAAGGCAATAATGCGAAGATGGTTTTAGATTACTGAGACAATGCGTTAGGTACCATTCATTCAACGCTGCTAATGGCTAAGTATTGCTGGCTTGAACTGGCTGGCTGGGTCCAGAGTAAGAACACCAAAAAACCACACATACCGAGAAAACACAAGACATTTTCTATCCACTAGCAGATCGAGAGTTGGTAACTCAAAAAATTAACAAGTTAACAATATTTCAGTCTAAAAAATAAATAAAATGTATTTTTTTTTTCTTAGCGTAGTAGCATGAGCCGGGTATACGCTAGAAAACTACTTAAACTACTTTCACTGAATTTAAATGAATTTAATTCCACCATCCTTGCCCATTAAGTCGAAACTTAAGATTTTCACAGTCGTCGATCAAAACAGCGAAATTTAAAAGGCACTGCAAATTTCACTTGCCCTTCTCATCGTGTTAAATATCTTTGCCATTGACCAGTGCATAATATTTCTGCGGAACCATGTGCTAAATAAATGCGAACACACACATACACACAGTATTGCATATGTCTGACCCCCACTGGGCAACCTCACGCATACGCAAAGCAGAGAGCCGTTTGAAGGTCTAGACAAAAGATTTCCTACATTAAAACTTAGCCTTGGGTTAGACTACAATTGAATAGAAACAACCATCCCGCATGCACTGTGCTTTCGACTCAAATCAACTTGAGTTTCACTCAACATTCGCCCGCCGGTAAGGCAGTGTCATACAAAAGCCCACTCAACCACTTTCAGTATTATAAAAGTTCACTGCATCCCTTTGCGAATGTTAGTCTATACCCGTGCGTCAGTTTGAAATATTCACGGCGGCATGATGAAACGGATACCGACGTAGTCGCCCTTCAATACAATTCACCGACTGAAGGAGATTCTCGCATCGGTAAACAATCGACATTAGCGGAAACCGTCATCACCTCGCGGTGGAAATGTCACCATGTTGTTGTGAATTCGGATCATAAATACTTTGCCAACGGAACGGGGCCATTTCGGCGTCTTGGGATTATATCACGTTTCCCGGAAACCAACCAAGTGTTCGTTGTTCGCTACTGTGCTCGTACTGTGCCCACCCTGTGACCTCCGCCCCCTATTTACGTCCCTGCCTATCACGGCTCTCATTAAGGCAAATAGTGCATAAAATAAGCAAGCAAAGCTAAGTGTATACTGAGTGTAAAGTAGACCGGGGGTAAAAGTCAAGTACACACCCGACAAAAGCTAGGAGCCCTAATTGTATCACAGAAGGCTTCTCCGCAAAACAACGAAGAATAAGAAGGCCTAGTGTCTGTGCGGTGCCGTGGATCCCGCTGGTTGGGGGATACTGTACATACCTGTGTGTATGGAGTGTGGTGGTGCAATTGTTTTGTGGAGTGCGACCCAACAAGGTGGGGATTGTGTCTCGCCGGCTAACCCTATTACACTTAGGCATCGCAAGCAAGAAGGTAGTTCCCTGTGAAAGGTGGAAGTGGTCTTGTGTTCCCTTTTTATTTGCTTTTCATAATTCTGTGCACAGATTTGGATAAGTTCCAAGGATCAATTTTGTGAATTGAATTGAGTGTTGTTGTGAAGTGAATGTCCTCATATTGCCCACGGATTAACTACTGAGATTCTACTTGGATTTCCCATGCTCACAAGTGACCAGGTAAGTGACCACGCCATTCCGGCGGGCGGTGATTAAGGTCGATCCTTTCGAGCCCTTGATTGATCTTTATCTTATCCTCCTCCCTGTCGACAAATTATGCAGTCACAATTATTGGCTGCCGTTAAACGATTAAAGGGGAAATAGTCATTCGATTATTTGAAACGAGTAGTTTCCCGCCACGATGGCGTTGTGCGATACGAAATAAGTTATTTTTTCATTTTTTTTTTCTTCGTCCACTTTTCCTCTGCGATTGCATGCGACAGCTAATGCTTTAATAATGGAGACCTCCTATTGACGCGACAGACTGTCATGTGGCGTGTAAGTACAACAGATATCGTTGGTCTGTGTTGCTGAAGTGGTAGCGCAAAGTAAATTCTGATGTTTGGGGCGGAATAGCTGAAATTATGGGACACGTGCGCAATCATATATCGTTCATATGCTTTTTTCCTCTATTTTCGTCGAATTTTCTCTCGTGTGCTTTCAAAAATTCGACGCTCGGATGGGGTGTGCTGATGCGTTACAACTGCTTTTGTGATTTGGACTATATCATCAGAGTGCAATTGAGTGCACGGGCAAATAAAAGGGCTTGGCAGCAGGTGGATGGCAGCATGTACGTCTTTGGTATGAGTGGGATATTCATTTTGATCTCTGAGGGGTTGAACGAGTTGCCCAGATAAATGCGAGCTGGTTGTGTGGACTACTTGTGCAGTACCACCGTTGGGTCTGCATTTGAAAATAAAGACGTTTTCGTATTTCAATTTCACATCAATGAGTGCATTATTCAACATATTGGCCATCGGGACATACACGTTTTCGCCACCTCCCTGGTAATCTATGGATACACCGCTCATCGTTTAATGCCAACAAATTATGACGCCAATTTCTGATGTCTTGGTAAAAGACTTTAAATCACAACGACCTGATGAAGTCGGGTACTATCATACCTAATTCGAAAGTTCCTCCGTTAGGTCCTTTGGAAAAACCTTGTAAAATCGAAGGAAACGAATGTGTTTTTGAACGCTCGTTAATTCGAAGTGATTGCTCAGTCGGGCAGTCAGCTGTAAGCTAGTTTCTTCTCAGTAACTCGAATAATTTTTTTTGTTCTTGTTTTTTTTTCTCTGTCCTTTGCCCAGCTGTTGATTCCAATATTTTGATCCCGTGTGATTGTGACGCATGCGACGTGAACAACGTAAGTAAAAAATACAACCTGCCAGGATGCTTGGAGCATATTTCCTAATTATGGCGAATCTATGGTGTGACTTTCGGGGATTTTGACGATGACGTAGAAGTCTGCAGGTGCTCTGAGTGACGACGAGAATTTGGCAGCTTCCACAACTACAATGAAGATGACGATCGTAAACGGAACCAGTTCCGTCCGTCATATCAATGGAGGCAAAGTCATTGTTGTGTACAGTGCTCCAGCATTTACTAAGAACGGAAGTGGCGCACGAGTTATTCTCGCCACTGACAGTCATAGACAATGCTCTTGACCAAGCCACTCTGGAACTCGACAATTTTTCGTTCATTTGAACTCTCGTTAATTCGAAGAATTTATCGAGAGTCGACCAATGATGATGAAAGCTCTTCTTCGTTGGTTTGGCATGAATTTGGCAGGAGTGTTAAATGTGGGCTTCGTTCTAGCCACCTAATTGCCTAGAACGGTTGGTTTTTCAGCCAGTTTTAAACAATTTTGATAATTTTTTCTGTAAAATATGGTTTTCTCCAAAATGCAAAAACAAAATCTGTCAAAATGGCTCGTTGAATTTGAATTTGTTCCTTCTTTTATGACCTTACAATAAATGTCTACCAATGCCCCTCAGTTAAGTAATCCCTGACCACCAACCTTGCAACATAGTTGCCTCTAAGCCTTTCAAATACATGTTTTTTTTTTTTCTGTTGCACCAATGGATGTGGAATCTTCTTCAAGATAATGGTAACCCCTGCTACCAGCATGAACGAATCGTGGGGTATTATTCTCCTGTTTCCTAGCGCCTACGTTCTAAACCACACCCAGCACTCTTCTACCACTATCCCCGTGGATCTGCCATTAGGTACTACTTCGCGGCCGTATTATACACCATTTACGTCTATAAAGTGTGTATTATACGTATGTTCTCTGATCTGAAAATATTGCTGGGGTATGGAAGTGTATAAAAGTGCAGAAAAGTCTAAAAAAGTGTGAAGATGTATATTCACGTTTATACACGTTTATGCACTATTATACGCTATTATACAATTTTTCTTACACTCTATACACGGTTTTACACGTGTATGCACTTTTTTACATTTTTGTACACTGTTTTACTCTATTATACATTTTTATATGGTAAATATATAAAATTACAAAAATGTGACATTTACGCAACCCTGTTCGCGGGACAGGTTAGCGATTTACGCTTTTTTCCGGAATGCGGCCTCTTAAGCCTTTCTTTCAGCTTCGGCCTCCCTCGCATTCGATTCCTATTATCTGATCTTGTCATGAAAGCGATCAGGTTTTCGGGGCTTGGTAGATTTACAGTCTGCCTGTGCAAATTGACCACAGTTGAAAAGTGCGTGTTCTGTGTACCCTCCAACGTTTGGACATTGTGGCACAGCTTCGAACTATCATGTCCACACTTGTGTCGATAGCCGCCGTATCCAGACGGAAAATGACGGAGATGTGTTAGTTACAGTCTCCTGTCGGTCTTGATGTCCAACTCTCGTTTGATAAGTGTCGATAGCACGACTTCCCGTCGGACTAAACCCTATGATAAATGTTTTGTCCGACCAAATGCCCTAAAGCCTCATCCTTATAAGGAGTGCCTCAAATATAACGATGTAATTTATTTTGTGTAGTTATGTAAAATGTAAACAAAACAGTGAGTATGTGCACATTTTGCAGCAATTTAACAGTTTAACTGGTGATAATTTCGGGTTAGTGAAATGGTCGTCTCAAAAATTAGTTCGAAAAGTGTTGTGTTTGAAAAATGTTTTCACTGTCAGCAGTGACTGTTGCGGGTTTTCGCTATTGCGACATAATAACAGTTTTTCTTCCGAAATTAGATAATATTGATGTGGCCAATATGTGGTATAAGCAAAACAGTGTGTCGTGCCATTTAGCCCGTGAAACAAATCAATAACTGCATTAGACAGTTCCTGGTCGTGTATCAGGCCCCCTAGATCGTGTGGTTTACCAGTAGACTTCTTTCTATGGTGTTATTTGAAATCAGAGGTCTATGGCCAGCTTACCCACAGCGACCCGTGAATTACAAGATGAAACAATACGCTGCACCAAAGAATTTCAGCAACATTTATGCATGATGGCCATGCATATTAACAAAAGACGCGTGCGAAGCCAGCAAAGCCGTGAATGCCATTTATCAGATGTGTAATTCCATTAACAAATCTTTTCGGTGTACTTTATTATTCAATTGAAATTTGTTCCTATTTAATTTAAGTTCCGCGTTAATTTTGGGACACCCTTTAAACATTTCATTTGTCGAGTTGTTTTAGCAGCCGCTAGCCCTATTCTACGAAGAAACCAATTTGATAAGAAATGTTGCAGCTTTTAGCTGCGTCCGCTATGAGTTCGTGGATATCCTCATGTTGAATCCCATAGATCATGGATGTAGGTTAGATCTCCGTCACGAAAAACGTTCATGATTCACGAGTGTGGCTATGTCGCGGAATGAGGTTCTCAGAATTTGTCGTTCACAGTCGACATAAAGTTGTGGACTTCCAATAATGAAGAAATAACAAGAGTAAGCACGATTGGTTGTTTGTGGAACGTAGACCAAATTTCACATAATATTAGAATAACCAATTTTTCATCTTTAGCTTCAATCCAGTGCATAACATCCAGTTCTTAAACAAGCTATACGTCAATGCACTGAATTTTGCAGAGGTCTATGAAGTCGATACTTATTCACATTCACTTCAAAGTTAAGTTAGCCCATACTTTCTCAGCCTTCATCCGCATAATTGTCCTGTCGCACGAAACAAAAAAAGGAAAATTTACAAGTCATCTGATTGAATATCTTATTCATTGAATAGTGCATAAACCTTATGCGGAACCATGTGGTAGATAAATAAGAACACACACACTCATAAGATTGCATGCTGCTTGCCCCCACTAGTTATATGTGTGGGAGCCAATCGTGGTCCCAAAAAAAAGCTAAAATAAATTTGTATACGTCTTTATTGACTTGAGTCCAAACAACGAGTGAGACTACATCTATTAACTAACCTTTAACACAGAAAACGAACAGTACTTAACTTAAACAAAATAATAAAAAGAGAACAAAACAGAAGTTGTAGATTGTACGCATTGGAAGGAAAGAGAGAGCACTATATACAACGTTATCGATGGCTTCGGTTGTAACTTGGCTGTGGCGTCCTTCATTTTGTGCATAGCAGCATCACGTGAGATCTTTGGCTTGGCGCGTGCTTGGACAATCACAAGCACATGTCTTCGGCTTGGCTTGGTTGTACCGCTTTTCATCCAATGCATAGCAACATCACGCGAGAGCTTAGGCTTGACTTGGTTTTACCGCTCTCCATCGATGCATACCATTATCACACGAGTGGCTTAGACTCGTGTTTGGATAGTAGTAGAAACACTGCCAAGTACAGTCTGCACCGAATGCCGATAGTAAGCCATGTTACTCACTGGGCAACCTCACGCATACGCAAAGCAGAGAGCCGTGTGAAGGTCCAGACAAAAGATTTCCTTCATAAAAACGTCAACCGAAGGCTAAATTTTTGTGAAGGAAAACGAACCAACACAGCAAATCCACAGTCACAGCACTTTCAACTCAGCACATATGTAGTTTCTAATTGATTCGGGAAATCTTGTACCAATTGATAATACACATCCTAATTGAATTAACATGATAATGCATCCATTTATTTTTAGCTATTTTGCTAAGCTGTGATGGAGACTATGTGCAAAGTGGATCAGTATTGTTAATTTGTGAGCGTTGCTTTGGGGTTCCTAAAGTTAGCAAGATGTGCCAACTTTGTGGATTTGTCACCCAAGATCCAAAAAAAAATTATTCAAAGGTGTTGCTGACTTTGTGTGCACTCTCTCTGTAATTGAATGAGCTAATGAAATGAACCAATTTGTGTTGTACAGTGGTCTCTCCCTAAGTCGAATTTCTCTCTAACTCGAATTTGTTCGCCATATTTTAGCATTTTCTACAATTTTCCATAGAAAAACAAGCCTTCTATCTAGTTCACATTCTCTAGATGCTTGGCCTCTTTTTTTCCTCCCTTAAGTCGTCACTCACTCACAATTCGCATTTAAGTAATACACCGCGTAAGCCATCATCGTAATTGAGTTATGTTTCTACCCAACCATGTGCAACTCATCATAATCTTCTGACCAGCCTTCTGAGTTTGAGTGCCCTTGATACCTTTCTGGAGGTTTTGTCTGTCGCAAATCTCGATGGCATGGATTTCCGGTACGAAAATGCTTGTTTTGCGTCAAAAGACTCCTGCCCCTACTCCAGAACCGATTATCAACTTCTGACCCGCTTGCTCCACTAAAGGGTTCGCGGTGGTCAACCACGCACGAGAGATCTGCGGGTAACTCAATCCTCCTCCATCGACTCTAACTCATCAGGAGTTATGCCCAGGCGTAACCAGACAAGTAGACTTGGTCCAACCATCTCGTCCTAGGTCTGCCAATCGGTCGCCTACCTGATGGCATCGCATTTAATGCCCGCCTCGGAAGTCGTGATGGGGGGACATTCGTGCCACGTGCCCAAACCACCGAACCATAGCCCTCTCCGTTCGAAGAAGCAGCTCGTCAATGTTGAGTTTCTCATGCACTGTCGTGTTTCTCAACCTATCCCGCCGAGTGATTCCCACAACACCACGGAGAAATCTTATCTCAGCAGCTTGTATTCGCGATCTTAGTCAATCGGTCATTACCCAAATTGCATGACCATAGGTGAGAGTTGGAACAAATACTGAGCTGAAAGCCGCTAACTTGGCTTTGACACCCAGCTCGGCCTTCTTGATTACAGAACTTGCAAGCTGTTTCAAAATTGACCCAGTTTGACCCATCCTACAGGAAAGCTGAGCATTACTCCTTCCCAAAAACCCCGCGATACTTCAACTTCTTCACGTACTTCAATCGGAATCCGCCAACATGTAGAGTGCATTAAACAGGCATTCCAGAAATTACCATAACTTCGTTTTGTCGACGTTACCCTTCCTCCCAGCATCAGAACATACGGCCGCGAACCTAACACGTCGTCTCCACTGGACATGACTCTCATGCTCTGCTCATGAACAAGAACAAATCAAGTTCAGACACAAAAATCCATGTCCAAACCTACGTCGTGTCTGAGAATCTCGATTTTACGACGTTGTCATGAGCTCTGTTCAAAAGTTGGACATCAGATTTGACGTTTTCCTATTTGTCCACGATTTTGTTGGAATGGATGTACATAATAAGAGTAGAAGTGTCAGTGAATGTAATTTGTTGGCACTATTTTTAGTGGGATCTACTTCGCTGGAGTTCCGTCTGAGAAGATGGGAGGATAACTAAGGGTCGTTTTGCTCACAAGTGCTCAACTTCCCGGAAAACTGTGAGTTGATCATCTTCGGGGTTGGTTTTAACTCGTCATTTAATCGGCGAGTTGAAAATTGATTTTGTTCACCATTTCAACTCACTGTCTGAAATTTTAAATCCAGAAGTTGTCCAACTTTGTCATCTTAAGTTTCCCCGGGGATATTTTTGACAAATCGCATATACGATGTCATATTCTAATTTGAATTTACGGTGTGTGCGGTTCGTGTGCGCTATTATAAGGAAAATTGAGTGATAATGGTTGCATATCTCTATCCTCCATTATGTCTGGTGTTCAGTTCACAAGTCACCCGTTCAGTTGCTGCAGGCATGTTATGGAGAACAGCACAAGTGATGATGCACATAGTTAATGCTTACTCTAATAAAGTCTATAGTCGCCTATTGAATTGGTCCGAGCGAATGATATTGACGATTGTTAACAAATGAAAAAAAATCGATCGGTATCTTCTCTCATTTCACGGCAATGAATCCTGCATTAGTTCGAGCACCATTATTTTTGTCCGCTTTGAGAGACGAAAACGATAGATTACACACACAATAATTCCATCTTGAGAAAAATCCCCGATTTCATCCCTTAACTCAAAAAGAAAAAATTTGAAAGTTGAAACCATAAAATTGAGTGAATGCAAGCAAATACAGAAGATGAAAAGAACAATCCCAAAGCTGTGTTTAACTTTTAGTGAACAAAACGACCCTCATCTGCAAAAGGAACATGACTTACAATCAACTGTCCCAATGTGAAATATTCCTCGCCTCGGCTGCGCTGTAACATCCACTCCATGCAATGAAAACGAGAGGTGACCAGACTCAACCTTGGCGAAGTCTAACGCCTACGGTGAAAGACGTTGATTTAGCACCGTTGACCCGAACACAGCCGCCAGAGTTAGTGTGTAGAGACAGACTCTAATCCATAAAAACCTAAAAATATATAACCTCTCTGCTTTCACAGTGGAGACTTTTTAATCAAGTTTTGTTCAATGCGTGTGTGATTTCCTTTGTGTAATTAATTTTGCCTCACCTCCCTTGCAGACAACATTGTCTTTTTTTTCATTGACAAATTTGCCTCACAAAGTCGGTGACAAATTTAGCGAATGGATAACGAAAAACAATGTTATCCCAATGTTATCGTTGGATTCAAAACTGTTTTTATTTCTATTTAGAAAACCTAAAGAAAAATGATCTTGTTTCAGTGAAATTCGAGAATCAGTTGATTCTAGTTTTTCTGCGCCAGTTGGTAGTAAGATCAATCAAAAAAACTGTAAGCTACATGTTACGGATTTATTGCAAAGTAATCCGATAAAACATTGTTTCTCTCCCCAAGACCCTCTCTTACTCGAACAAATCATGGTATTCCGTGGAAATGGGAAGAGTCCACTTTATTTTTTTGTAACAATCATCATATTTTGAATCTACCCCGAACAGCATTTCACCCTTTTTTCTGTTTGCTTGTTCGAATTTCGCATGAAAACTTGTTCAAAAAAAATCCCTTATTTCGAGCTGCAATTCAGGGCGAAAATAAATGTCAAGCTATTTTAAAACGTTTGCATTCCCTTGTTTTTTTTTTGGAGGCGAACATGTATTACATCGTCATGAATCGAGGATTGAACACAAAATAAAAAAAAAAAACATAAGCTTAAACTGCACTCAACAAGCCAATGGCTACCATAAAGGCCATAATATAGGATCTGCATCCATCTCAACACCAATGCCTCTGAAGAAAACCCCAGTTCCCCGTCCAACCGGAAGCGCTTATCCAACATAAGGACGACCAAGCGGAAATGAATTGTGGTAGGCTCCGGCGGGATGCGTAGCATCTACGAAACGAATCCTTTGCTGATTGTCGCATGCTACATTTTCTTTTTCTGTTTTAAGAAAAGGTGTGTATTTTAAGATGGCGTTATAATGTTGACATTCATCTATACAGCCTATAACACCGGGTATCTTATATCTGGCATAAAAGTCTTGAGCATTTTGTCGATGTTCGTCTGGCGTTGGCCAAGGTATCCATTACGGACAAAGTCTTTCCTCCAAAATGTCCTATACTCCGGTAAGAATTAGACGGGCAGGGGATTGTGATCTGATCAACGTCGTGATCTAATACTAATTTTTGGTATCCACCTTCCGCAAAAAAAAGACGTAAACAAGAGGCGAGTTTCACTGTTCTTGGAACCACACAAAGTTGGCAAGGGTCGGGATGCAAACTACGCCATGGCGAGCAGTCAGAAAACGAAATATTATATCCGAGGATTAACACTTGCACTTAATCTCTTAATTTAATTTAATCCCGTAAGCCATCATTTTTCATTGTGTGCACATCGATTATGGATAGACCTGAAGAAATCAATACCAGAGCCAATCTCTTCGAATTATGATTGCAGGTTTACCTATCTTAAGTACGCTTAATTGGACGATAATGGGATGGATAGATATTTCGATTTAATTATGTACCATATTTTTACACCTTCATTATTATTTTTTTTTTACAAAAATTGTTTAAGCTTGGCTTAGCCCTCGCCAGGGTGAAGGTAATCTGCTACATGGCCCTCATCCGGCCAATTATGGCATCCATTGTGGTTCAACGTGAGTCCTTCCCAGATGGAAAAGATGAGGTTGTTCGAGAGACAGTGTCTTCGGTTGTATCGTACACCCGAGTCTGAGTACAAGAAGTACTATCCCAACGAGGTCCTGTACAACGAGGCAAATTTGAACAGGATTGATAATTTTATTATTAAGCTGAATAGAAGGCATATTGCACGAGCTATGACTTCTTCTACCACTCTGATCTTTGGGGCTTTGGGGCATACCTACCCCAGCGTAATGTATCATGAGAGAGTGCGCCTTACCGGCTTTATTCCTCCCGAGGCGTTCCTCTACCTTGACACAATTGGCCTAATACAGGATCCACACGGATGTCCTGTAATCTTCCATGTCGGATAGGCGACTTCAATATGAACGGGATGTCGCTCGCAGTCACGAGGATCTCCTCCGGTTCAGTAGAGCGATCTCTGCTCGAGACAGGAGAGAGTCTGCCAATTTCACTGGTTACACCAAAACCAGTTTTCGCCGCCGCTGGCTTCTCTAAACGACGCGGTAGTTGACCATGGTGGCCAACTTGCATAGATTTAATGTAGTCGTAGGGATATATATAGCCAAGTTTTTTTTACCAGTTTTCTTGGCCATACAAATAAAAGTCAAGTCATGACCAAGCATTATTCAAGTTGAAAGTAATTAACAGCAATTTGTGGGGCCAACGAATGCCATTGAACAGCAGATAAGGGATATCGAGATTGATTTGCATTTTTAGTAGTAGTAGAAGTAGTCTTTTATTTAGCAACAATTTACAAGTTCATAAATACAATTGAACACGTATGGTAGCCATCTACCTTACCAATGCTACGACTATAATGCAAGCACAAACTAGATGAAAAAAAGGCTTGATTCGAAGGAAAAGCTAAGGAAAATCCTTCGTTCGTAAGTTTGTATGTTTGAGCGTCATGTTTATGAAGTATTATAATATTGGTTATGGATTCAATTAAGCATTTATAGATAAATTAACGCAAATGTGGAAAAGACTAATACAAAAATAAATAAATTAATTAACAATCAATGGATAAATAAGTACATAATTTTGTATTCCTGTAAATGTACATATATTGTATAGAAGATGCAATAGGCGTGTTTTTATTGAGAACTCAGTACTCAACTCAGCGTTGATCCTCAATAAAACCCACTTCATCTCATCTTACTTTTTTGTGTGAAGAGTTGGTGCGTGTCTTTACTTGCATGGCATTAGATGTGAAAATACAAATAAAGCGCCTCTTTATTTCATTTCTTGTCAATCATGTTTTATAATGTTACTACAAATATGGTTATATTCAATAGAAGCGTTTGTATTTTAAATAAAGGATGAATTACAAATTGGGATGCGATATGCTATGTCGAGAATTAGAACGCCAATGTGGATAATTCTGCAGTATATTCAAAAAGTGTTGTCAGCGGTATCTGCGATTCAGTGGTGGTATCTGAATTCGTAGATGAGCCGCTACCTGTGATTAAGATTCTTCAACACGATCTAGTCAGTGTTGACTGTCAAATATTACCGAGTGGCTTCTGTTCAGTAATTTGTTTTGCTACTTCGCGTGTAAAAGAAATACTGCGCTGAGTACAAATTCCCAATAAAACACACCTAATATTCTACAAACGATTTATTTTATTTTTATAAGTAACTAATGTACTGATGAGTACTAATGTGTGATGAGTTCGTTTAATTTTGGCCAACAAAAAATTCCAGACCAAATCAATTTGTTTATTTTCTGTGCGGAAGGAGTTTTGTTTAATTTAAAGTTTAGTGTAAAAATGAGGAGTGCTTGTCTATCTGTTGAAGGTAAAAGGTTTGGAGGTGAAGTGGATAATAACCAATAATTTGGACAAAGATAAGCAAAAATTCAACAGTCTTGGTGCATTGCTTTTGTTTATTCTAATAATTGCCAAACGCAGCTGGCCATTTTGTGTGTTAAACCTTTAAAAAATCTCAAACAATTTTAATTTAGCTAGAAATATAATTTCGTGGGATTGAACCCAAATTTGGTGCGTCGATTAAATGTTTTCACCAAATAATGTTTTTTGGCGCGCAAAACAGTGTATGACGAGTGTTCTTAAGTGTCAGTTAAGTAAACGAAAAGAAAGTGAGAAGAGGAACCTGTGAGTTGTGAGTGGGAAGTATTAGGCGAGAAATATACCAAATACTAGTGTGATATGACTGAAAACCGAAATTAGTTCAAGGGATATTGATTCTCTTTCCCTCAGCATGATGATTCATTTGTAGACATTTCTGGCTAATGTTGATGACGCCTGTGTAATATATGAAATCATATGGTTATGGCCATGACGAAAAAGAAACAAAGCCCGCTTCACAGGTTGAAAAACAACCACTCTCTTATGGGATATCCTCAATTGGTTAGATTTACGTCATAAAGTAAATGTCTTTCTTAAACCTTCACCACAATTCCATTTCATAAATAAAAAGTGGAAAATAAGAAGAGTGATTGAATTGCAAATTGGTGCGAAGTGTGGGAAAATGCCACAAGGTGCAGTGAATGTTTGCAACTTATGCCTTTGACTTTAGATTTAAACTTGGAAACAGGTGTCCTATAGTTTCATCTTAATTAGGAGTTGATTTGGACGATTTCTTTTACTTTATTTTTTAATAATATTGATTTCATTGCTCACATAATATATGTACACAATACACATCTTTTAAAAAGTAGAACAAGCTTTTGCACATTTCACTAAGGGAAGGAAAAGGAAGAGGTAGGGAAAGGCAAAAAAGAAACGTACACATAAATGAAACATAAAGTAGATGAAGGAAAGTAAGTACAGTCGACTCCGCTTAAAAGAAACGGCGCAACTATATTACTTACATCCGAATGTAGTTTATAGGAAATCTCTGCTTAATTGCAACAAATTTGAGTCGACTGTAATATCACATATCACAATGTCACGGCCGTGATCTGACTTTTTAAGTAGGATACACGTAAATCCATTTAACATGTCTCAATGCAGCTGTCAGGCCTTGATAGTGCACAGACCGTAATATCGTAAGCGCTAGGTAGATTGTAGGTAGATCTACTTCCACAAACTCGGGGTTTTGACAGTTGTGAAACAATATTCATTTATTTCGCGATTTTTAAATGTTAGCAGACTGAAGCAACTATTTGAGTACGTAATTAATTTTTTGTAGGGATTTTATGTGAAATAATTGCATTTTTTTCTGATAAAATGAATTTAAGACTATTTTACTCTTGAAACGCGCGCCTTTCATTGTGATTTGGAAAGGTGAAGGTGACGCGGTATGACGTAACATTCTCGTAAGCTCGATAAAACGCTACAATGAAATTTTAGAAGAATGATGAAACAGTTTTTTCTTAAAGGACGGTTCTGTGTCATACGTTTTAATTCTACGGGTAGGTAAGTGGATGTGGTGGTTCGATGAAAACCTAACTAGCACTATGTCACGGCTCTGTTACCTATAAATAAGGAAGGTGTATTTATATTAGTTATGTCTCTAAATCCAACCTGAGGTATGTAGGAACGCCATCTGTTCCTTAATATTCTTCACAGAAATCTCATCAGGTGAGTTAAGGAGGGGTCTACCAAGAGCTGTTTGGCTGTAGCAAGAGCCGGACAGGCGCACAAGAAATGTGTTAGGATCTCCCTCTCAGCTGTGTTGTTGCAGCTGCGACAATGTGAGTTGTGTGGGATAATCTCCAATCGGCCAGTGTCCAGTGCAGACCATCGCTAGTCTCAACATATCATGACGTGTTCGCCGGAGGAGATCTTTTGTCTTTTATTGTTTGTATTCAGGCCATATGATGTTGCACAGTTTGTCAGTCTGGCCCATCTGATGTTAGCTATTCCAAGGAAGTGTGTAGCGATATTAGCCTTGACTGCTTGTATTGGGATGAGCACCTCCTCTGGAAGAGAGCACTGAAGGGCAGAACCTTGCCTAGGTAGTTCTTCGGCCTTCTCATTTCCTGGGATGTCACTGCGACCAGGAACCCAGATTAGGGAGATTTTGAGCTGGTGTTCCAATGCCGCTAGCTCAGCTTGGCATTCCTGTACTAGCTTAGACTGTGAAGCACAGGAGACATCTCTACGGGTAGACCATTCCAAAGACAAGTCGAGTTAACAAAAAATTGTGATAAGTTAATACCTCATTTGCAACGTGGAATGATCAATTGCAGCATTACATTACGCCGAAAATTAATTATTATTCCGGTCTTTTTTGTTAAGATTTTGTGTATTGATAGTACAATTCGATATTTGTTCAAATCGCGGAGTGTCAAACCTACAATCTGATGGGACCCATTTAGTAGAATAGAATTGTCAAGTTATATGATTTTACAAGCTTTAACTTGTAGTTAGAGGCTTGACTTAGTCTTCTAAGTGCTTCGCATATTTTCGACACAATTTTTGTACATGGGTTAGAAGAGGAGGAATTCTACGTTAGCTTGGCTAGAATTACTGACCATTGCTTTGGTCTCCCTTGGGCTGAGGCTAGGTTTATTTTCAGATGACCACTTACTGATTGTTGTTAGCCGGTCGTCAATATTAATTATCGCTTTGTTTTGGTGTAGCCAGTCCAATGAATATTGTGTACAGTTTCTAAATTCGTCCCAAGACCACCTCGGAATGTATCACAATCCAAATTATATTAATATTGCGTTCGTAGGGTTGTTAGATCAGTTAGAAGCAAGGAGTAAGTTGGAGTGCCTCAGGCGTCGGTCTTGTGGCCACTTTTTGTTTCACTTTGACTGTGAACCAAACTATTCGCTGAGTTGTCGTTGGAGTTGTTGAATTGGAGTACGTCCCGTCTTCAAAAAACGACACACAACAAGGTGTCACAAAGTGACTTCTTCTTTCGCGTGCCAGTCACAGTCACACTGTGTCCTCTCTCGGAAGATCCGACAGGCTTTTGATATCTTATTGACCAATTATTCATCGATTTTAAGGCTGCATCGATTTTAAAGCTGCAGCATTTACCGCAAGAATCTATCCAATGCGGCGGCCGAACTCGGGATCCCGGAGAACTCGTCCGGTTGTGTCGCACCACATGCACTTAGGCCAAATAATGTCGATTTTACTGCCACGTGGGGGCTTACAAAAACAAGAGATTGGGTCGACGTGCTGATTATGACAGTCAGCCAGTTTTGTCAGTGAATTCTAGAATTTATTTGACCGATGATCACCCAGATTGTCAAAGAAGTAGGAGCCCATAATAGCTTTCCTGAGCAAGGCGAGTGCAGGGCAGCTACCGTGAAGATGTTGTAGACTTTCCTCCTTTTCCTCATGTAGACAGCAGCTTGTCAAACAATTACATTCGAGTTACCAAATATTTGAGTTATCGAAGTTCAACTGTATTTTACAAATGTGGGCAAACTTAAAGGACGTATACCAGGTCCAGTCAGCACCAGTGCTAGTGGTGGTCAATCAGTGGCAGTAGTCTGACTATGGGTATCATAATGGAACAACATGGTCCAAGTGTGCTGGTGCATCCACTAGCAGCCCCTCCTGCCTACCTAAAGGACGTTTATTACTTTTTTGAACTGAACACGGAAACATACTACAAGTGACCAGACATCACTTTACTCTAATTTTAACCTATCCCATGGAAATAAGGATAGAGGAATTTTGTCCACACCTTGCCATTGCCAGGCTGCCGTCGGCATTGTCGTCCAGATGCCATTTCCTTTCTATAATTAATTTTAAAATAATTTCGTTAATCTTCGCTACAAAGAGCGTGTGTTCGGTGGAAAATGCAGCTCAGCGGCGTACATTGGTGATTTGATTCGATCCCAAAAAGATGATGGACTTTTTTTTGGGAATACTTCTTCTCATTCAAACTCATCAGAACCTCCGGTAAGGCGAGCATCCAAACGCTCTCAGTTTGAGGATTAAAACCCAATGCCGATGAAATCTACTCACTGTGAGCATTATTTATTAGCTGCAGGCAGCGGAAAGGATTTTATTTTCAAAGTAAATTCCGTTTAATCTCGTTTCAAATGACGTGTTTACAAAGCTCCATTCCCTGATGTACCACAGCAAATGAAAAACATCGACTAATGAAGATATTCAAATCAAATCCACCCCTACTCAATAGTTCACACCTTTGTCAACTGAAATTCTTGACGTCTTATTGCAATTAAACCCACCATCACAATGTGCTATCCTTTACCTAATTATTCCATCCCTTACGTACCGCAGCACGTTCCAATGCTGCTTATAGACAATTACAGCCCTCAAATGTCAAAGCACAGCCGGCAGTAACACCGACACCAGGAGTCTGATTATAAAATTTGAAGACACACGTTTTGGCAATTAATCTTCTTAATGAGGCTGCGATGCTCTCATTCGCAATCTGTTTCGGAGTAAGAGAGAGAGAGAGCAAGAAAGTGAGGTCAGGGGCGTGTAACTTAATTACGGAGGAGAACAGACAAGAGTTAGTGGATACACTGTAACAAATGAGGGTAGTTTTCGAACTTCCTCTCGTCCTTCATAATTTACTGCCTAGAGGGCGGGCACTTAGACAGAAAGACAACTGGAGGTGATTGTCGTGACACGGTCTTGGAGAAAGTTGAAAAGTTCGTTCGGGTTTATGCATATTCTTCCTTCCTTGAATTGATCACCGTACAATATAAAAAATCAGTTCATTCATAAGTGTTGGGAAATTTGCGAAATTACATGACGTATCATAGTTGGATATGGTCCTATTATGAAGATCGCTGCTACGCAGAACCTTGTGTGAGAACATCAGATTTATGATTTTTTCTATAAACGTTCATTTGCACTAGTGCCTGGTGCTTAGCTTACATCAACGCCTCGCTGGTTAAAATGTGGAGTCTTGGTTTATAATGTAACATAACTGGGATCAAAACTCCTGACTCATCATTATCTCTTGAAGCGTATTATCCACTAATGGAGTTGCAGGTCAAGACGTACGAGAGATCCCATCCCCCACTATCGACTCTTATCAGGAGTTATGCCCGAGCGCAAGCAGGCGAGTTTTTGGACTTTCCAACCATCTCTGTGACTGCGACCTCTTCAATCTGATACTGGAGGAGATGGTGCTGCGCGTCCCCCTTCTGTAAATACGGGAGGGATTATCTTCCACAAATGTGTCCAACTGCTGGGAAGTGTACATGACATTGACATGGTCGCTCGAGTTACACAAACAAACTTGCTGACGGCACATTCGTGTTGCTTGTTGACACCTTTGTGTCAATTGGGTTCCAATGGTGCTGTCTGAAGGCCATCGAAACGGAATACGTTGACCCTATCAAATTTTAGCATGACGATCTAATAGATCTAGAATACATCTACAGGAAAATGCATGAAAATCACCCTATATTTGATTAATGAGCGAGTAGTTCACCCATTCGTAACCAAACATTTAGTTCAGTGCACTCAAATGGAACAGGTACACTGCCCTGAGTACATTCCACTAACCCGGGGTACACAGATTTCAAATTGAAATTAAACGATGCTCGGAGGATGTGGTTATGATCCAGAAGGATTTTTATGAAGAAAATTGGATACGAGCAATACATTTTTGAAACATTTCAAAAACAATATTTTAATCACAAGAACAGGTTCGAACAGGTAGACTAATTCGCAGACAGCAGACAGACAACATTTCAAATGACAGCTAGTGTCAGAATTGATTACTGATACATTTTTTGTGCATGTATTAGAAGCGGTTTAACCTTCTTCGGTAGCTATGCTAAAGATGAATTTAAGTGCTAATTCGGTCCGTCCTCATTGCAATTCTCACTTAACACCTCGCCTCCACTGGACATAAACCGAGCCCTGCTCCTGAACATGGTGTGAACAAATCTAGTGGAAGCACAAAAATCCATGTTGAAACCTAGCTCGTGCAGGAGAATCTTGATTTTAGGACATGGCAAAAGCTCTGTTCAAAAGCTGAACATGAGATTTGACGTTTGTGCATGATTTTGTTTGAATGGATCGTACATAATGAGAGAAGAAGTATCAGTGAATGTGATTTTTGTGCACTACTTTCAGTGGGATCTACTTCGTTGATTGGTGATTGGTTGCCCGCTTCTTGATGTTGAGGCTCTCGCAGCCTAGTTTCATATACAATGCCAATACGCATCTGAATATTTTGGTGATTCAATTCCCATGAAGTCTCACCTCGTCCGCTTTCACACACTCAAGGAAAGTGAGGCAAAAGGAATCACACACATTCGTGCAAAAAATCTTGCGTAAAAAGTCTCCTTTACGGAAGCGGCCTACGTTCTCTCGTTCCAAATTCACTAATACTTTGGGAATCCGATTTCAATGACGTATCACATACGTTTTTCTTCATATGCCTATGGGTAGGCGTACAGAAATGTGGAACAGAATAACAGAAATGTGGTATGATAGAGACGCCCATCTTCTACCTCTCTTTGCGCTTTAAATTCTTGACAGCCATGTACCGTTTCCTAAAGCCTAATTGAACAATCAGAAACCTGTGAAATTTATCGAAGAACTAGGGGTCAATCATCTGTGAAGTTGGGCATCTCTATCATACTTCATTTCTGATGTATGATACAAGTATTAGTGATATTTTCATATCGCTTCAGATATTAAAATATTCGCAAACGAATATATTCGTATCAGGTAATATCACGAAATAGTAGTATTGACCAATCTATACAGCCAAGTGAATCGACACGGCATATCTTGCCCACGAAAGAAAAGATCGCGGATGGCTGTTCAGATTGTGGTTGTGATGTTGGGCAGAAATATGTCCAGTGGAGACCCTGGGTAAGGGATTGATTGTCTTTTTCAGAGCTATTTGTTGCTTTTGTGATGCTCACATAACAATACGTTTTTTTATATTAAATCGAATGTCTGTCGTAGATGGTTGCCATTTTAACGATTTTATCGCTAAATTTTTAAAACTCCCGAAGATTTTCAATAAGGTAATCGCTAAAATAAAAATTCTAGCGATTTTTCATTACCACACCGAGTGCTACAAACCCTATCCGAAACAGAGGACTTACTTCAACCAATGTACAATGATCACTGTTATCGACAATATCTCTGCTTTCTAAAAAGTATTTTAAGAGGCCATGCGCACGTATGGCCGATAATTATTTTCCTCTAGAGTTTTTAAACTATTTGATGTCGTTTCTTCATTCCATCTAGCATCTGCTATAAATTCTAGAAAAGACTACTGAAATGTATAACTTTATGGTAACCTTACACCAAAACCTCATTTAAGACATCTCTTCGAATATCAAGTGGAAAAAACCCAATTAGCTCTATATATAATAAATTCTGTAATCACCGTAAACTTCTATTGCTAAAGTTCACCATAAACTTCCAAGCTACTATTCTGTTCTGGTGAAAATAACGGTATTCAATGAAGAAAATATGCTTAAACAAAGCAAAGCCAATGATATAATTTAACTGGCCAATTAACTTATGTTTTGGACACAAGTTGTGAAATATAAAAACGCTGCATATATAAATAATTTTGAAGAACTATCTGAATCGGCAGTCACTCCAAAGAAGTACTAGTACAAAGAAAATAGACAAAAACAGAATCGCGAAACCGACCATAATAAGAACAATAAAAAATAGACAAAACCAATTAGAAGTGATCAACCGAAGTCGGGCGAGCTTGGTAGTAACAGCCAGCCAAGAAATGAATAACATCTATCATTTTTCCAAAATTGTTTTTTATTTCTTAGCTTTATTTATGGTGAATGTTTGTTTTTTTTAATTTTTGTGCATAATGTATTGGGTTTATAACTTAATTCGTGCGGTTTGTCAACAGATGGAGTAACTTGTATTATTCCATAGGAACATGCTTTGGAATGCTACTGTCATTTTACGTTACTTCAGTATATGTCATTCATTTGAAGCGCAAACAACAACCATTTTTTTCACTCAAATATGTCAAACTTTGTGCCAGAAAAAGTGTTTTTGCGGGGAGTTCCTCTTCATTACATTAATACGAGGAAAACTGCTGCCGAAAGTCATAGTATTTTGGTGGAAGTTTATGGTGAACATGCGCTAGCTGAGCGAACGTGCCAAAAGTGGTTTCGAATGATTTAAAGTGATTTTGGCTTGGCCAACCATCCAAATCAACTGCAAAGCCGAACAACTATGGCGCGAATGTAAATCTCTGTATTTGGAGCGATCAGAAGGGTGTGCTGTATTATGAGCTGCTAAAACCGGGTGAAACCATCAATGGACAACGCTACCGAACACAATTAATCCGTTTGAAGAGATCAGTAGCAGAAAAACGCCCGGGATATGCGATCATACACGAGGCAATAATTTTTCATAACTCGGACCCACGTTGCTATTCCGGTTAAGAACTATTTGGAAAACAGTGAATGGGAAGTTTTACTCCACCCGCCTTATAGCCCAGACCTTGCCCCTTCTTACAATCCCCTTAATGACAATTTTGATAGTGAATTTTTCGCACCGCCCTATTACTCATTTAACACATTGAAAATACTAGAAAACGTAGTGTCATATGGCCATAAGCGGGCTAAAGTAATTAAATGACGTGCGCAATTTGTTCGATTTGACAAAGGATATGTTAAATGTAGGTGCGGTGTAAATGTACTATTAGGCCCAATTATTTCGCTGTGCATTCGGAGCACTCGATGCGCTCGGTGTGGTTTTAACAGAGAAACATGAACCTGTTTCATTCGAGTGAGGAATCGGCCAAGTAGAGAGAAATCAAACAGAACTATTAGGTGATCAAATTTTGAAACTCATTCAAAATGCAATCGATTGCAACGAAAAGAGTACACTGTCGCACTGTACACTGCATCAAAAGGCAAATGAATGCATGCATGCAGACCTCTAATTCGAATGTAGGTATCCCAGTGCCGAACTAAACGTTGTATCACTACTTACACCTGAATACAGATTTTCATCCATTATCCAGCGATAAAGTCATACTCTTCCGTACTGACTACTTAATTTTTATTATATAATGACTCTTACGTTTATGGCCGTATCGATCCATTTCTAATTCGATTCCGAACCGATTTTATTGTTATGGTTCGAAAAGTGCCCAGAACCACCGCGCCGATTCCTTGACTGTGTGTGGTTAGTGAAGTGGAGGCTCATGAAGTTTGCGTTGAGTGGAACATTGTCGTTTAGTTGATTCAGCGTGACTCAACGAATAGAAAGCAAGTATCAGTGGTCATGTACATCGGATTATCCAGCTTGTACAAGGAAGTTTTTCACACTTCAAGTAAGAAGAAAATTTGTATATATTTAGTGCTGCCACCACTTAGGGAATAGGAAAAAAAGTTTCATTGACACGTTGATGGAGGTATGTCATTAAAGTGTTTTACTTTTGATGCCTATTTATTGACAACTACCAGAAAGTCCATCCAATTTGCAAGTGAGTATAAATATAATATAAGTCGAACAAGTTAATGACATGGACGATTGCATTCAATGATTTATTTGAAAAAAAAAACAGATTTTTTTGTCCTCAGAGATATATTTGCCTATCGTGACGCTCTGTCGGAGAAGAGTCCTTTCTCGTTGATAGCATAAACATGGTCTGGCCCTCATTTACCGTCGAAGCCAACTTCGCTGGCTCCGTTGCAATACTCACAAAATTGGCATTGAAATCATGCTGCGCTCTTCAGATAATGTCACTATCGTCGGCGTATGCGAGTAGTTGGACGAACTTCTGAAATATTGTTCCTCTGGCGTTGGCTTGTGAGTTTTGAACAATTCCCTGTATAAATTCTTTCTTGACATGGGTCTTTACCGAACTTCAGCAACAGTGTGCATTCTCCATCGTCAGCCTATAAAAACGGTCGGGTTTGGTAGGGATGTGTAAATAAGACATTGCGATGGCGCTACAGCCTGTAAAGAGTCAGGGCCTCGGTTCTTAGCAATCACAGTGTTGTGCGTGCTATTGTTCTTTCACGAGTGGAAGGAACCTACAGTTTTATGCCGACTCCGAACGACTAAGAGAGAGAAGATTAATCTAGACAGTGAGGGAAAGTTGCTCCTTTGCTCGGATCAGATGGCAGGTTTCCTGTGGTAATGGAGGGATGTTGACCTTCACAAGAACAAGAAATTACCGGACCGGTTGCTGAGTCTTAGTGCATATCAAGGTTCATGTGGCACCTGCGGATGCATCCATTACGCCGTTGACAATATGTTTCTAACACAATCATCGACTTTGTGGGAAAAATATAAAAACTATACAACTGAAAATATCTGGCACCGAGTTAAATAAACAAAACCAGTGTCCAAATCTGGGTTTCGCACAAGAGAATTATAATGGAACATTCGTCTTAATCGAAGTTTTGTGTATCATTTGCCAGTCGCCCAGCCACCGACCTAGTTAATAGACAGTTGAAACGAGGCGAACAATATAACATTGTTGACTAAGCTACAAATATTGCGAGTAATGAGCCTTTACTCTACTGTCAGTAACTACAAGAAGATGAAATGAAGTATTTAGTGACAGCAAACTTCTACCCCTCTTCCGTCAACAATTTCTTAGATCGGATTCTCACACCAAATTGACCAATCAGAGAACGGCATTCACATTATTTCGCGGATAAAATAAAAGGCATGATACACAGAATACAACGTATCATACTCTTTATCTGTCAAATCGTGTGACTTCACTTGAAACAAATTTTTCTTGTCATGAACAAATTTTATTTAGTTCTCTTTTTGTGTGCAATTTATTTTGGAAGCTATTTTCGGAAATGGTTCTAAAGGCTAAACATCGATTTCCGAAGCAAATTTTTGCAGCGTTACTACGACGGGAAATGGAAAGCCTTTCTTCGGCAGATATCTGTAGGCTCTGGGACCACTTGCTGTACATTAAGACATATCATCCAATGTCGATTTTATCCTCGCTCCTCCTAAACTTAGTTTCCTCTTTTGTGTGGCGTAAAATATGCTGTTCATTGTACTGCGCTCTTGTTGGAGTTTCTAGTTCTCGTGAGTCAATTTAAGGACTTTTGGGTGGAGTACTTCAGTCTCATTTTTAAGAGAGTCAATTCGTTACTTCAGTTTCAAAATAGTTTCTTGCAACTTTATCTCCTTTGGCATACAAATTTGGAATTAGTTACGCTAATAAAATGTACATGTTAAAAGTGGCTAGTTCGGGAGAGCTTTCCTGTGTCTCAAGCTCGTCCACGCTATCAATCAATCTGCCTTCCTGACTATGTATGCTGCCACAACCTGATAGCTTCTTTTTTGTGCCCGTTCACCCCTCGACTGGGGCTCATGAAGCAATAGTAGACGGCAGATTTTCTGTTGGCACCGCATCATCTCTTAAAGTCCTTGCTTTTGTAGGACAACAATTGAGCAATTCGTTTGCTTAGAGCAAATGACAGCTGTTTTAACATTCATTTTGTTTTTTCGTCCACATTTGTGCGTCAAAAAATTTGCCGCTCTTGGGTCTTTTGGGAAACGAATAAGTCTCACTTTACGGTCTGTAATTTCTGTCTTCTTGACGAAAATAGAAGACTTAATATCCAAACGAGTTAATTGCCATTTATTACCCATTACTTAATTCAATAAAACTCGAACTTTGTTGCTTCGTCATGAATTCTCTTAACAAGACCTCCATCACTGTCTAAACTACTATCGCTCTAGACTGTTATGTCGTGTTTAGACCTCAATTTCTTTTCTATCAGGTTTTTTCTTCTTCTTCCAGTTGCACTACAGTCCGGGGTGGATCTGGGCTTGAAATGTCTCCAGCTGGCACGATCTTTAGCGAGCTAGTTCCAATTCCGCACACCAAGTTAGTCGAGGTCCTTCTCCACTTGTGTGCGCCATCGGTTCCGAGGGCGCTCTCTATTGCGTTGTCCCACTGGTTCGGAGGCTGGCTGGAGCGGTGCATTCTACATGGCCTCTACAAGACCATCTTAGGCGCTGAGTCCGTATTCTCATGTCGCTGTACAACCGGTACAGTCCATGGTTGAATCTTCTTCCCCAAAAACCCTGAACGCAAACAGAACCAAAGATTGAACGCAGAACTTTTCTCTCGAAGAGACCAAGAGCGTCTTCATTGGCTTTGGATAAAGTCCATTGGGTCTGCGTTATACAGCAGGACAGGGATGATCAAGATGTTATATAATTTTAGCTTGGTCCTTTGAGAGAGCGCTCTATTACTCAACTGCCTGTTGAACCCAAAAAACAGCTATTTGCAAGAGTTATTCTGCGCTTAATCTTTGTACTGATGTTGTGCGAACTGTTTACTTTGGAGCCGAGGCAGATGAAGACCATCACTGCCTGGAAGTTCTAGCTGCAGTTCTGGCCGAGTTGTCGATGTTGTGCGTCCTTTCACGATGGCGGCATATACTTCGTTCGTCCCTCCGTTTCAATATCAGCAAACGCTTCATTGACTGCTCGCTGTGTTCTAAAAGCTTAATTAACTGCTCGCTGTGTTCTAAAAGCTTCATTGACTGCTCGCTGTGTTCTAAAAGCTTCATTGACTGCTGGCTGTGTTCGAAAAATCACGTCCAAGTGAGGCCGCTAGCATTTGTACGGAATTCTGCTAGATCGTGCCTCTTGTGTTGTGAGTTTTGCACGACCTTCTCAATAAAGATTTTAAAAAAGTCAAACGACAGCTTGCCGCCTTGTCTTAAACCTTTTTTGACATTGAACGTCTCAGTGTAATTCGCGTTTTTAGGTTTTAAGATTCCCATTCTAATCCATTTCAATTCCAATCCGTTTTTATTCGCTGAAATCCATTTTCAAAAGTACGCCCATCAAAACATTCCGCAGTCAAAAGGAAAGGTCTAAAAACTAAAGCTCCTATTCAACAGCGTTTAATTCTCAAGAAGACACCAAATTCATTCACAATCTAGTTCCAAATCTTAACTTTCGGAACCATTGCCGCCACAAGGTTGGTGCGAATGCTTACAGAACCACAATTTAATTTAATTAAGCACACGTAACTTCTGTGGGCCTGGCAAAACGCGCAAATCACCCATTCTCTTACTGCCCCACACAAGGAAGGCGGCGGAGAGGATTTCCAAACACACGTATCCATTCCAAGTCAGAAAGGCTCTCCTTTCAGGTTTTACTGTCCAGAATCATGAGAACATCGAACACAAAGCCCGACACATCGTTCATCGTCCTTGGAAAACAAAATGCCACACTATTCACAACCACGACCAGTCACATTACGGCTGTGAATTGCCAAATAAATAATTAAAGTCAAGCTCCTCTGCAGCTGAGGTGTAGATTGAAGTTTTTTGCCGTTATTTGTCATCATGCGCCATCAATAAATGAAATTAAATTCCATTTTATCCAGCAACAAAATGGAATCGCCTTCTGATTCCTCTTCACTCCCAGATTCCCTCTACGCGATGTTGGCTTTGTGTTGGAGGGAATATTAGGTGTAAAGACAAGAGGAATTCACTTATCATTCCCGAAGCCCCATGCCTAGGTCTTTCGTTCATGATTTTGAGATTGTGGCCGAGCACGACTATGCGAGAGTGTTTGGGTGGAGGAGTCCCACGGAGGGTTGGCCGAGGAAGATAAGGTATGGAACTTGCAAATGAGGGTCTCATGCTTCGTGGTGTGGAAAATGTAATTTATTCACAATGGGACTGTAGTTATGTGTATTTGTGCAGTATTCCTTGGGCAAACAGTTGCGGATTCGATGACTTTTCTTGCGCATAGCGGAAGCAATATGCACACAAGTCAGAGGATTCTTCGGTGAAGACCGACTCTTTGCCACTTTTTATGCGAATGGATACATTTTTGTGTAGGTGTAGGGGGAAATATGAAATATGGCAGGTGATAGACGGTCTAAGATAAATCGAAAGGCAATCGACGTCAGATGGGATCCTGTGCGTAGGTGGAGGAGTGTACGAGAGCCAGTGTACGAGAATCCCTGTAAGGTGAAAGTTCAGATTAATGCAAAATATTCCATCATCGAGATGGATGGGAAAAGAGCGAGGAAGAAGGGTTCAATCCTGAACCCCAACCGAAGGCGGCCTGGAAATCTACTTGAATAAAATTAAATTTAGAAGTAGGCTTCTCTTGCCATGCCCATAATGAGTCCTATCTCGTTTTATGGGCTTCAAGGTACGGAGAGACAGCTTCATGATTTATGGATGAAATAGATTAGAAATGCAGAGGAACTCTTATGACGTGGTTGGACTGATTGAAGGGAAAAAATAAATAAATTGAGCCAAAAAAGAGTCGCATATAGAAGAAGGACGTGATCCCCTCTGTCCCTCTGTCGGATGATGCTTTTATCTACCACCAGTTGCCAGATTGGAAATCCTTCCTTGAGACTTCTAATTGTGATTCACTAGAAGTCAGTTTGTAGTTTAAGGCTTGGGTAGGGTAGACCATGTTGGTCCATTGTGATACCCACAGTCAGACTGCTAACACTGATTGACAAATATCCCAAGTACGGAGTGATCTAGATGGCAAATGAAATTTAATCATGGATAAGAGATAGGAACATTTTATGTGGCTGCAAAGTGAATCTCTAACAAACATTACATCGTAAATGGTGGGTTCCAAACTACGACTGCATATTCAATCAGGAGGGATATATAGTCGTTCGGGGCAAGTGAACGAACTTTCGGCCTTAAAATAAGATTCGAAGGGAAATATAAAAGATGTAATAGGAAGCTGTATTGAATTGGAAAGCTGTATGTTTAGCTACTTGCTCAGAAGTGTGACACTATATATTTCGTTTAATTTAGTTACATTTTTATTAAATAAACCAAAACATGTCAGAATGCGCACACTTGCCCCTACGCAGGGTTAAGTGTACCCATGCTTTGGGATAAGTGTGCGAAATCATATTTCTTCTGCATTTGGCAATTCAAGATGAAATTCTGCCACAGACATCCCTACACATATCAAAATCTCTTTCAGTAACGAAGCCGTCTTCTTGATCCTTTAACGAATCGTTGACTGAAGCAGGTCCAAAATCAGCATCTCCGAAAAGGTTTTCATTGAAAGGATATATTCCTGTCACTAAAAATACAGAGACAGCGTTTCTGGCTGGCAAAAGCCCAAATGGCATAGAGACTGATGGGAAGAGTAGTGCAAAATATCTTGGGGCTCATCTGGAGAAGAACTTAACCTTCTATCTGTATATACAGCAACCAAATAGTAAGGTTAGCAGAACAATTAAAATCCTTTATCCTTTCATAAAATGTAAATCTTACATGAGTGCTGAGAACAAACTGTTGATTTATAGAGTAATTTTCAAACTGGAATGCGTTACGGTTCTCCTTTATGGGAAAAGTGTGCAAAATGTCACATCCGGAAGTTGCGTATACCTCAAAATAAGATTTTGAAAATGGTACTAGATCACAACAATATAGTCAATATTTGAATTGAAGGTTTTTTGTTGTAGCTTTTCCTTCAGACATCTTACGATTAACAAATTGTACAAATTTTGTAGTAGTGAGGTCTGTAAATTGTGCCCTATATTTGTGTGCTACAATAAAGAAACTTTACTTAACATTTAATAAAAAATTTACATAAAATAGAGACTGACAATTCAGTGTTTCCGTCGGTTACTCGCCTCGCGTGATTTCATATAATTTCAGGCAACCATCTTCTGAGTTTTTAGTGATTTTTATCATCATCATCAACTTCTGTCACGCACGAGAGATCTCCAGGCAACTCGATCCTCCGCCATCGACTCTAACTCATCAGGAGTTATGCCCAAGCGTAACTAGGCTAGTAGACTTGGTCCGACCATCTCGTCCTAGGTCTGCCAATCGGTCGCCTACCTGATGGAATCGCATTTAATGCCCGCCTCGGAAGTCGTGATGGGGGGACATTCGTGCCATGTGCCCAAACCACCGAACCATAGCCCTCTCCGTTCGAAGAAGCAGCTCGTCAATGTTGAGTTTCTCATGCACTGTCGTGTTTCTCAACGTATCCCGCCGAGTGATTCCCACAACACCACGGAGAAATCTTATCTCAGCAGCTTGTATTCGCGATCTTAGTCTTTCGGTCATTACCCAAATTGCATGACCATAGGTGAGAGTTGGAACAAATACTGAGCTGAAAGCCGCTAACTTGGCTTTGACACCAAGCTCGGCCTTCCTGATTACAGAACTTCAAAGCTGTTTCAAAATTGACCCAGTTTGACCCGTCCTACAGGAAAGCTCAGCATTACTCCTTCCGTCACTCGTAAAAAGGCCCCGAGATACTTAAACTTCTTCACCTGCTCCACTAACTGCAGAGTGCATTGAACAGGCGTTCTGCATCAGCACATACGGCCACAAACCTATCTAGTGCGTGCTGGAAATCCGTATGGGAACATGTGAGGGTAACCAAGTCATCCGCAAAAAGAAGATGACTTACTCTGAACTCTCTCAATGTGAAACATTCCTCGCCTCGGCTGCGCCGAAACATCCTGTCCATGTATACAATGAAAAGGTGCAAGACGCACCCTTGCCGAAGTCGAAGTCGGCGAAAAGGGTTGATTTACCACCTTCAACCCGAACACGGCTGCTACAGTTTGTGTATAGAGACTCCTGCATAACACTCCACAGTTTACGGGCTTCCACTAGGAATACCTAGGGCAGGAGAATACATGTTTAAGTTGGATTAGATCAGACCAGCTAACTATTATACTTTTATTTGGGCAGATATCCGGTTGCCGAATATGCCAGTATCCGGAAGAACCGTAATTCAGTGCAACTCTAATAATATTGCTTGTAGGTCTTTGTTAAGAAACCAATATTTTTTCCATCGGAGTCAGACTTAAACACGATGGAAACGCTTTTGGAGAAAAAAAAAATTTAATAATTTATAAATACATATGTTAACCGTCCCTTGTCACATAATAGTGCCGCAGCGGAACGAATATTTTCGACAGTAAGTTTAGTAAAGGCAAAACTTCGAAACAAGTTCCATAGAGACAATCACTTTACGAACTGTAATTCTGTGAAGGGATATGGACGCGTTAGCAGGATGGCTGGGAACCTTCAGATTCCGTGTATCTAATAGACTATTTTAATCACTTTTCATTCGTCGACGGGCAATTAAAAAAGAAAGAATGAATAAATTGCAATCGATTTTTCTTTTTTAAGAACAAATTCTATAACCGGTGTGATTATACGAGAATGGCTAGGTCATGCAGAGCGGATGTACACCAGCTCCGGCCTGAAGAGTTTCCATATCGAGCTAATGGAACAAGGCAACAGAGGACGTCATCCAATTTGGTGTGTGCAACTGGAGGCAGCTAGCCAAACATCGTGGTGGCTAAAGAGGCGTGTTGGTTTTGGCCCAGTTGAAACTACTGCGTTTTTTTTTCAAATCTACTTCGGAAATTTGACCTGATTGTGTGAATGCTAATGGGCTACAAAAATTAATGTTGTACAGTGAAACTTTTCTAAAACGGATAGCAGCGGGAGCCGTAGTGGTCCGTTATGTAGGGGTTAAAATAAGCGAATATCTTCATACGGTGTCCATGACGAATTGTCCGTAAAGAGAGGTGGCCCTTACAGAGGGGTGTCCGTTCTTTTTTTTTTTTTTTTTTTTTTTTTTTTGTGTAATTTGTTTTTATTGTCTTAAATGTAACTTACATGCTAGACAAAATAACTTAAAACTAGCTTAACTAACTTAACAATTCATGTATTGTTCTTAATACTAACCTACTGACCCTATGCGGGTACTCTAAGCTAATCTAATCTAAAATCATAAATGTGCCTTTCGGCTTAATCTACTTGTTTTTTTTTTAGTCTTTCCTGACAAGCTTGATTCATTTATTATGTGCCAAGAAAAAATAAAAAAAATAAAAAAAAATAAAAAAAACTTGGCTAAACTTACACTAAAACTACTTAACCTACCTTATACTAACTTACAATAACATAAAACTTAGGACTATCTTAATTATGTCCGTAACAGTACGGACGCGTGCACCAGGGCGTATATGTTATCTATATGCTTAACATATATAATTTATACGCCGTGGTGCACCTTTTTTTGTTTTTTGTTTTATATATATATTTTTTTCTTTTTTTTTCTTCTTATTAACTACCTTAAAACCTATGTAAGCTGGCCACCATGGTCAACTCCCGGGTCGTTTAAAAGGCCAGCGGTGGCGGAGACTGGTTTTGGTGTAACCACCAGTAAAATTGCCGATCTTTGGCAGACTGCTTTCTATCTCGAGCGGGGATCGCTCGACTGAACCGAAGAAGATCCTCGTGGGTGCGAGCGACATCCGGTTCGTATTGGAGTCGCCTGTCCACTGTTCGGCGTACGACATGGAAGATTACAGGGCATCCGTCTGTATCCTGTATTAGGCCAATCGTGTCTAAATAGAGGAATGCTTCGGGAGGAATAAAGCCGTTAAGGCGCACCCTTTCATGGTACATAATATTGGGGTAGTAAGCCCCGAAGATCAGACTGTTGGAAGAAGTCATAGCTCGTGCAATGTGCCTTCTGATCAGCTTAATAATAAAATTATCTATCCTGTTCACGTTTGCCTCGTTGTACAGGACTTCGTTAGGATAGTACTTCTTGTACTCAGACTCGGGTGTACGATACAACCGGAGACAGGTCCGAAGACACTGTCTCTCGAACAGCCTCATCTTTTCCATCTGGGAAGGACTCACGTTGAACCACAATGGACAACCGTACGCCATGATTGGCCTGATAAGAGCCATGTAGCAGATTACCTTCACCCTGGTATCAAGTTGGCTACTGAAAAATAACCTCCTTGCCGCAGCAAAGGCGTTTCTGGCTTTTGCCAGAGCAATATCTATATGTTTGTCAAAATACAGATATTGATCCATCCAAATGCCAAGATATCTTACTACACTTTTCACAGCTAACGGCTGTCCTTGCGGGTCAACTATGCCGAACTTGCGCCAGTTTAGGCGAGTATCCCGCGAAGCCGTGTACAGCGGGGTCCTGAAAAGGATAGTTTCACACTTCAAGAAGTTGATAACCAACTTCCAGTCGTCGCAAAATCGCTGAATTTTTTCGAAGTCACGCTGCAACAGGCTATTTATTACCTCGACCTTCGGACCTGATCTGTACGCTACTAGGTCGTCGGCGTACGCAATTAAGTGCGGCATGGAACCTATAAGTTCTGCAGTGAATATTGAGAACAAGATCGGCGAACCAATAGCCCCCTGTTGCAGACCATTTTTAATGTCAAAGACCGTGGTAGAAGTTACGTCGCCACTTTTTACGACGAACTTTCTACCTATTATCATGTCATAGCATTTCGATAAACATCGCTGTCATCGATTTGTACTACCTTCGGAATAGTTTTCTGCATGGTTCGTTTAATTACGTCGTCCATTTGAATGAGGTACCTGTCAACCTCTTCGTTCGTTAGGTTTCTGTTTGTAGGAGGATTGATCCCACTCGAACGTAGTTCTGTGGATAAAGTCCTGGCGAAGCGTGACCAGCGGGCCTTATTATAATTATAAGGGTGCCTCTGGACATACTCCTCCAGTTCTTCCACCTCGTTCGGGAGCTGAATAGCCGCCAAGAGCCCGCAGTGATCACTCTCGTACTCAACCGCAGTTAAACAGTTCCGCGTGCGTCTTTCCACGTCTAGTACAGTCAGTCGTCTGTCTATCAGCAACAAATCCAGATAGGACCCGCTTCTGGGATACAATGGCCTATCGGTTGCAAGCAAATCTAGCTTGAACTCAATATTGTGCTCTGCCAACCAGTTATACAGTGGGGTTCCCCTGTCATTATGCACTCTATTACCCCATTCCCTATGTTTGGCGTTCAAATCCCCGGCAATGATATAATAGTTTTCCGCCGCGCTAAGTCGAAGGCTCGTGAATAGAGTATCGAGCTCTGAAATAAAGTTCCGATTGAGGGAACTATTGTCAGCTGCGTAGATCGCGATCACATATAACCGCTTTCCACCCTGTAGCGGAATGCGTGCAATACACGTTTCTAGCACTTGAAATCTTCGCACTTCACTGCTATACAGGACCTTATGACATAGGCCTTTTTTGATTAGGAGAGCAACCCCGCCCCCTTGCAAGGATTGGGGCCGGTCTCTTCGAATTATGTGGTAATTCTTGTACCAGAGTTTGCGCGTTTGGTTCAGCTTAGTTTCGCTGACCATCAACACGTCTGGATTGTGGATTTGCAGAAGGTTACCGAAGTTCATTTTACGTTCGGTTTTGATCAGTGAATTCACATTCACTGCTAGAATTTTAAGGTTACGAGCTGCCTGCGCAGCCATCATACCGATATGGCGTTTGGCTCGGCGAACAGCGTAGAGTAGATGAGGTCTACTCGCGCTGCTTGCTCTAAGAACTGTGTTTGTAGCTGAGCGATCTGCCCCTGGATGGAGAGCAGGACCGTCTTCAGATCCAAGTCGGCTTCAGGTTGCCTGGCCACTGAGACCGCAGCCACCTTCGGCGCTGTCTGTTGTACCGGTCGCCTACCTGATGCCATTTGGGCATAGGAAACTGCCGGTGTAACAGTGGTAGCTGGAGCACGTGGCACTGGCCTCGCTTCTACCATTTTTTCTTTCCTTTTGGCCTCTATGCTTTTTCTTATCTCTTGGACCTTAGGGCATCCCCGATAGTTTGCAGGGTGCCCGCTGGTCTTACAGAGTACACATTTCAGCTTGCTCCTGTCTTCGACTTTGTCCGTTCCCAAAGGGCATTCCCCTCTAATGTGGGTACCTGCGCATTTGACGCAGCGAGACTGCATGTTACAGTTCGCCGCGGCATGCCCATACCTTTGACAACGAGCACATTGGAGTGTGTGTCTTGTCTTTTTTAGTGTCTCCCATTTGACATAAATGGAGCCTAAACGATTGATACGTTTTAGGCTGTCTGTTTTCGTGTCTGGGGTGACCTGGATTAGGAAGAACGGAAGTTTCCTGTTCTCCCTTTTCGATACCGCAGTGTAGAAGGGCTTAACCCCGACAAACTGGATATCGTCTCTCTGCGCTTGGCGCAGTTTAGCGAGGATCTCCTTGGGATCAGTGTCAGGATCCACGCCCTTAAGGAGCATGGTCTGCACCTTTTCCCCTTTTGGAGTATACGAGAAAAACTCGGCCTCCGCCACCGCTAGCCTTTCTTTAATGACATGGTAGTCTGCCACTGATGAGCAGTGGACAGACAATCTTAAGGGCCCTTTATATTTTATATAATATGCATTTTTAGTGGCCAACATACATAGTTTATCAACGTCGTTCGTATCCAGTCCGAACACGTTAATCGGCGGGCATCTCTCCTTCTGGGCTGGTTGCTGATGCTGTTGTTGTTGCTGCGTCTGCTTCTGCTGCGGCTGCTTCGGTTGCTGTTGTTTTTGTTGTTTTTGTTGCTGTTGCTGCTGTAGCTGCTGTTGTTTCTTGACAGCTGTCGAACGTTGTCCCTTTGGCAACTGTGGGGACTGCACTTGTTGCTGCTGTTTAGTCTGCTGTTGTTGTTGCTCTTGCTGTTGTTGCTGTTTTTGTTGTTGCTGTTGTTGCTGCTGCTGTTGTTGTGCAGCCTCTTTGGCCGCTTTCCTGGCCCTTAATTTGATTTGGAGGGCTTGGATGTGGGCGTCCAGCTCCTCCCTCTCTCTCTGGCTCTTCACCAGCTGCTCCCGGTCTTGTTCTTCTTCGTCATCCGAATCGGATGACGTCAGAGCATAGAAGGGGTTCTCTCTTCCGCTGTAGGAGAATCTCCCCTCGCCTTCTGTGGACTCGTATTGTACGTCGTCGTACAATACAGCTGATGTGGCTGCTGCAGTTGTTATTGTTACTGCTGTTTTTTTTGTGGCTTTTACGGCCGTTTTGGTGTCGCCTGATCCGACACTGGAGCGGCGCTTCGACACGCTCGGTTGTGGTTGGAGCTTCTTCCTCCTTTTCTTCCTCCCCTCTTGTGTTGACTGGTGGTCTGATGTCCCAGCCACCGGTACAACATCACCCGATTTATGGAGCTCGGGTCGCTCAGCTGACTCCATACTATTTTTTTTTTCACTTGAATGTCTTTTACTTTTATTTGAAAAAAAAAGATCTCAATGTTTTTTCGGGATTTGAACCCGGCACCTCTGACTCACCCGCGATCACGCTACCGCGAAGCTATTCGGTGTTATAGTTTTCAGCGACACTTTTTGCACTTGAGCACTTGAGCACTACTTCTATCTCACTAAGCCGAAACACGTCTGCACTGGGAGGAGGTCTGTGAACGACTGAGGGGTGTCCGTTCTGAAGGGGTTACAATGAACGAATGTCTTCATGCCGGGTCTATGACGAATTGTCCATAAAGAGATGAGGCCCTTATAGATGGGTGTCCGTTCTAAAGGGGTTAAAACAAACGAATATCTTCATGCCGGGTCTATGACGAATTGTCCATAAAGAGATGTGGCCCTTATAGAGGGGTGTCCGTTCTAAAGGGGTTAAAATAAACGAATATCTTCATGCCGTGTCCATGACGAATTGTCCGTAAAGAGAGGTGGCCCTTATAGAAGGTTGTCCGTAAAGAGAAATTTCACTTTACTACCTTTTCTGAATACATTGTTGGTCTTGTAGAGCTCTATGAGGCTTGTATCCATGAGATTCATGGAGGATGGATGGCGTGGGCTAAACGCCCCCTATCGGTGGCCACACATAGCTACAGGTCTTCAAAACTTGATAAAACTACAGTTACTCTACCACCGAATAGGGAAATCCATAGTTGAGCTATACCAATCCCAACAGGAATAAAGTTCCACTTGATTGGCAAAATAACACACTGTGCGCTGGTCCTGTCTGGATAGATGTACATTCCTACTTATATGTATCGACCCAGTCGTAAAATCTGCATTAAAGATACGAGTGTATATAACGTTAGTTGGCTAGTTTTTCAATTAAGTATTGTACATTCTGAGGTGAAAATACGCCACACAACTGTGTTCCTTTTCAGGTCCGAATGGATCACATTAAAGTTATATGTGTGTGTTCATGTGAGTTTGCTACTGAATTAATGAATCATCAATTTCGTTTTAATTAGATTGCTGGCGAAAGCCGCACGTTTTTGCTGATATCGCGCAATAGTGCGCGATTGCTTACACAAAGCCATCAATCAGAGTGGTGTGCGGAAGCCTTTTTCGTTCCAGCCACATTATTTGTGGAAAAAAAAAACAAATTCCAGCCAACTAAATGTAAAAATGCTCTTCACAGTTGACCTAGTGTGCTAATTGTTTTCACGTGCATACAACCACAGTGTCATCAACTAAATCCAGTGTTATGCTGTGATTGGCGTAAGCTGCAATGCAGAAAGCAACACCATTGTCAATATGGACGTATTCTGAGACTAATATCATATTCCATAGATAATCCATTATTTCAACAAACGGGGGAAAAACAAACGCAAATATCCTTAATCCAGCAGACAGCTTAAATGATTAAAATCTTTTCGCTCCATTTTACAAAATAAAAGAAAAAAAAAACTGAACCTCATCTCTCCTCCCATCGCATCTCTTTCAACAAGTTGTGTAAACATCAAACGCAGATTAAAAATAAAAAGAACAGAGAAATGTGAGCGAATGAATTTCAAGGATAACAAAAGTCTGCTCTGCCATTGTTGGAGCAGAAAGGTGGAAATGAAGAGAAAAAAATCGGAGCATAACTCTTCTGTTTAATCGGAAGGAAAAAAACTGCAGGAAAAAACACTGGCAAAACAGAAAACAAAACTACGCAAAACGAAAACTGGAAAACTAATATTTATCTGAAGTATCTATGAGATGCAAGCACATTTGTGTCCATGAACTTGTTTCGCTCTCATCGTTTAGCTCCTTGTCCCAGTTATGATGCAGTGCGTTTTTTTCTGTGTGTTGGCTTATGGGAAATTATTAAAGGCTACCAAAAGAGTATCCCTCGAGTGCATTGGAATTGCTTCAGTAGATTGTGCTGTTGTTTTTCTGCAAGCGTTCTTTTTGTGTTTGATCTACATTCTGGAACCTTTTGCGTCTTGTCATCAACTTTAATCTTCCGCATGGAGAACAACCAGCTTGCTTGATTTCCATCCCTACCTTTTCCGAGCGAGGACTGAATTTGACATTCACTTTTACTCGTAGTTCCCCATCCCATATTTATGCATTCGGAGTGGTTGGTAGTTCTCACTCGATCCTACACAGCCCACGGTACCAGCAAAATACCTTTCACGACCCTGACAATGCTCAAAGCGTGTAACTGTCTAGGAAAAGCTTCTCAATTTGACCGTTCGGAGTCGGCATAAGCCTGTAGGTCCCTTCCACTTGTGACAGAACAATAGCACGCACAAGAGGAGTGGAAGCTGAGAAGCTAGGCCCTGGCCCTCTACGAGCTGAAGCGCCACACATATTCTTATTATTACAGTTGTCTCTTTGTACTTTGTGCCATACAGTTTGGTACATTTAAATACTTTTTAAAAATGTGCTTACAATATCATTTTTGACACAGGCACGACCGCAATAAAGCAGTGTACTAGTGGCTAGAATTATTGTCTAGAAATAATAAACAAGTTCCTATTCCTTTACACATGAGTCTGAGTTCAACAGCCAAGTCAGTCCCTCTTTAAATATTCGCCCACAATGCGACGTAATATAAACGTATAAGTTAATTCATCCCTGAGTCCGTTCGTAAGCCAAAAGTATTAGAATAACTTAAAAATTGAAATCATTAGACTATTGCTTGCGAGTAGTCGGTACAGGGATATATCTCAGGGACAATACTACGTGCATGCAGGAGGAAGTGGCAGACAGAGTTCCCTGCCATATACACTAAGACGGGATGACAATGGAAGAATCGTACCACAAACGACAACAGGACGAGCATACCACGAATGGTGACGGGAAAAGCATTCTGCAAACGCCGACACTGCATGCACACACAGTGCACAGGACAAAACACACATAAAAACATGCAAGTAAGCATTCCTTCCAAGAAAAATCGATCAGTCGTTAGGCGGTGCGACCTTGCAAAATCCCACTTTTGTGGTCTCACAACACTTCCTCTCGTTGAAATCACCCAGTTTCAATTGCGGCTCAATTTGTTCTGCTTATCACTCTTTCCTACACATGCCTCAGCTCTTCCTCACTTATCTATAGCATGCAACACTGAGAACAGACGAATAAGCAGTTTGAAGGAAGGTGAAGCACACCTCGAGACCGCGGGGCTCTGTCCAACTGTAGCACGTCTCGACTACCTTCAATGGGACAAGAAGTTGATGCCGATGGTAGTTGGAGACTGGTCATAATCATCTAAAGTACCATGAAATGAAAATGTGACTAACTAACGACGTGCAGAATGGAAAAAGGGGACACTCCTTAAGAATATTTTTTCCAAGACCTCCAGGACACAACACGTAAATATGTATCAAAACTAAATTGCTGAGTGCCAGATTGAAACTTCAATATTCGCGTCATCTTTCACCACTCCCACCCATACGGCAGTCAGATCATGTCCATAAATCCACTCCCCCCAAAAAGGCAACATACGGCTGCTGCTTGTTCATTCCATCCGACTCTCATAGGTCACATGATCTTTATGTTAGCAACTCAAACCTTATCACAGTTTCCTAAACCCCCTTCCTCCTTTTCGACCACTGGATTATGTGGAGCAATACAACGCCCTGAAATCTTTTAAAAGCACCCCACCCACCCCCTCCAACGGATGAACCAATACAACCGCACACAGCATTAGAGTAAGTGGATTTGTGGTTCTCTTGAGTATCCGCAAAATATTATAAGACTGAGATAACTTCAAACTCCCAAAACCGCATTTACACACAAACACGAGTGCAAATTCCTCACGATTAGAGAGCACTCGCCCCAAGTTGAAGCCACCACCAGCGAATAATTCCCCCCTGGTACTGTTGATTATGTGCACATTGTACAGAAGCAGGTCCTTGTTGTTAACAAGTTGAAATGTAGTCAAAATGTGGAGTAATAACTGAGCATTTCAAGAATGCCATTTAACAACCTCATCAACCCGAAAAAGTTGAAACATTTAATACGCTTCAATTTCATCTCGACAGCAGGAGTCAAATTCCAGGCCCTTTCATGCTGGCTTCCGACCCCTTTGGCATGTGTAATGCGTAAGTAGCCACCTAGCGACTGCGAGGGTGTGCACAGCACAGCCATGCACAGGCGTCTGTACACATTTCTCTAATTAAACATTTTCGCATAACGTTTTTCTAACGAGTTGGTTGGTAATAAAATCATATTCCATTCTGGTTCCAACGCTGCGTATAATGATCGCAGGTACGTGCAGACATGTAGCAGGTGTGGCAAACAAACACACTGATTACCATCGCACTGGCTTACATCACACTCGGGCGTACGTACAGAAGCGAGGACTCAGGTCTGCACGGCAGCGTCTACGGAGAGTGGGAGAGAAAAGCAAACAGAATGTGAGAAATGAAGACACCTGCTGCAATAGAAATGTGAAAGAGAAAGCAGCAGACAGAGTCGACGACGGGAGCAGGATATTGAAAAGGGAGCAGAGGCGAACTGAAACATTTTTGCTTTTCGGTTCGGTTGTACATTTCAACGGCGCGGAATGATAAATATAAATAACATTTAAGGAGTGAAATGAATTCCCAAATCAGGACGAAGATTTGCCCTCGCGTCCGCGTGTTTGCCTGCTCCCCCGAGAGACTTCGAAAATGAGAGCCAAAAAAGCGGATAAATAATAAAACAAAAAAAGCAAATTTCGTTCAAATGCAAATTTATTTACCCAATCAAGTTGTTTGCGGCGTATTCATCATGTGGTGGTGCCGCAACATATTCCCGACGTTGCCTACCGCAAAAAAGGATGTAATTCATGCCAATTACATAACCCAGTTACACACAAACACACACGCTGCACACGAGCAGCTGTGGTGTGCCGTGTGCTTGCATCGCTGTATCCCCCGGCACACTAACCGTGTCACCGCCGACTTTACACCTGGTTGGCGGTTGGTTCATGGGGAGCTACATCTTGTTTTTTGTTTTTTTTTTCAGTTTCTGTTCACAGCCAAGGCGGAAGTTTTGCAAGCTTGTGCAGTATCCTTCAAGGATAACACACCGGCAGCAGGGCAATCCTACTCAAAGTTTCTCCTTGGTTCAACGTGTCACCCACTTTCGTGCTATCAATTACACACAGCAATGCAGGAGGGAGAGAGGACGAAATGGAACGAAGTCCTTTGAGGCTAAGGGGTGGGTAGCGCAGGCACACACACACACACACACTAACAAATGTTCGCACAAAAGGATGATAAGCTTTCATTCAGCATTTTCGAAGGAGGAGGTCAGGCATTTCAGGCAACACAAATCTCGGACAAAGTTGAATGGAGTGACTCAGAGCTGTGTAGTCTCTGACTGATGATGGTAAGATGTCTGTTAGGTGGTGCTTCTGATTTATCCCTGTGAATGGGATACAGCAGTGAATCGTGCCATTCGTTAAATTTAAAGCTTGTTCAAGAGTTAGCCGCCGTTGTTCTTAAGCTAACCCTGCTCAACCTCCTTTCGTTTCACCCCCCCTTCAAGCGATGACTCTTCACTCGAATCTTCTGCTCCACCTCCAACTCCTCCACCGCACTGTTATGTCCGTAGTGCTTTGTTCAAGGACCGTGGAAAAATAAGAAGTGGAATTTCTGTGCATAGAGCCATTGTACCAAAGCAATACTGCGAAAATGGGTGTGAAATTAAAATGCATCAAAGCATGAACGTTACAATTTCTTAGAAGGAATCCGAATACCTGTGAATTGATTACAAAATGCTGCACAGAAGTATGTACTGATGCGGGCGTGAGGATGAGACAACCAATGGGGAGCGCACGGAATAAAAAGAAATGCACGGTTGTATTTGTATGCACGGATGTGTTCTCATGGCTTTGGCTTGGATCTTCGAGGATGCCGGAGACGTGCAAAGGTTCTGAGAGTGCGATAAGAATGCGAAAAGGAACAAAATACTTGCTCCTAATGACGTAACAAATGCGAATCAAGATACGTAATGGCGATGTACATATTGAAAGACAAAAGAATGCAAAAGTGCACCATCATTCTGCCATTGTTGAGGGACAACTTAAAGCAATTCATTGGATTTTGTATTGTTTCACTGGAGCATGAATAATGTGGAAACGAGTGGACTGTACATAGCTGCACATCATTTTCAAAAACTATTAAAATATTTTGGAGAAAATAACAAGCTGGACTCGTTGCAGCAATCATGCACCATGTTGATGGACTTATTCCGTGAACTCTACGAATGGAAAGGAAGGGAGGGGAAGGGGGCCGAGCCTGTGAGGATCGCCCAGTGGAGGAGATGCCAGAAGTGATGTCCGGAACTTGTTCAAGAGGGTGGAACAACTACTTAATGGACATGAAGTGCTCCGAGAATGGAAATGGACGGTAATGCAGTCCACAATGACTACTTTGAGGCATAATTTTCCAGTCAAACGTCTATGAATTCTCAAATACCACTGTAAGGCACAATTCTCTACTCAATCTGGATGATGATAGACGAGGGTTCCATCGCCTCCCCTATAACAGGACTGATGTATTCGAAAAGCTGCTACAGCCGACAGGATGTCCGTCCCTATCTCAGTGATGATCTAGGGAGATGGATACACGAGCTCACTTGGTCGATGGAATGAATATCAAACGATTACACTTGTCGGCCATACCATACATTCTTACTGGTACATACGCTACCGTCTGCCCAATCCTACTATCAAAAGATTAGCACCGCGTACTAGAGCGATTGCCTGACGACAATTTGACACGTTCTAATCAGTGAGTAAACATGCTTCAGGGCAGGAAGTTTACATTAGACTAGGCGACAATCAGCGCCAATTGGTCGATTTCAAGGCCGCATATGACCTGCGTAGAGGCATGCTATATACCGCCATGTCACGTTTTGACATTCATCCCAAGCTTGTTGTGGACATTCATTCCAAAGCTGTTGAGGGGGAGGCGAAAGAGGACTCACATAACTCAAATAATGGGCGATCTTCCGTGGGAGGAAATAATTACGGCAAGGAGACACGCTGCCATTTGAATGGTAGATGCTTCCAATATAGACCTGTCACATCAGCGTTCCACATTTGTTCAGTTCTTCACTAAGAAATAAGAGAACAACAAAAGAATAGAAATTATCGGGACAGTGAAAGAAATAAGAGGTATGAGAGAGTACGAGAGAGTATGTCAAACACGCAAACCACCCTCCTCAAGTGGGCAAGATCCTGCGGTCTTGGGATTAACCCCCTAAAAACGGGCTTGGTCCTATTCACCAACAAAAGGGTGATTCCGCCTTCGATCCTCCCAAAATTGAGGGTACAACCATCACCCTAAGGTCTAATCCTAGGCAGAAAACTTAACTGGAAACGTATTATAGAGGAGAGAGCTAAGAAACAGCCTGTGCCTTATATCTGTGCAACAGGATATTTGGCAAAAATTTGGGTCCAAATCCCAAAACGATACTGTGGACGTATACAGCAGTTGTGATGCCGATCCTGACATATGACAGTGAAATTTGGTGGCAAGCTTGCCTGAAAGACTCCAATTTAAAGCTGCTCAAGAGTATACAGAGACGCGCATGCCTGGGCGGACAGAGGAAATTTCCAGCACCCTTACTACTAGATCTTCTTCCACATGACCTCTATCCGCAGATGACCGCTGCAATGAGTTCCATAAGGACGATTCAATCCAAAAATGGCACTCTAGACGTAGAACAAGTAGAAGTACATCCCCTCCCTTGACTTCGAATTACCATTCAGTAGCCATTTCCTAACAAGTGAGGAGTGGAGCTCAATAGAACCCATCAATGACCCAGCATCCATCCATGTCCATCCGGACTGGTCAGAGATGGAAAAAAGGTACAGGCGCGGGCATCTTCTCCGAATTGTTAAACATGCACTGCTCTATCAGACTACTTGACTACGGCAGTGCTTTCAAGCGGAGGTCCTTGCGGTCAAAGAAGCGGCCAAAATGATATCATGTTCGGAAATACCACCGGCTGATATTACCTTCCTAATTGACAGTGAAGCGGCAATTAAAGCAATTTAGGCTATAGAAACCAAGTCCAAGTGTCGCGAAGAGCTCAGGGTTCTTGGCACACAGCCTTCGATCACTCTGTGCTGGGTCCCAGGTCATTGAGACACAACCGGCAACGAGGCAGCAGATGAACTTGCCCGGAAAGGTGCCGTAACTGACCCAACCCAGGCAAACCCATAGCTTAACCCTTCGCTATCTGACATCGAGTGGAAGGTGGAAATTAAAATCATGGAGTTAGCTAATGAAAGATCGAGTTCTCTTCCCACATGTGAGAAATCTCGTACGTTATGACCTAGGTTAAATAGCACAAAGAGCGATATTCTCCTCCAGTGCAGTAGAAGACTGCTGAGGTATGGTGGTTGGAGCAATAACTGGCCATATGAGATTCCATGGAACTAACTGATGACACCATATGGTAGAGGCTGTGGAGACGAAGAGGACATTGAGGATACATCCCTCTTTCTTTGTCGATGCCGAGACTGCTCTGCCTACTAGGACAAGGAACCCTGGGAGAATTTTTCTTCCATGACCTTCATAACATATCAGATATCCCACTAAAATCTCTTTGCAGGTTTACAAGGACTTCTGGTTGGCTGGAAAGATAACAACAACCATCAACACCTGGAAGAGACACAAATGACAATAAGACACGCTAAGTTCTCCGGTCAGATTACAGATCACTTACAACGGCAGTTATTCACAACACCAACACCTAAAACGAGTAGCACGACAGGAAGGTCTCATCCAATGGGCATCAAAATGGGTCCAACAGGACCGAAGTGTGGTGCGGCTCCTCCGTGTCAACCCACGCACCTAAACTAACCTAACCTATGACAAATCTCGTGGAGAGTGATCGAAAATGAAATCAGCGAATCAAGAGTTTAAAAGTAGTTTCTTATAAATTCTAAACTGACCAAAACTTCAGAAGTGGGATGCACAATTATTGTAATCAACTGTCAGTAAATTGAAGGGTATGGAAAATACACAGATTTGAGCTCGAAACATTGGCCCTAATAAGATAAGGCTCGGAGGTCAGCGGGAACGCTGCTGTGCCGCAAGAGTTCAATGCACACATGCGGCTTTTCTCGCTGGACTCAGTGTGCAGTTCGCGTTTGGCTTGCAGCAATGGAGGTTTATAAAAGGAAACGAGTATATATTCTCAAAAAGAAACGTTAGAACTGGAAACCAGAAATCACGGAAATCCTTATTGAATTTTCCAATGTTATTTGTTCCAAATTATTTTCAATCCTATTTATTTCTTGTTGCAAGTTTTGAACAGCTGACTGTCTCAAATGTCATAAATGTCGTCAGTGTTGCCAAGATTTTATGATGAATTATTAAGCACGTTTTTTCCTGCACTTATGCTACACTTTAAGTGTATATACGCTTGCAAAAAAAAGCCTATTATGTGCTCACTATATTGGATTGTTCGCTATATCGAACGTCTACTGTATTGGCGTTCGTCATGAGGAGAAGACGGAACATTCGGATTGTATGATCGGTATAGCGATCTAGGCTTAACTAGGTGTCTACGAACCCCACGGTTGAGTGGATGAGGCCTAGTTCCCTCGCGGGTTGTTGCATCACACAAGAATAAACCGCAGAGTGCTATAAAATTCTGCCACACTCTGATTAGGTATATATATTTTCCTTCATTATCAATTCAACTTAATTATATTAAATCAACGAAAGTTGAACGATGGGCCGTCACACTTGGCCGCCGACATGATGATAGTGACATTCTTGTCTCGTCACCAATCTGTCGACGACTGGTTCTTTTCAGTTCAAAGAAGCAGCTATTCAATAACAAGCGAGTAATTCCCACAACAGCACGATGACATCATTTAGTAGCAGATTGCATTCGCGAATTTTTTCTTTCTGTCACTAGCCAATTTCGTGATTATTGGTGGGGGTTGGAAAACTCCTAACACCAAGCTCGACCTTCTTGATTACAGATCTTACAGAGCTGTTTCAAAATGGTCCCAGCTAGGCCAATCCTACACGAAAGCTCAACCTTACATCATCACTCATGAAGAAAAAAAGCATATATAGTTAAACTTCCCCACTTGCTCCAATGGGACAGGCGTTCTGATTTGTCCAAGTTAATGCCCATCCCAGCATCAGCACATGTGTTAACTCCCCTCTTCCTTAAGAGAAACGTCCCGTTTCTTCAAACTGCTTGGCTGGATTCCTGGTATTTAATTTCATCAGATCTGTGGTTGTTTACGTCAGGTTGGCTTTTGATTATTCTATTTAGTTCGCCAAATTCAATTTCATCACATTTTGTGTTTATTTCTTCGAATTCTATTTCATCACATTTTGTATTTATTTCTGCTACCTTTTTGGTCAGCTTTCCTTGGTTTCCAGTATTACATAATACGGTACTAGTAACCGTATTCTGTTGTGCAGAATATTAATTTTCAATTTCATTTATAAAGTTTATATTTGCATTTTTGAAGTCTTTGTTTTTACTTTCAACATATTCCAAGATACTGAATACATCAAAGTGGTGATTTCTTACATACGAGTAAATTTTTGCAAGATAAAAGTATAATTCCGTCCTTGAAAGTATCTGCTTCCTTATTTCTTTTTTTTATTTTTTACAATTTATAGGTATTCCATTTAATATATCTGTACGCTTATTATTTATTTCACAATAGGTAGCTTAGTTATAGTTTACATTTTTCAATATTTATGTACTTGTCTTTTTTTCATTTTATTACTTCTCTAGGTATTATGAGATGCCCATTATTTTTGCAAAACTGCTCTTGCTTGATATTTTACATATACTAATATTGAAGAACCTTTTTCGATTATTTTAAAATCAAATACATCGAGAAGGTCACTTATATGAATTTGTTTGAATCCGTGTTTAAGTATATCATTTATTTCAGAAAAGTGTTATATAGAAGGATTTGCTGACGTAATTGTTTGTATGATGTTCTGTGAGTCGTTGACTAATAGTCGATGTCTATGTCCTCTTATGATTTTTTCATAGTCTTGTCCGATGAAGAAATGCACAGCAGTGCTTTGTTTTTCTCTCTTTCAATAGTTCTGATTTTCGCAGTGAACTGTTTTTTGGTTGCTAAAAATTAAATCATTACTCTTATTTGTATATTAATTATAAGCTCGCTGGTTCAGATGACTTCTGGATATGTTCTTTCTACTTGTGTTGTTGTTTTTATTTCGTTGGGCTTTTTAATTCACTTATATTTTTTTTTTATTTATTTATACTTATTTGTTAGCAACACTGATCTTTTATCTTTTGTTTTTCAAAGACTATTTTTTAGTACACTTTCTTTCATAGACAGACACTGAAGAATTTCGCAATATTTTTTGCAAAACTTAATTTTCGATTTAAGACCGCTAAAAATGAATCGTATGCCGAATTTTACAAAATTGCTTTATTTTTACTCTAAATATTTTTAACATACATTTAACATCATTGACATTTCTGTTGTTACATTATTTCTGATAAATATGGCCGCTAGGGCGCGAAATTTGAATATTATAGCCGTTTAAAAAAGTATCTCTTAAAATTCAGAATTTTTATTTTTGTATTGGGTCTATAACTTAATTTACAAAACATGTACAAAAGTATTGCCCATCTGAAGCTACGACTTTTTTCGATCTTTCTGGCAACTTGTAGATCCCATCTCAAAAGAACTGCGCCGGCTTGGCAGCCTAGAATGAATAAAGCCAATTTTTGATATTCTGCTCTGATGTGAACCGTATTTCAGTGAGGGCGTTCTGCATCGACGGGAACAAATGGGAGTCTGAAGGGGCAAGGGCTGGGCTATAAGGCGGGTGGGGTAAAACTTTCCATCCACTGTTTTTCAAATATTGTAGTTCTTAACCGGAATAGCAATGTGGGGCTGAGCGTTTATTATTTATTATTGTCTCGTGTCTGGTCACATATTCCGGGCGTTTTTCGGGTACTGCTCTCTTCAAAAGCATTAATTGTGTTCGGTAGCGTTGTCCATTGATGGTTTCACACGGTTTTAACAGCTCATAATACAGCACACCCTTCTGATCCCACCAAATAAAGAGCATTACCTTCGCTCCATGGATATTCGGCTTTGCCGTTGATTTGGCCGGTTGGCCAAGCCAAAACCACTTTTGGCACGTTCCCCCCGCTAGGGTATGTTCACCATAAACTTCCACCAAAATACGATGACTTTCGGCAGCAGTTTTCTTCGTTCGACATATTTGAGTGAAAAAAAATTACTGTTGTTTACACTTCAAATGAATGACATATACTTAAATGACGCACAACCATTTCTTATAAACCCAATACATTTACAATGGATTGTATAGTTCGATTAGTTTCATGTACAAATTTATAAGGATAAAACTATTTAAGGTTCTGCGAACTAGACACTTTTCCATTCGCACTTTAACCATTTTTCTTCTTATGCTAATTTTTGTATTTTTTCTCCTTTATTGGATACTTATATGTTTAGTTGTAAAGAAACTTGTCATCCCTTCTTTTTAAAATGTTCTCGTTTTTAGGATGATTATTCTTGCATGGTTACTTTTAAGGACATGTCCTGTCACGGTCGCCAATTATTATGTCTTCACAAAAACTTATTCGTAAGTCTATCTCTGTTTATACATATCATGAGGTGACGGAGATGTGACGGATTTGTTTATGTTATCACTCATGGGAGCGGATGTTACCGATCGATGGATAAAATGCTAAATGAGCATTTTTGCCATGTGCGTGCTGCATTGAGTGGTGTGTTAGCTCACATACGACCACAACCGTAACGAAGACAAAAAGGCATTTAGCCGTTAAGAATTACACTTTCGTTGGGTATTCCTAAATTTTTAAAACAAAATGCATTCGCTATGGCCTTCTCTAAGCTGTCAAATTTCGTCGCCGCCACTTATTGGAAGTAATGGGACCATCCTTTCATCCTGTACTGTCCACCATCCAGTCAAATTACTATCCCGATAGGATACTATTTTTGAGATTTCCCTCTCTATCTCACACATACGTTGTCTCTTATTCACGCGTTACATGAACCCGAAGTTGAGATGTTCACACAAGAAATATTGTACATCGATGTCTTATTTGATGTAATGCAGCGATACATCGAAATAATAGGAAACAAGAAAATGAGAGCACAAATAAATTAGACGTTCTGACTCATACCACGCTGGGACTAAGATAGGAAGAAGCATATCTTTGCCCAGACCTACTACATGCGTTTATGCTTATTCGTGTTGGAGGATTGACTTCCCTAATCGAAGAGCGAAAACTCACTCAAAAGCTAGTGCGGCTTCGTTGGCGTTGGCAATTTTTTTCGAATTCTCTTTTGTTATCCCAAGCCACATTCACACAGAAAATTGTTCAGTTTCTGCAAGTGAGATCTCGATTCTCAAATTTGTCTGTTTCAAGCCCTCTCTCAGAAATTGTCATCTCTTTTCCTTTTACATGTACTGCGCATGCTTACTTAATGAAGAGTTAAAAGAGGATAAGGAAATCACAAACAAGCCCCGAGCATACGAGACACGGGTTAATGGTACCCCCTCATCATCATGCATGCTCCACTAAACTGGTCGCGAGTGTCAACCACGCACGAGAGATCTCCAGGCAACCCTATCGTCCGCCATCGACTCTAACTCATCAGGAGTTGTGCCCAAGCGTAACCAGGAGAGTTTTTTGACTTGGTCCAACTACCTCCTCCTGGGTCTGCCAAGCGGTCGCCTACCTGATAGAATGGCATTGAACGCCCGCCTCGGAAGTCGTGATGAAGAGGACGACTTCCGTATTGACTCCCTTACGCACGAAACTGAAAACCTCCCGACGAACTTCGCGTTTGTAAAAGCAGCCTATGCACCGCGGGAATCACTCGTATTTTTCGCTTTCATTGCCTACAAACCTTGCGTAATTTGACCCTGTAAGGGCGGCCTTTTCCACCACACAATCCAGTGTTGTCGTTGCCGCATGCAATCGGTATCTACCTACAAGGCTTACCCAAAAGCTCACACGCTCGCTATACCTGCGACAGCGAGTGAATAAACATCCGCTAAAACCGGCGTCGTCGCGTCCTTCTATTGATCTCACAATACCCAGACACTGTGTCAACCTAAATTGCAACTATGGTTTGGACGAGGGAATTTATCTCTATTTTGTAAAATAAATTATAAAACTTTAAAAGTAAGGAAATAATGCGCCCTCGCTGGTTTCCGGGACATGATCTCATGCTTTTTCCATTTCCTCGGGACTTTCAAAATCCATTCAATCTTCTCTGGGTATAACATAAGCACTATTCAGTACTTTACCCATTTTCTTGTTGAAATTCCACTTAACAAACCCTCTTTCAATGTTTTGCTTTCACCATATTGACCACAGCTCGAATCAATGCCTTCGCTAACAGACCGCACTGTTCTTCGACCCACATTGTCCGAGTTCGCAATCGAATAGTGGTCGCACCAATGTGACGCACCGAAAATCAACTGAGCTCCCAAGTTTGTTCAGTTATGCAAACAATTTGTTGGGCACACAAAAGGACTGCAGCCACGACGTTCAGCAGGAGTTCAACCGTAGCGCATTAGCCCTGAATCCCGAATGTGAATTAAATAAATTGGACACATGTACCGACGAGCGCATTGTTGATGCTTGCACTGCACAGCGAAGTGCAGTAATTGATTACGAGGTTAAAGCCAGAACACTGGTCGTTTAAACCCGCGCAACAAGCGCAGACAAAACTTGCGTACCCAATAAACAAGGGCTTTGTGTCAAATTGGAAACATTCCATGCCGTGGTACTATCCTCGGAGAAAAATTCTCTGTACCTCGACGAACTTTGGTACTGCTTTAAAGTGAAAATAAACTGCGGCTTGGTGAAATATGAACAGAATGCAAACCCCCGTACGTGGGTATCTCTCCCACTAAATGAATAAAACACAAGCAAAGGTGGTTCGCGGATCTAATTTGAAATCAATAGAATTCCTGAGGTTTCTGTGGATTCTCGCGAGACTGTCACAGTTGTGGCTATTGATTTTCACTTACCGAGGGTACACCAGCGCAATTCCGGTTCCCCGGGGGGTTTACCGTGGAATGGTGTGGTATTGTAATTGCTTCTTTCCCCTCGTGAAGGGTTGTGAGGGAAGTTTTCTTTTGAATAGAATCCACCGGTGTGGGTATTTAAGTGATTCCATGGTTGCACTTTGTGATACTGGGTCCATATCTATTTGAATGTGTTTCTAGTGAAAATTTGTGGTTCTATGAAATTGACAAGATGTTGGCAGTGGATATCCGGGTATCTGGCATAGGATTATGCGGTCAATTAGGAAACAATTTTACAACTAAGGCTCTCATCTGCTGACAAGCACAAATATTCAAGTATTTAGATTTATCCGTTTGTGCGGCATTGACTACAAATACTAGGGAAACATGACCCCCAATCTTATTCCTACATCAATAGTTTTAATGGCGTCTTATTTTTCAGCCCTAAAGGCAAAGCACTATCAAACAACAGAAGCAGTTTTTTTTTCTGTTTCACACCCTCTCTCAGAAATGGTCATCTCTTTTTCACACATGTACAGCAGGCTTCCTGCCTGAAGAGTTACAAGAGAATAAGAAAATCACAAGCAAACGCCGGGCACACGAGACAGGGATTACGGGTACGTATAGCCTACCTTGTTTACAAAGTCGTCTTATTTTTCAGCCCTAAAGGCAAATCACCATCGAACAACTGAAGCAGTATTATAAAATATTGTGAAAATTAGCTAGTGTTGAACAATGGGGGTATTCTATAGCACGCATGGTTGCCCTTACCATTGAACCATTGTTGTTGGACCAGCTCTAAATACATCGATATTTGTTGGGAAGATAATCTGAAATTTACACTTCTAAACTCTGCTTTACCACTCGCTGTCGGAGTTGGTATTTTGATACCTCCGTTCTGTATTTTATGGGAAGTCTTAGGGTTGACTTGAGCAGTGTGCGTGGGCTTGGAGCGAACCTCTTCGTTGAGTATGTTCACCTATTTCGCTATAAGCCAGCTGTCTTGGCGTTGAGTGAAACACAGGAGAATACCGAAATATCGGATTTGAACCTGCCTGGATACAGCTTGGTGCAGCTTTTCTTTTTACACCGCGGGCTCGCCATCTACGTGCGTAGTGATGTAGCTTACCACCCAAAATACGGCCCTTGTTCCAATTCGGAATTAGATTCGATCTGATCCACTACTGCTGTATTTATAGAAGTCCAATCTTGGATAGAATCAACTTTCAAATAATTCGATCCGCTATCCAATACCATCCTATGAATTGTATCCCTGTATGCCATTCTAATTAGCTTCGTCATTCAGGCCAGACAACCCCCGAAGGAAGGTGTGTCGAAACGTTTGCTGATCCAGCTATCAAAAGAGCCTACACGCATACCTGACATTGCAGATCGTTCGCCAACACCCCGGACCTGTTTCTCACCTCTCATCCTGACAAATATTCTGTTGACATACTGCCACCTCTAGGCTCGCCTGACCATTGTGTTGTGTCAGCTAATTTCTCGTTATCACCACACACAGTTAGAGAACAAATTCCTAAAGGAACAGTATGCTCTAGCTGAGTAAACGTGCCAAAAGTGGTGATGTGTGATTTCGGCTTGGTTAACCAGCTAAATCAACGGCAAAGCCGAATATCCGTTGCGCAAAAGTAAAGCTCTGTATTTGGTGGGCTCAGAAGTGTGTACTGTATTTTGAGTTGCTAAAACCGGGTGAAACCATCAATGGACAACGTTACCGAACACAATTCATCCGTTTGAAGAGAGCAGAAGCCGAAAAACGCCCGGAATATGCGACCAGGCACGAGGCAATAATTTTCCATCATGATAACGCTCGGCCCCACCTTCCTATTCCTTTTAAGAACTATTTGGTAAACAGTGGCGCCTCATAACCCAGACCTTGTCCCTTCTGACTGCCATTTGTTCCGGTCGGTGCAGAATGCCTTCACTGGAATACGGTTCACATCAGAGCAGAATATCAAAAATTGGCTTGATTATAGGACCTGCTTATATATCGGAAATATTGAATGTCCAATGTCATCTGTTCCTTTTCTTATGACTTCATATTGGTATTTGCTCAGTTTTGTTTAAACTATCAAAGCCACTGCTTCATCGGGACTGAAAACCGATCTCTTGGTTTTCAGTCCTTATGAAGTTGTGCGATGTGGAGGATTTCAATTCTTGGACTCTTTTTTGGATTTATTACAGCATTCTTCAATGTCTTTACTTGGTCTTCCTCTTTTATGCGAAGGTAACACATGCTCCGATAGCACATTGCCACGAATTTTTACAAAATTCTCTGAAAACTTTCCTTTAATCCATTCTGAGTACTTAATTAAAAACGTTTGTTTTGTGTAAAGCACTACCTTGTGCCCTTCATTAAAATGTCGCAAAAACCTTCGTCACTTCTAAAACTATTTCATTGATTTGACACGATGTTAAGTTACCGTAACTATTTGATAAAAAAAAGTAATTCCACAGGAATGTATATTCCAAAACAATACTTTCCATCAAGAAAAGCTTAAAATATTCTCATTATCTATATAAACCTTCCCAATTGAAATCTTTAATATTGTAGTCATGAACTAATAGCCTATCCCCCAAAGTCAGAAATCAATTTTTTCCACCAACAACACCCCAATTGCTAACGTGTATGCCCATGCGACATGTGAACCGGACATGCATTTTGATGACACCGCAAATAAAACATAATTACTTTCATAATTATAACAATATAATGACCTAAAGTATTCCAATTCACAAAAATAAACACATCCTCTGCCTCTCGCATAGCATTTACACAATACATGCATTGCAAGGGAAATTGTTAGAAAACGCCGAGGACATTGCTCCACTTAAACGCCTCGTTCTCCCAAAGTGGTTAAAAGTGGTTTCTAGTTTTTGCAGCATCGACAGATAATACTTATAGCTTTCAGGAGACCGTTGCAGCATTTTTGTTATAGTCCATCAAACATTGAAATACCCCCCTCAAAAGGTGGCTTTACTAAAAAGCTGAAGATGCAGTTTAAAGGCCAAATGTATGCCCTTTAAAAAAATATTATCATAAATTCCAAAGTAGATAAAATTTGCTTAAAAAATGCGTCTATTTTTGTAAATTTCAAAGTCCCAACTTTGAGGTAATGGTACAGCTAAACGGATCATCGAAAGTCAACAAAAAATATGCTATAAACCGCAGATATTTAAAACCAATGTGCACAAGTCTCCCTTTCTTCCTCTATACCTTCGACCCGTACTGTGTCTTGACCTCGAACACATGCGGGTATTTACACACATTTGCGCGGGCAAATTAAAAAAAAAAAAAAAAATATGTTTGGTGGTTAACTTGACCAGTCAACGGCAGTGAAACTCTTGACGAAAGCATATTCATCGTTGCTGCACTGTTACCATGTCCTCCAATCCCTCTTACAGAGTATCCAGCGTGGCATATACATTTTGTGTTACTATCTCTGATAGATACCTTCCGTATCGGGTAAGATGGTAGCTATCGCATACCGTCCATAGCACGGGTACAAGTTATCTTGGCAGCGGTCACCAGCAAATGTTCTCACAGAAATGATACCCAATGGTCGACGCAAGCAGTTACCAAACGATAATAGAAGAGAGTACCGTATCTTCTCTTCCTCAGCTGGACATACTGGGAACACAAATTTAAGACACTGTGGGTATGGACCGAACGTCGTACTGGTTACTCCACAATTGTAAAAAAGCTCCATTTGATAGGTAATGGTGACTAGTCAAAGAAATTGAATATAAACATCTTTAAATCTCTCAACTAACTACAGGTTCCCCGAGGCAGAGAGAGAATACATTCTCGTAGCTCAAACCATCACCATGTGTTGAAATAGTTAGGTTACGATTGAATCACTTAACACGCCCACGACGAGATGGCTGAGCATTCCACAAACCACCTCAAATGGGTGAAGCTGAAACTTTTACTGAAAATTAAAACTCAAATACTTTTGTGTTCCATCGCCCTTAATTTCCTCTTTTCTCTTCACGTGGCTAAAATGTGTTGTTCAAAGGAATAGTGTTGTACATGTTCAACGTGCCACACTCCGCTCCCACCGATGTAATTAACGCATCCTAACCACTCAACAGTCACTTATCCCGGTGCACTGCAATCGCCGTCGGTTAAGTTCCCACACTCTCGGAAATTTAATAACGCTCCCGTCGACTGTTACAAATACGGTTTGTAATTTTCGCCATTTTAATGATTTGCCGTACATTCTATTTTTCCTGTTATGTTCCCCAGTAAGCCCATTGTTATCCTCAACCACTGCACAACAACTGACATGCAAAACATGCAATTCCAGTTCCATTATCGACTATGTACTTTCATTTCACTAGAAACGATTGGAATTAGATTACAATACCTATTTACGAGCATAAACATGGATGTACAGATATTTGCACCATTTTGCGGCTTTCGAAAGGATTGCAGATGGCGGTTGCAAATTGAAAACTTACTGCATTCTAAAGAATTACATTTTAATTAAGCTGCAAATGTCAGAATCTCTTTATGGGACAGCTTGTGTTCAGTAGTAATTGTTAATTTTCATTATACGGGCGTATTCACGTGCGCGGTGTTTTTCATGTCCAGGTCGGTATTTTTTTTACTGCCCAGTAGATGATATATAATTTTTGATATTGTGGCCGATGGGTGGATACTTCGGAACTCCTGAGTGACTGCTGGTGAACAGATGCAGTCTAAGATGGTGTTCAGTAGACTTTTTGCACCGTATCTTGGCATCTTGCGGACATACGATCGACCTGTCTGCGTTGAAAGTTTAGTTGTTGCAGAAGTTTTGTGTGTCCACAGAATATGGACCATTACCTAGTGGAATGAAGCAACTTAGGCTGCTACTTGTTGACTGATGCGATGGAGGGGAGTCAGATTAAGAAGGACGTCAAGTTCGACTAGGTGCCAGCCATTACTCAGCATAACTCAGATGATCGATCCTTTTTTTATTTTATGGCACTACTGGGACCCCTTTTCCTTTTCAGGCCTTAAAGAAGAGCACAGCATCAATTCAGCGTCCAACTACTTCCTAAAAGTTCTCCATTCCCTTCCCCAATAAAACGTTCGATTTTGAACGCATATCTAATAACACGAAATACATGAATTACGGTTTCAACACGTCAATCCATGCTCAAGTTGACGGCATATCGGATGCAATTTGTCAAGGGAATATCGAGTCACAGCTGATTGGCTCGGAAAGCACCGTATTAACTTTTATTGATATCATTGAAAGTTAAATGTTACGTATACGCTCGAGGAGAGAGCGATAATGATGGATCCATTACAAGCGATAGTAATTATACACGAGGATTACAGTAAATGCATCATTAAATGGTTGGCAAGGGGTGAAATTACACGTATACTGCGCAGTCCAAGGCTTTTACGTTGAAGTGAAAATTAAAGAACTCGGAGAGGTTTCTTTTTTTTAATTTTTATTGAACAAGTTATAATGGATATGACAGGAAATGGATGTTATTTCAATACGAATACTGAAGGATATTGACAGCATCTCAACCATAAAAATGCCAATTAAGGCGGGTTTTCATTTCAAATTTGCGTGTGACGCGAAAATATCAACCACTTCTTTGTTAATAGTGTGGACGTGAGAGTATCCACCTTTTAACGGGCCGTTTTCAAATCACTTGGACAAAAAACACACTTCACTTCCAGCTCATTATTTCTGAACTCAGGCAGGATACTTTTAGACTTGGACCCTATTGCACCAACCACTTATCACTCGTCACTAAACCAAATCACAAATAACCAACTTAGTATTTGTGTGGTCAAGCAAGGCTTGTAGAGTAACATCTACCGAAGTTGTGTTTTTTTTGCGCGCTCACAAGGGATTGTTAGTACCCTTAAGTGTCCGGGTTCAAGACACAGCACGGCCGAAGGTGTAGAGGGAGAAAGGGAGAGGAGGTACCTGTGCACATTGGTTTTAAATATCTGCGGATTGTATTCTGGGGGAAATATTAGGCTGGGAAGAGCGTTCCATATTCGTGTCGTGCGGCTAATGAACGAGTCTCTAAAAGTAGGCTTAAGGGTAAACTGATGAGCATTCCTAGCGAGACGGGTATTGCGGGTGAATTCATGGAGAGGAGGCACCAGACCAGATATGAGCGTTGTACTCAAGTTTGGGGCTTATATACGACTTATAAATGAAAGCCAAATCAGAAGGGGTGAAGTATTTCTTGCATCGATTGAGGAAACCTAAACATTTCGCAGCAATTTTGGCGACCTCAAATATGTGATCGTTCCAACTAAGTGTTGTGTTGATCCACATACCAAGGATGGAAAGCTTTCCGGTTTCATCGACACAGGTGCCATTCATGGATAATGGCTGAGTAAAAAGCGTTCGCTTGAGTGACAGCAGGCAGCATTGAGTTTTTGAAGCATTGAACTCTACACGGTTGTTCTGTCCCCAATTGATTATGCTGTCAAGATCGGAATTCAATGTGCTTATCATACGCTGCCGTTCCATTTCTACGGCCGAAGGGCGGGGTCGTGAGTCTTGGAACGAATATGAAAAGTTGAGGGTGCTGTTATTAGCGAAGGAATGGATTGGATTAGATGTAGCAGAGAAGGGGTCATTTATAAAAATGAGAAAGCGTGTCATAGACAGAACAGAGCCTTGGGGAACATTGGACTGAACATTGAATTGAACGGTTCGAAAGGTAATTTCTAATCCATTGAAGAAGAGATTCATCGACACCATAGGCACGCATTTTCGACAAGAGAGCTTGATGCCACACTCTGTCAAATGCCTTAGAAATATCAAGCGCAACGATCTTGTTTTCGCCTGCATTGTGCAAAGATTGGGTCCCCTTTTCGGTGAGATAAGCTATCAGATCACCAGTGGTCATTAAGAAGCTTCCGCGATTCGAGATATTTAAGCTGACGATTTATCGTTTCCATGACCTTAAGCAGAAGGGACGTAAGTGCTATGGGTCGGTTTTAGGGACGGGCTGGACAAATGATGTTTTCCATCTGCTCGGAAAGAGACCTAAAGATTAGGATAGATAAAAAAGCTTACGCAGTGCACAAACGCGACGCTGTGATTGGGCCTTTGAGTGTGTTGAAAATGTTTATTCGTTTCCGACTTAAAGTTTCTGTTGAAATACAAATTCCCGCGATGATGTCACGCACACCTTATTACCCTACCCCCATGGTCCAAATGTCTTTGTCTAGTTGACCTACGTCTCATCACTCTGATATCCTTTGTTTGTGAACAATGCCATCTCTTGAGCCACTTTCCTCAACTCCAACACTCTCCCGTGAAAAGCATGAGCTACCGGGAGAAAAAAACCAGCCCCACCCTCACTGATAGAATATGAAAATATGCTATTCATGGATTCAACCCCTTGTACGATGCTCAAAGAAATGATGCCACGAGAATAGAAATTTGAACGCATGCAAACAACATGCAGCTCCTATCGAATTTCAAAAGACTTATGTGGCTCCATAAATTGAAAGGAAAAATGAAAGTGAACACTTTCAGAATGAAGTCTGCAAACAAAATTATTAATCCAAGCAGTGGAGTATCAGATAACTCAGTGTTAAAGCCTAATCGTTTGGCTGGGAAAATTATCCGAACCCAGTGTGTGGCAAAACAAAGAAACAACCAAACACGTCCCTAAGTGCATAATAGAATGACCTGATATCAACCCATTGTGTGTGTGCCGCACGTCAATATTTAATGATATCCAGAGCGCCAGCTGGTAGCACGTGTCTCAACAGGCGTCCCCATTTTGATAGTAGTCCCCGAAAATTCCTGCTCTATGTAGGAGTTACTTATCCCTGTCCCTCACACGCCGTAAATTCGGATGCCGAAAACGAGGACGATCCCTTTATCCAAAGCAGACCTTTCTTTGCTGTTTACTCTTTTATATTTAATAAGTAAATTTCCTGGCTCATAAAATATTTGCACAACTGCTGCCTTCTTGTAGCTGTAGTCCTCCGCGCAAGCTTCAGCCCAACACATCACTTAGCATTCTTGCCGGGCGTAAATTCCTTGGCACATAATTACGTGTTATTAAAATCAAAACCTTAACTACCTCATTTCCTGCAGGATATTCTCTTTTCGTATTTTACACATAATTTAGTCTTTTCTTTCTACCATGGAATCGCAGCTCATTCATTCGCTGAACTATACGCCAACGGACGGATACCGCGACGATGTCGACGGGGCGTTAACGAACACCAACATGACAATAAAGACGATGTACTCGTAAGAGAAAAACAAAAAAAAAAAAATGCCCGTTGACAAGTGTTTGAGGACGAAAGAAGAAAGCACAGCATAGAAATTAACATATAGCACTAATTACCTCGTTTTCGCAGCCAACTTGGGTTGGTCGGGGAGGGTGGTAAGTGGGCAACACGTCCAAAGTAGGCTCTCGTTGCTGGCATAAAATCGCCTCTAATTAATTTCCCCGTCCGAGGTAAGTTTTCTGTGTAGGTCTCGCGTGCAAGATTAATTACGTTTTGCCATTTTGAACTGCTTAACGTTGCTTCGAAGACACGAGTTAAGGACGTTCTTCAAGATATTTAATTAGGTACGCAGTCCAGAAATGCAAAAATTGCCTTAAATTGTTGCATTGCACAAGTGTGCTATTGTACACCAGATCAGCGAATTGCAGAGAATTTATTTTCGTTTGTATTTTTGACGGCTCTGGGGTTTCGTATTTGATACCTACGGCGACTATTGATTATGGGGTACAAGCCAGCAAATATGGTTTACCTACGATTCGTTCCTTAGAATTGAATGAAAAGACATTGTGTCAAAGAATCAATGAATTTGTTTGCGGGCTTGTTGGGTGACACTGAATGTGCAGCTTCCGATGACTCTGCTGTGTACATCAGCGTGAATTTCAAGGATGCACGTAAATAAGAAAAACCGGACAAACATATTTTTCTGTCCCAATGCGGTGCTACTTGGCTGAATTAACTCTACGGCCCGGTGCACACATGCGTCAGTTTGTCGAGCGGGGACGCTGCGAGGTCGCAATAGTTCAATGCACACATGCGGGTTTTTCTGGCTGGACTCTGGCTCTGGCTGGACTAAGAAGGAATAAGGGCAGGAGTAGTTGGACAAAGTACTACGAACCTATAGGCAAACGCACCAGCATCTTTCAAGCAGGAGTCTACTCCATAGACAGATGCTCTCATACCAACTGCTACATAGCGTATGACAGTAGTGCCGCTATCCTGGCACCAGACTCCTTTATCATCAAATTCAAGCTCGTGTGGGAATGTCTACAAAAGCTTAAGGAGCTGAGCAGGAGTAACAGAGTAAAACTTTGTTGGATACCTGGCCATATAGGGAAGGCAATGAAATGGCCGACTCACTCGCTAGAAAAGGAGCATCGGAACCTTTCATAGGCCCCGTGCGCTGTAGGAGATCACGTCTTCAGGGAACTAGAAAAAAGGAACTGGGCAGATACCCGGAACAAAGCTCATGGCATGAAGCAGTCCAAGAAACTCTGGGGTCAATATCCGGAACAGGAAAAGGGTTGAGGTGTGTATCGGAATGAGCAAAAACAGCCTGCGTAGCCTAACAGGGCACTGTAGACTCAGGAAGGACATGAGGAAACTAGGAGCATCGGAAGAAGGTCTCTGCGAAGAATCTAATGAAATTCCAGAACACAAACTGGGATTTTGCGAGGCACTTCCCCACAAAAGGCATAGATATTTAGGCAAGCACATAAGAATAGAAGTCATTGGAACCAGCTCTCATTCTAAGATTTCTAAAGGAAACTGGCTTAGAGACAATATTCTAGGACAAATTTCTTCCACCTTCGCTCAACAGGAGCAGATAACCCTCAATGCAACTCGGGAAACAGCTGCATGAGAGGAGAGCTCTTTAGAAAGAAAAGGTATGAATTGGGGTCGGTGCAATTTGCCCTTAACAATAATATAATAATGCCTCAAAAGCAACACTGCATATTTCTGGAAACATTCTTATCTCGTTGATAAATACATAACGTTGAACAACATCAAATTCTTCCTATGTGACATCTTTCCTTGGAATTTTAAATGACGCATGTGTGCACTTCTCAATAAGAAATAATGTTCTGCAAGATGCAGTCATGTACCGGTCTTGCGGAAACCTGTGAGTCTTTTTACATGCAAGAAAGACGATGCCGCAGAGCCATCGCACGTGTACACCCCTCAAGCGGCCCTACAAGCGTTTTTAAGCTTATTTCGCCCAAATTTAGGGTTAATATGCAATTATGGGGATAATATGTCATGAAATAAATTGCAACGTTACCTCTTCCTCCATTACCGCTTAAGATTTGCAAACGTATACCCCGCCTAGAGGCGCTGGTGGGCATTCGACTAGACAGACGTTAGAAAATCTTTAGGTTCAGATATGGGAAGCATTTTTTTTATTGCTTCTTGACATTTTCCGCTAAAAACTTTTGTTGGCACTCAAAATGTTCCCGAAAACAGCGAATACTAAAGGGTGGTTAAATTTTTAAGGGCCGATGTTGAATGTGAACCACACCTAAACGTCAAGCTTTTTTCTGCATTTCATTTGACATTTCTCAATTTCAGACTAACTCAATTTGAACCACGGAAAGATTCACAATCGAACAACGCCTTTAAGTTACTCAGGCTTATTATTTTCATAATCAAAATGCATATCGTGCACTTCGTGATTTTTTCGGTCAATTTAATCGTCCAAATGTGCATACAATCGGAAACATCGTGCAAAAAGTTGAGCAAACCGGGTCTGTAGGAGATTTGAAAACACCAGTGCATGCTCGTACAGCTCGTACTGCTGAAAATATTGCTGCTGTTCGCGATAGTGCGGCTGAAGAGCCGTTCACCTCAACTCGTCATCTCAACTACATCAACAACTACATCTCTCACGCTCGTCGTTGATGAACATTATGCACAAGGACTTGCATTTACACGCTTATAAGGTGCAATTGACTCAAGAACTAAAGCCTCTTGGCCATTTCAAGTGTTGTCAATGGTCAGAATGGTGGCAAGAAATGGCAACAGTGGATGATCAATTTTCGAAGAAAATCATCTTTAGTGATGAGGCACATTTTCACCTCAGTTGATTCGTCAATAAGCAGAATTGTCGCATTTGGGCGAATGATAATCCAAGAGTGATGCACCCACAAAGAGTGACCGTTTGGTGCGGTTTATGGGCTGGCGGCATCATCGAGCCGTATTTTTCCAAAATGAGGCCGATTTTCTTTTGTGGTTATTTGAAAGAAAGGTGTACGTCGATAGGCCAGCAACAATTCAAGAGCTAAAGGATGAGACAATTCGGCACATTAACGGCATAGAACCTCAATTATGCTTCAGCGTCATCGAAAATTTGGACCATCGGGTGGAGGTGTGCCGCCGAGGTCGCGGCGGCCATTTAGCCGATATTTTGTTCCATACATAATTGAACCATACCAATATTATCATAATAAAAAGAAATGACACTTCGTTGCTAAATAATTTGTGTTTTATTCAAAATCAACATCGGCCCAACCATTTTATAAGAAAAGCTCCACATAAGAGAAAATAATTAAAAAAGCAAATTCTGATTGCTTTGTACTTTGAATATGTTGCCAATATTTATTTCATCATTCAGACATTATTCTTACAGACTAAGATAACAAACACGAATTATTTTATATGCCATTACAAATATTAAGTTATAGATATCAGGATAAAATACTGGATTTCAACGCATCTCTAGTAGAATTTTGGAAAAAAAAGCAATTAGTAGACATCTCGTTTTATAAGAAGGCTTATCAAGGCCGCAATTAAGAGTGAAGACAACATATCTTGTAAACTTCTTTTGAACCATTTCCATCCTATCAATCCTATGAGATGACATAACATAGTAAGGACTTCGAGCTGTACTACAGCATTCCAGAAAAGACCTCATTATTGAAATAAAAATCTGCTTTAATGCATAAGGATAAATCAAATATCTATTAAACAACGTATGCACGGAATGCAAAAAAATGCTTCATCCAGCTTTAGCCTCAATAATTATAAACCTAGCAAATAATAATAAAATATTTAAAAAAAAATAAATTATTAAGCCTGGGATTCACATGAATTAACTAGTACCCAACGCATGTTTTTGACCGTTGACTTTAAACTGGTACTGTGGCGAAATGTGTGCATGAAAATTAAAAATTACTTCGGTACATTATTTTATTGGTATTAACGAGACCTATGCATAGTAATACTACTCAATTCTACATTTTGGAGAATGGATTTTTGCGATGGTGCGATGGATGTGCGATGGTTGTTCTGATGACATCGAGGGCATTGTTTGTTCGCAGTTGATTGGCATAGAACTGTCATACCACGCAACTCATAAATATGTCAACGACACCAAGCTAGGATATGACAGGTCCAGGGGTTCCTGATGAATCAATCCCAAGAGATAAGGATTCATAGTCCAAGATGACGATACATTCATACGTTCCTTAAATAAATGATAAATCCACAGGAGCTCGCATGGGAATGTCAAAGATAAGGAAATGAAGTGACCACTTGAGCCCAGGGAGCGATTATTGACGACGATCGTGGCAGTCACCAGTACGACGAGAACCAGACACGTTCCCCGTAGCTAGTGTTTAAGGTTTTCTTTTAAATAATTAGTTTTAATTTGCAATTGTGTTCTTTTTGTTTATTCCTTTCCTAAATTCCAATTTTTTCCATATTTTTTTTTTTTGACAAGTCAACCAAAATATATTTATAATGTTCACAGAACGTCTATTGATGTTTCAGCTGTGAAGCACATAGCGGTCGATTACTAAGCGACGGATAGTCGACTGGGAAGGACGACAAACTATACCGTAAGATGGGTGTAACGCGTGCATTGTTGCCATACGAGGACTCTAAAAAAATAAGTTTTTATTGTACTCGATTTATATAAATTTTCGATTTTCGCAAATTGAATTTCTTATTATTACTGGCGCAGTATTCGCAACTTTTCATATAGACAGAAACTCGATAACTGCAACTAGCCCAGTTTCTAATAATTGCGATAATCGGGAATTCACTGTAAATAGAAAAATATTAAACATGAACCTACAGCGAAAACGGGGCAGCAACAGTTTTTATATTTTTTTACATAAATATAATGTTTTTTCTTGAAGAAATGAATTTTTTCATATATAATTCCATTTATGAATAATGGAATGCCATGAGCCGTGAACATTTCTATCAAAAATGTCGTAGCTCTTAAGCACAGTCATAGCTCTGTTCAAAGTCACTACTTTTTTGAAGTCTCCGTGGTTATGTTAAAACTGGTTGACACAGTCATGTCATGAAGGTAGTGCACTCCATTTAACATGTTGCCGTCCAATTCTGTGTAACAATCATGTCTGAAATGTGTGTGGTCACAGAGTTCTTATTTCCAAGAAAATGTTTGACTGACTGTCAAAACGAATTCCCATGCAATCCCTTGGAATTTCATTAGTCTGGAGTCATAGTCCCAAATTTGCAAAGTCTTGAAACAGACGGTAAATATATTTGGGTTCCATGGAGAATCTCTCTAATAGGTTGGAAAAGTACGTTCTAATAAATTCATTTAAATTATTTGAAAATAACATTCAAACCATTCTATATGTAGCATATGTACTTGTGGAAGCACTTCCCTGCAGAAAATCGTTTAAGGTATGTCAGGCCAAGGTAAATCTTATTGAATACCCATGGTACTTCAATTGGGGTACACAATCAATACAAAATTAAAGGTAAAGCGTAAATCATCTCTCAGCAAGAGGAAAGCAAAAGCCTCATAGTAAACCATACATAAGTACAGCGTCTGGTGGTGTACTTATGCATACTTAAGTATAATGGTGAAAAACCTATTGCAGAAAGAGTTAATTCCTCTGACATTAGTATCCCCCTATGGAAGATAGGTTGAGTTCATAATTGCCCCTACACTGAGAAAGACACGCAGAAAATATTATCTCAATCCATTTATGAGCACAAATACTGCCCCAAGTTCGCAAAAAAGTATTCATAAATGCAACATCATGTCTGAGTATAATAATGGATTTAATGTTTGGTAGATATGTGCAAGAAACTGGCTGTACTGTCGACTCACCAGTACGTCCGCACTTATCGTTGGTTAGATCACAACTGCCCTGACCCAAGATTGAATATGCAGACAAGATGCATGTCATGAGTATTATGGCATATGAAAGAGCACGTCCCATTTTCCCCCGTTCTACCGTAATGTGGCCAATACGCAACACTGACCAACTTTTAAAAATGTTAAAGAAAGAAAATGTAGCAGAATACGCAGCAAAAGGTGAAAGTATGGACCTTTTGCTGCGTATTCAGCTACATTTTCTTTATATATAAATAAAACGAATTAGAAGTGAAAAAAAATATTCCAAATAACATAAATTTCTTGAAAATAAGAAGAGTTTTTGTATGATGTCCTTAGGAACCATTTTTGCGTGAACAAGTCAACTTTTCAAGTTCCCTGCGATCCTGCAACAAAACAAAAATCACTGCCAATTTGAACGCAGGGTAACTGTCACATTGCTTTTAGGAACGCAGTTCGCATGCATAGTCACTACAGTTTGTGTACATTTAGGAATGCAAATCGTGGAGGGCTGCAGCAGTCTGACGTTTGAAAATTCGGCCGTACCCTTCCTAACCCAGACTAGTGCCGGATATACACACAAGACGTGCTCCGAAGTCTCGTCCTCCTCGAGGCAAAGCCGTCTTTACACTGGTCTAATTTGTTAAGGTGATAATTCAGGTCGCAGTGTCCGGTAAGAAAGCTCGCTAGCAATTTTATGACACATTCTTAACATTCTTCTTGACAAAACATCCAGAGTTGCATTTTTTCATTATTTATTTATTTTTTTTTGAGCAGTTTAAGCAATTACTTATTATTCACACTTTATAAGTAAAAAACAAAAAGGCAACTTGACAAAAAATAAATAAATAAATCAAAGAAACAAACTCAATTTAACACTTTAAAAAAAAGTGATGCTAACATGGACCACCCCGTTTTTGATGTGGACCAGAGCGTTCTTTTGGGAAGATGGGCTTTCTACCCCATCTTGTCCACAAGATGGGGTATCGCACCAATGGATGTGGAATCTTCTTCAAGATACTGGTAACCCGTGATACCAGCATGGGATAGCGACTTACGCTATATTCCGGAATGCGGGTTTTCTTTCTGCCTTATGTACGAGCAAAGCTCATTCGAACTATTTTCTGATTTTGTCATGAAAGCGATCAGGTTATCGGGGCTTGGTAGATTTACCAACTGCCTATCGCAAATCGACCGCAGTCGGAAACTACGTGCTCTGCGTCCTCTTCAACATTTTGGGCTCTGCGGCGAACTATAATGTCCACACTTGTGTAGATACTTCGTTTTCAGGCAGATAGTGTGAGATGTGGTGGTTACAGTCTCCTTCGGTCTTGATGTCCAGTTCTCGATAACGAGAATGAGCCTATGCGTCCATCTTCCCTTTGTGGAGAGGTCCCATCTGGCTTGGGACACAGCTGTTAAAGCTGCCCGTTCTTCCATCTTTATGAGCTCGGCCTTTTTATGGGCCGCTAGTTCCAGTCCGGCGTTCGCAAGCCAATCTTTCATCTTGGGAATAGCAGTATTTGTAGCAACCTCCATTTCCTCTGGTTATTTTTCTTATACGTAACATTAGACAATTCATCATGTGACTTCTTTAACATCATCCTAGAGAAGATCGTGCAGAACTCACACGCCATCACTTGAGGCATGATCTGTCAGAAGGCCGTACAATTGTTAGCGGACGACTTTGACTTGTTTGGCAAAACACAGCGAGCCGTCAATGAGGTGTTTGCTGGATAGAACAGAAGCCGCTGATATGGGTCTACCGGTGAATGAGGACAGAACGTAGTATATGCTCTCCTCAAGAAAGGACATACAACATCGATGTCTTAGACAGAATGGGAAGCTTTAACTTCGAGGACTTCGTCTGCCTCGGCGCAGCAGTAAATAGTACAAACGACAACAGTACCAAGATCAAACGCAGTATAACTCTTGCCAACCGCTGTTGTTATCGACTCAAGAGGCAATTGAGTAAAAGATCCATCTCCCAAAGGACCTAGCTGACTTTAAAGACATAAAAGACCTTGATCATCCCAGTCCTGCTGTCCGGCGCGGAGGCATGGATAATCTCAAAAGCGGATGAGGAAGTCCTTGGTCTCCTCGAGAGAAATGTTCTGCGTGTGGTCTTTGGGCCTGTTTTGCGTTTTTTGGAGAATAAGACACGAGCCTAGTCAGACGTCTACGGATCCAACGTCTAAGGTGGGAGGGCCATGTAGAGCGCATGGACAACTCAGCTCCGATCCGAAGAGTCTTCAACCCCGAACCTGTGGGACAACGCAACAGAGGATGTTTAAGGTAGCGCATCTAAACCTACAGGGCGTGCGGCACTGGAGGCAGCTAGTTAGAGATCGTGCTAGATGGAGAGGCTTGTATGGTTGAGGCCCAGGTCCACTCCTGACTGTAGCATCAAATAAGGAAGAAGAAGAATATTAGACAATTTGGTCTCATTAACTTTGTCCAGTCGCAATATTTACGAGGGGCGTTCAATATATTCTCGGTATCTATATGAAGGAGAATGCGAATTCAATTTAAATTGTTTTTATTTTTCGATATAATCTCTCCTAACATCAATGCATTTCTTACATCTTGAAATAAGCTTTTTTAAACTCTCAAAAAAATAAATTTCCTCTTTCTCTGCAAAATACCCATTTATTGCCGACTTGAGTTCTTTCCGAAAATCTTTTTCCACGAAGACAATTTTTCAAATCCGGAAACAGGAAATTATCACTAGGGCCAAGGTCTGGACTATACTTCTTCGAAACCATAATCTCGCGCAGCAGCCTTGGAAACTCGCGCCGTGTGAACAGGAGCGTTGTCATGAAGAAGCAGCACACCCGCTGCGAGTTTACCCCGTCTTTTCTTTTTAATTTCCTCCCGCAAATTATGCAAAGTGGAAGTTTAGGATGTGGCGTTGATGGTTCCACTTTTTTTTTGTACTCAATGAGCAAGATTCCCTTTGAGTCCCAAAAAACTGTGGCCATGTGCTTGCCGGCAGACGGAGTGACTTTCAACTTCTTTGGGGGGTCTGTTCTTTTTGTATGCCACTGCATGGACTCTTGTTTGCTTTCAGGGTCATAGTGGTGGACCCATGTTTCGTCACACGTAAAAATTCGATCCATAACACCGTCCGCGTTCTCACTGCACATCTCCAAAAGCTCTCTACAGCATGCGATTCTCATTTTTTTCTGTGGCGCTGTGAGCATTCGTTGCACCCACCTTGCACTGACCTTTGAAGGATTAAGATGGTCATGAAGAATGGTGTGAATGGTACCAATTGAAAGCTTGGTGATCTCTGCCATCATTTTCACCTTTATTCGGGCATCCTCAAGAACAAGTTTTTCGACTTCTTTGATGCTTTCTCCCGTACAAGCAGTACCGGGGCGCCGGAGCGGGGGTCGCCTTCAATGCTCTCTCTGCCTCTCTTGAACTCACTTGACCACTTTTGCACAGTTGATAATACAGGTGCGGAACCCTGGTAAAGCCACTAGACTAGCCTACTAGCCACTAGACCTTTTCCTTGCTTAGTGAGAAATTTAATTACAGCTCGATTTTCACCATCATCGTCTCAGTTGCCATTATGATTCTGTTTAACTAGAGATAAAACGCGAATTAATAATTTTAAACATTTATATGAAATTTTACATGAATGCACTAAAATAATAGTATTACTGGATAAGTCAATTTATATATACAACTACAGCTGCACCGCGATACCGAGAATATATTCGTATTTACATCCCCATGTGGTTTTTCTGTTGCTAACTAGTCTGAGATGTTCGTCTCTAGCTATTAACTGTCTTCAGATCGCGATTTTATAGTTTACAAAAAATGTATAGTAAGACCATGAACAATCCCTTGCGTGACACTGGAGGCGATTCGCTTGGATTCAGAATATTCATCTCCGAGCTTAGCATAAATTCGTCTGCAAATGGGATAAGATTGTTTTTTGAGCACACGAATTTAGAATGCACTTCAACACACCTTATGTCACGGAGAGCACCAGCACCACTACATGCTCTCCACCCTTTTGAATTTCATCGGCTTTTCCCTAAATCGAGTCTGTTGTGGAGTACTTCGTTCGGAACCATAAGTAGAGGACAGGCATGGTCATATTTGTCATACTGAGCTGATACTGTTGGACCCTTTTGCCCGTATGAAAGTGGAACTGACGTGTAATAATTTTCCCCATCAGAGTCTTCATGAAAATAAAAACCAAGTTTTGCAATTTTACGTTGTCCCATCCTTCGAAAGCCTTTCGGTTTTATTAGAGACAATTTCCCGCACCACATGCATATACTTCACAAACTATCTGCCTAAACAAATTGAACACGCTATGTTTTGCCATGTCCAACACTGTATGTGAGGCAAAAGTTTTCCGTCCCGGTTTAAATTGTATCCAATTGAATTAATCAACGAAAAATAAAGTGGACAACACTTAGGAGAGTGTCCCATGTTGGCTGTACCTAACGATAAACCGTAAAAGCACTCTCAACCGACCACTCATTTACGATACTATTCCTGATCGACCCACAAACTGCAATCTCTCGCTTAAATTGAATTTCAACTGAGCAACCAATTCAATTACAAACTCATCATGGTCAATTCTGCACCACGTACGAGCAATTTACGACGAAACTTCGAGGATTAAAAATTGAAACAAACAAAAATTGTTTGCTGCTGCTCCTTCTCTTCAAATATTGACGCTAAAACTAGGACATTACAGTGGCACCAGGTCCCAGTGCATGGGGATGGACATCACTTGTGGATGGGTTAGAAAGAAAAAGCAAAAAAAAAAAGAAATCACCACAAAAACAAAACTATTACCAAGCACAGTTCCTCTAATGGTCATGATCGTAAACACGGATTCGTTTCCGTCCTTTTACCCATCCTTGTTGCGCCACACAGCAGCATCCACGCGCATCCACCACCAGTATCCGCCACCATAACCATTCCTTTGCTGGCTGGTAAAGTGGTTTTTATATATTCTGAACTGTCAGCTCTTCTGCTGCCGCACCACGCCGGCCGCTCGTTCCTCGCCGAGCATGAGCATTGTATATTTATCCCTCGAAAACAATAGAAAACCATTTCCGTCCCTTTAATGGTGAGGATGGTACATAAACCACCGTACTCTGTACGCGCCACACAAGCCCGGATTGTTCATTAAACTTCTGCATCATGCCATAAAAGTGGCAACATTGGTCTCGAGCCCTTCTCAACCTTCTCCATCACCACCACCCCCAGCCATTAGCCGCGTCGTCCGCCAGATGGAGGAGAAGATACGCCAATGACGAGTAGCAGTAGAACCTTTCACAAAAATTCTTATTTAACTTCAACTTCGATTTTCCTCATCCCTACGTGGGTACATTTGTATTTGGATCTGTTTGTATGACGTGGTTTGTTTTCTCATTTCAGGAAGACTTGTGCTGCTCACGGCTGCACCGAACGATGAAAGATGACAGGATAAGCGGGGACTACGCGAACACGCTCCACATGCCGTCATAAACCCATATGATACCGACGTCGTGGGAAGTTGAAAATCTTATACATATGCCGCCGAAGACGAGGCAGTCACCACTGCGGAGCAAGGCAACAGAACAGTATTCGGCGGAAAATTTCTGAAAAAAATCCTGGTACTCTTCAAAAATGAAAAACGAAAAAAAATCGCTGGTGGTTGGGGACTCACCAGCAGCATAGACGAGGCCAATCGACGCAGAACTTGAAGCGAAATATCACCTAGAATGAGTCCAAAGATGCGCGTCTCCTCGGAACAATTTATACTTTGCGGTTACGTGGCAACATTGCATATCCTGATGATCCTTACGTCCAAAGTCGTATACGTAAGCGGTGACTGGCTGATGGAATGCGGCGACTGCAAGTGCAAGTGGAACTCGGGCAAAAAGACAGCCGACTGCAAGAACCTGAACATCAGCTCCGTGCCGGAGAACTTGAGCTCCGAACTGCAGGTTCTCGATCTGTCGTTCAACAAGATAACATTTCTAGAGGAGAACGCTTTCTTCACAGCTGACCTGCAGAACCTGCACAAGCTGTTCGTGAGGAACTGCTCGCTGGAACACTTGGAACCGCTTGCACTGCGGTCCTTGGAGATCCTTATAGAACTCGACTTGTCCAACAATCTCCTGCGCAGGTTACAGGCCAACGTCTTCGGAAACCTGGTGAAAGTGAGAGCGCTGGTGCTGAATGGAAATCTTCTCGAGGCGCTGGACGATGGCATCTTCCAGAACCTCAAGTACCTCCACAAAGTGGAGCTGAAAGATAATCGAATCTCCCAAGTGGGGACGGCGGTATTTGTGAACGTGCCGCTACTCTCGCAGATCTATCTGAGTGGGAATCGCTTGAGTTTCCTGCGCAAGGAATCTTTTGAGAGCCTTCCGAGGCTCACCAGCTTGTCGCTCGAGCTCAACCCGTGGAACTGCACATGCGAGCTGCAGCTGTTTCGGGACTTTGCCTTTCGCAGAAATCTCTACACTCCACCCACGTCGTGCTATTACCCGTCCCATCTGCGCGGGATGCTCTGGATTGAGGACCAACCAGAGGCCTTTGCCTGCAAGCCGAAGATTATCTATCCATCGCGAGGGGCGTCCATTAATACTTCCAAGGAGAATGTGACACTGATTTGTCGTGTGCACGCTTCACCGAACACCCTTATTGCCTGGGACTACAATAAGCAGATGTACACCAGTGGCAGCGGCAACAACCCGGCGCGGGTCCACATCCAACTGCTGCGCGAGGAGCACAACTCCGAGAAGGAATTCGGTCGCGATATCTTCATTTCCCGGCTGACCATCCTCGGGGCGGAGAAAAGTGATGAGGGCATTTACACTTGCCTCGCGGAGAATGCCGGCGGCAAGGACGCAGTGCAGATGAGCCTGCTCGTACAAAAGCAATCTCAGAAGGATCTGCTGCTACAGAGCAATTTGATCATTGTTATTTGCCTAATGGCGCTGGGACTGCTGTCCGCTTCGGTGTTTCTAGCCATGGTCACGTGTTGCATCTACAAGCGATTCAAGACGATAAATTTACAGCAGCAGCATCACTTCCACAGCCATGGTGGGGCACTGGGCATGACAACAACGACAGCCACGTCGACAGGCAGCGAAACAACCGTGGGTCAGCATCACTTACACCACCATCACCTGCACGGGGATGGACACTTGATCCACCAGAAGAAGGGCGGCCCAACGGCGGTGGGCGGCGGTCCGGCGATGGGCCAGCATCAGACGACAAATGGGGATAAATATGCGGCCATTAAGATCATGGAGAACGGCATGAGCATGGGCGGCGGTGGCGTCGGTCTTACGGGCAACGGGGGCGGCGGGCTACATCATCATCAACATCATCAGCAGCAAAAGCAGCATCACCCGCACCTGACAGGGGATGATTTGAAGGAGACGAAATTGGCTCATTCTGAGAAAATTTATCTGGAGAAAGGCATTGAAGGTAAGGGGTTGTTGTGTGGAATGCGGAGCCTACTGGGCTCGGCTCGGGATTTGTTTACTTTTCGTTGTTTTTGTTGTTCACTTTTATGTTTTGTTCTGTTTTGTTTTGCCAGTTTATTGTAGTGCGTGCTCGGAATACAGCGACGGGAATTAATTAAAATTTGAAGAGCCATGAGATTTATCGTGATAAGATGCGGACGGGAGCGAATGAATATGGAGATCTCCTTCTGGCTTTGTTGGCGATGCTTGTGGTTGATGACGGGGCGAGCTTAGCATGTGGGTGTGGGCATTTTTTTCCTGGTTTTGTTTTCGGGATGATTAAGGTTATTTAAGTGTAAGTCCCACGAACGATTCGGATTTCTGCTTCATTCTCGGCTCTGGGAATGCTGCCATGTGACGCCAATTAATTTAGCTGCGAGTCGGGGGTGGCACAATGGGTTGGGTGGATACATATACATTAGATTTGCAAAAGATTAATTTCCCAGAAGGTTTTTGCTTTTGAAGTTGCTAATTGGGTGGGACGACCCACAAGCAGCCCTTTATCGGAGGCTCTTGATTATGAGCGCTGGGGGATGTTTTGATGCTGATTCCCCTTCGGGGCTTAGTAGTGTGTATTAATTTGCTTAGCCGTTTTGGTTTCTCATTGAAAAATCCGCGTCTATCTGACGGGCAGAGACCCCTATTTGGGAGGTTCTGATGCAATTACGTTCTTCAAGGCCAAGTCTAAAATGTCTAGAAGAAGCCTACAGGAAAATAGGCAGACCTGTTGGCAAAAGTTAGGCCGGTGGACTGAGATCGGTGACATGTGTATACTGATTTCTTTTTCGGGGCAACAATGATAAAAATATCAACGTTGGAATTCTAACCACAAATTTGAAGGACCAAAAAAATGAAGAAAACTAACGATTTGAATCATATTTATGTGTACTTTAATTTATTACTAGTTTGATGCGAGCTAACATCCACGGATTCCAGCGGCCAAGCGTCTTCCGGTGACAGATAATGTCAGTCTTGTTTGAGTGTATGCCCGAATTCGAGTGTCAATGAGGTATCACTGAGCTCGAAACAGTAGGATCGATTTGCTTCTCTCATCTATAAGTGATCCGGGATGGATGGTCCACTGAGAATCTTCACAGATGGATCGAGGATGGGTGCAGGTGTGGGGCTTGCCGTCTATTCCGAGGATCTGAACATCCAGCTTTCTCTACGTTCACCAAATTACTTTAGCGCCTTTCAGGAAAATTGAATTATAGCGATTAAAAAGCTCAGCACAGATATCGTACAAGCTGCAATATCTGAAGTCGGTCATTTTTAACTCCAAGACTTCCCTCAATTGCCGTCTACCTCTTAACAAGATAGCCAAGTATGTGGGTGCCGGGACACTGATATTCGAGAGAATTACGAACTCGCTTGAAATGGCCCAAGTTCTATACTCTTCCCACCCACCCTTCACACCCCCACGAACTTGAAACACTTGCTCAAATAAACATCAGGCAGATGATGCCTCTCATTACCAAATAACTCTGGCCTATGGTAGATGCCAAACGATCACTAAGCTTGATCAGATTAAACATGCCGAATCTCAGATCTAGCATTGGCATTCTAACAGGGCACTGTGCCATCGGAACTTACGCCTCTAGACCCGACCTTCCTTATAATGATTTCTGGAGACTCTGCATGAACGAGGTCAAGGAAGATACCATTAAGCGCTAGCTATGCGCTCCCTTCTACTTCGATCACCTGAAAAAAAGTTTGGTTTTAAGTGAAGATGCCTTAATTAACTGAAAATTTGGTTGTGGTAGGCCATTCTCTGTAAGGAATGGCAAATGATGTTGACCCCCTTTTACGGTTCGAACGTTCGATGTCAGTTGTTCTCGTTGACGAACTAAGGCCTTCGACCTACTACGGTTGGCGAACTGTACAATTCGAGTTCCAAATTCAGTGCTGCCATGAAAACAGTAAAAAAGTGGGAATGCATAAACGTCAAACCATGAACATTTGAATTTTAATTTTAATTGCTTTCACTTCTTTGGTCAATAAATTTTAAAATTTACAAAAATGCAAATCATAAGCGCAAGAGTATTCGAGACAACTTCCTTGTCTTAGAACACCCTCATCATCCGTTAGTAAAAACAATCTGTTCTGAAAACTGTTTTTAAGCTTAATTTATTTCATTTCGAGGTAAACCACGCGCGGGAGATCTTAAGGCAACTCGATCCTCCGCCATCGACTCTAACTCTTCAGGAGTCATGCCCAAGCGTAACCAGGCGAGTTTTTGGACTTGGTCGAACCATCTCGTCCTGGGTCTGCCAACCGGTCGCCTACCCAATGCAATTTCATTTAATGCTCGCCCCGGAAGTCATGATGAAGGGGACATTCATGCCACGTTATCAAGCCACCGAAGCATAGTCCTCTCCGTTCGAAGAAGCAGCTCCTCGCGCACTGCCGTATTTCTCACCCTATCCCGGCGATTAGTTCCCACAACAGCACGAAGAAATCTGATCTCAGCAGCTTGTATTCGCGATCTTATTCCATTCGGTCATTACCACATTTCATGACCATAGGTGAGAGTTGGAACAAATACTGAGCCGAAAACCGCTTTGCCACTAAGCTGAGCATGCTTTGACACGAAGGTGAGCCTTCCTGTTTATTGATTTCAAAATTGACCCCATTTTACCAATCCTATAGGAAAGCTCAGTATTATTGCTCCTTCCATCACTCGAGAAAAAGACCCCGAGATACTTAAACTTCTCCACCTGCTCCACTAACCTGTAGAGTGCATTAAACAGGCGTCCTGGAGATGACTATAACCTCCGATTTGTCCACGTTGACATTCGTTCCAGCATCAGCACATACGGCCACGAACCTATCGGGTGCCTGCTGGTGTTCCGTCTGGGAGGATGTGAGGATAACCAAGTCATCTGCAAAAAGATGATAACTTACCCTCAACTCTCCCAATGTGAAACATTCCTGGCCTCGGCTGCTCTGCCACATCCAGTCCATGTATACAGTGAAAAGGAGAGGTGACAAGACGCACCCTTGCCGAAGTCGAAGTCGGTGAAAGGTGTTCATTTAGCACCATTAACCCAAACACCGCTGCTACAGTTTGTGTATAGAGATGGAATGGCCATCAGAACACGACCTTCAATCCCATACTCCTGCAAAGTTTACCTCGAGGAATTCATGCCTTTGCAAAATCTACACAACAACTGCGGATGGGCTTGGCATACTCCCAAGCCTTCTCAAGTACCATTCTTAGAGTGAAAAGCTGATCGGTTGGACGAAAGCGAGTTTTTGCACTTGGTCCAACCACCTCTTCCTCGGTCTGGCAAGCGGTCGCCTAATGCCCACCAAGCAGTCGCACTCAACGTCTGCCTCGGAAGTCGTGGTCATACACAATTTCGTACGCAACTTCATTGATGGTGGTCTAAGCCACCTCAGTCAGGTTCGTTATGCACAATTTCGATGCTAATTTCGAGGCAAATTGCCGAAATTACTCAAGTTCGTCTAGTGGGAACATACTAAAAAAATACAAATTTGCCACCTTCAGCTTCACGTCCGTCTATTGAAAATACAAATGCTGCTGTACCTGATCAGACATAGGTACTTTGTGCCTGGTTGGTCTGGTCTTTCTAGACCAGACCTCCCCTACAACGACTTCTGCAGAAGAGGAGACGAGGATGCAGAGGAGACGAGGATGCAGACAAGGATGTCGAAGAAACCATTGCCACACGGGCAATGTAACTACAATGCTCTTTCATCCCGTAGATTTAGGCTTCTTATTTGCATAGCCTGGCTGAACTGAGCAGCATAAGAGTGAGCCATCTTATTCGCTTTAAAGCACTAACGGGTTTGCGGAATAGGTCGCGCAATGGACCTGTGGTGGTGCTTGCCTTTCCGTACAGCAGTCAACCACTTCAACCTAACCTAACCTACATATGGTACAGGTATATGTTGAAACCGTATACAAAGGTTTTTCAGTATGTGAACAAATTACTAGGGGCGGCATAAATTGGGGCTGCCCCCGGCGGCTTATGTTAGCAAGACGTTTGACATGGCATTTGTGCCTACAAGCGAGAGCATATGATAGCGTCAACCAAAGCTCATATCATATTGCTTCGTATCCTCAGTCACACGCCTCACAATTGCCGTCCTATTGTGGAGGCTATCATTTCATTTCGATCCCAATTCCTGAAGACGCATGAATATTTTCGGAGTGAGACTGGCCACTAGATAAATGTGTACTAACTTTCGTGTGAAGTACCAGGGCCGAGACCAAAGCATATCATTTTTCATCTCACCTAATAGACTCTCACCCCGAGGTCAATGTTTCTTAACGAACCAGCCACGGATGGATATCAGAAGAAAAAGAACATTTGAATTTATAAAATGACCGTATCGGTTGTCGCCCATCCTCAGAACATGGGGAGAGCAGAGAGCAACAATAAGGATACGAGCAGAATTTATTAAATGGAAATATTCTAATAAATCTTCTCTCCTTCGTGCTAGGCCATGCACACCATGAAATGTGTACTTCTGTAGGCGTTCAACCGAGGGGGAGAATTTATTAATAATTTCGACTTTCTTCTCCCCCCAACCACCTTTAGGACAGGCACAGGTTTTGGCACTCATAATTCACGTAAGGTCCGCCTATAATGGCAATAAATCAAAAAATAAATGAGCTATAAAGAAACAATTGGGACGCGCGCTGTTTTATGTCCCGAACTGAAGTCAAGGGGGGGTGCCAAGAAGTACGCCTCGACCTCTGGCGGCAGCAGCTTGTAGTGCCTGCGGACACTGAGCACTATTGGGGTTGATGAGAGCTGAATTTATGAGGAATTAAAAGGCGCTAACAATTGGTGAGTAAACACCTACGCACACACACAGACGGTGAACTTCATTGTGAATTTTAATTGATCGGTTTGCTGTAATGGCTTCTGACAGCAGGACTTATCTTGTGACGGGTGGGCGGCTCATGCCGACAGTGATTACGAGTTGGGGGCTGGCAATGACGTGACAAATTAATAAAATTTGTCGTTGGGCTTTAGTGTGGAAGGTGCACGATTACAAATCAACACAATGCCGTGAATGACGGACGACGATGTGCCGAATGTTCTTATGCGAATATTTGATGGGTCACGAAGGCGTGTGGACTGTTAACACTAATTTATTGCTCTGCAAATGGCTGATCGAAACTTTATGTGCACGATGGCGGATATATAGTAGTTCACTGAGTCAAGGAAGTTGCTTAATTTCCGTGGTGGGTGTGCTCTTGCTTGTGAGAGCCTATTCTCTGCAGCGCCACGATAGTATTCGGGGCATTGACCTATGCCAGCAAGCCGGATATTTGTGGAACTAGATGAATTGCAGAAAATTCAGATTCAGGCTAGGAATTTACATGGAAATTGCGAAATGTTGTGGGAAGTAAGACAAAGTTGAAGAAATGGAAGTAATTATTATATTGCAAACAATGTGCTAATGTCAATTTAAAAAAAAATGACAAGTGCATGCGCTGGATCGTTTTGCTGAATGCATCTTTGAAAAGTGTAAACAAAGCACCATTTTAACACGATACTGATGTTGTTTATTTTTCCACACTATTTACATTGAATGTTGAACTATTAAAATAATATTTTATTTAAAATAGTTGTTTAAGCAAATTATTAGAGATATGATTAAAACAAATTCCTTGCAATGAAATGCTTACATTTTTGTTTATGTACAAGGGTTCAGGCAACTCCAAAGGAAATATCTTCGAAACACTTTCACTTCGTTGTATTCTTCTTCCTCAGATAATACCCTCATGGCTATGGTGTGCATTCGAGCTTAAATTCAATTTATATAAAAACTTTTACTGACTTCAATAAAGACACAAACTTTGTTCAACTGTCAAAATGACACTTGTTCCTCACCGATTCGAAGTGGAATTTTTGTTCGGGAGAAATTCATGATAACCGTTTCGCTGTTCGGGCGAAAATCAAATATTTCAGGCGAACAGAAATAATTCGGGCGAAATGCTGTTCGGGCATATAGAAAACGAATAAAAATAAAAAACATATTTTTTTTTCACCTACCCAGCCTGCACACCTGCCTGCCCAGTAACCCATCAAATTTACAAGTAGTTGCAGGAAAAAGCATTTATTAGACCATAAGCAGGTGCCCTGCTCAAACTAGAGGTTTATGCCATGGTTTGCTGTCAAATACCCCACTCAGCCACAAAAATGCAAGCGACAACATCTCTCTCATTCTATCTCAGACCAAGTGTGTATTCCCACAATCGTCGTGCAAGTGACAAATGTCAAATAAAGTGACTAAGAGAATACAAATTTGTCAAAATGAGACATATTTTTGGGTGACACGACTAAGAGAATAAGGGGGGATGTGTTATAATATTTTTTTTTGTTTGACAATTTGCGAAACAAGTGAAATTCGCGTGCAGGTTGATGGAATTCCCAAGAACCCAAGAACACAACGATGTGTGCAATTGTTGTTGACACTCCAGACCAGTCGGAAAACAAATCGCATTTGCCTTTCTTTCTACCGCAGCACACATGGATAATTCTACTCCAATAAGTAGGAATGTGAATCAGAGATCGGGATAGGCATTAATGGCGAAACAGTGCCCGAAGAAACATGATCCCACTTACAACAAGGAGAACATAAGCAAGAGCATCAAGCAATTTGGTGATAGAACAAAATCTGAAGGGACATCATGTGTTATTATTCGATGAAAACGTGACGTAGTCTTCATAGACCACGTACGTCCAGAACTCCAAAGCGCACCTTGTCCTTCAATTGTGAAAAGCCCAGTTGCCCCCAGACTAACCTTCAAATTAGTAAATCCCATTTGACTGAAAATGGGTGACTTTCTTTTCCTTCGGCGTGCGTAAATAATAAAAAAAGTAGTATTATCTGTGATTATTTATACTAGTACAAAAGCTGTGGAAAGGAGGAAACGCGTTCACATAGCAGGTGCATAAATCGTGTTGTGTATTTGTCATTCACATTCACGGTCGCTTTAGTTTCATCACATGTACAATATTTAAGTGGAATAGGGACTACTCTTGATGAATGGAAATAGGACAATGTCACATTTTTTTGCTGATTCGCTTGAGCTAACAACTTTCATACCATTTTTAGCAAACGAAGTCAGAAAATATGAAAGCACGTATTTAAATACATAATCGTCGAACAACGTAATATCCAAAAGAGATATAACTATTTCTTCGGACAGCCATGCCGCAATTAAGTTCTTGGAAAATGTCATGTTCAACTCAAAACACATCTCTTATTTGTAGGCTGTCTCTGGACGAGATGGCATTGTGACATATCGGGCAATTGCAAGGCCGATGAGCTCGCTAAGTGTGGTACATCCTCCTCCATAACACTAGGGGGTGTTCCACCTTCCATGCCAATTGTTACAGCCCATCTTCTACTCAAGATACACACAATCAACATCACCAATTGTGCATGGCTAGAAGGTGACACATGCCTTAAAACAAAAGAAATATGGTACTTAATCGCAATCGATCTCTCAATCTGCTTAGACTCAGTGTAACTTCACTCAGGACGCCCACCGGACTCATAACTGGCACTGAACAATTGGCACTCATGCCCGATGGTTGGGTGTCCCCTATAAGGACTTCTGTAGAAGCTGCATGGATGAAGAGGAGGTTGAAACCACAGATCAACCACTCTGCTCGTGTATTTCGACGTACACTTAGGGGCCTACTACTTCAGTAACCTCAATGAGCTAAATGGCGTCCGTATTAGCCGTCTAAATCACATCGTTGTTAGCACCAATTGGTTTTTTATTATTAGGGGAAATTAATCCGCGTGGAATCGCAACGGGTAAAGTGTGACTGCCTTCTGCAGGTACTCACTAAAAAATAACCCATTATGACCAGAGTCTATTTGTGAATATTATTTTGTACAACCGTCTTCAATGGAATCTCGTTTAAAATTTAATTACTTAAAATAATGTACGTCTACTCATTCCTTTTTGTTCTCTCTCTCGTGTATTTTACGACCTCTGTTGGCAGATAGCGCAGAGCGACCACTTTCTGAGTTTAGTGGTGTCATCTAGTGTCGAACCCTACATCGCCTGCCTCCCAGCAACGCGAAAGAAGGTTTTGACATTGGAACGTGACAATGACAGTGGCAGTGATGATAACCATTTTGACCCAGTCTTACGCAAGCGATCGCGTATGATATCCAATGATGATAGCGAATAGAGCTGTTTTCTCGTACGAATTTTCAATTCCTGAACTGCAATTTTGTACATATTTATGTTACTTTTACTTTAAGATTTGAATTGAATTTTACGCACTTTTTACATGATTGAATCATAGCAAAACAACCCCCTTTCTTTCTACGCACTTCACGTCATTTTTTACACGTTTTTTTCTGGAACGTATCTACCATGTAAAAACAAGATTAGGTGTACTTATAAGTGTTCGCCATGGAGTAGCGACTTGGTGCCTCGACTCCTATGACGGGTGTGTCTGGATCGATCTCTGTCATAGTTCACGGCTCCACCTCTTTCGAGTCACTGGCAACGTTCAAAAAACATTTCTGTTAAGAAAAAGCTTCTCTCTCTGGTTTTTAGGAACAATAAGAAAACAGGTAGCTTTTGTGTAGTTTTCTACTCTTCCAGGTTTCATCACGTGCCGATGCCTAGATTTGACAATATTCGACACTCCCATGAGCAGTTAAAAATTATGATTGTAGAGTTGGCAGGTTTTAAGTCTCATTTTAATGCGAACTTGTTGTTTAATTTAACTTCCCTCTTTCTCAAAATAAAATTAAGCAATCTGATAATTTCGTTTTGCTTTTTCCTTGCAGATTCTCTCCATATACCATCCCACACGCTGTACCTACCGCACGGGCCGAATATTTCCGAAATTAATCGCATTACACCACTTAAACGACATCATCAGAATGCCGACGGGACAATCACAGCGGAATACCAACCCGATCTGTTGCCAAACAGCACCCAGCACGCATTTAGTAACAACAGCAAAAGTCACAGCAACGGTAGCCTCTACAGTCACACAGCAACTGTAAATCAATTGAGTTCATACGATGGCCAATTGCAGGATCATTATAGCCAGCATCAACATCAGCCCCACAACAGCTATCGTCCAGCGTCGCCAGAAGCATCACTGCTGGCAACTTTGACACCCACAGTCAAACACGCAACGCCTGGAACCCAAGATGCCACCACGACGACTACCGCCCAGCTAGCAAATAATAGCAGTACCAACAAGGGTAAATACGACCACGTCACAAGGTCCACTACGGACTACTTACAGTCCAGATATATGGACCTGATGCGAGAGATGTCATGCATTCCAGCGCCCGCATCATCACCGCCAACAGCGTCAAGCGCAGGAGGCTCTGACTCGCCACCTCCACCACCAGCACCGCCCAATGCGACATCAAGCATCAAGCAACTGCTGCGTTACCCATCAACTGGATCCTATCAGTGGCCACCCACCGTTAACAACAAAGCCAGCCTTCTAGACTACAGACAACCCCCACCACCGCCACCATATACAGCCAGTCATACAATGACTACGACAACAGCAGGCTCCACTACAGTGCCCCTGAGGCGGAGCAGTGTAACGCAGAAGGAAGTCGACGACGGCGCTGAACCCGTTTCGGAGCTGGGCAGCGCCTACCGAGACGACACAACGAACATCTCACGCCAGACAATTGTCACAACATCACCATCCTTAAATTTCCTGACCAGCTACACCCCAAGGCGACAATTACTTTGATAGGAGGAGGCCGAAAGGCGAGAGTTCCATCATTCGAACACGTGGCTGATATAAGCAGACGACCCTTGCAAGTAGTTGAAAGGCAACTCCACCCACCCATCTATCCACCCTCACAACGAAGCACACATGGGGTTTGGTGCTGATCCCAGTTTGTTCAGCCCACTGAAGTGTCCATCTCCTTGTGACGTTGAGAGTCCTCTGCCAGAGAGAAAACAACAAGGCTCAGCACTTAGGGGCGTACGAAAGAAAAGTTTACTTGATTAATCAATCAAAACCAACCCGAAAGCTACCATGCCGATGAGTAATGATGCCTCTGCTTGTGGATGTACTCGGTGGTCATTTGGAGGACGTCGTAAAATATGTGGAAACAAGCAGTCAGGTGGAACTCTCGTCACCACGGTCGTTCATCATTTTCGACATCAGAGATTCATGCGACTCGACTTTGCGGCCAGATATGATTTTTCCCTTGTATTCCATTTAAGCAAAGCGCCGGATCATGTGAGCCTCCTCCTCATCGCACGAGCTCTCATTGTGACATGGCTGAAGGACAGAAAAAACGTGATAGGTAGACACACCCATGAATAAATACTGCGTTCAGATTCAGATGATGACGATGCAGAAACTTGCCAAAGGGGATCGAGAAGGAGCTCCGTGCAACGGCGGTGGGAAGATGAATGCAAATAGGATCGAATATACGTCCGAACGGATTTGCGAGAGAAAATTTATTGAGGTGAAGTTTTATAACCTCTGTGTGGCCGAGGTCAACGATGTAAATCAATGGAAATAAAAATTCTATTATCTGCGAGAATGATGAAGGCAACGGGATTGTGTACATTTATGGGAAACGAGAGAAATGCTATTGTTCGCCATGTTCGGCTGAGGGAAGGCGGTTCGACCACTGTGGAGAGAAGAGAAATCGAGCATTCACAAAGTGACTAAAAATTTTAAGTAATATTGACTGTCTGATGGGCCTGTGCCGCTGAGATGTGGGTATAAAGCCGTGGCCGACACTGCGCTGAATGTGCATTGTAAGCATACGTATAGGTCCGATTGTGCGTGGAGTATATTTGTCACACGGGACACCACATCGCTTTAGCCTGCTGGTAAACAAAACCTGCATTCCCGAATGAGTTTCACGCCCTTTTCTGTGTATTTATTTATTTCACGGCTGCCTTCAGAGTGCAACGACTCCTTAGCTGGGGAGGTGACCTCTTCCGTGTCACTGAATAGTCGGAAGTCGACCTCGGCCGCCCATATTAGTTCGGCGTTGTAGAGCGCAAGTAGGAAGATAAATTCCTCGACACGGAATGTATGGTAAGCTTCAGTTGAAACCCAAGATCACTGCCATTGCTAGGACTACGGCCGTCCGTCTGAAGCATATGGTTCTTTGGATGAGTTCCCAGTTTCGATGTGTCCAGGACTTGCATGTCCGATATTTACCTTAGTAAATGCACTTCCAGAAGGCATTTTCTCGAAGTGATTAGTGCTGCTCATTTGCAGTTTTGTCCCCCTCTGTATTCATGCATCGCCGGCAGAATTCGGAAAAACGTATGCCCACACTATCCATCTAGAACCTACTTCTCCGATTATCTGAACGAGCTGTGTTACATCAACATAATCCAACATAATTGCTTGGTAACATGCACTGACTGGTTTCACGAATTTGAGTAATACAACCCGTGTGATATCTCAATGATACATTTGGCGTAAGTGTACCTGCCCTAGTGAGGTAACCCTTCGGAACGGAAAGCTTTCCGGTTTCATAAGATTTTTCCTTCGAAGCAACATTCCGAATTTCTGTTCGGAACATTTTTCTGACAAAACGTAACGCAACCCAGAAATCTGCATTGCTACGCAGATCGGGTTTGACAAACATTCGTGTTAGCTGGACGTCAACACGTCCGATACTCTCCGCAAAGAATTTATCGCGGTGCATTGTAAGACGGAGCATACGTTGCGGAAAAAATCGAACGGTTACCTCGCTTCGCCTTCAGCCACTTGTACCTAACCTAAACTGAGTCTAGTCTAGCGGTATGAACGCCCATACCGTGGTTGCCTGTTAAGGCTGCGGCTAGGTTTCCCATTTTGTACCGGCGAGACTGGTATTGCTGGTGAATGCATGGAGAGAAGCAATGCAGCTGGCTAGCTCACTTGGGCATCGATTATTAAAGAAGCTATGAATCAGAGACAAAGAAGAGACGCTATGTCGTCGGTGTGAGCCGACTCTGCGATATTATTGTCTCCAATACGTTCGATAGCAGAGTCAGAGTGATCAAGCTTGATACTCAAGTTTAGTTTCTTACATCGATTAAGGAAACCTAGACATTTCCCAGCATTTTTGGGGACCTCAAATATGTGATGGTTCCAACTCAGTGTTGTGTTCATACACACACCAAGGATGGAAAGTTTTCCGCTTTCATCGACACAAGCGCCATTCATGCAGAATGGCTGACTGATGAGGGGTCTATTAAATGACAGCAGACAACATCGAGTTTTTGAAGAATTCAAGTCATTAGAAAGAAGAATAATGTACTATAGGTTGGTACGAGGAGGGTAGCTAAGATTCGCCCTTTTTAGAGACATCCTTGACATACGCTGCTTTCCATCTAATTGGGAACAAAAACCTGGAGGGTAGGAAAGATTAAAAAGCTCACGCAGTGCTTTTGCCAGCGAAGAAGAACACCTTCTCAAAAATATTGGGGATCTTTAACCCTCCTAGTGTGGAGCTAAAGGGTCTGACATATTAGTGATTATAATATGGGTGGCTCTACAGTCATCAACCACTAGGGTTGTGGGTGCTATTGCCCTTTTAAGAGTAGAAGCGACCTACAGCCTTATGCCGACTCCGAAAGGCCAAGTTGAGAAGCTTTTTCGAGACGGTTATACTCTTTGTCTTTGAGCCGAGAATTATTTTGCTCGGAATCGAACCTGGCCGGCATAGTCTCAAGTGCGTATGATCGATGCAAAAGCCCAAAATGCGTATATTCCAGGACAGCTAACAGAAGACTACAGATGCACAAAATGTGTGGTTACGTTTTCGGTTGAATGACTGGATGGCGCAATTCGTTAAGTGCCTGCTCTTGGTTAGTGCTGTCCCCGATTCTAATCCCAGTGAAAGCAAAGTCAAAACGCTTTTATTTGGTTTTCAAATCTGGTCCAGTCACCATTTGCGGTTGGGTGATAGTACCCATTCACTGGAGCGGTTGATCGGTGGCAGTAGTCTGACTGTGGGTATGACAATGGACCAACATGGTCTAAGTGTGCTGGTGAATTCACTAGCAGCCCCCTTCCCTACCCCACCCTACTCTATTATTTCGGTTCCCAACCATACTTGTTGCAATATCGCCCTCTCTTCCTTCTTCAGCAGCAAAAACTATCTCCCAAAATAAAACAAAACACGTGAACTAAAGATGAACTTCAAATATTACTAAGCAGTTTTGTCAATAGAAAAATTAAATTAAAATTCAATACCAAACCATTTGCGATATTCGCACTAACACATGTCTGGGTCTACTCAGACCCACATATGCATGGTTCACGAAAGTCGTTTAAATCATTTGTTCTTCCTCTATAAATACATGTATCGAAAACGTATTGTGTACCCTTCCATTGTGTTCACCTGAAGAAATCATGGAATACTCAAAAAACGTGTGTACATTTCAAAGCCGATTTGGTTGGGCCAGATCCAAACGTGCATCGGAGGCTTAAATACTCTTTCAAATGTACAAGTGCGAAAGTCAATTTGCCCATGGGGGAATCAACGCCCTCGATTCGCTTTGTCGAAAGAGCTAACAGCTGGGATGTCATTTTAAGCGAGCGTGGGCATGGATGACGAGGCGGAATACTTTATGTTTATTTTTACGTTTTATTCGGTTGCACCGCAGGTGTTTTCCAGTGTTTCAGGTATGAAACACTGCGTATGTCGTTCGTGTAGGGCGGACCAGCAAAGAAGTCCAACCAATTGCCTGCTATACCACGCCCAATTAGATCTGCAAATTCATGTGCTTGCCCATCTCTTGCTGGAGCCAGCGTTTTGCACAGCGAGGTCCATATAGACCCTTCATCAACTAACTTGATGACTGTGAAGGCACACAACACAGATGAAGGCTTCGTCCATAAGATGGCCCCAAAGAAAATATTGAAGAAGGCACGCTATCACAGCGTCCTACTGAAATCTTCATTTGGAAGAAAACACTCTTTTAGGTAATTTGTAGCGTAAAACAGTCAATGCTTCAACTGACTTTAGGCATCAGTACTCAAATGCCCCCATTCTAATGTCAGTGGGGTTCACTGAGACCCCTCACGGCGGACCTGCGACCCTCCTTTCGCAAATGGTTAGCTCTTATAAAGTCCGACCGCATCTTTTTTGGACGTCGCGATTATTAGAAGCTTAAAATCCAAATCCCGAAACGGACACAAATTCAATCCCGTTGAATAATTTTGAAAAAATTAAAATATACGAATCAATGCCGCATTCTCGCTACCTACTCTGAGACTTATATATTATTGTGAATATAACTTAAATGTTAAGTAGACAAAAAAAAAATAATAATAGAACGATTTTAAAGAATATAAATTATAAAAAATACTTAAAAACGAATATGTATCCAGTCTAGTCATAAGATAAAAGACATACGATGACGAACGAATTGTGTAAATAGGTGATGAATAAATAATAAATAAATAGACAAGTACTTTTACAGCGAGTGGAATGGTTATTTGAAAAAAAAAAAACAATAAAATAAAATAAATAATTTATTTATCACTATTATGAAACTTAAGAGAAATAACATTCGTAGATCAAATAAGTATTCATATGTAAAGGGAAGACTTTTTTAAAGAACTAGAAATTAAGAAAAATGTATCTAGACTTTGTTATAAGGAAGTTATACTATGAATATATATATATACGAATACTTATGTATTATGAAAAATGTATGCGGAAGATTGTAATGTATATAATTAAGGACAACAATGAAGTTGTAAAATTTCAACCAAATACAAGAATCAGTATATTTTACGAAATGGAGTTTTTTTTTAGTCATCGAACATGTTTTAGGGACTCGACAATGGGTCGAAGACAGACGAGGGTGCAGTTGCTGGTGTCTATTCTCAAAACCTAAACATAGCTATCTCCGTGAAGCTCCCTGACCACTGTAGCGTATTCCAGGCAGAAACCATTGCGATAAAGGAAGCATTGTCGTCGCTCAAGAACTACGTAATATCCAAAAGCGATATCACCATCTGCTCGGAAAGTCTGGCCGAAATCAAGTCTCTGGACAATGTCATGTTTAATTAAAAAACATCCTTTAATTGTAGGCTGTCTCTGAACGAGATGGCTGAGTATTTTAACATACACCTCATGTGGGGACACTGGGGCACTGTCATATACCGGGCAATTGCAAAGCCGACACATCCTCCACCCAAACAATAGGAGGTGTTCCACTTTCCATGCCGATCGTTACAGCCTACCATCTACTAAAAATGCACACAATCAACATCACCAATTGTAAACGGCTAGAAGGTACCACTTGTCTAAAAACAAAGGAAATATGGCCATCGCTGAATATCAAACAATCGATCAATCTGCCTGCACTCAGCAAGTTTTCACTCAGGACGGTCACCGGTGTCATAACGGGGCACTTCCAAATGAAGATTTCAGTAGGACACCGTCAAAGCGTGCTTAGCCTTCTTAATTGGCACCAATGCCCATAGGTTGGGGTCCCCTATAACGAATTCTGTAGAAGCTGCAAAGGAAGTTGAAACCACAGATCACCTACTCTACTCGTGTAGCGCGCTGGCAGGACGTAGATAGTTACACCTAGGGGCCTACTACTTCAACAACCTCAATGAGCTGAAAAGCGTCAGCATTAGCCAGCTAAATCGCTTTGTCACAAGCACCATCTGGTTTTAATTGTTAGGGTTAATCAATACGCCTACTTTGGCCGAAGTGTGACTGCTACATGCAGCCAGCCACTATAACCTAACCTAACCTAACCTAGGGACGATCAAGAGCGTGGGAACCTTCCTCCGGTTAGGTAACTATTGTTGTTTGTTCTTTTTTTTTTTTAATTGACTTGTGTGAATAAGCTGCTGTCAATTTCAGTGATCCGCTTGCAGTCCAACGCTTTACTTGGCTAGTCTATATAGAGTTCATACACAACATGGATTCGAGCTGAGGTGTTTTTTGATGGGAACAAAGTAATTCATGATGCCTACGCTTAAGGTGGGAGTTTAGTGGGACATTAACCAACTTGGTTTGCAAACTTTGAGTCAGTTAGCAACGGCTCGTCATAGCTGGAGAGCCTGGATGGATCAGCAGAGAGCGCTTCCAATTGAGCGGAAATTGAACATTTGGAGTATTATGGCCTCTCCAGTCCTAGAGTGTATCATGGAACGAAGTTCTTTTCGTCTTAAAAATGACAAACTTTTTACAATAACCGGATCTACACCCGTATTGTGGCACATCTCTGTGATGCGTCACAAGTCACAATTGCCACAAAAGAGTATGGTGAGGCACAGGTTGTGAGGTTTTCGTATTCTTAGTAAAACCTCACAGCTTGTGATCATCTCAAGAACTGTCAAAATTGTTCTCTGAGCACATCACAAGGGGGAGAAAGAGGTGCAAAATACCTTGACGTGGAAGGATTCTCAGGACGAAACATTTTTCAGCAAACTTTTACGAATTCCAATTATTATTTACTTAGCTCTAACTTTATCTTCTCCCACATTGAGAGCACAATGTGAAAGGAGAATAGAAATGTTTGACATTAAAATGAATTCACCACACCGTGGTAGATATTGTTGTCTGTTTTCTTTGCTTCAAACATCGTAGAAGACATTCCAGAACAGGACATCACAGCCAGAATAGGGGCGTTAAACTACCAAACAGATTGTGCAAGGTAATTAGCTTCAATCAAATAGTTAAATCTAGGTAGGAATCGACCCACATATCGCGAATACCACATTTAGTTCCTAATCCTTTCAACTTTACTCGTGAACTTTCTTTTATAATCCCTTGCGTTTGAATCTTTCCTACCCTTCTCTGAGTATCTCTGCAAACGTGAACTGCTTTTGCGAGAAATGTACACATATTGGAATATTTGGAGATCTTGAGTGGTACAGACTGCTTGGAGTCACAGTGATCACGTTGACCACCATTTAACTTTATGGATTCTGGAAAGCATAGCACGGAAAGATTGAGACGTCCTTTAGTAGCTGTTACGTGACTTAATTCAAATTGTTTCGATTAATGGCGACTTTATTAGATTGGCTGCGCAGCCTACCGAAAAATTAGCCTAGGCAATTCCCTTGCAATGTTATCTTATCATCTCATATAAGAGCAGTTGCTCAAACTAGATCGGTAAACCATTTATTGACAGCTAGAAGATCGTCCAGACGTATTGAACCTTCCAAACAATACACATTGTCTCAGCTATTATAATGTTGCCGAATGAATGAACAGCTGAGAATTTAATCATTTGATGCAGACGTATAACAATCACCGCTCTTAGGCAAGTGATTCACTGTCGGGCGATTCATGATAATAATAATACTGAATACAGCAACATCTCGTATAGTGTGTGATACTGTTCTTTCACTAGTGAGTGCTCTAATACTGACTCACCAATACGACGTCACTTGCCGGTGATCAGAACACAACTGCCCTGAGACAAGCATGGACATGCACTCAAGACAACCACGATTACAACTGCCCCGAGACAAGATTGTACATGCACTCAAGACATAAGAGCTAAGATGCATGTCATGAGCATTATGACTTATCGGAGAGAAACTCCTATGCTCCCACGCTCTGCCGTTGTATTGGCAATACACTACAGGTGGCACATGCAGTTTTATGCTGATTCCGGACCGGAGTAGTTTGTACAAGCAGTACCTCGAAAGAGATGGAGTCATGAGTAACGAAAGTCGTTAAATTCGCAGCTCGAATCTGGCATCCTCAGTGTAGGAGCCGACACACCAACCCACTACGCCACTTGCGATTTGTTCCTCACTGTTCCAAAGAACACAGAGCAAAGCTCAGAGAACAACCCCGAATGTCTGTCATCTTCCAAAAGTCTGTTCAGATGCTAACGTGTAGTCTGGGATTTAGGTTAGGTTGGCCGGGGCTACAGAACTAGAAATAAACCAAAGCTACAAACGCAGGACCGCCGATGATGAACATTAACAACCAGCTTGGGATCGACTGTTAAGCAAAAACACATTCATTGCCGGACGCTGTGTAAGTCACCGCAGCAATGAACAACAAGAACAATAAGAAATAACTACTTGTCATCAACAGGGTAGACACGGGACTGCTAGTGAATTCACCAGCACGTTTCTTCGACAATTTCGAAAAGGAACTGATTGTTATGAATCCCGTATCTATACACGTTCTTTAAATTGTCTCCTGTGTGCCCGAAACGACGAAAATTATAGATCCTTGTTTTCGCGTTTGTATGCTTAAAAACTTTTCCGAAAACAAATTTTTTTTTTGCACCCACTTTGTTGATTAACTCGCTTCACACCACCCAGTGACTGATGCTCAGGATAAGGCACGGCCTGAAGCGGCACACAAGAAATAAGTAGCTTCCGCCCTGCCCTCTCCACTGCTGTGCATATCATAATAGCCTTCGCATCAATGAATAGTACCTCTGTCTACAACACTTGCAATAAAGTGAGTATTTCCCATTTTATTCAAAATGCCAATAACGATAGTAGCATCTCATTCAAAATTAATTGATGTGGAAGTAAACCGGAAGCTGTGTATGTTACACGAAAATGCACTCGCAGCTACTGGCACACATACACTCATATAAAGTGACAAGGGGGACTGTACTCGCCCCATTTACGACGTTTTGCCAGTAGATACGGCAAAGTTGGAGGAAGTTCGGTTATAAGGCTGATGCCAACTCGGACATCGTCATTATTGCAAATTCTGGTAGCAAATTCATTCCAACGACCAGAAGGCCTTTCAAGTTAATCCGCAGCATTCTGCGATAGTCCTCATTAATGGGAAATTGGAAATTCCCTCCACTCATCTTGAATGGAATGTAGTTCCTAGAAGGCGATACCGTCGTTCAGTCAGGTCGCAATAAATTCCTTTGATTCAGTAACTTTTAGCACGGGTACTGTTTAAAATTGTTGGTTGTCTGCAAACACGATACAAGCCGCATACTTCAGCATGCGTTGGGATGCTTAGGACGTCGAATCATGAAGGGTCTGACATGGAACTTATGCTGTCTCCATGGCTCTCCTCTCTTGCTCTCCTCTCAGTCTTAGTCTGCTGCCTGTGTAGACCTCCTCCTTCTTAGACAAGGATTTGAGAACATCTTCCCCGAATTCGGATCTTCCCGACGAATTTTTCCACTTCCAAGCAACATTCTTGAAACAACGCATGCAGTTTTTGGTTGTCTTCTCCATTCCTCAAAAAAACCCTCAAACTGCCCTCTCAGGTAAGTGACATTCAGCGAAGTAAGCAAAGAGTAATAGTCTAACTGTTCTTCTTTCATTCTTCTTCTTTATTTGACGCTACAGGCCCGGGGTGAACCTGGGCCTCAACTCATAAGGTATCTAGTTCCTCTTCTGATTGATGAATTTCTTCACCTGGTTGCTGGGAATGTTGGGTCTGGCAGGTGGGCGCCGCCCATAAGCGCCACATGAGCTGAACCAAAACACCTTTGGGGATGATTGAGGCAAATGCAAATTGAGCTTGGCTTCAGTTTCTGCCTCTGCAATCCCATCTCTGTTGAATGACTCGAAATAATTTCTAATCCGTTCTTCAAGCGCTCATCGTCGAGTTTAAGTCAAGAAAGCCTCAATAATTGCTGACGATGAGCATTTGAAGAGTTGCATCGGTGGCTTAAATGTTATCCCACTTAAGACTCAATCAACTGCGTCTATAGGTTGGCTTTTTCCAGTAAAGAGACGACTCAAGGGAAAGCTAGACATAGCTTAGGCTGAGCTCCAAGAGAAATGTTGTTGGACAACTCATGGAGGTCAAAGGTACCCCTTAGAATCACGTACGCGGACTCAATAGATGGTTGATGAAGCTGGATGGAATGAGAAGTCTAAAGATTTCCAAGCCCCCGAACAAATTTTCTCACATGTTCGGAGCTGGTCCAGAGCTGAGTTGCCCTTACGCTCTACATGGCCACTATAAACGTCTTCTGATTCATTTTATTTATTATTTACACTTCTCACACGTTCTCTTAGTGTAGGTGCCCAGTAGCGCTTTACACAATAGAAGTTTGTCTCACAGATTACTTCAATATTGTCCGCGTCGTACAGCAGGACTGGTATGGTTAGTGTCTTATTAAAAGTGGGGTTGGTCCTTCAAAAAGGGCTATTTCACTCAATTGCACCTTGAACCCATAGAAACAGCCAGAGTTACTCTTACATGATCTCGGTACTGAAAGAGTTGATGGCGCAGATGGTTAAGTGCCTGCTCTTGGTTAGTTGGGTCCCTGGTTCGAATCCCAGAGAAAGCTAAGTTAATGCGCTTTTATCTTGTTTTCAAATCAAGTCCAGTCAGCATTTGCCGTTGGGATCAAATTAACAGCACTATCACTGGAGTGGTAGATCTGTGATGGGTATCACAATGGACCAACATGCTCTAAGTATGCTAGTGCATTCACTAGCAGCCCTCTTGCCTACCCTACCTACCACCTCGGTACTATGTTGATGTGCACGGTGCCCTTAACTACCTCGTAGTACTACGCCCATTGTGACACTCCACCGGCTGTCCAGACGTGGATGTATATGCCATTTCTGGAGAACAGCATATACATTCGCGATCATTTACCACTTACCTCCAAAATCTCTTCCAAATCGCACTGTAGCCCACATCACGTAAAATTTAATTTTTCAAAGTACGATGTGTCTATAAAATGGATAATTAATCAATTGAATTACAATGTTAATCAAGGCATTTATCAAGTCCCACGATAAATGGGATTTAAAATCCGAAAGGACTCTCAATCACCCCACTTGGTGGCACGACATTACAAAAGCGAAATGAATTAATTAAGGCACAGAGTTGCTATTTCATTTTTGCATGCCGAAATCTATTAACTACTTCTGAGGCTTCGCACTCATATTTTACGCGTACAAAAACAATTTCACTCTGCTTTGGAAGCACATTTTTCATTTGTTCTATCCCCAAATGATACTTATGCTAAGTTCAAATGAAATATGACAGTGAATCCGTATCATGAGGCATTCTTCTTTCCATCGTGTTGCGAGAAGGAGAGGAGCGTACTCAGTGTATCGATCTATATGTATCCCTTTTGATGAGAGTTCGACTCTCGAGGAATTTTACATTATATGTAAGCTCTTTCGTGGTATTTTATTTTTATTTCCCATGCCCTATGCCCTTGATGTGGTGCTGTTTCTTTCCAGGAAATCTGTGAGAGCCTTCATCGGGCATAGGAGCAGAAAGGATTTTTATTTTTTAAAAATGGGATAGAAACCAATGAGTGGATATTTTGTGGTGTAACTCCGCAGGCTTTAAAGGGATTTATCCGATAGCATGACGGATATGCCGTGTAGACTCAAACATACCCCTTGGTAGATGTGCGACTATCTGAAAGAATCAAATTAAATATGGGAGGGATTAACAAGGTGACCGTAGCAGCATTAGTTGGGATTCCATGTTAAACCCTTAGTCGCCTGAAGCAGAACGAGCATCGATGTAACGTAGAGATACCTGAAAATCCTAGACCTTATTTTTAACAGCGACGTCAGGTAGCTTTCCTCCAGACGATGGATGGAATGGAATCAATGTTTACTTTGCAAACGGTTGATTGATTTTTTTCCTGGAATAAATGGAGAGACAAATGCAGGGTAACATGTTTTTGATTTAGATTTCGATTAAATCCGTCGTTGTGCAAGAAATTTAATACGAGTATCATATCCCGCATATGACATCATTAATCGCAAGTGACTATTCGAAGCGATGGCCTGATTCGGGATCCCCGGTAAATTGATTCCGGAGCTAACACATATTTAATGCACCTTGCTGTTCGGGTCAAGCACTTTGGAGCCGTTCGAAACCTGCACGGGACTTCGGCAAGGCCATGCGCTGTCGTGTTGTATCATCAATCTGGTAGTGGGGAGTTGTAGGCAGCTGTAAACGCGGAAGGCACTATCATCTGCAAGTCCTCCACGAAACGGGGAATTTAGTGTGGTGCGGGGGCTTAAGCCGACCCTTAAAGTGGTGACTCTGCCGGGCAGTGACTCACTTTGGAGCCATTCGAAACCTGCACGGGACTTCGGCATGGCCATGCGCTGTCGTGTTATATCTTCAATCTGGTAGTGGGGAGCTGCAGGCAGCTGTAAACGCGGAAGGCACTATCATCTGCAAGTCCTCCACGAAACGGGCAGCTTAGCGTGGTGCGGGGGCTTAAGCCGACCCCTAAAGGGGTGACTCTGCCGGGCACTGATTCAAGCACTTTCGAGTCGTTCGAAGTATGCACGGGACTTCGGTAAGGCCACGCGCTGTCGTGTTATATCTTCAATCTGGTGGTGGGGAGCTGTAGGCAGCTGTAAACGCGGAAGGCACTATCATCTGCAAGTCCTCCACGAAACGGGAAGTTTAGCGTGGTGCGGGGGCCTAAGCCGATCACAACCAGGGGGTATATACAATACGGGGGGTCAACCAATATTTGGTTGACTTTGTGAGGTCACATTTTGCTCAAAACTCAGTTTCGCTTACTTTTAATTCGGGTTGTGATGACATTTTTGTTTAAATTTAATCAAATATAAATTAAATATTTTGGAAAACGGCAATTTGTGCGATACAATCGCAGACAGAAGAAAAAATGCCAAAAACAGTGATACGAAGTCCATATTTTCTCAAAGCACCCACAAATACGTAGTAGTAGTTTCGTCTTTCACCCTACAACTTCTACTGAAATCCTCAAAATTATTGGCACTTTGCGGAATTCTAGTGCTTGTGTAGCTGATGGTATCTCTTATTGTATTGCAGCAGAGTAATAAAAAATAAAGCGCTGCAATAGCCTGCACTCCATTCGACGCTGAACGCACTTCATTCGGGCAGTTGTCATAACCACCATCATCAACGCCTATCATCTCCCTAAGGTACCAGCATTACTTAAAGCCTTCTTTTCGTGCGGAGACGTCATCGAGATCGGCAGCAGCGGAACAGCTCTGGAAGCTATTTGTTCAAATTAATAAATCATTAAATATTCTAATGTTTAAATAATATTGTGTATTAAAGCAAAGCGTTATGTTACAGTATATTTAACAAAATTGCATGCTTCGTAGTGTATGTCTTGGCAAATGTCATCAATCGTTGTGTATTGAAAGGCGTTTTTCCTGACTGTCTTAAATGTGTTGTATTTCAAAAAGGTTCCGCCAATTACCTGAAATCGGTAATTACAGGCCCATCTCACTTCTGCCTGTCTTTGGTAAAATTTTTTGAAAAACTAATGAAATTTCTAGTAGTGAGTCATCATCATCATCTTCTGACTCGCATGCTCCACTAAAGGGGTCGCGGGGGTACACCAGGCACGAGAGATCTCCAGGCAACTCCATCCTCCGCCATCGACTCTAACTCATCAGGAGTTATGCCCAAGCGTAACCAGGCGAGTTTTTGGACTTGGTCCAACCATCTCGTCCTGGGTCTGCCAAGCGGTCGCTTACCTGACGGAATCGCATTTACCGTCCGCCTTCATCGCCAACGTGACCAAACCACCCTCCTAGCCCTCCCATTTCGAAGAAGCAGCTCCTCAATGTTGAGTTCCTCGCGCACTGCCGTGTTTCTCACCCTATGCCGGCGAGTGATTCCCCCAACAGCACGGAGAAATCTCATCTCAGCAGCTTGTAGTCCCGATCTTATTCCTTCGGTCATTAAGCAATTTCATGACCATAGGTGAGAGTTGGAATGAACACTGGTTGAAAACCCCTTACTTGGCTTCGAGACCAAGCTCGGCCTTCCTGATTATAGATCTACCAATTTGTTTCAAAATTGGCAGCTTGACCAATCCTACAGGGAAGCTCAGCATGACTCCTTCCATCACTCGTGAAAAAGACCCCGAGATACTTTAACTTCTCCACCTGCTCCAATGAGACTCCACTAATCTATAGAGTGTATTGAACAGGCATTCTGGAGATGTCAATAATCTCCGATTTGTCCACGTTGACCTTCATTCCAGCATCAGCACAGACGGCCACAAGCCTATCGAATGTGCGCTGGAGTTCCGTCTGGGAAGATGTGAGGATAACCAAGTCATCTGCAAAAAGATGATAACTTACCCTCAACTATCCCAATGTGAAACATTTCTCACTTCGGCTGCGTCGCAACATCCATTCCATGTATACAATGAAAATGAGAGGTGACAAGACGCACCCTTGGCGAAGTCCAACGACCACGGTGAAAGGTGTTGATTTAGCAACGTTTATCCGAATACGGCTGCTACTTTTTGTGTATAGAGACTGAATGGGCATCAATCCCATACTCCTGCAGAACACTCCAGAGTTTACATCGAGGAACTCGGTCGCATGTTTTCCAAATCCACAAAACAAATGTAGATGGGCTTGGCATACAGAAATATCTCTAATATTCAAAGCTAGATGCCAACTGCTAAGTCTCAACGGAACTCCTTACAACGGAAGCTTCAATCAATTCTGTTCTTCATGTAACTTAAGATGTAAAGAAGGCTATTTCCATTTTGTGAGAATATGGCCTATCTTTACTCAACAGCGAAAGATGTATTTCAAGAACAAGCCCATGACGATGAATGAAATGTTGAAGACGCTAAACGAATTCAATTGGAAAAAAACTAGATTCATTTCTTGAAGTCACATATAAATACAGAATGCTTATAAAAACAGAATTCGAATAGATTGTTTTTTTTTTTATATTACTTGTTAAAATAAAATGCTTAAATTATTCTTGCCAACTGAGCTGACGGCAATGCAAAAGCTTTTTAAATTCTTGACCAAAGAATGTGTGTACCTTTAATCTAAATAAAATTAATTGTGTACTCACTTACTTACTTAGTTGCTCTTCGTTCCATCGAATAACTTCTGAAACAAATTGAGGGTTGGATGTTTGTTCGTTTGAGAATTCGCAGCGACCTACGACCAGCGAAAGTTCCCTTTGTAGAATTCACAGTTCACGATTCGCAAGTCGAGGCTCATGTGCTCAGCGACGGATTCCACTTATGAACTATTTGCTACAAACTTATGAGTTTTCATTTCTTTGATTCCTATGTTAGGTTCACTCGTCACGCGTCAACGAGACGCGTTCTGTTAAACAAGTGTTCCTTGCCTAATGTGCCACATTGGTATCCAAAGGCCGATGTTCTCTTTTAGGTATCACCTATGTGCATGCAGGCTGATTGTGACCAACAGTAGCTCTCAGAATTGAAAGAAAAACTCTCGAGACCGGTGTGTGTTACCCATTGCCTTAAGAGGATTCAATACATTATGCGAAGTAGTCAGGGGATTCTAAATTGCCAAACCAACCATTTCTTTCACTCAACGCATGTTAGGCAAAATCTAATGAACAAAGTTTTCCAACTGAGAATTGAATTGGCACAGTATCTGAGTCACATCACTGTCTCTCTCCGTGTTCCTCAAACCATGTGTGCATGCGTAATGCTATGGTATCATCAAAAGTCATCAAAGTCTATATAGATTATACCTTTCTAAAATATCAGTCCACAAACTGTTGTAGCATTTTCTAAAGTTCGCACTATTTACCCCAAAGACCACACTTCCACCGAAATAACTACCCTCTTTCCAAATACGCCCATTCACTCTCTGCAATGACTTCTATTTTTCTACCACTTTGGCCATTCTACTTCAAAGTAGAAAATGCTGTTTTAACAACTTCGCTTGCAGATTTCCAAGAAATGTATTTTCAAAAGTGATTTTTAATCGTCTTCCTTTAAGCACTGCTTCGGTGGTTTGCTGGAAATCGATTTCAGTAAATTTATATCATTCGAAAAGGGGTGGTGTCACGGCGTATAACCCTAATTACACTTTTGCGTTGGCTTTAAAAGCTTTTACCTTTCATTGTTCTGCGCGGGCAAGTGGGTCGCCTTTAAGTCTGCGGTCTTTAATTTCAATCAAATGACCAGTTGTTGTGTGAGAATAGCACCGTGTGTTGCATTCGCACATACTCCTTTTGCAATTTTTATGGCTTACTCTTACAACTGTAAGAGTGTGCAGGGGGGAGGAGGGTGTGAAGTGCACTCTACTATTTGCAACAGTGAAAACCTTTGTGTGAAAATACGTATTTATTCCTCTTGCGGCCACTGTTACGACTTTCATACGGATGGTGTGATTTTCTGTCGACTTTTGGAAATAATTTATTGTTTTTATTTCTTGTGCGCTATCCACATGACCGCGTTTATGAATTCGCGAATTTATGGTATTTAAGGTTGAGTCAACGAAAACAGAAACACAATAAGTTGGTTAGGTTGGACCGGGTCTCCAAAAAGTACGTATTTTTTGTTATTTATTTATAGCTTTCCCTGACAGAATATTGCAGACGTAGGTCAACGGATTGGTTCACCTGATATTCGACGTGCTGTGGCTGGTAATGCCTTATGACATAAGCTTCTGCATAAAGAAATAAGTTCAGTTGCTGAGGATGATTTAAGCTTTGTGTCAATGCGGGTGTGGCACAACACTTAATATGCAGATACTCGGGTGTACAACTGCTTATTTTAATTCATTCTTATTTTGCTGTAATCTTATGTCTAACTTAACCCTAGACATAGTGCTTGATTCTAGCTTAGCTCCAGCAATTCATTTGATCTTATAACTAACTTACTGACCCTATGCGGGTACTCTAAGCTAACCTAGTTTTCTCTAATCGGCCTATACTATCGTTTTTTTTTTTTGTTCTGTCTGAAGACGTATTTATTGTTTATTTCATTTTGTCAAGAAAACTTGAAAACTTTGCTCTTCAAGGATTATTTATAATCTCAAATTACATAACCTACCCTAAGCCTTTCTAAGCCCTTATAAAACGTAAGCTACCTTAACCGTATCCGCAACCCACGGGCGCATGCGTCAGGACGTGTGTTTATGCATATGTCTAACATATGTAATGTACAGACCCTGATAAACCTATTTTTCGTTGATTTTTAGTTTTTATTTCTTATTTTTTATGTATTTATTTATTTTTTATTATTTTAAATATAATTTTCTTCTTAATCTACTTTAAACCTATGTAAATATGCTGTTAGTTCACAAATACGGAAGGTATTAAACAATGAAAAAAAAAACAGCTATACTAATCACCGGAAGACTATTGAAGGGCTGACGATGTCGGAGGATGGTTTTAATGCAGCCACCAAAAGAAACATCTCTCCTTAGCGGATTCCTCTCTATCTCGAGCTGGGATCGCTCTATTGAACTGGAGGAGCTCCTCGTGTTCCGGAACGGCGTCCGTTCTAAAAGAGTCGCCGTTCTACTGTCCGGCGTACCACGTGGAAGATTACAGAACATCCGTCCACGTCCTGTATCAGGCCAGTTTTATCGAAGTAGAGGAATGCCTCAGGTGGAACGTGACACATATCATTGTTGCAGTAAGCCCCGAAGATCAGACAGTTGGTAGAAGACATAGCTAGTGCCACATGCCTTCTTATCAGCTTAATAATAAAATAATCATAAAAATTAATAATATTCGTGTTTGCCTCGATATCCAAGACCTCGTTGGAGTAATACTTCTAGTAGTCAGACTCGGGTGTGCAATGCAACCTGAGACAGGCCCTGAGGCACTGTCTCTCGACACCCTCATCTTTTCCATCTGGGAAGGACTCACATTGAGCAACATAGCAGATTACCTTCACCCTGGTATCAAGTTGGCTGCTATGAAACAACCTCCTTGCCACAGCAGAGGCTTTTTTGGCATTGGTCACATCAATATCTATATGTTTGTCAAAGTAGAGGTACTGGTCCAACCAAAGGCCGAGATATCTAACTACACTTTTCACAGTTAGTGGTCGTCCCTGAGGGTCAACTATGCCGCACTTAAGCTAGTTTAGGCATGTGTCCCGTCAGGCCCTGTATTACAGGGTACGGCACAAAATAAATTTGCACTTCTGCAGCTTTTTTTTATCGAAGTCACGTTGCGACAAGATGTTTATGACTTCCACCTCCAGACCTGGTCTGTGTACACTACAAGGTCATCGGCAAATGGAATTAAGTGCGGCATGAAACCTATTAGATCCGCAGTGAATATCGTGACAAAAACAGCTCCTTGTTGTAAACCATTTTTTATACCAAAAACCGTTGTAGAAGTCACGCTGCAACATTTCACTTCAAACTTTCTACCCGTTCTCATGTCATAGGTCATATATAGCAGTGATTTACTTTTGCTTAGTCTGACCACCTTGAGGAAGAGGCCCTCCAACCAAACTGTGTCGAAGGCCTTCTCCAAGTCTATCAAACAGGCACCTGTGCACTGATTCTTATTCTTATGCCATTGTATGTCGGACACCAGTTTTGACGCGACATTTATGGTATCATGCCCCGCCCGGAGTCCAAACTGGTTATCCGGAATTATGTTTCTGTCCTCAACCCACGTGATTATCTTTTCAAAAGCCTTGCTAATGCAAGGACGAAGGCTTATCGACCGGAGATTTGTGGGGATACTACTATCTTTGTAACGTTTAGGGATACGTCGCACTATAGCTATTCTTTCAATGTGCCTGGTAATGTGCATTATTCAGCGCATTGTTAAACGCTGAGCAACCGTTTCACTGCATTCCTTGTATTTAAACCTACTCCATCAAGACAAAAACACTCGATACAGTGAACAATCCAATATAGTGAATACTCACCATTTTAATTAGTGAACAAAAAATTTGGATATAGTGAAAAGGGTAGTTTTATTTTCTTTAAAACTTTCAGCACGAAAAAACTAGTCTACAACTCGTTAATGCATTCGGCAGTATTCATAAGTTAACACCGCCTAAATAAACAACGATTATCTACGGTTGGCACACCAAGGACCGATGCACCGGGCCGCAAATGCATATCTCAGGTCAGAGCACCAATGGTATTCAAATCCGTTGCTATAGGATAAACGATACTTCTTGTCAGGAAGAATTTATTTTTAAGATAATTGCTCAAATAAACAAGGGCGTCGTTGTTATCTGCAACGCTGCACTCTTCACGCCGAATAGCGTAGAATATTTGTAGGCGGTCGAATTTTTGGTTTAAGTTCTGAATTATCCGTCACGAAAAATACATTTTTGTCATATCGTCAACATTTACAGTTTATTCTACTCATCGTGCGGGGTGAGAATCTTGTGTGATTATGTTTAAATACAGAGTGTGTGTCGCCTGTGTGTTTTTAATTTGTGAACGATCTTCCTTGTGACCATTTGCCGAAAGCTGAGATATCCAGTGGTGGAAGGTATAGGAGTATGTTATGTGCAACCGACGGAGTTTTCTTCAGTGTCCCGGGGATGTACATGCGGGCCAGTCTCTGCATCCGATTAAGTTTCTCGCAGTTGAGAGCTGTGTTAAGTGCTTTCCATCAAGCTTATACCCCGTACATAAGCGTTGGCCTGACAATTGAGATAACAATCCAGTAGGTGATGCGTGGTTGTATACCCCATTTGCATCTTTTGGCTTCTTTGCAGCTGAAAAGCGCAGAAGAAGCCTCCTTGGCCCTCTCCTGGATATTGAGTTTCCAGCTTAGCTTGTTGTCAATGATGAGACCCAAAAGACTCATTGAAGTGTGTACCGCACAGCTTGGGAGGATCAAACTGAGTGATTTTGTACCTTTCGGTGAATAGTACAAGATCCGTCTTTAACGCTGAGACCGTATATCATGCTGCTTTCTTCTTCTCTCTTCATTCCTTGGACGCTACTTTAAATATTTAAGTGCTCGAAAAAATCCGCGAGAAACCGTGAATTTAAAAGCCAGATGGGCTCAGAAATTTTATTCGAATTTCCAGATGTTGAATCCTGAAGGCAAATCAATAATTTAGCTTTTTGTTCCAGACCTCGTGTTTTAACAATTCCTTTTGACAGCCATTTGACATCTTCTTTTGACAGCCAAAGAGATTGTGATGGAGTGACTTCATTTCATCTCATATGAACACAAACACCCGACTTTGCAAGGACTTGTCTTTAAAAGAGTCCTTAATTCTGATCACATCAGTAAGCATGTTATTTAATTCAGAAGGTAACTCCTTGAGTCACATAATTTGTCGACGAAGAAAGCAGTGTGTCTATGAAATGCTGGAGGAATGCAAGGAGTTCAATTTTGTGGGCCATCAAAGCTTTAGCACCATCGTTACAAATGGAAAAGCCTTTTGTCCAATCTCGTAGTCACGACAGCTTTCTGAAAACATGACGTACAAACACTGGCAGTTCTTGTGATGCCCATGAGTTGTGAAGGTTTGCTCAGAATACGAAAACCTCACAATTTGTGACTCACCACGATCTTGTGCGGCAGTTGTGAGGAGGTTTGCCAGCACAGAGGACTTTATATGACAATTCTCATGAGCACATAAGTATTCAATGAACACTGTATCACCGCAAGGCCTTCTAAATTTTTTGTATCTTTCTGGAGAAATTTTCTTTGCGAATATATAAAATAATGACACATTAGAATGTAAGGGTCGCCAAAATGTGTTTACTGGCAAAGGGGTGGCTCACTCAAAAAGTTTGAAAGACACTGGAATGGACCAACTTTTACAATTTAGGCTGAAAGTATTTGCAGAAAACCTAAATTTGCTAGCTTTATGGCAATCCTGAGAACACCCAAGTAATGCCATGCTCAGACGTGTTCATTTGAAATCTGATTTGTCATTGACAGGTGCAATGTGTTATGTCATCTGCAGATTGTCAGATAGTGTGCATACAATGGTGTGTGTTCCCCTGTAATTGTAGTCAAATTTTGTGTAAAAATACATCTCCCAAATTGTATGAACTGCCAATTTTGAATAGGACTTTTTTCAAGCATCACAAGCTGCTCCCGCATTGGCTGAGGTCCTTCTTCACATTTTTGTGCACCAGCTGAGACGCGGGCATTCCCTGTTTTGTCGTCCCATAGGCTCGGAATTGAAGATTCTTGGAGCTTCGCTCTGCGTAGGCCAGACTCCTAAGGTCTTGGATGTAGCTTAAGTTTAGACTTGTGTTGCTGCATAGCCCGCAAAGTTTTTGCTTGACTCATCTCCTCCTGATGCCTCCGAAGTATATAGTGCCAAAAATTGCAAGCAGATCTCTGGAGGAGACCAAATAATTCTTTATTAGCTCATCCGTCCATGCCACTATGCATTATAGAAGGACTGCGGTGATTAACGTATTGGAGTAATTCACTTCTTGATTGCCTCCTATTGGTGTCATTCGCCGTGGAGCCGAACTAAACGAATATCCTCTACCTACCTCAAGTAGCTTTTTCGATCTTGTTACTGTATTTTTTTTGTATAATATGTACATTGTGAAAATATAAGCACGCGCATTCCATCCCCCTCTGTGCCTCGCAGTGCCTCTAGTGAAGGCATAAGTATAATCGACAATCTTGTCTAAATGATGTCACAGGGCAGCTCGCCTTCGCTTAGTCGGTTCAAACTGATCTCGTTTCACGAATGTGGTTGCAAATGAAGATGGGTACTTTGTCTCTTCGAACCATGTCATATGCAGCCTTGAAATTGCCGAACGAATGTCTTCTAGGATCTGCCGTCATGGATCGGGTCTATTGTGGACTTTCTTACTGAAAATAACCGAGATGCCTTTATAGTCGGCAGAGTCAAAGTGGACTTCGTTCTTTTCAACTTGACACACTATACCCCATTCCAGTCGTTGGGTATGCACTCCTCGGGTCATTTCATGCATTAATAGAGGTCGCCATCGAGGTCAGCTCCCATGCATCAGAGGTCCCAGCAGCTTCGTAAGATTTCCCCTTGACCTCGTCTAGTTTGGGGTGACAATCATCGTCCAGATTGAGTGGAGCATTCTGCCGGGCGGTGGTATTTAGGTCTTCTCGCCATTTAACGTCCACGCTGGTATACGAAGGTTAAAAAGCGAACGCATAGAACACAGAACGTGTCCTACTAAATACTCGGGTGGATTAAATTTTAAGCACATGCATTCAACGGCTGCCTCTATCACTCTTCAACTACGGGCTCTCATTTCGGCAACCGATATGAATATTGTGTTCCGTTCAGTTGCCTGACATCAGTGTCACCTCAATCATAATATTCTATCGCTCTTCTTTTAGACGCAAAATGTGAGAAAAAAAGCAACCCCAAAAGTAGTTCTGTGTCAAGGTTTGGTTTACTTTTACACTGACCCAGAACGGAGACACTTGAGATGCGGCTCGGGTTACTCTATGCAGATTTAAGAACCACTCTCATCTCACATTCAATATTCCTGAACAATGGTTATGCAAGCAGTTAACTAACCTCATTTCAATTCCCGATTGACACGTGCCGTCCTCAAATCGGGGTGCTAACGATTATTGTGTTTCAATTCTGTGCGCTTGAAACCAATGCTAGGCACTCGAAATCGATTAAGGAATCGGCAAAGTCACTGGTGCTTTCTGCTCGTAGGACCCAGGTGACATTCGGTCTTTTTAGCATTCGGTTTATCCTTGAAGTGGTGGAATGCCTCAATTGCATATGAAATTATTACAGGATGAATGGCGTGCTGTGTACACATTCATGCATACAGCATAGTTGCTCTATGCGATGTGTATGTGCGTTCGGATGTTTCCTTTCTCTGATTACTATAATGGCCTTGGCAGCAATGCATACAAACACAACATCAACCCATCAGCGGCGTGGCATCCCCACCAACGAGTCCTTTTACTCTCTTGCTGGTCGTGTAATAAATGCAGACTCGTTTTGTTTTCAGAATGCTTTGCTTGATACAAATAACCGACTACAGGAGGAATATAAAAACAGAATGAGAACGAAAAAATAATATTTTGCTTTTGTTTTTTGTTTTTTTTTTTTTTTGTTTTTGTTTCTTTTCGTCCTTACCGGGCTCGTTCTACGTGCGACAGCATGTGGTGTAATTATTATTTTGCATGCATGCAAATATTACTCACTCTGCCACCTCATTAGTTTGAGACCACAAAAAGAATAAGACGACGACGACAGCCACCGCAACGATGGCGATAATGACGGTAAGTTAAGCAAAGGCATACGAGTAAAGAAAAATAACGCGTACTCTGATGAAGAAATACACAGGCATACATTATTGCTTGGTCTGTCAGCTCAGCACTGTTGCAGCCGTCGTCGGCGCCTCATCAACATAATATGGACAGGACTTTTCGAATAAATTTTCTAACGAAAGCTAGCATCGTCATCGCGACAGCATAGACATCATCAAAATGCATGCGAGTTGCTTCGAGAGAACGAGACGTCATCATACACTTCACTTGACGCGTTGCGAATACACAATTTATGTGTGCACATAGTTAGTGGAGGTGTTCGAACTGGGTTGGATAGCAGAACGATAAATTCAGTGTTCATAGTGTTGCCACTTTTCCTTACATTATCGAGTGCATTTTTACGAAAACTCTTCGTGGTGATGAGCTATGTGCATCTCCGAGACATGGTTCGACTCTGGTGTGAACGATTTGGCTTACATTCTCAAGGGCCTTAGACTCTACCGTGCAGATCGCCACCTTAGGATTGGCGGGGGCGTTGCTATGTACATTCGGAACGGTGTAGAATCCAAATACCTTTCAAGCTCCAGTGAAACACACTCTAGTCAATTATTTTTCGCAGAAATTTCTAGTGGTGAATGTGGGTTGTTGGTTGTTTGTATATGCCCCCGGATGTTGCTCGCCCTAATTATGCCCGAGACATCATTGAAGTGATATCTTCGGTGACACTAAACTCTTCTTTGACTAGTTCAATGCGTTCTCTCAACCTAACCTTCCTAAACGGCAATGAACCCACCCACTTTAAGCCAAACTGCTCGCGGTCATTGCTCGATGTTATCTTAACCAATGATGAGAACCTGGTAAAATCGTGTAGTCAGCTTAACGACGATGGCATGGATCCGGAGGACTTAAATATTCGTTTCTCTTCTGTCTCTTCCGTAGAACCATCCAACGTGTCTTTATCAATGACAAACAATACTAGAGAAGATGGCTTTGAATTGTGAAGAGCGGGCACACACTCAGTCGGGTGTGCAATTTTCTCTATAAAGACAAATTCTGTAGGACTGGATGATAGTCACACCCACTTCATAAAGATTTTACTTCCATTCATACTTCCTTACATCAACCATATTTTTAATACTATTTTTATTTCAATTTTTTTTTTCAAAATTTGAACGTTTATCTAAGAGGACATGTACAACAATTAAAGTATTGTTCATCTGAAGCAATTTGTGGTTCCCATCCCAAAAGAACGGCGCCGGCTTGGCTGCCAAGAATGAAGCAAGCCAATTTTTGATATTCTGCTCTGAGGTGAACCGTATTTCAGTAAGGACGTTCTGCATCGACTGGAACAAATGGTAGTCAGAAGGGGCAAGGACTGGTCTATAAAGCAGGTGGGGTAAAACTTCCCATCCACTGTTTTACAAATAGTTCTTAACCGGAATAGCAACGTGGGGCCGAGCGTTGCCGTGATGGAGAATTATTGCCTGGTGTCTGGTCGCATATTCCCGGCGTTTTTCGGCTACTGCTTCCTTCAAACGGATTAATTGTGTTTGGTAGCGTTGTCCATTGATGGTTTCACCCGGCTCATAATACAGCACGTCTGATCGCACTAAATACAGAGCATTACCTTCGCGCCATGGATGTTCGGCTTTGCCGTTGATTTGGCTGGTTGGCAAAGCCATGCAGTTTCGAATGCAGTTTTCTTCACATCAAAGTAATGAAGAAGAACTCTCCGCAAATACACTTTTTCAGGCACAAAATTCGACATATTTGAGTGAAAAAAAAAGATTGTTGTTTACGCTTCTAATGGATGACATATACTGGAATGACGTACAATGTCAGTAGCTTTCCAAAGCATGTTCCAATGGAATAATACAAGTTACGCTAGCAAGTTATAGACCCGAGTTAATCATGCCTTTGACATATCCTGACAAGCAAAGATTATCCCTGTTCCAAAGAAAACAAACACGCCTGCATATCGACCAATTGCAATCCTTCCGTTTTTTCGAAAGTGTTTGAATCCATTATCAATCAAGAGATTAAGGATCACACTGAGGGGCACAATCTTTTACATCCTATGCAATCAGGATTCCGAAAAAGACATAGCTGTGTCACGGCCTTGCTTAAGGTAACCGACGGCATACGATTGATGAAGATAAAACAAGCTTACTAGCTTTACTTGACTTTTCGAAAGCATTCGACAGTGTTAACCCGTCAATACTTTGTAAGAAAGTGTCCTTCCAATTTAAATTCAGTAATCCCACTAATAAGTTAGTCTTCTCATATCCTACTAGCCGTGGTCAAGCTGTGTAATATAGGGGTTCAGGGTTCTATTCTAGCTCCGTTATTGTTCTCAATGTTCATTAATTATCTTCCTAAAGTGCTGTCTTATTGCAAATCTCATCTATATGCAGATGATGCTCAAATCTACTTAAGTTTTCCTCTTGGTATGGTTGAAGAGTACGTTCAAAAATTAAAGGAGGATTTGAGCTCAATTACGAAGTAGGCTGACGAAAATGCTCTCATGCTTAATCCTGACAAAACCAAAGTCAGTCCATTTTCAAAACACCACCCCTGCCTTTCAATCTGTCCCCCCAAAGAATTAAACTCAGTTCCAGTCGAATGTCTACCCCTGTGCGAAAAATCTTGGTATAACGTGTATGAGTGAACTACCTGGCCGGCCAAATAGACAGTGTACTATCAGAGGAATATGCGTCTCTTAGAGGTTTGTCAATTAGCAAATTTACACTTCCAATCAATGTAAAATTAAAGCTTGCCGAAGCACTTATAGTCCCTAAATTAACGTATGGCTGTGAATTAGTTTCTGACTGTGATAACTTCTCTCAGCAAAAATTGTTAAAAGCAATCAACGCAATCAACGATGTGAATTGGAGACATTTTTAAACTACAGGTCATGCATGCTACTCTTTAAAATCATTCATAGTAAACAGCATAATTATCTGTATGAAAAATTAACTTTCTGTCGATCGACAATAAGACCTTCTGTTCGTTCATGTCTAACAGCGCGCAGGCATTTTTTCATTCATGCTGTGGGTTCATATTAGAGTGTAAACATACTAGAGTGTATCTAAACATTCTTGAATCTTGCGAGTGTCATCAGATCTGCTAGTGTTTCTAGAGTGAGTCGGAGTAGTCGAGGCAGCCGAAGCACCAGACGATAGAAGCGTGCCTACGCCCTAAACCACACATCTGCACACTTGCACTACTCTGGGATCGGAACTGCCTTTGGGTATTACTTCGCCGTGCTGGTTAGCGTATCACGCTATGTGTTCCATATTTGCCAATTCGGCTTCTTTCTCTTTCGAGCCTTCTTAGTTCGTTTTGCACGCTCGTTTTAAAGGAGCAGATCTGCAGCCATTTGTCAAACGGCTCAGTCATATGGCTAACTAGGAGCTCGGGAGTTGGTAGACTTATTCTCACCACTGCAAAGCGTCTGCAATGGACTAGTGCGTGATCTGCGATTTAGTCTTTGCCGCGCATTCTAAATAGGTGTATGCTGTATTTTCAGTAACCTCCATGGCGCGATAAGAACCGCGTGAGATGGTAGTTGAAGTTTCCGGTAGTGTATCCATTTTTGGGTTCAACTGCCTTTGCTTGTGGTATTTTTCTGACTTGCCTTAGTGCCATAAATTTTGCCCTTTCTTCATTCTTAAGACATCTTGCTCTAGTCTCCGAGTGATTTGCCATTCTCCGTCGGTAGATCCTGCCCAATTCGGTGGCGAGAATGTCGATAAGGACCATATCCGTAATGCCGCTGGCTGCTTCGTCCGAAATCGTTCGCAACGGTTGATTGTCCTTATTGCGCGGGGACTGTACGTTGCCGAAAGCTTCATCGCTGTCTCCTTGATCACGAGAGCCTCCGCCCAAACAGCTTAAAGAAGGACGTAAGTTCAACTGGGTGTTGAGCAGATTATTTAGAGCCTCTTTAGAATAACCTGGGAACCAACCCCGAAGTTCTCGTATTCCGTAGACTTTCGGCTGGTTATTAAGACATCATCGGTCTTGTGGTCAGCCAGTTCTAGGTCAGCGGATTCCATTCACTCCTTGATCCTGGCGATCGCTATGTTTGTGGCTATGGCCACCTCGTGGATATGTTTGGCCACAGTTACTACTGCAATATGGTCGGCAAAGTAGATGAGCTTTACTCCTTGTAGTAGCGTCAGTCAGCAGCACTTGGTCGTATATTAAGTTCCACAAGAGATTTCCACGGACCTTGGGGTACACCCGCTGAAACTTCGTATTGCTCAACCGGATACCTGAACAGGAAGCTCAGGTACAACACTGACGAAGGCCCACATGTGGTGTAACTACAAAAAGTACACATTTCAGTATTGGACTTGGAAGTAACTGTATATAAAGCCGAATTGACCAATCAGAGAACTGCATGGAAATGGAGGAGGGTCCTAGCCGGAGCAATTGCTGCCTTCGATCGCTGACGGTCCAAGACCAAGCTGGCTTACATCCGTGATTACTTGGTCTGTGTACCTTAGATTTGGTCTTCCTCTCCTTCTCGAACCAGGAGGCTTGAAACGGAAGACCCTCATAGGTGAAGCCTTTGGTTTCCATCTGCTCGATGTAGCCAAGCCAGTGCAGTTCACAGATTTTTGCCTTCCGGAGCACATTCATATCCTGGTGCAGCTAGTAGAGTTCGCGATTGTGTCTTCTCCTCCATTCGCTTTCCTCGCTGATGGGGACATATATCCGATGTAAAATTTTTTTTTTCGAAAGCACCAACAGTCAGCTCTCTAGTTTTGCTTATCGTCCAGCTTTGGGTTCCATTTAAAACAATTACAGTCTTGTAGAGATCTTCATCCTTCGTGTCATGAGTTTTGAGCTCAGTTGTCAAACCGAGGTAGCAATTGTTGCCAAGGGCAATTCTGCGTCGGATCTCTGCTAAACTGTCATTCGTGGAGTTTACATGTGCCCCGATGTTGACAAACTAGGTACTGATGGCCTAAAAATTGTAGCAGCCGTTTGTAATTACGATCCTTTCTTCATGATAGGCTATGTTAAAAGAGGCATCTCTGTCATAAAATTGCGGCTTCATTACCCTTTGTAGGCGTCTTGTGCCTTGTAGTACATTTTGATGTACTACATTGTACGATTTGTACAATATAGTACAGAAGCACGCACATTTTTGGCACCAGTGCCCAGATTTAATCCAGCCACTACTCATGTGTGTCCTTATGACTTACTAATAGTAAATGGAAGTTTTACGGGATATTGTAGTCTTTTAAATTAAAAGGAAATATAATTTGGCATTATAGGGATGCGAAGAATCAATGCACTTTCTCCTTTAACTATTCCGGTGATGATAGTGGCTATGATCACATTTCTTCCCAACTCTGGTATGCACAGTCTGCTTATATTTCATAGTCTCGGACCAACAAGGCTGATGATGCGCATCACAATTGGAGCAGCAAGTTTTAGCTCCAGCTTATGAAATGGCACTCGGGATAGCTCCAAGGAGTTTAAAATGTCCATGGTGGCAGTTTCGACGGCGGCCATAAGTGTGTCAATGGAAAAGTATACTAATGTATCACCGGCTATGGAGGGATCTGAAAATGTTGCTCCCTCCATACTTGGTTTCAAGCTCTTGGAATCTGTTTTGTCCCCGTATGCGGTCGAGCAACATACTTAAGCAGAAGCATTCGACGTTTGTAACGTGCACTGTGTACATGTACATCCGGCCAAGTGCTTCTCCCGCCTTAAATCCTGTTCCTCACGACACTTCCACGCTTTGATCTTTGGATACGACCCAGAATTAGAATCGCGGAGCTTCGGCGTGGAGCAAAGGTTTTGTGAAATTATAAGCATTGGACTGTATTTGGCAAAATATAAGCTCATTTTCCGGGCTAGCATAATGAAACAAGAAAATCTTTCGTCGTTATTTATGCCCCCTTTTTAATTGTTGGCAAATATTCCTTCTGCAAGTAAAATTATCATTCAACCACCAACGCGAATATCTTTTAGACTGCAGTTAAGCGCTACGACTGCGTGTTTGTGTAACATAGTACCTATATACGTTCTTCGCTTGCAATCTATTTTAGACACTTGCGTTATATTGCCCCAAACACTTATCAATGACAACTTAGCAATTTATCATACATTTTGATTAGATTCTGTTGCACCAAAAATAAATTTGAAAAGAATTTACTTGAGCACTGAAAAGTGAATTGTGGTCAACTTTCAAAATTAGTGGTCCACAAAACAGAAAATGAGTGAGTGATCCAGGTTCAATTGAAAGGTGACAACTTTAGCAAATTATACCTTTTCAATTTCTACATAACTGTGCTTGTCCATTATTATTAAACATTTCAATCATATAAGCAGAATTAAGCCAATGACAAATTCGTCGGTCGTGTTTTTTTCACGGAACAGGTGCAATGCACGGAATCCACAATTCAAGTGTTGTTCACCGGATGACAACCGCAATTTTATATAAAATGATGCACGATGCAATTCGATGACCAGAAAACAGACGAGTTTTGAAACCGGATATCCAACATTTGTTAGTGCAATTATTGTCGGAGATTGCGAATGCCCGTTGATGGATTCTCTTATACCACCATTACGGAGAAATCCTGAAAATCGTGTGCTATTTTTAATACATCATATCAAGCCTCATGTTTGTCTTTTTTGGTAGATGCATTATTTTGAAAGGAATCGAATAAAATTTGCTGAGGACAAACAACTACTCAGTAAATCGATTTTGATTTCCTCTGTCACTAGGATTTAAAAAATACATTTTTCAACATTTTTCCTTCGACGCCTTACACACCGTTTATTTGAATTGCACTTTAATTTTTTAATTTACGAAGCATAGGTCACTTCATCATTTTTTACATCAATTTAATTTGTTGCTTAGCGACGACAATGGTTATCATTGTCACTAAGCAGTGAGCAGCTAAGTGATATGATAATGAAATGATTTGAAAAAATGATAACTGCATGAAGTGCAAAGCTTATCACTTAAACTATACAAATTTTTATTATTTGCTTAGTGATTAGTGATAAATGGTTGGCACAAAAGGGCCCTGATCAAATATTTTCCCACAGTCAAAATTATGGCTGAAGTTTCCAATTTGTTCGAAATTTATTTTTCTGGCTTCAAATGGCCTAAGAACCATAAGTTTATCTTGGGGAAATGAAAAAAAATAATTTTATAAATTTGTTATTGTTTGGAACAAATAATATTAAAATTAAGCAAAAATAAAAAAAAAAGATTTGATAAAAAATACAACAAAAATATCATCTCTGCACCAATCTGTTCAAGAATAGCAGATCAAACAAGCAACAAACGTCTTATTGCACTGTCCTTGTTTTGCACTGCGATGATAAGGAAGGTGCGTTGAACGTCGAACCAAAAATATTCAAACACTTTAATCAGTGTAACAAGTACCTGGGTATCTGCATATAAAAAAAAACTGTGTAGCTAACGCAGAAAGAGAAGAGAAAAAAGCATATTTTATTTTCGTAGTTTTTAGAAATTTGATGAAAGACATTATATTCTTCTTTGGATTTCGAATTTTCATCCCAAATCGGGCGGGAGCAAATGCTGTGAGCTTTGCTTTTTTCTTGTATGCTTCGTTACGACATAATGCGACTCCCAACAACAGCAGCAAGCCCACTCTTGTGTCACGTTTTTTAAAAGTGCAAGTGCCATCAAACGTGGGCGGAGGAATGCAATGTCTAGCCTGTATTGCTAAGCGAATGTACGATTTACGAATTTTTGCTCTTTCTTCTATATTTTCTTATTAACGTTGACGGCTTCGCTCATTCAAAAACGTCCCTCTTCTATCGGTAGAGGAAAATATTAGGTCCACGTAAATTATATAGGCAGCTTAAGCTGCAATATCGACTATATTCTAAGAGAACACCACAAGCCATCTTTTTGTTCTTCGGATTGTGTTGTATTCTGCCAGCGATATGCCAATGTTATCAACGCCACCTTTAGTTTCGCTGTAAAACGTTATAACTTCTCACGTTGCTGTGACGTTATCATCAACGGTAGTGCAATGCCTAAAGCAATACCACCGATTTTTATTCTTTGGCACAAATCAACAAGGAATAGCTTATTTGTGAAACGCAAATTTATTGGAAACTATTGGTCTTTGGGAATTTCCCTTATAGTTCCCTCACTTTTGGATATCCTATGAAGATGCCTCTCCTGGCCTCTCCTCCACATTGGAAGAGCATCTGCCAGCCGTTGCGTTCCGTCTTTTAAAACCAAGTCAAAAATAGTTTCCTCGATGATTTCTTCTGATTCGGTGGAATGCACTTCATAATCAATTTGAGGCTCTTGATCTATATCCGAATAGTCTTTTTTTACACCAGTTGGAAAAACAAGTTTCCTTTATCATCAGATGCTTCAAACCCATCTTCATCCCTTGAATGTCCGCCTAGAAATTCGCGTATTTTCTGCAAAATTGCATCGTTGTAAACTTACTTATGCCCCTGCCCTTGCCAGATTTCAGATTTCTCTTACGATACATAATTATCCACGCTTACAATAAAAATCTCCACATTTCAAATAAGCCTACTATATTTTGATATAGAACATCATTGAAATTATATAAGCTCTAAAAAAGTTTTAAATCGGCGCTTTATGCAATTTAAATCAAAAGAAAAAAATATGAACGTGGTCTTCTTGATTCATATGAAAGTGCGCAGGTACTTCTTCACACGGATTGGGGTGTTTTTTTGACGCCATAATTAAAATCGGAAAGTCGAAAAAATTACGCCCTGATTTAATAATTATAGCCGGCACCTAAGCGAACTTGGGAGTAACTTCTATATTTTTTCTTCTATATTTCTCTTTCGTTCAAAATGTTTTTTTTTTCTTTTCACTTCAATGTCTCTTCTCTCCATCGCGAATGTGTTCATTGTTTTGTCGTTTTTTTTTTTATTTTTGTAAGTCATTAATAATATTTCAAGACTTACTGTCCCCTTGATATTTAGCGATTTTAGGTTGCGGTCTAGCGAGCTTTCATTTCTCTCAGCGGCAACACTGGTTTTAAAAATACAATTTGGTATATGCCCTCTATAAAATCAACAAAATTTTTGAAATTGAATTCACTGACAGGAAATCAACTCAACTTCAGAAAGTTGCAATCTCTAATCAACTATTTTCAGGATGCGTCAACTGAAATTGTAGACTTTCATTTTCTGGTCGTTCGGAATGATAGTACTGAATTCCTGTGTACGGAGTTCGGTTTTAGAACTTAGAGTGCTGTTAATACTTCCATTTGGTACGCATTATTTATTCCAACATGCATTCAAAAATGACATGACACAACAAGCCGACAAAAGTAAGTGGCAACCCTGTCAGTAAAGTTCACAGCATCCGCATTACCTTATCCTAATACAAAGAGAGTACGTATTTAAAAACCTGCCAGAAACATGAAAAAATGTGTATTTAAATTAAAGCTCTGTGCCAGAGGGATGTCTGGATGAGACGATGCAGTGCTGGTGCTGGATGGCTTTTTTCAAGATACAACACCCGCCACCAATTGCTCTGCGGATGAAAACCGTGATGCATGTTGCAATGAACCAGTGCGTTGGTGCCTGCTTGTTACTGCTGCAGCGCTTAATGACTGTATTTGTCGGTGAAGTGGGTCAAGACTGGAAGTTGATTTAAACAAAAATGAAGCAGCAGAGGGAAAGCAGAAACTTTTTGAGAGCATATCAAGTGAATTTCGAATGCAGTTACTCATATTTTTTTTATTTCTTCCCAACGGCACCGTATTTCGTTTTATTTTATTGTGGACGTGGTTGAAATTGTCGTTTGTGGCAAACAAACACACCGCTAGAGGGCTGATGACACTGAGGGACAATGATGTTTCGAAACGGAAACCGTTGCGATGATGCTGATGTAAAGACACTATAATGCAGATGCAGACAAGCCGAGGAATTGCTGTGTCATTGCACAAGGCAAGGACACGTACTGTCGAGTATGCATTGTGAACCGGTCGGCATAACCCTGAACAGACCCTGACACTTAACAATGATAATGCTTCGTTGGTACGAACAGAGTGTCATAAGATTTTCACGAGACGTTCTCAATATTCACTATTTGATCACGTTGTGCCGTACTGTATCGATTTGCGTCTAAGAATGTTCTAGTTTCTACTTGTGGGAACGAGTACGATAACTTTGGCACCAAGAATTGGTACTTTGTAGAGGGGAAACTAGGATTTTTACAATGAGGGAGCGGGGAGAGGTCCATCTCCCGTTTAGAAGTTAGCTACAATTTTATGTAAAAATGACTTAACAAATGTATAAAAAAATATTTTAAAAAAATCAACGGCAACACTTACAATAAAGTACTATACCAAATTTTAAGGCTAGACATTTTTTTAAGTATAAAGTCTACTTTAAAGTATTCCCATTTAAACAGATTGTTTGGGAAAAATGCTAGTTTTAACCTCTCTACAAAATACCGTTATCATTTCTTGGTGTCAAAGCTATCGTACTCACCCCTACATGTCAAATTTCATCGCAAACTGAGTCGAGTGTTCAATAACGCCGAAAAAAGGGGTCAGAGTAGCACCAAGGCCAATACAGGCCCATATCGACATCAAGACATCAAGACATTATGCTACCGTTTAGAGCCACGGCGGAGTGGCGTTGTGGATCTGTGCGTCGACTCCTTTGCACTTGAACCAACGGTGTCTAGGTTTGAATCCCGGTCCGATAAAAAATAATTCTCACGGCCCAATTCTTTCGAATCACTGACAATGCGCATAGGGTGATAACTGTCTACAAAAACCGTTTTGTACGGGCTGTAGCGCCACCCATATTACTATATTAGTCGAGTCAATGCTCAATGATTGCATCACACCATAATTACTCAAACTATAACGTTATCCTTTATGAAAGACACCACAGAGACGCGGCACGCCGCAAGGGCGTTCTCCCACCTCAGCGTTACACTCCAAATGCAATGTCAAGGCGTCGTGGTGCAAGGACAGCGTCAAGCTGCGAGGGCGAGATCATACCACAACTTCCCGTCACAGCGTTATAAGGATGTTCCGCCGCCAAGACAGCAACGTGACACATCGCAAGAAAATGTCATACCACCGAAACGCAAGGAAGACCTCAGGCTTCTATAATGCCATGGCCCCACAATAACGACACAAAGTTGTATGTAGCCCATGCAAGGACGACGTTATGCCACAATAACGACGACTTCACATGACAGTGAGAGCCTTAATACGGTAGACAAAGGTCGTCAGTACTCGGTCTGGTCATTTTGTCCTCGCTTTGTATGGTTGTCCAGCGGCGCGCACTGTGGCGAGAAAATCTGTTTATGCGCGAGTGCAATGCAATTAAATCCAGTTTTTTTGTACTGCTTGCCCTTGGTTCCACCAAAACTACTAGTGGAGGGTCAAGGACCAGGGACGAATCGCCGCTGCATGACATTTTACTTCTAACAACCTTTCTATACTCCCTGCACGGAATCCTTCTCAAGGACAAAGTAAATCGTTAAACAGATGTTTTGGGCAAAAAAGTATGCAAGAGCAACCGCGTAGTTGGGTTGAAACTGACGGAAAAGGATGTGCCTCTCGTTAACACTTACATTCATGGTGCATAATGAAAATGCCGCTGGCAGCTGTAATGATGCTGCTGCCGATGTAGAATGATTTGAGATGCACGAGCTTGGGGTTTTTTTTTTTTTTTTGTGTGCAACAGTAGCAGGCGCTCGTAATTATGCGAGAGTTACGAGGCCAATAATGAGTAACTGTGAGGATAATTGAAAACCGCCATGCATGGTTATCGAAATGAGAATGCACGCAGGATGCAGTTACGTGCGGTCTTGGCGTTTAAACAATGTGCCTTTGGTAACATTGCTTGGCGAACGGTGCGATGGTGAAACGATGCCTGTCAAGTAATTTTCAGTTTTCACCGGTGAAGATAATTTTAGCCGTCGTGCCACGTGTTATTGATTAGATGCAGTCTTGTCAACCTTTTAGAAACGCCCTGAGGTCGGTTATTGACGACGGAGAATAGGCTTCAGGCTGATTTAGAAAAATATCTTTGCTGCTGTGGCAGTCTGGTTCACGTTTAAAACTGTTTTTTTTTTTTGCGTTGTTTTAAGCCACCAAATTCATAAACACAAGACACAAATAATAAAATGCTCTGGCCCATAGAATACTTTACTTTGCGTCAGCGTCAGGGATACAGGGATACTTTGACGGATACATAAAATGTGTGTGCTCTTATGGGATATGATACATAGACCAACGCCGAAGCTGACGCGACGTATGTAGTTGCTCAACTTTTAACTTTTCTCTCCCATTTAGCGTTGACAACCGTCAAATTTTGACATTTCAGTGGAAATTGAATTTTTTATTGAACGTCTGGGGGTTGGTTCTCGTCGAAGCAAAGTTTAAATACATAAAAATATAAACAAAGGTTTGTAATTGAGTAGTTATAATAAGAAAACAAAGCAGCTTACATTTTCAGTTGAAATCAGCTGTGCGTTGAAGTATTTATTATGTCATCCCCTTGCAGTACGCACTTCACCGTGAACGGATGCCTTGACGCTACGCAAGTAAAGTACTCTATGTGCCGGAGCGTTAAGCCAAATGTGACTTCGAATGCAAGACTGCAAACACACCGGATAAAGCAAAAGGTGTCTTTTTCAGTCATAAAACAAGGGAATATTGTTCCCTAGGAGACTACACATACCAAAGAAAACGAAACAAAACACACGTTCCTGTCAAGAATGATACATACAAGTTTACGCCCAGAAATGAAGTGAGACATGCCTACAGCTGATTAACCCCTAGTCCACCGACGAATTGCAGAGGCTTTTTGGCAGTTATTCATGAATTTTTGACGGTTATTCACGAAATAACGTAAATGCGGTTCTCTGATTGGTCAATTAGGCTTTAGAGAACTATATATAATAGCTGTCAAAAATTTTAAAGCTCAAGAGATGCAGAAGTTGGACGGCTCTATCATACTTCATTTATGGTTGTGACTGAAATTTTTTTTAAAAAAATTTACGTATTCTTACACGCATTTTGATGTGGCAAATTTCCCAAAATGATGTACTTTGGAACCTGAAGTAATATTTTTTTAATGAGCATACATCTGGCCTTCAAACAGCATCAACCGTTACATCAGGCTTTAAATTCAAGCCACTTTACGAGTAAGCATTTCAATGTTTGATGGACGGTAACAATTTTGAAACAAATTTGGCTTTAAAAAGCAATATAATCCCCCTTCAATAGAGAGGTAAAAGTTTGTCGTCTCTATCATACTTCATTTCTGATTAAGCCTTATTACAACCCGCCAAGTTTACCATCTATCTGTCAATTTTTTTAGTGACGTAGGCCGAGACGAGCGGGTACTCATTTCAAAGTGAGTTTTCTTCTTGTGAGAACTGGTTGTGATTTCGGCGCAAAAAATTTAAAATTTAAAATTTATTTTATAGAAGTTTGTGAAGAGCTAAATAAACGGATTATTTTTTCCGAAATGAGGTGTGCAGTCTCGGATTTGGTCTGCACATTTTACTCCAGATGACTTCGAAAGGAACTTACAGTCTGAAATCAGTAAATTAATATGTTCGTTGTTCCATTTACACATAATAGTTAATCGGAATTGATTGCAGGACTTTGCAAAAATAATGGATTCAAGGTGGAGATGGGAACGGTTCCAACGATACAACCACAGTCAACAGCTTCCACTTCATCTCGAGATATCAGGATGCAGACACAGGAAAAACACAAATGAATGCAAGCCTATTGGAAGGATATAGCCAGTGCCCATCGATGAACCTGAGGCTATCACGGATAAGGTTATTGAGTTTCGTTTTAATTTTGACTATGTCTTAACTTTTCGTCTTAACCAGGGTGTCCTGGAGAATTTCTTTGGTGTAATTCGGAGAAAAGGCGGCCTTCACGATCACCCAAGAATTTCAGTTTAAGCTCAGGTCATACATTTTCGTGTACAACGAAGGAGTTCTTTCCAATAATGCAAATGTTGTTAAGGACGACACACCTGATCTTGGATTAGATTGTACTCTCACAGGTTTTCCTCCTTGCATTTGCTAGTATTCCAAATTAATCTTTCTTCTCCCATTAGTTACAATTCTCAAAAGTATATCGATTAATTCTGGGAGCATTTCCACACAAGTAAAGGAAGATGGAGTGGAAATGGAGTGGAAATGGAGTCGATATCACACACATTTGCCACAAATTGGGTGATTAAATCAAAGAGATCCGGGAATATGGAAGCGACGATGCTTTTACTTGCACAGATCACCTAAATGAGGGGGGTTAATCCAAGCCAACGACAGAGCTAGTGAATAAAATGTCTCAATTAGCAATGAATTAAAGGATATGACTTGTTAATCTCAGTTAGCAGAACACGTGGAATGTGAGGAGAGAGTAAAAAGGCGAACGTTTAAATATATGTATATTCATATTTGCTCGTAAGGACGTGTCAAAACAAATAAATGGATGAACTGAATGAAAGTAAGACAAATTATGATAAAAATAGTTACTTGAAAAAAATACGAAACAGCGTATGATTCAATTTCAGGCTACGATGTAAATGTAAGGAATATTGCACTGTTTGTTCACGTGCATAAAAAGGGACATTAGAACAAAAAGTAGAGCACACACTATCAGTTTTCAAATGACATCCATAGAATGATAGATTATCATTTTAGACCAGGCTACTAAATGCTTTTTTTTTTCATCATTCCAGCCAGAAAGTCATTTGCAAATTGAAAGCATGTAGCCTACTTAAATGAGTACCGTTATCCCTAGTTTTCTGAGGGTATACTCCATAAAACTGGGGATACCATGATCGTGATAAGAGATGCAAACTTTTCTTGTGTAAAGTTAGTCAACGTCAAGTGTTTTTTAAATTATTAATTTTAAATTATGATCTTTAAGTTGCCAGAGCCTGAAAATTAACCTGCATATTACACAATTGGTCCATCGAACTGAATGGAAAAACAACATGGGAAAAACATTATACTACCAACGAAGATGATATACCCAGCTACAGTAACAAGCTCAGCATAACAAGATCAACAGAACCAAGGAACCCCGCTACTCTTCATGAAACTTCATATCTTCAATCCGAATACAGCTCTCAGATTAGATAATTTGTATCAATTATGTATTTTTTTTTAGTAAATAAATCTAAACTATAACCGAAAATGAGTAAGAACCCACATATATACCCATTTTGGGTAAGTACCTTCTATATATACCCGGGTATTTTTCATAAAATTGCTCATGGGAAAGCGTCTGGATTTCAGTACTGCCTTCAGATGGGATTTCTTGACAGTTTCTCTCTCTGTCTCTCTCTCTCTCTCTCTTTCTCAGGCAAGGCTTGGGCAGTCGATTAGTAGGTGCTCCATAGTTTCTTTCACCTGCCTACAGTTTCTCTATACTCCCAACATATCCCACTTATTATAGCTGCTGCTCAGACAACCTGAAGGAACTCATTACCGGTTGACATACGATTTCACTCTTAGGCCTACAATTGGCTCACTTCTTCTTCTTTGTTTGGCGCTACAGTCCGGGGTGGACCTGGGCCTCAACCAACAAGCCTCTCCAGCCAGCACGATCTTTCGCCAGCTGCCTCCAGTTGTGCACACCAAGTTGGTTGAGGTCCTTCTCCACTTGTGTGCGCCATCTTGTTCTAGGACGACCTCTTATGCGTTGTCCCAAAGGCTCGGAATCGAAGACTCACAATTGGCTCACACTCTACTCAAATAGGACAGATTGCCTCCTGCTCGAAGGCTAGCTTACTTTTGGCTTTATGTCACAAAAGTTGCTTGGCTGGGATTTCTGAAGTACTAGTCGCCCAGAAATTGCAGTAGGTTTACTTTTGAAATTTTGCATATTTTGGTATTTAATACCTCGGGAACGAGGAGGCGGGGTTGTAGGTCGATACTACGTTTTTTTCGCATTTTTCATGAGTTAAAGGAGAAAGAGAGCAGTTCTAAAGATTCACTATTAAAATTGCTATTAAGTGTAAGTGCGTACGCTCTAGACTCATAAATTGGAAAACCACAAGCACTTGATTGAAAATTGAGTTATTCACCCACTGGCTGAGAAGTTCCTGGCTATTTCATCCCTTTTCTTTAGGTTGTCTTTTTTTAAGCTGTGTCTTCTTGAAGTGTGTCAATGTCTTCTTGAAGACCACGGTACGGATAATGCATATAGCTTGCATGTAGTCTCTTTCCAATAAAGGACTTGCTGCCTCTTCTAAATGCATGTGAGTTAATGTTTCAAAAATATGAATAAAAACGTAGTGCCCTACTGCGATTCTACAGCACGTCATGGTGAGTATGGTAAAAAAAACGGAGAGACGCCCCAGGACCCTCTACAAATGTAGAACATTCATGAATCATGAATATATGCTTTAGTCGTTCGTTTAGCCCTACTTACTGTGCTAAAAATTTGAAATGTGTTCCAGCAACGAGCGAACATTGTACGCAGCTCACACAGAAAAATAACTAGTTATAGCGTCATGCCGTTTGCCGTCACGCCATACGAGTCGGATTCACTTCCGAGCTTGACAATAGTTTTTTCCAAAAATTCCAGTTACTTTCGTAACTACTTTTGTAATACTTAGTACATTCCGTATCACTACTACTCTCCATACAGTCTACGTGAGGCTCAACCTAATGAAGGACACCCTTTGTCCACTGTTTACCCAATTCGTTTCCGGAGAATCAAATTGCTCGATACAAGAGCTTTGAAAAGTATCGATTTACATATTTATGAGCACATGCTATGCCCACATTGCGGTGTGAAAGAATATTTGATAGGCTTTCGCAACATTCGATTTTTCGGTTCCATTCTGTTGACAATAATTGCAAATATCCCACTCATAAATGTAATGCTACAAAAGCCAGCTTAAAATATGCAAACAGACACAGGGACGCAGAAAAAATATTCCAGTAGCCTGGGACAAACCATACAATAAAGGGGATGTGCATGCCAGTCGCCACTTCACACTAGATACAAGGTGAAACTTCAAGCTTTATAACCTTTCAACTACCCACGAAGTGGTCATAAAGCTGCTGCGTCCTGCTGCAACTGACTATGGTAATGAACGTTACCTTATGATCTTCCACACACCAGAGTGTATATGACACACATATTAACTGCAAATTACTTCTGTGCACTAGTATCGTTATAATGGGCATTTGTAAATATTCATATGAGTTTTACTGAGTTTTCTGCGCACTTTTTATTGACCAGCAGCAGGGCATTCCTTCCGATGCAACGTAGTGTAACGCGAAAAATTCCATTCGATATTCTCGGGGCGTTGTCGACAGTGCACGGCCGTATGGTTGCATCAACGAGCTGAAAACTGCAGGAGGCGATCACAAATTGAAGTGAAACACCTACTCTGATGACACAGCAGGTGCTAGTTGCTGCGAAGAGTAAAAATGAGCGAATCACAAATGTAAAAAATAAAATTTCATTCGCATTTCTCATCAGGTTTAAATTTTTACATTTTTTTTTTTCGATAGAGAGAGACAGGGCCGGCCCGTGCCAAAAGAGCGCCTTGTCCAAGCCATATGTTTGGCGGCCTGTTCTATTTTGTGGCGTAAGGCGTTTCTCGATTACACAAGAGATAGACTTTTAATGTGTGTGTTAAATTAGCAAATGTCCATCATCTGAAGACCATAAACTCAGTTCTGCGTTATATTATGAGCACAGTGGACCGAACACGTTGTCTAAGTGAGCCGCGGCCTGAATTTAATTCTGCACGTATGAAATTTACTCGTCTGCATTCAAATACACTAAATCCTACCGAGGCTGAGCACCTACCAAGTCTTTCACTCAAAAATATCCGTAGGACACAATAAACTCATTTGAGCGGAACACGCAGTTACATATGATTCTTATTTTAACCAAATCTGTCAAATGTTCATATGTACGAGCAGAAATAAATTCGGGTTATTTTACTTAAATGATTCCATAGGAATTATTAATTCAGTGTATAGACACTTCATCCTATGAAAATTTGTGAGTGCTTGTGCAAGAAATTATCCTGCACAAGTTTGGGGGATGTTTGAGTTTGTTCTTTTTTCGAACTATTTTCTTTGCGTGTGAATGGGTTTTTGTGTAAACAGATGAAATGATGAGAGCTTCTATTTACTAAAGCATCATAATTGACCCATAAAAGGTTGACGCCGCTTCACAGTAGTTCAGAATCCCCTAAAACTGGTACGGCTCGCTGTGTTCTACCAATCACGTCAATGTCCCCCGTGTATGCGAAAAGTTGTACAGACTTCTGGAAGATCGTGCTTCTACTGTTGCCGTGTGAGTCCAGCACGATCTTCTCCAGGATGATGTTAAAGAAGTCACATGACAGTGCGTCGCTTTGGCTAAAGCCTTTTTTGACATTGAAGGACTCGGTGAGTTCGTTACCGACCTTGATGGAGCAGCGAGAATTCCCCATCGTCATCCTACTCAACCTGACTTGAGTTTGGCAGGAAGATAGATGTCGTTGAATAGCTGTTCTCTATGCACAAGGTGGTGGAAAATCGACGAAGAGGTGGTAGGTGTCGATCTGAACTTCTTGCCTCTTTTCCAGGACTTGTCGTATTGTGAAGATCTGGTCGATGGTGGACTTCCCCGGCCTGAAGCCACACTGATATGGACCTTTCGGAGTGCTTATAAACGCCTTCAGGCGAGCTCACAAACCGGCAGAAGGGATCTTGTATGCGATATTAAGGAGACTTATCCTTCGGTAGTTGGCGCAGTCAAAGGTATCTCCTTTCTTGTGGATCGGGCAAACGATACTGATATTTCATTCGTCGGTCATGCTTTCCCCGACCATGTCTTACAGGTGACCTTATGTATGCGACCAACCAGATCATCTCAAGCTGCCTTAAAGCGCCCGCACTGGCAGCTTTGTTAGACTTAAGTCTTGTTATTGATCGTCTAGGCCCGGGTGGATGTAATTCTCGCCGCTCATCGTCCAGATTGAGTGGGACATTCTGCCTGACAGCCGTATTTGATTCTTCATCGCTGTTTAACAGTCTGCATAAATGATCTTTCCAGATTCTCAGTATGCTCGGACGGCGACTCTACTACAAGTTACCCATTTTCATCCCGACAGGCTTCTGTCCCAATCTTATATATATTTAATAACTGCTTCGACCTTTGGTAAAATTAAGAGTAACTATGCCACATTTCAAGTTCCGCGTTGATACCTGGTTTCAGGTCATTCTGCACCACTGTGCGCCGTGTAAATTTGGACACCCTTGTGGGTCCGTCCCTGGAGAGAAAACTTTGCATTATTCAAGGACATTGCATACCTGGGAAATAAGTGGCGGTAATATTGAAAAACGTACCTGTACTCGATTGTTTAGCACAAGTCTTTGAATTGGTATGTGTGTGTACCTATTACCCGTCCCTCTGTGGTATATTTCTGTTGGCCAACGAGTGTCGTGTCAATATTTTTATAACATTAAATAATTTAGAAGCAGTGTTGAGCATAGTTGAGCTGGCCGTGGCGTTGTGTGTTGAGCGTCGACTCATACGCATATCCATGACCCTTCGGAGTTGGCATAAAACCTTAGGTCCCTTCCACCCTTGGGAGAATAATAGCACGCACAACACGAGTGGTTGCTCAAAAACTGGGCCCTGGCCCTCTACGGGCATATTTTTATTTAATATATTAATTTTAACATATATAAGTTATTTAATATATGTGCCTGATTAGGCCCAGCTGACCATCCTAGAGATAAACAGAACTAACTTAAAATTAAAGACACTGAATCTTTCATAAATGCTGGTTGAGAATGTCCAAGGACTTCCCCAACCACTTCATTGCAAATATTGCCCCAAGGCCATTAACGCAGGCAGACATTTCCATATGCATGTACACATATACATGCGCATGAATGTGCACATGACCATGGTGCCTATATAAGGATACACGTTGCCACTGTCCATTCACATTTTGTGCCTTCTGACCATAATCTTAAATCGTAATATCATAAAAAGTTTACACAACGCAGCAGCAGGAAATGACAATTTATCGCACAAGGAAGTATGATTATGAGAATTTCAGAATTTCACTTGCTACTCGGGGATCCACACCATCCATTCCCGCCTGTTGTGTATCCTTCCTACTTCATCATTATGGTCCCCACTCCAATTAAGTCGAGTATTTAATTTTGTACATCTTGGAATAACTATATATGGGCGAATGTCTGTACATATGTTAAATGTATGCAGAAAATGTACATGGATATACATACCATGTACGGCAGTATTGTGGCTACAATATATCAGTCGTTGTCCTTCTCATTTCATTCAGTACTTCGGATCCACAGCTACACCATATTGTCGTTGTGTATAATGTTTACTCGCCTCGTTTGCAACATCCTGGTCTCAACTTGTCGTCATCGTCGTCGTCGCAGTCATTGTTGTTGTAGTAGGCTGAATGTCTTCAGAGCTAGCGCATAATTGCTTTGTACACCAAAGCACGAGTCTCATCCTTTGACATGCTCACATTCACACACTTATCTAGGAGACATGCACATGAACCATGTGGAGCTCATTGTCAAACCCTTTTCATGCTTCAGAATCAACATCTCACCAAAAGTGATGGCTGGGGGCGCCTTAGAGGTTGCCGAGATTTACGTCTTGACAGAACTTCATACCTCTCTTTGTCTTACATGCAAGCCATACATCAGACTAATAGGCATTCCTCCATGCACTCAACACCCCGGGCTCTGCCCTAAAATGTAAGCACTTGCTAAGCGACAAGTCAGTGCAACTGAATTGAGGGCACTACTCCCCATAGCAGCCAAAACACGTAAGCCATGTACACACAAGCCCGTGTTGGGGGATGGCGATGGGATTGCCCCCTGTCGGAATCCACCCCGACATAAATTGTTGCAACATGATAATAAATTTATATAAAATTACTCTTGGGTTCGTGGAAGGTACAGTTGGACTGCTACACGTTGGAATAGAGTTGACCTTAAGATAAATGCAACCGTTGCGACTTGGATTCGTTCCAGGACACGGAAATTTTGAGTAATTTTCGGTTGAAATTAAATACCTTGTCCGGAAATGGAGTGGAATGCGGTGATGTGTTTCGCTAGATGTCCTTAGACGTGTGGTGTCTCAGTGTTTTATCCGGAAACCAAGTTTATATATCTGAGAATATTGAATATCCTCCAGGAATGCTTTTGTGCAGTGATCAGAGATTTTCAGAAGAAGTTTGAGTTTCTCAGGGGATTACTTCTTTGGAATTTCTTTTAGCTCGTCCCATGGCAGACATTCATTTATAAAAAATATGTCCTTCCGCAGGATTTGTGTGCTGTTGAGAATTTTTCTGGGAACTACTCTTCCCTTTGACATCACAAACTTGATGTTGTTGCCTTGTGAATATTCACAAAAAGCAAATCAAACAGATTGCATGCTTAAAGGGTTTGATATCAGTGATGACTACCGAGTTCTTGACAAAATTAGCAATTCCTCTGTATCGTCAGGGAATACAGTTCCGATTGAGTGAGTCTACTTAAGTACCAATCAGTGTGTGTGGTCATCAACGGGGAATGCAGCATTCCTCGTTATTGGCTTCTGGAGAAATTTGCGCACACACTGTTTGTTGTACCGGCTTGACCAAACAAGCAGGCACAGCAGGACGTGTCGAAGGATGCATGTACCTTCTGGTGTCCGGCATTGTTGGCATTAGCTGGTGTCGTTGCGGCAGAAGCTGGATAGCTGCACAGAACAATGCGCAATCATGGACGAAGACTATCTATTTAAAGGTTGCCGTTGGATGATTGTACCCATACTACACCTATGCTCATGCATGATTATGTGCAATCGTGTATTCGTAGACGACACGGTGATTAGTGCGATCAGACAAAGAAGTGATTTCTTCCGGGACACTAGGGTGGCAGGCATGTATGACTAATTCTTTCACTGTAAAATCAATGCGGATTCATTTATGCAGATGCAACCATGAACACGTTATTAAATGCACAGCGGCACACAGTGTTGCTGTCAATGGGCGATTGGGTTTATTCTCTTCTGTTTCGAATATGAAATATAGAAATGGGTGAGGAGAGTGAAAGAAACCATTTTCACTTTTAATCTGAGAAAAAGATATACCGTTTTATTTTTTAGAAGAAAATACAACTTTAAATATTATGGGAAATGTAAAATGAATTGAGGCAGTTTTGGTGGGTTAATCAGATCAAGAGAGAAAATCGACTTCGCGCGTCCCATTTGACGTTTCTTCTTTTTTCCATCGTTCCTATGTTCAACGTTGAAGGTTGATATGTGACACGGTGCGATTTAGGTAACATAAGACTATTTCTATATTCTATGTCGTTCAGGCAGCCTTGTCAGTTGGCATCACACTTGGCAGCATTTTACGATCGCAAAGAGAGACCGATGGTGCTCCTACTAAAATTATAAATTAATTAATTTGGACACTTGGGTGTTTATTGGAAATCTAGCTCCAAATGGTGTTGGGAGAAACTTATGTTCTGGATTAGGACATATCTTATCAATGAAAATTCCCATTACCCTTTCAGGTTCAGTTCGAAACCCTAGACGCTGTTTCCGTTCCGTTTTCAGTGACAATTCCATATGCATTTCGAGTTCCTGCCTGCATTTGTTCTAGAAGGATCTCAACTCTTCGTCAGAGCGCTAGCAAATCAAACTAGTAAGTACTTTTGATGTAAATATTGCTAGTTCTCAATTCCAGGGTGTAGTTTGAGTAAAAAAAAATTTCGATGTTATCATACACCTTCAACTTCCTCGGCCGGTCCTATTCACCAAACAGATAGCTGCCAGCATGTCCCTAAGACTCAAAACACTTCGGCTGTGATCCGAACGCAGCACTGGCCACTCAACTATTCTTGACGAATTCAACTTTTGACCAATCGTCCACTGTCTCAAGACATCTTTGAAAGGAGTGCCTCCACCAAATCGGATTGGATGCCCAAACACCGCTCCGTAGGCTTTCAGTTTTATCGAGCAAAATTTTTACAAAGAAACGGCTGCACAGTAGGTACCGAATCAGTACAAATTAGTCACGTTGCTAAGTACTATGCACCATAATAGTAAAGGCTAAGGGGCACATCCAAAGAAGATTCCAGAGATAATTGAATTTTACAACTCAACTAAGGGTGGTGTTGACACTATGGATCAAATGGGAAATTAAGTTCGACCGTGTATTGTTCGATGAGGCCGTCTTATTAGGGCCGAAGTTTCTGCCGCCATCTTTCGTAGTACCCGATATAAGGAATCAATATCATCATCAGTTATTGTGAAGCACATATCATATACAAGAGCGACACATAATGTCAATTCTTTCGCGAGGTTAGTCGAAAATCTCCAGAAGACATTATGGGGACCGATTCCACATAGCAAAAGAGATTTTTACCCAGTAGAAAACTGACCCCTCAAATAAAACATATTACAACTTACAACTAAGCTTAATACTTAACCAGCAGTTTTACTTCTTGATTCAGATTCATACTTCCATTTGCCAAGAGATTCTCCGCTTAGAGTTCTTGCTAATATCGCAGCTAATATGGCCCATACACAGACACGTCGCTGCAAACCAATATATTTTGTAGTTGCGCATATGCCTGTGCAGACCGTCTGCGTCGTGTGTATTCTGTCGAGTGTTTGCAGCGACTGTCTGCGTGAATTAATTTTTTTTTTTCGAATTTACGAGTAGCTTAGTCTGCAATGACTGTGTCGTGTGTACTGATTTTTTCGAGTTTTAACACTCCTTGGTCTAAATTATTATATTTTCTTCGATCTCTCTTCTTTTTTTTAATTGCTAAAGCAGCATCTGTCATTTTTGGGACCCGACGACCGCGACGAAACGATGCAAACTAAAGTCTGTGCAGATTGTCTGTACAGAGGGTTGTTTGCGCAGACTTAAGTTTTGCAGCGACGTGTCTGTGTTGTGCATGGGCCCTATAAGCGCGATTTGAATTTACCGTGCTAGGTTCAGGGGTTTAGTCTTTTGAAGACTGCACAGAGCATTACTTTCGTCGAGAATTGGAAGGACAGCAGGGGCTATGCGCTTTTCCAGACTACGCTTATGCTTACGAGCAAAAGTCTTAATTCCATCTTCGCCATTATTGGAATATTTTCGAATAAGCCATTACATGTCTTTTTACCTTAATTGGACCTCTTCACGTTTCTTTTGGACGTACTGCTTCTATTTATTTAGGTTTTACATCAAGAGTCATTCCGAGGTATTTCGCTTTATTACCGAAAGGTATTGAAGGTTTCTTTCGCAATAGCAAAGCGGCCATTGGTGAGAAAAGGAAGTATTCATTATTAAAACGTAAATTCTTATAAAGCTTCTTTCGCAGCAAACCGTTGTTTCTTGTGTTTGGCTGTGTAGAGGTTTATCACAGAAGGTCATATGTCACGAACCAATTATTTAAAAGTAAGAATATTGTTTGTTGAACACATTGCTGTTCTAAAAAATACTGTTTAGTTAAGAGACGTAAAATTCTTTCAATTCGTCAGGCTTGAGAAATGCTGAAACTTAGCAGAAAGAAAACTTCGAATTTAAGTCGTTTTTAACACATTGCATTTTCTTGTAATGCTTTCTTGTAAACAACACTCTTATCGGCCTATCCTTTACGTGAATAAAAAGTCTAGTCGGTTTCCCTGATCATGTGGAGTGTAAATGGTAGAATCGGAGAAACGACGTCTGTTCTCTGCTAACTCACTTCGTTTGCTCAATGGACCTTTATCTTAAATTTTTCAATTCCGATTTTCTTTGGAATGTTATGCTTTTTATACAAAATACTACCTTTTTAACAAAAAAAGAATCGTAAAATTCCGTGTTGCCAATTAGGCTAACATTTTAGCACTTCTTCTTTTCTAAATAATGTGAACTGTTTGGACACAGTGTTTTTAAACTACACAAAGGGGTTAAAGAAACTGTCGCTGTTGAAAATCCAAACCTTCTCTTTCAACCATTGGTTAACATGTAGGAATAAGGTCAGGGCTTCTTAGAAATGCAGTTGCCTACATTGAAGAGAAAAATATTTAACGCAAAGCGGCATAAAACATTTTCCTTAAAAATCAAGCCCCAGATGGATTTCAGCACCCTTGGCAATTGTTGTGGGTGGGTAATCTGATTTTCGTCTCAGTGTGTCATCAGGCTTACAAATCTCATCTCATTTCCTGTCTACCAGAGCGAATCTGTCATACACTGTGTCTTCATTATCAGAGATTTGTGTAGGGACCGCGTTCGCTGCGCACTCCGTCCTCATGTGTATGCACGAACTCTTTAAAAGAGTCCTCGTCCTTTCCTGCTCAACTATGACGACAGTCATTGTGACAATCATACTGCGGAAGCAGAATCTAGCAGATAGGGTATGCAAGAGGGACTAGAATAAAAAATAAACGAGAAACAAAAATATCCTTCAGCACGACTGAGTCCATGGCGGATTAAAAGTCAAGTCTACCATACTCTTGGGGACATTTTTTTGTTTTTGTTTTGTTGCTGTGCGCATATGTGTGTGACTGAGTGTTGTTCTTCTCCTTGATTCAGTCATTGTTCCTTTCGACGATGTTGTTTACTTTGGCTACGTAGTCGGTTACAAAGCGGGTAACGCAAGCGGAACACCCCACATTCCTTTTGTAGCCAAAACAATGCCAGTCATGTCAGTCTTTTATTTTTATTCCCGTCCTTATGTATATGATCCTCCTGCTTTTTTTGCATTTTTTTCTTGTTCTCCTACGAACAAACATGAAATATGAAGACTCTTGATGAAATGTGTTGGGAATATTTGTAATCTTAGGATGATGCCTCCTCCATACACATCCATCGCGACATCCGAATATTAGCGGACTGGCGACACCAAGTAGCAGCCCAAGTCCACTGCTGGCGCAGGTCCACACACACTCATATGAACGAACACAGTCTGCTGGCGGAAACCCCGAATCACTTTGAGCCGGAAAAGCGCTGCATGATTTTTTTTAAATGTCCGTTTGCAGAAATGTTTGCTCACGTACTACATGCGAAATCCTCCCCACTCAAGGTAGCCAAATAAATTATTGAAACAAAGCGAACCGGGTGATCGAAAATGTATAAGGAAACAAAAATTCAATAACACAATTTACAATTTCCAATAATCGGAGGGCTCAGAGTACCCAGGCGTCGTCGACGGCCCCGCGCCTTTGGAGAGATGCCGAGAAAACGAGAGAACAATATAAAATTGTTCTCGCAAGGCTCTACACATCCGCTGGGCCTTTGAAATGCTGCAACCGCTCAGTCGTCCCCCAGCGCAGTGGGATCAAGGCCTTCAATTGAAAATAGTACTCACTCGTCGAAGGAAGTGGAACACACCAAAACTGGATGGACGGGGACGGGGACGAGGATGAGGATGAGGACGAGGACTCAGCCCACCGGATGTTGGTATTCACAACCATTACCCACCCAGCAGCACAATGTACTTCGGCGCCGCTGATGTGAAATGGTTAACACGTACAAACAATAGTGTCAGAGAATAACAAATATGTATGCAGGTATTTATGTATGTACGTACGCATTGCATACGAATGTGTAACAACACCCACCCGTACAAAAAAGTCTATTCTTTTACATTTTCTACTACTTTTCCCTTCTCCGCATCGTTGCCGGCTGCCATTCATAACGAGAAATTGAGGAAAGGACAAGGGCCGTCCCATGTCGCCAAAGGATGCAAGTGAAATAACAGAAAGTCCTATGACAAAACTGAAAACACGTAAAGAATGAAGGCTTATGAACAAGCACTAGGAATCGGGGCCATCCTGTCGGGGACTACATAAATGTGCCCGGAACGTTGGTTTTCTTTTTCTGTGTTGGTCATCGTTTTCACATTACCAATACCTAAATAAGTAAATCTTTCTGCCAGGCAATTCCTCACCCGATTGCTTCCCGTATGGTTATATGGGGGTTTTCGTTCTCCAGAATGTGACCCAAGTGTTGAACGCCGCCACCCAGTGGCAGATGTTGCAGTTGGCGATGGTGTGTGGTGTAGGCAACGGCCAATGATGTCGCTCCTAAATGCAATGCAAATGTGCCGCATGCACCGATGTCACAACGTCCGAGGTTGAACAAGAAGGCCGTGTCAAGGATACTGCCTCATGGCGCTCTGGTGGGCGGTAGTGCAGTGTGTGCCGAGAAAGAAATGTGACACAGTGATGTTAATTGCTGTGGTTGCGGTTTCGATGGGAGTTGGGTTCAGTTCAGCTGTTCCAATGTCATTTTGGCGAACTATAAAGTCATGTGATTATTGCATTTAAACTTTTGTAAAACATGAAGCTTATTTGCTGTTGTTTTCTGCATTACATGGGATAAGCCAAATGTGGATGGTTCTTTCTATGTGATGCCATCAAATTGGATGTGAATGTTCGGTTTTTCGGATGTTGTTGTTCTCCCAGACAGCACATGAAGCTGATGCAAACAATTAACCGGGGTTCCATCCCACAATTAGAGGCAATGAACTAATATTCCACACAGTTGCGTGCATGTCGAATTCAAAATGAATGCCCATAATAACTACGATGATATTATATAACAACGATAGCATTGAAGTGTCACCTACATACGATACAATGCCCCAGCGAATAGAGGGGAGGGTTAAGGAGAAGAATAGCGTACCACCGCCTCTGTCATTTGGAAATCTGACAGGGAAAAGAAAGGTCCTCCTTCAAGATGACTCCTCCATTCGCGAGCACACGTACATGGAAGCCGTACAATCTGGAGAATATGATTATCAAGGGGGTTGGTGGCTGGAAGGAGTAATAGAAACTTCAGAAGCACAAAATGGCTGTTACAATATATACCTACACAGATAGTGTTGAGTAGTACTTTTGACAGTGAATGAAGTCGTGGAAGCGTTGTGAAGACAGTAGTCTTTACAAATGAAACGGACAAGAGTTCGCTCACAGTTGTGGCTGTAGCTGATTCACTCAGTACAGAGAAGTATGTTCTGTGGTGAATTTGTCATACGCCTTTATAGCAAAGAGTTGGGAATAAGTGGAGGATCAACTACGTGGGGGTTTTATTCAGTCTGCAGCATTTGTGATAAATTAAGAGACAGTTGTACTCAATAATAATCGAACGTATCATCCTATGTCCACCCATATCGGGTGGTATGAATAACGAAACAGGGGCCGAAGCAGTTTTGTAAATTAGACAGTTCAGTTCGGGAATTTGATAGAGTCTTGTAGTAAAGTAATGATTATATTGAAGGAGCATTTGACAAAACATCGCATGGTGCTATTATTAGAGCCCTGGACAAGAAGATGGTAAACCGAACAGTATCGAAATGGCACATTGGCACTTCTGACCACAAGAACAGTCGAGACGAAACCATAAGGATTTATAATAAAAGTCAACACAACAAGAGGATGTCCTCAAGGAGGCGTTTTGTATCTCCTTATGTGGAATCTAGTTGTAGACGAACTTCTGGAGACTCTTACAAAACAACGGCATCAAATGTCAGGCATGTGCTGATGTTTAGGGACCGTTGATCTCAAAAAAGTAAAAAAAAAGCAAACCAAAACATTTAAAAAGGCAAAAGCGGCAAAATACAATATTGAGTATATATTTTAATTCGTGCGATTTTTTTTTTAATTTGGACTTTATTTAAGAAAAACATGTACAATAGTATTATTCAAAGTATTGCCCATCTGAAGCTATGACTTCTTCCCATCTTGCATTTGTGGATCCCACCCCGAAAGAACGTCGCCGGCTTGGCAGTCAAGAATGAATGAAGCCAATTTTTGATACTCTGATGTGAACCGTATTTCAGCGAGGGCGTTGTGCGCCGACCAGAACGAGTGGTAGTCAGAAGGGGCAAGGTCTGGGCTATAAGGCGGGTGGGTAAAACTTCCCATCCACTGTTTTGCAAACAGTTCTTAACCGGAATATCACCGTGGGGCAGAGCGTTGTCATGATCGAAAATGATTGCCTCGTGTCTGGTTGCAGATTCCGGGCGTTTTGCGGCTACTGCTCTCTTCAAACGGATTAATTGTGTTTGGTAGCGTTGTCGTTTGATGGTTTCACCCGGTTTTACCAGCTCATAATACAGCACACCATTCTGATCCCACCAAGTACAGAGCATTACCTTCGCGCCATGGATATTCGGCTTTGCCGTTGATTTGGCTGGTTGGCCAAGCCAAAATCACCACTTTTAAGACCTGCAAACCATTTTTGGCACGTTCGCTCAGCTAGCGCATGTTCCTCGTAAACTTCCACCAAAATACGATGACTCTCGTCAGCAGTTTTCTTCATATTAAAGTAATGAAGAAGAACTACCCACACCCACACTTTTTCAGGCACAAAGTTCGACATATTTGAGTGGAAAAAATTATTGTTGTTTACGCTTCAAATGAATGACATCTACTGAAATGACGTACAATGACAGCAACTTTCCAACGCATGTTCCAATGGAATAATACAACTTACGCCATCTCTTAGCAAACCTCTTAGTCTCTTAATTATATATATATACATATATATATATACAAGTCGATACTATCGTCCAAAAAGAGGCAAAGTTAGCAAAATCCTATCCCTGCTGATGATATAGTTATTATAGCTAGAGGCAGGATGGAGGACAGCCTGTGTGATATCATCGAATGGGGACTAAAAATTACTAAAAAGTGGTGCTTATCAGCTGGGCAAGATATAAATCCGGCGAAAGCCACTATAAAGCCTTACACAAGAAAACACAAACTGGAACGACTAAAACAAATAAGTCTGCCCGGCACAGTACTGGCTCCAGTAAAAGAGGTAAAATATCTAGGCGTTAGCTTGGGCAGCAAACTCATTTGGGGAAGACAAACAGAAGAGGTAACTAGCAAGGCGGCGCGTGCTTTAATGATTTGTAAAAGCTAAGCGGGCAAATCCTGAGGTTGCAGTCGAAGCATCCTAAGATGTAGAAACTTAGCGGGCAAATCCTGGGGTTGCTGACCAAGCATGCTAAAATGGATGTACATAGCTATTGTTAGGCCAACAATTACATAGCACTGTCCAAAAGACCCAGCCTGGCCAGTGCAAAAGAGACACTCAACTCAAGTTCAAAACGTTGGCATGCTTCTGTATTACAGGGGTGAACTTACCTAACTGCCGCCATGGAGGTGTTTTTGGAGCTGACTCCATTGCATCTGCTGGTGGTAAAATGTGCAAATAAAACAATCATGAGAATGCTATAAGGAGGGATATGAAAAGACAGGTGCTTTACATGCAATTCGACGCGTGCTCACGTTCTCAGATTCCTAGAAGAAACGGCCTTCAAGAGCACACTCCAGAACAGATCTCTGCCACCTTCGGGCAACAGGAGTCAATTGGGCCCGGAACACTGAGTCAAAAAGCTACCACTCTTGGCCAATCCGAAGGATGATGCGATTAGGAAATTCAATTTCCCAAAGGAGTTCACTATATTAAGTACTATTAAGCACCAAGGAGCAATGGATTTATAGTCTACAGACTGAACAGCAACACGGTGAAATGGTATACAAATGGATCAAGAACTGATGAAGGAACAGGGGCAGGAGTATTTAGACCCAGACAAAGTACTACGAACCCATGGGCAAGCACACCAGCATCTTTCAAGCAGCAGTCTATGCCATGGACAGATGCGCTCAGATCAATCTTCACAAGAACTATACCAACTGCGATATAGCAATAATGTCGGACAGTCGCCTGCTCCTACACCTTTCCCTCCTCCATCTTCTCCGGTCGTATAATCTCACGCAACAGCACATGCACCACCGAACTCCACCTTTTCGGAAGTCCTTCATCGCTTTGCTTCAACATGGACCCTTTCGAATTGGAATGGGAGCCTCGAAATGCCACCAACTTCATCATCAAAGGCGCTCCTCAAAATGCTGATGCTCTCTGCGTACGCATGTTTTTTCATCAGAAATTGTCGATGATCGTGGATCGCTGTTATAAGATCTCCCCATCAGTTATCCAGAAACCACAGCTGCTTCAAAGTTGACATTCCATCCAAATGCTTTTCTCGACCTCCACTGGCGATGCATTTCAGTTGGGCAAAATGAGCATGTCCAAATGGGTTACCAATGACAACCAGAAGCACGTTGAGCGTGTTATTAAACCTAGATCCAAACATAACTCTGACCCTAATTAAATTTAAAAGCGGGAGTTTTTTCCCATTTCCCCCCTCGCTTTACCCGCTATAATTCCCCACCAATTAGCCTCCTTGCAAAAAACGGCAACAAATCGTATTTCCTTCAATCTCTTGTCCGAAGCCTCTACTAAAATCTTACTTACTCTTGTGCAGTGAACTATCGCACGTACACAGAGATCATGTCGTCGAAATGTGTTGTGACTAGCAAAACAAAGCAGACAATAATTCTATTCGACTTTTAATTAAGATTTTCAAGCAAACATTTTCATTGATGCAAGACTGACACATCTCACTCGAATGTAGCGTCACATTGTCGCAAAGAAGAGAAGCACCAGCAAACAAAGAGAACACGGAACCCGCTACCCTTCCGTTTGCCAGCAATCGTGAATACACTGCTATCTTCACGAGACGGCTGCGTTCAGATGTGTCTTCTACCAAAAGGTTGTTTTTCCAGTTTGGTCAGTCGACTAAGAGAATCGAGACCACTTACTTGATAAGAATACAAATTAAACTTGACTCTCTGGGTTATCGTTTTTGATTGCCACTGAGGTAACTAGCTGAGGCACTTTTCAATTGTTGCAGTGCATGTGGCTTTGTAATCATTCTTTGGTCACTAGTTTCATCGTGGTTCTCCCTTATTCACCCAATAGTCGAGGAAATCCATTTAAGGGTTTGTCATCGGCCTCAAGCAGTTGACACCTCGGCTCCACATTTGAGGTAAGAGACTGTTATGGTTTTTTTTATTTCTCTTCGAATGACGCATTTTCTCAGTAAACATTATTGAAATGTGTTAATTCATAAAGGGACACTGTCGCTGGTCCACAGCGATCGCCAGTCGTGTCGAGATCACCCGAACAGCAACTTCACGTCGACTTCTCGCGAGATATGTCCCACGCAGTCTATATTATTTTAATTATCTTACTTGTTTCGTGCGGGTTCTCTGTGGGACAAAAATGTTTATCGACTGCATATTCATCAGTAACGTGCAGCAATGTATTTTCCCTTGCCGACATTTCCAAGGAAATGAGTCCACAATGGACTGAGGTTTCGGTTGTCAACGGTGCTGATGATTCATTCTACGTTGCAGGTGAGTTTCGTGCAAAGAAGAAAATATCAAATTTTGATAATGAGCTTTTTTCGGTTTCCACAGAACACGAAGCCCGTCATCTGAATGTTGTTCTGAAACTGGATCTATCTCGGGCCGGCAAAATTGTCATGTCTGACCACGGGTTCAAAGATCTACCCAATCTGCGGAGCTTGAACATTTCGGGTACACAATTCACATCGTTGAGGGTGAGCTTCTTCCATCAACAGTCGAGCATTCAGGAACTGGATGCAAGTCACAACTATTTCGAAACCATCGTTCCCAACATGATCGAGTACCTGCCAAATCTGCGGTCACTGGACTTTTCCCACAACAGAATCAACAATGTACAAACGAATGTGTTCGAAAGGCATAGTCAGCTGCAGTATTTAAACCTGGATTTCAATCTGCTCAAGACGATCTCGCTGGGAAACGCTCCACAGCTGGAGCAACTCTCTATCGGGGACAACCTCATTGAAGTGGTGAGTGAATGCGATGCACTGAGTGAAAGTATTTATTGCGAGCACATTTGTCTCCCGCAGATTCCATCGAACGGCTTTGAAAAAACGCCGCAACTCAAGGCTCTGGCAATCACAGCTAACTCCGTGCGAAAAATCGAGGACCGAGCTTTCCAAGGTCTGAATTCGCTGAAGGTTCTCAACCTGTCGCACAACAGCATCGAATCACTAACACCGAATGTCTTCGCTGGCCTTGGCCGCGTGAAGCTACTGCATCTTGATCTGAGTCAAAACAACATCGCCAGCCTCTCAGGGCAACCATTTCAATACCTCAACTCGCTTCAGAACTTGAACGTGTCGGGCAACTCAATCAGGACTTTGGACTCCTCGTCATTTGTTGGCCTGCGGCAACTGAAGCGGCTGTACCTGTATAACAATGACATCATCGAAATCGGAGAGAAGACATTTGACCCCTTGCCGGCCTTGGACACGCTGGACCTGAGTGGGAATAGCCTTATCACCCTGAATAAGAACATCTTCCCGGGGTCCATGCCGCGGCTGCGAAAACTGCTTCTTGCGCAAAACAACATAAAGGTACTGCCACACGATGTGTTCACAAGTTTGACTAACATGGACTACTTAAGCCTTGGGCACAACGCACATGACAAACTGGACGTGCGGATGTTCACACCACTGAGGAAGCTGAAGAAGCTCCATCTTCATCACAACTACATCGAAGACATACCGGCGGATGTGTTTGAGAGCTTCAACAGTCTGTCTGAACTGCTCATTGATCAGAATAGGCTGACGTATCTGCCGTCCGTCAATGCCACTTTTCCATTCTTAAAAAAGGCCGCCATCGAGGGCAACCCCTGGCAGTGTCCTTGCGTGGACGAGATTATCAATTTCTTGGAGCTAAGAAATGTTCAATACCAACGTAATAATGGCTACTATGATGGCAGGAAACCGCTGTGCGTAGTAACATCAGTTCAGGCGTGTGTGCGGAACCTTCAGCTGGCACAGCAATACGGAGTGGTCGATATATACGAGAGAAGAAACGGCTCGGAAGAGGAGCCAGACGAGTGACCGAATAGACGCATTCAAATATCAAACACACATATGATGTAGAGTTCTTGAGACTGACAATATATTTTGTTTCAATATCCCCTAGCAATGGATTTGCTTATGTATAATAAAAATGTCGATAAGAATCTGTTGTTCAGGAGAAGTATGATTGTTTGGGCTTATCTGTAATAGAAATAGAACGGAATACGTCAATTGTCGCTTTCGAAAATAAAGCCACTGGCAGATTGACTTAGAACCATAACAGAGCGTTCTAAGGTGTTTGTGTTCTGCTGCAAAGAATGTCCACAAATGATGGTGAAAAAGGGAAAACGTGTGTGAATGATAAACTAAGGTGTTTGTTTCTGTTTATTTCTTGGTGTACATGCATATCTACTTCTAGGATTCCTGGGGTGTCAACACTTCACTACAGACATTCGAGTTTACGCGGTAAAAGCAAATGTAGTCAGCACCTATCTTGGTTCAGTCGACAATCGTAGGCAAAATTTTATGGGCCGGAAAGAAATCTTCGAACAAGATATCTGTTACTCCAGCCAAAGCACAGCTACAATTATGGCTAAATGAACGGCTTACAAAGTGTGTACGTAATTTCATCTCTGTGCAGTAGTGGAACGATGTGATGACAGATCGAAATTCAAGCAATGAATACCTGAATTCTGACTTCCACTCGGATGCCCCAAGGCTCATTATGAATCCCTTCATTTGTGTGGAGTACACGTTCTATTAACCAATTCTGCGTCACGTGATGCCTTAAACTACCTCGTGCTCTTTACGAATCTTAGAAGATCCGATATATCTGCATTCGCTAAGTCCGCAGTCGCTGTGGAAAATCTTTTGGCCCAGCTAATCTAGGCGCCGATTCTAGTGAGCTGGGCAGTGGCATAGCACTTGGCGTGCGAAATTGAAGGCAGCTGTCTAATGATGATGCCAGCTGGAGATGCTTGTTAGTTGAGCCCTGAGTCCACCCCAGACTACAGCGCCATTAGAAGGAGCTGAAGAAGAAACGAAAGGATTCCGCAAGACTTGCATCCGTGCTATTTGAGAAGGTACAACATATTCTAGTTGTCCGTGTAAAATCGAAAGTAAAAATTCGTCTAAAATGTTTAACGAAGATGTTCCATGTGAGGGCAAATTAATCGGTTTTGCTTACAAAAGAGTCACGTGGATTGAGACGACTAATAAAAATAAGTAGTATTGGGGTTTACTATAGCTACTAGAGAGTATACTTTGGAAACACTCAAAAAAGTCACGAAGTGGGTATGGGTGTTTGTGAGTGGTTTTTTGATGATGACCAAATTCATTTCACCTGACTCAAAAACAATGTTATATCAGAAAGAGACAGTCAGGCCGCAATTAAGTCACTGGACAATGTCATGTTTAACTCAAAAATATACCTTAATTGTAGGCTGTCTCTTAACGAGATGGCTGATATGGGTACCGGCATATTGTGACATCCCGGACAATTGCAAGGTCGATGAACTTGCTAGGTGTGGTACATTCTCCTCCTTGGCACTAGGAGGTGTTCCACCCTCGCTACAGCCTATCATCTACTCAAGATACACACAAGGTATCACGTGTCTTCAAATAGAAAAAAATATGAACATTACTTAATCGCAAACGCTCCCTTAATCTGTTTAGACTCAGCAGGTTTAACAGGACACTCCACAATTGGCATTCATGAACGAAGGTTGATTCGAGGTTAATATTACATGCGAGTGATAGAGATAGGATTAAATATGATTACAACAAAGACAGGATTACAATATAGATAGGATTGACCATGAAATTGCAACATTATTCTCATAGACAAGAAACGAGAGAAACATAGTGTAAGTGAGCAATGTTCGGTAATGTTGTGCCAATTGTACAAAAGTTAAAATGACAAATAACAGGAACATAAACGTAATGTACGTTTATGTCTATATTATGTTCTTGAACAGTTATGTTATGCTCATTTTTGAATGTGACATTTCATAAATGACATAATTTACACAGTTGGTATAACTGCGTTCGCGTACGTTCCTCAGATTTTGCCTCTCTCTCCCAGACTCTTGCCCCCACTCCTTAAATATTACATCAAAATTTGGTTTAGAAAGTACTGGAACTGACCCATTATTTCAGTCTTATTGGTGACGCGCAGACAGTTAATGTCAGATATGAAGTACTATGGAGATGGCCAATACCTCTCTTTCCGCTTGAAAACTGTATAAAACTGAGTAACCGTCAAAACGCCTCTCAAATTCGTCGATGGACTAGGGGTCAATCAGCAGTGAAGTTGGCTATAGTACTTCATTTCGGGTAAGTATATATGAATTTTTGATTTTGTAGCAACAGCCACAATTATTCAATCTATCGCTGTGTAATTGCCAGAATTCAACACCCCGTTTAAAATACAATCTTGTACGTATTTTATTCAGTGGTCTCCCTATCCCATCTGGCTCCCCAATTTTAGGTGGTGACATTAAATTAATTGTTCAGGTCTGGTTGGTCTGGTTTGACCTTTCGAAGCACTTTTTATTTCCCCCCTTTAGCATTTTCGCTGATCAGTCATGGTTTATGAGCTTTGCTTAATGGCGGTAATTCTGCGGAGTCTGGGGAACAATTTTCCCATGCTTATTTGTCCATCTTGCAAATGTCAAAAGACAGTTAAAAACACAATGCATAAAAGATGCAACTCTAGTCAGTGATAAAACACAATTTCACCTCCGAGAATATTTACCGTTTATGAACACATGAAACCGATGTTAACACTGAGCAGAGTATTTAAACCGCTTAATAGGACTGGGAATTCGCGACTAATTTGTTCAGAAAAGGCACTGTACGACTGTAGCATAAAGTGTGCGTTTAAAACCATTCATTTAAAAACAATCAGTGTAGTATAGCGTATCTTAGCACATTTATGGAAGAAGAACCCTTCACATTTCCTGCTTCCTTGCAAATGTCATTTAGTTCGCTGAATGATAATGTAGAGCCTAATGCGCTGAGGCGCGATTGCTATCTAAAAGCGTGCACAAGTAAAGGGAAGGAAGTAGTAAGGAAGGGGATTTCTTAATTCGCTACCTAAGTGGTGGAAGGATAAGCCATAACTTCCGATTAGAGATCCCGAAATGTTGGCTGCGGAAGATCTCAATAACATTTCTAACTGGTCTGAAGGTAACAAATTGAAGGTGTCCAGTTCAGTTCAAAACTGTTCGCATCGTTTTTTCCAATAATGAGGTATGTCCGAATGATTTTTAACCAATTGTTCTAGATGAGAGATACCTTTGTTTTCATGGTGAAAAAAGTTTATTGTGGACTTCGTAGACTGCGTTACTCGGCGACCTGCTTGTATTACCTCGTGAAAATAAGATAAGTTAAAGCGTTTCTTATATGTTGAGTTTAACGAATGTGTCCATTTTATTTATAATGTTACCACGTCCAGTAGTGTATCAGTAAAAGATATTCATCCTTAATTTACGGTCTGAATCACAATCAGTATTTGAATTTTTGCAAAATGTCAAAAGATTTCAAATCTTAGTTTTTGCACAATCTAATAGAGGAACAAAACTAATTACACCCTCATTCACACGTTGTATTGGACAGCGATCCTTTGCGATAAGCTCATCCTAACCTAGTCATGACATTTCTTTTATACTTTCTTACTTAATCTAACAATCATAATATCTATTTCTTTATTTATTCTCTAACTTTTTCTTAATTTTTCTTAATAATATTAATAATAGTACAAATAACTGCTAATTTTTACGTACGTAACGTCTGGCAAACTTTATTTGTAAAAGATGTCCAATCTTGTAGTATTAATTTAAATTCAATCCAAACACAAATACAAATACAAATATTTTGTACCTTCGGATCTGGCTAATATCTGTTAAGCGTATGTACGCCCTGGCAAAATTCTCACGAAACCTCCTTTCGGGGTTCCAAGATCGTTCCAGGAGATTTTAACGCAACGTTGGACAAGAAAGAAATCTTAGAGGCATCGGAAAGCACAGCTTGCATAAAAACACGTCCGACGACGGTCTCAGACTGTTGAACTTCGTGAAGTGGCGAAACCTCCCCGTGGGCAGTACGCAGTTCCCTCACCTCAACATTCACAAAGATTCCTGCCGGTTCCCTGATCAGTCAATCATCACATCCGACACTCGTCCAGTATTCTCGATGTCCGAATATTCCGAGAACCCAACATCGTCTCGGATCATTTCCTTGTTGTAGTCACGGTAAGAACACGGATATCGTTAACGGAGTGCAGCAAGACCACATCAGTCTGACGTTGTAAAGCGACTGGAACAGACCGCCATGAACTTTGCCGAAAGAGTCTGCCTGAAACTGGCAGAGAGTCCAACCCGGTGACACAATGGAACCGTTGTCAAAACGACATCAGAAAAGCTGCCTCTGAGGCCACGCAGAAAAAACACTGATTTGAGATGGAGTGCAGTCAGGTGCATTTAGCGAAGCAAGCAGCATATAAGGCGACGCTGGACAGAAGGACGAGAGCGGTTCGTGAGCTCAACGAACAGAAAAGAAGGGAAAAGCACCGGCTTCTCAAAAGGAAAAATAAAGAGCATGAGAAGAACGCTTTCGAGGAGCTGCAGAGGTGTTACGGCAGAAGTGGTATCCGAAAGTTCGTCCAAATTGTAAAACAACTATCCAATGGGTATGAACTTTGGGTGGAGTCTATCGGCACGAAGAGGGACAACACGTAACAGAGTAGCCGTCGATACTGACTTCTGTGGACTGTTAAACGGCGAGGAAAAATACCAATACTGCTGTCAGGCAGAATGTTCCATTCAATCTGGACGATGATCGACGATAATTCCGTTGCCCCGACATAGACGAAGTCAAGATATCGATACTTAAGTGGAATAAAACTGCTGGTTCAGCCAATTTGCAGAACTCGTTGAAGCATCTGGAGATGAGCTGCACCAACTCATCTGTAAGATATGTTCGGATTAAAGAATGCCCGACAAGTGGAATCTCAGTATCATTTGCCACCCACAAAAATCTACCAAAAAGAGACTTCTTTAATTGCGCCAACTACCGAGTGAAAAGTCTCCTAAACATCTCCTACAAGACCTTTTCTGCGGTTTTGTGAGCTGGTGAGCGTCTGAAACTATTCGTCAATAAACAGACAAGTCCTTATCAGTGTGGCTACAGACCGGGGAAGTCCACCATCGACCCTCCATTACGGCCGATCCTGGAAAAGACTCATGCCATGCAGATCGAGACACACCACCTATTCACACACCATCTACAACTCCATGTCTAGTTTTGAGATTCTTGCCAAACTCGTCAGGTTGTGCACGTGTGAATGACGATGGAGAATTCTTCAGGGATTCGCTCCTCCATCAAGGTCGGGAACGTACTCAACGAGGCCAATAGCAAAAAAGGTTTAGACAAGGCGACGCGCGGTGGGTTATAAGTGGAAAAATGGTCATTGGATAAATTCCTCCTTCCTAGATAACCCAGGTTTATCATTTCAAAGTATTTTTAATAAATATATACTGTGGACTTAGTTACAAGCCCTCAAAGTCAACAAAATATTTATTCAAGTTCAGAGCCAACAAATAAATGTTGGGGTGAGGCACGAGTCAGTAGTGACTCATAACGAGCGAGCGGACATTGACACCAACATTAAGTATGTCGACAAGGAAACTCTCAGAACCCGATGGTACCTTGGCCGAGTCAAATACTGGAACCTTAGCCTCAGGTAACCAGGTCCCAATCACCACACACCCAGCTCCCATCCCTGGAACTGGAGATGAGCCGATAAATATCACGTGCCGATGAAGGTATAATTCATCACTGGATAGTTTTAAGTGTGCAGGTACTGGTAGCATATACCCAACTCTGCTGCAAAAAGGCATTAATCAGTTACTGCCGGTTTTGAAAAGAATTTTTACCCCAGTCTGGTTTTGCCCTATATCGCAACACCCTGGCGTTCAATTCAGGTAGCCTTCAAACAAAAAATCGGTAAGGGGGACTACTCACTCGCCATCTAGTCTATCTTCCTTCCTGCTGAAAAGCATGCAAAGGCGGGTTGAGATTCACGTGCGCAAAACTGCTTTGCAACTACATCCTCTTTCTCAGATGCAACATGCTCAGCGCGGATAATCCTGCGAAACTGCACTTCAAAATTTCGTTGGCAGAATTGAGAGTGCACTCGACAGGAAAGAATACGCATTAGGAGTTCGCTTTTGATGATGCGACTTGTGACAGCATGTGTCACTCGGCCAGAGAACACGGTGTTGATGAATCATTAGTGTTGTGGATCAAAGCTATGCTAATGAATAGAACTATAATTGCGGATGCGGACTGTGGCCAATATTTAAGGGCCGGCAAGGAGGTGTCCTGTCTACTCTGCTATGGTGAATGCTGGTTAACTATCTGCAAAGGGCAGGGGGCTTTAGACGTGATCGACGACTGGTGTATCAAGAATGGGCTTTCAGTTAACCCTCCTAAAACAGTAGTCGTCCTCTTAACGAAGAGAAGGCAATTGACTGTTCTGACACAACTGATACTAAAATGCGTCACCATTCATTTGTTCAATGAAGCCAAATACCTGGGTGTACTCTACACAGAAGATTTCTCTGAAAAAAAAGTCATAGAGTCGAAAATCGTTAAGCCGCTGTCAGTTCTGGCAGTGTAAGGGGATTCGCGGTAAGTCTTGGGGTCTATCACCAAAAAGATGCATCTGACACCTTCTCTCCTACGCATCGGTCGTTTGTTGGAATAAGTTGGCTGGCTGTAATGGGATGTATTCTCAAGCCCATCTGTCGTCTTGAAATAAAGTGGTCCTTGGTACAACGTCAGTACTTTAGTTGCAGCGCACATACAAAGTTGACTTTTCCTGCATTCAGGACTGGCTCTCACATCAGAGTGACCGACGAGGTATTATCGGCCCTGGATGCCATAGACATTGTTCTTGACCAAACACACTGCAAATTATTGAAACAATCACTGAGCTTTTTTTAGAAAATATTGAGTGTTTATGTACTGATTTCGTTTTCGTCCTTCGGTACAACTCAACAATTTTTTGATAATTCGAACTCTAGTTAATTCGAATATTTTGCAAGGTCTCTTGGGTTACGAATTATCGAGAGTCGACTATATTTTCAATTCTTATTATCATTCCTTGCGCAAATAAAAATTAATCTGTTCCTTCATAAATTCTGTACCCTTATTCATCATTTTATTGGTCTGTTCTTGACTATTTAAAATATAAGAAAAAAATATTGAGAAAATCACGATCTTCTATAAGTTTGTACAACTGTCACGGGTTGACAATGATTGGCAGAACACAGCGAGCCATCAATAAAACATTGCCCGACATTGAGCGGAAGTCGGCTAAAATATGATTAGCGGTGAACGAGGGAAATATGAAGTATATGCTGTCATTGACGACTTAGAATGTCACCATAAGCAGCTAAAGGGTGATTTAATTAGGGCTGATGTTGATTTTGAATAAAACACAAATTATTTAGGAAATTATTGTCATTTATTTTTGTATGTATAATATATGTATGTATGGAACAAAATAACGGTCAAATGGAAGCCGCGACCTCGGCGGCACACCTCCATCCGATGGTCCAAATTTTCGATGACGCTGAAGCATAATTGAGGTTCTATGCCGTGCCGAATTATCTCATCCTTTAGCCCTTGAATTGTTGCTGGCTTATCGACGTACACCTTTTCTTTCAAATAACCCCAAAGAAGAAAATCCAACGGTTTCAAATCACATGATCTTGGCAGCCGAAAAAAAAAGTGTCTCATCACTGAAGACGATTTTCTTCGAAAATTGTTCATTTGCATTTTGATTTGAACGCCCATTTTCATAATAAGCCTGAATAACTTTAACGCTTTGCTCGATTGTGTATCTTTCCATGGTTCAAATTGAGTTAGTCTGAAATCGAGAAATGTCAAATGAAATGCAGAAAAAAGATTGACGTTTAGGTGTGTGAACCACAACATCGGCCCTTGAAATTTAACCACCTTTATAACCTCGACGTAGTGAAGGACTTGGTCAACGGCGAAGAAACCTGGACAATCCGAAGAGTGGATGATGCAGCTCTTCGTCTTTTTGTGAGAAAAGTTCTGTGTTCAATCTTTGGTCCTGTTTGCGTTGAGGGTTTTTGGAAAAGAAGCTTCAAACATGAGTGGCCTGTACGACGACGTGAGCCCAGCCAGGAGTCCACGGATTCAACGCCCCAGTTGGGTAGACCATGAAGAGTCCATGTACAACACCGCCCCAGCCCAAAGAGTCTTCGACTCCAAACCAGTTAGACAATGCCGTAGAGAACGCGTCTAAGGTGGAGCTTTCAGATGGGGAATGCCAACTTGATTTTCGAAATTAAAGGCACTGGCAAAAAATCGTGCCAGCTGGAGATTCTTGTTGGTTGGAGAGCCAGGAGGTCCACCATTAAAAGAAAAAGAGGAAGAAAATTCGCAAAATTGCACACTGTGCGCAGTGCTCAATTGTTTTTATAGTGTACTTGGGGTTGTGCTGTTGGTTAGGTGGACGGTGAACATATCTTTCCCCATCTGAGCCCAATCCGCAAACCTTGGCTACATCAAAAAGCAAAGGTTTTCTTTTACAGGAAATCCAAAATGAACTGCCTGCTAGAATAGTCTGCTCTTCCTGTCAATGCAATCAGAGATTACATTTGCGACACGGAATCATCGGCTTCCGAATCTGATTTGTGCCGTAGAGTATGCTTCTGATATCAATATTCTACCCCGAGGTCCGATGGAATCGATTACCTATTGCAATGGCAACATTGAATCCCTTTCTAGTTCAGGTCCATCATCTTCATCCGTATCTTCTGAATGTACATATGCAAGCAAGAACCACAACAGCATTTACGCACCATGAATACGGAAAATCTCAAATGCACGTACAGGATATCCGTTGGCAGATGATTGAAGGTATGGCTTATGAATGACAACGATGTGCTTAATAATTCGAAAACGGAGTAGGATTTCACTCAACAATAGGGCCATGTGATATGATAAGAATCCTGTCGGAAGCCCTCAATTATGACGCAGTTAACGCTTTAAAAAACATAAAGCATATCCCTTCTTTCTTGGATGTGAAATTTAAGAAAGCAGCAACAGCGCTGGTGTGACTGACTTTGATGAGATGATTTGCAACGTTGAAAACTAATTACTGGCGTGAATGACATTAATAGGATGTTTGCCTGAAAGTTAGTCAGTTTGTTCAGAGAAACAAGTTTTTTGATCTATGAAACTTTGAAAATCTTGTAAAGTTCCTATGTCTGAAGTCGTATTCACTGAGACTCATATGTTGTGCGTCACCGTACCTATTGAATGCGAATGTGAAATGAGATTCTGAACGTTGTAACTACACGTTTGAGGAAAGCTTTCAACCATTTCATGCCCGAATTAACTGGGGCGGTCTTTATTTTTGTTAGTTCAGGCGTTATTAATATAAACTGGTATCACATTTAAAGTCGTCTACTACCGAGTACGACCGTATAGAAACGTTGCCACCATATGTCCATGTGATAATAAACTTAGTTTGTATACTAAATTTTGAAATATTTCTTAATATAGGTTTATTCTATGTTTACCACGTCTCCTTCTTCTTCTTGCACCCTGTTCACTACAGTGGCTGCATTTGCGCTCACGGTGCCGTGACATTGTGACAAATGGAAAAATGTTGGTACAATAACATCTTTGTCACTAGGTCAAATATTAACACTTAAGTAACATAACTTTGTCTCTTTCAAAAGTGTCATGGGGCCAAACTAGTTTGCGACATTGTGCCAAATTTGGTGCAGAGTCCGCAGTCATTACAATTTTATTAATAACTTTAAAATTTATAACTAATTAAGCTTCAGGCGCCTGCCTGACAGTTGTTATCACAGTCGTAAGGAAGCGACGAAGTCGCTTTAGCGGTTAAACCCTGGGGAAAACCCTACTCCGTAAATCTTATCGTAATCATTCGCCGAAGGCAGTGCTTTGGTGTCGATCTCTCTTTCGGGTTGCTGCCATAGGCCCCCTATACACGGTCAAAATTGCCACCAATTATCGCCGTCTATATATATAACTTACGTACATATCCCATTTCTAAAATTCACTCAGCTTGTCAGCGAACGCGTGTCCTTTTGCAAAGTGCATAATGTCAGCTGGCAACGTTTGTGCTAAAACCGGCATAACCAAATACCATTGCAGTATGCGCTTAAAAATCTGCGAGCTATGCTCGTTAATATGCCGGTAACCTTGGAAAATGTGTTCCAAATCCTTCCATGCGGTGATTATGTCTTTGGAATCTCAGAGTCGCCTGACAATACAAAGCCAGAAGAGCACACCCTATGAACATGCAGCATAGAACGTCACCTGTTTCACACACCCAACAACCGCATAACCCTGACACATTTTGGAACCAATTTTCTTTGCCCTTGATACTGCCGTGATTCCATGTGATATAGTCGCCCCATACGCTGGCGATGGGAGCACTGTGTCCGTAGATTTATAATTGCACAACAATTGTAGCGTGCTTCTTTTACTCCAACTCTTTATCCTCCATCAACGAAGATGACTGCGACAGAGACGACGACGATGACGACGATGACGACGATAAAGAGGACGTTTGAAGTATCGTCCTTTATATAATTCGTCAGCGTGCCCGACGAGGGGTAGAGCGGAATGAATTTCCACAACACTACCGCGCTAACCCAGTTTAGCGTAACGTTTTTTCTCTGCCTTCGAAGCTGAGTAAGATCATGTTACAGCGTGAGCGTAAAATTAATGAAACCCATCAACTGTAGAATTAATGATCCTTGTGATTTAATTAAAAATTTAATAACGCGTTCATCAAGGAAATAGCAAAAACACGACCAGGACACATACACATCCAGTTGTTCTCATCAAGCTCTGGCTTATTGGCCAGGCTTATTAGCACCTCCCCCGATTCCGCAAGATCCAAATTTGAAAATGGCACATCTTGGGATGGGGATGTTCCTCCTAAAAGTCAAGTCCGCATATTAAGCCTTTAATGCGTTACAAGGATCTGCGACCCGCAAGAACAACAAGGCGTGGCAGAATACAATTAAAGCCGCAAAAAGAAAATCAATTTCGACGAAAGTGGAGGTGGGTGGAAGAGGCGCCTCCAAGTATGGGATGCCGTTGATAATCTTTGGTGAACTTTATTTTTTTGTTTCGTCGTGCTTGCGAAACACCCCGTTGCAGACAGCAGTTACCTCCCGGATATCTCTGTCGATTTTGTTTAATAAACCATCAGCAGATGCGAACCCAGCCTAGAGTTGGAGCAGATTCTGTGCGTTCCCTTCGGGGCGAAAGGGAAAGCGAGGAAAACGAAAATATAGTAGATGCCGTTGCGTGCATTAATTTGGGCATTGAATCTGAGAAATTTGGTCGGATTAAAATGAAATTAAAAGAAGGACGGGTGTATTCTATAGCACTGGCAGCCCGGTCAACCAGTCAGCCTGGCAAATTGCCTTCATATTGAGGCTTGTGTAACTGCAAAGCATTTCACAGCTAGGCTACTTGTGTCGAGAAAGAGAATCGCTTATGGGGATGATTTGCTCCGTCTACGACATCTCGGCAGCCTACGCGCATATTATGGAGGTGTTCGCTGAGACAAGTGTTATTTATGCACTGCCTCGGGATAATGGCCACGAATGGGATTTCCTTGATTTATTGATCCCTTTTGTGTGTGTGCGCTGAAGATTATTCGACCTGTAATCTTGGATGGAATATTGCCTCAGTTGGCCTTAGAGTATATATATTAACTTTGTTAAGAGATTTTCTTGGTGGACTTAGCGGCGCTCCTCCATTCTCGAAATTGAAGCTCAAGATATTCGGAATACTTTTTCGTGAGAATAATGACCAATCAGGATGCGAGCGGAGGTGAGGATGATTAGAAAAGTTTATCGATAGATTTGGAATGGTGTGCAATTATGGATACTGGCCATCATGATGATTTCCAGCTTTGCTTCTGACATGCGTATGAAAAGGGAGAGAGTGTAGGGATGGAAGTGCAGTACTTAATAAGCAAAAGCCCACCTTGTCACTTATTTAAGAATGCCATAGCGTGCCATAAATGCAAAGATTCTTGGCGATCATAAAGGCGAGAAGTGATATTACTGGTTGGCGTAACATTAAACAGTCGTGGTAACCTTGGTCAAGTCAAGGTCAAGTTTTTTAAATATTTTTGTCAGATTTTTTCAACGCCCAGACTCAATAACTTGTCCATTGTATGTATTGCCAAGCAGGAACCTATATTTGCTGAGATTTCTTGGTTTTTCGGAGGAAGGTCTAAGCTGAGAGTGCCTCCACTGATCCTTGATGCTAGTCTAGCAAGGTCATGCAATCCCGTGGTGGCCCAGGAAGGAGACAAGTCTCCGAGAATTTAGACTGCCGATCAAATTCCGAGGAGACTTGTATTCCTGGACTATCCTGGAAGTGGTATTGTTGAGCATCGTCTTAAGATCAGCCTAGCTGTCGCCGCAGACACAAATATTTCGCCACTTCCAACTGTCCATCACCACAGAGTTCGTGACCACTCTGGATAGCATAGGCGTTCGCTTAGAAAACCGACCCAGATTTACTTAATCAGGTGTTCAGCTTAAAGTTGTCGCCCTCCACGAAGGAGACAGATCCTTCATTGATCTTGGAGCTGTGTGTGAAGTTTTGACTATAGTTTCATTCCTGGCTCAGATAAAACTGAAGTGCTGGTGTCCATGCGTCATAGGGCATGTCCACAAGATTGGAGCAAAGGAAATGCGTCAACATCCGTAGTTATTCTATACAGAAAACTTCTCTGGAAAAAAACCACATCGATTCAAAAGCCCCCACGGCGTTGTCCCTCCAAAATGCTGAGGTAACCTTTTGAGATAACCTTTTGGAACGAAGCATGCAAACGACTTAGAGTCATCAAATGATGCAACTGCGTATTTGATGGCCTCGTCCGTCACCGCGAATGAAGAAACACACCAGAATCGGTGTGTGATTTATTGTTTTGTGCTGAAGTGACGAGCTGAAATTGTAAAGACGATTGTCCGATTTGCCAAACTTACAAACGCAGCCACGAAATGCTGACCGTCATCTATCGCGTTCTTCCACTGGTGCGGACACGGAGGCTCTTCCGTCTGGAGTAGTGTTGTACCAATAATAGCCAAAAATAGCAAATCTCAGTCTACACCAAAATAAAGTACGTACCAGTTTAAAAACAGCTTTGGTACGGCTAACTTACAAAGGCGGATCTAAAAGCCAAATCGCTAACTATAGGTCAATTTCAATCCTTCCCATTCTAGACAACTGTCTGGTACAGGTTGAAGTAGACAGACTTCTTGGAGGAAAACAAAACTATTCAACGGAATCAATATGGCTTTCAACGAAATAAAAGTACAAACGAGTTGCTAAGAGAATTTACCAACACCATAAATGAGAGCTGGAATAAGAACCACCACGTTCGTGGTATGTTCCTAGATTTTAGTAAGGCATTTGATGCCCTGAGTCACAAAAAGCTAATGGAAGTGACAGGTACAAGAGGAGACTTGCATCTTGGGTAGAAAACTATCTTAGCGACAGGAGGTAAAGATTGGAACTAAATGCAGTGAGAAGAAATCAGTAAACCATGGAGTGCCGCGGGGATCAAAACTTGGACCTATCTTGTTCATATTGTGCCGGGAATAGAATAACGTGTATGAGATGAGATAATCATGACACCAACCACAAATTAGAAGCAATTAGAAGAACGATCAACTCGGAAGAGTTTTCCCGAAGTTGTTGTACATACAGCAAGAATGGATGTCCTCACCTATACACTGTTAGATTACCAGGAATCATTTTTATGATCGTCAGCGGGGAAATTCAACAGACTCGTGGCGACAGTAGGATCTAGAACCAATACTGAGAGTATAAATATCGGCACTGTGGCCGATGCGAGATAGTTCAGACCCTGCGAGACGCTAACGAGTGATTCCTATCACGAGGCGGTCAGACTGGTAATCAACTTGGAAAATCCGATGTTTACCAACAGCCGACCAGAAGGGGACCTCGTAAACCTACATCAGCTGGACATAGCTAAACTACAAGAAGATATACTGGAGAACATCCACATACCGCCAGTAATAAGGATCCTCACCAATACGGGGATTGACACAGCGATTGAAGGGCTCAATAACTCAATCAACAACGCCTTAGACCAGCAAACAAGGCATAGGACAAGTAGAGACAGGTATAGTCACTTACCCGTACATATCCAAAACCTTTTGTCTCCACAGGCAAAGGCTGAGGAAAATACTCCAGCGAATACAACACCTGGAGCTGAACACACGAGGCAGAGAATAGCAAGCTGCACAATGCACCAAACTGCACGAACATCATGTTTCGGAGCGCGGTACAAACGCACAACAATAAACAGCTGGAAAACAGGCTCCGCAAGATACAGCGCGGACCCGACAAATCCACCAAATCATCGGTAAGCGGAAGAAGCTGCCACAAACACTGACAACAAGCGAAGGAGACCCAAACACGCCGGCGGAGAAAGCAGAAGCCTATTTCTTTTTCGAAGGCCACTTTCAATCATCATCCCCCGATGACCCAGAATTTGTCGCAGAAGCCATCACCTACGTCAATGCACTTAAGATTTAATCGGCACCTAACATCAACTTCAGCGAAACCAACCCAGCGGACGACCCGACAAGAAACCATGGCCTCACAACGGCCGAAGAAACTGCGGGAATCATTTAACGTACCCCAACCAGGAAAGCAGACGGCGCTGACAATATTTCGAATTTCGTACACACCTCACAATCATCATGAACAATTCCACCAACAATTGCTACTTTCCTAGCAAGTGGAAAATATCAAAAATAGCTAAAATAGTCACAGTACCAAAAACGGAGACGCTGCTAGTGTTTCAGGATACAGGCCTATATGGCTCTTGAGCAATATAAGCAAGATCCTGGAGAACCTGGTAGTGCAAAAACAAAAGCGATGGTCTACCAACCTTAGCATTATTATTAACAAACCGAATATTGAGCACGGATTTCGAGAAAAACATTCAACGCTAAATCCTTTAATGAAGTTCCATAACGATGTTGTAGCTGCCCTGAACAATAACGAGGTCACCGTCGCCTGCTTCATGGATGTAGAAAAAGCCTTTGATCCGGTCTGGACTGAGAGATTCATATACAAACTGAACCAAATGGGATTCCTCTCCAACCCCATCAGAATAATTTATAGCTTTCTGCATTCCATTCTACGTTCATGAAGACAGCAAATCAACAGAGTGGAGCAGCAAGACTGGAGTTGCACAAGGATCAAAGCTGGGGCCGTGGCTTTTCAACATCTACACGGCAGATCAATTATATCCAACTGACACAGTGAACTGCTGTCTATTTGCAGATAACACGCTGACTTATGCCAGCTCGACGTCACCAAAGACAGCCGCGAGAAGGGTGGAAATCCAAACAGCGAACAAATATGACTAGTATACTAATTGGGGTATTTGTATCAATGCTGGGAATTCGGTACTTATGTGCTTAAGGAGACCATCCAGAGGTGGATGCAGATCAGCAGCCAAGTGTCGAAGCATAAAGGTAATGCTCCCTACCGGTACTGAAATATCAACAAACGAAAAGGTCAAGTATCTTGGCTTTAACTTAACGGAAAGCTTGAAGTTCAACAGTCAACCCATAAGATGGCCGATCTGGGTTTCCATCACATCTATCCCCTGATACGCAAGCAAAATGGATTAAGCTAGAGGACAAAACTGCTGCTATACAAGCAGCTTATACGACCGATCCTAACGTACGGCTTCTCAATCTGGCACACCATCTCTAAGACCAGCATGACCAAGCTCACAATTCAATTCGAAAGAAAATTACTGCGAATATTTACCGGACTTACCTTCGACAGGTATCGTCAAAGGCTTCACAGCCACAATAGGCTTTACGACCAAGCACGCATCATCCCAGTGCAATAGTACATGCTGACACTGTTCAGAAAGCAGCTACTAAACGTAAACAACCATTCTAACGAGGAAATCAGGAAACTGAGAAACACAATCCCCGGACGACGCTACCTTAACGCGTTAAATCTGCTAAACTAGCAGAACTTCCCAACGGCGTCGAACAATTAGCTGCATGGATTCTACCAGAGCAGCGATAGCAATCTGTCAAACCATCGAGGCTAAGTCGGCTAACCTATTACCACCCCATCCCAAATGGACCACCATGGACACACGGACTTGAACAACCCGATGTAAGCACCAACCATTGCAGGACGTAAAAAATAAACAATAAACCGACAATAATAATAAACATTAAATTAAACAAAGTACATCAGTTGGGCCTACGCCCTATTGTTGAGCCAAGACCCTTACCTTTTGTTTGTGAGTGTAGTTGTAAACACAATTGTAAAAATAATTCTGTTTAAATAAATTTTTAAATCGTTAATTCAGTCTGTTCAGTTAGAGAATTATTACAGTTCAGTTCAGTGTGGGTTCTTATTGGTGTTCAAAGAGTTAATCGGTTCAGCCTGAAAGGCAGTAAAGCGATCATATGGGGAATCCCAAATGATGGAAGAGTATTCGAAATACGGTCTGACTAACGAACAACAGATGGACGTAAGACAGATGGACGTAAGAGAAATCCTAACATAGAGTTAGACTTCGAGATTGTATAACCATAATGTAATGAACAAATTAATTTAGTATCAAAAATTTCACCCAGATCTTTAATCTCTTCTAGGCGACTAAGTCTATGATCGTTTATAAAATAATATAAACAATTAGGGATGTAATTCGATGTGCCGTGAAAATATTACATTTTTGAATATTCAGCTCTAGTCCATTGTGCTTGCACCATTCCACTTGTGCATGGATATCCAATTGGAAATTATTACAATTTGTTTAACTGTTTATGGATAAATACAATTTAAAGTCGTCAGCGAATGCTAATATTTCACAATACTTAAAAATTTCGTGAACATAATTTATGAACAAAAGAAAGAGTAATAGCCCCACAAGGGTGTGTCCGGAATAGCGAAAAAAATTAAATGAAGTGGACAAGCGACAACTTTGCAAGCACCTTAAAGATAAATCCTTTTCATTGGTCGATACGATAATAAATAGATCTCTCCTGGTCGCGGTGTCGTTGCCTACAAGGCATGGATTGTGGAGATTGAGGAACAAAACTCTTTGAGAAAACTTTCAGTGATAAATTCAAGACTAAACCAAAATACAAATGGGTCTTATTCCTGAAAGAACTTAACAATAATAAAAAAAATAAATGAATGCACTGAGAAGACTCAACATGAAGTACATATTACATATTGTATGTAACATATTGGGTCTATAACTTCGTGGTTTTCAGTTTGCTATGAGATGACGTAACTTGCATTATATCATCATTATTATTTCATTTCATAATTTTATATTTTATAATATTTAGTCATTCATTTGAAGCGTAAACAACAATAATTTCTGTTCACTCGAATATGTCGAACTTTGTGCCCGAAAAATTTTTTGGAGCTCTTCTTCATTACTTTAATATGAAGAAAACTGCTGCCTAGAGTCATCCTATTTTGGTGGAAGTTTATGGTGTACATACGCTACGTGATCGAACGTGCCTAAAGTGGTTTGCACTATTTAAAAGTGGTGACTTTGGGTTGGAAGCCAGCCAAATCAACGGAAAAGCCGAATATCCATGGCGCGAAGGTACTGCTCTGTATTTGGTGGGATCAGAAGGGTGTTCTGTATTATGAGCTGCTAAAACCTGGTGAAACCATCAATGGACAGCACTACCGACAAAGTGGATGGGAAGTCTTACCCCACCTCGCCAGACCTACCAGACATTGCCCCGTCTGACAACCATTTGTTCCGGTCGATGCAGAACGCCATCACTGAAATACGGTTCACATCAGAGCAGAATAACAAAAATTGGATTGATTCATTCTTGGCTGCCAAGCCGCAATACCCGTCTCGACAGGAATGCTCATCAGCTTACCCTTAAGCCTACTTTCGGACGCAGTTAAATTTAGACAACTCGATCGTCAGCCGCGCCACACGAACATGGAATGCTCTTCTCAGTCTACAGACCACAATCCGCAGATATTTAAAACCAATGTGCACAGGTACCTCCTCTCCCTCTATACCTTCGGCTCGTGCTGTGTCTTGACCTCGGACACCTAAGCGTATTAACAATCGCTTGCGCGCCGTAAAATTATAAAAAAATCAGCCAAGTATCACCGCATTGGGACAGGAAAATATTTTTCCGCGGCTTTTCATGGCACATATGGGTATGTGCGGCGGCGGAAACTGATTTTGACACACTCACTCCTATCCCGAGCAGATGTCCCCATGGCTGCCCGTCGTATTGGAGTCGCCAGCCCACTGTTCGCGTTAATATCTTAAAAATATTAAAACACATTGTATCAATCAAATTTAAGCCCGGACATGCCAAATGCAATACATTCATTTAATCCACCCTTTGTTGCCATGATCCGCTCTTACAAATCGTAAAAGTCGCTCAACACTGACTCTGTTTTTTCCATTCCAAAAATGTTGTCATTGTTGTATTTTGGTTGGAGATTAGATAAATAATCCCTCCCTTCTCGTCCTGCTTTGTTGTCCGACGTGAAAAGCTTCGTATCTCGCGTGCTATTTTGCTTGCCGCGGCAATTGTTTGTTTGCGGTGGTAAAAAATGTTTACATGAATGCACACGTTGCAATTCTCGTTAATGTTTCTGCTGTACATTTTTTTCACATTTGTTGTCAATTGGAGAATTAAACTAACAGTTTGCATAATGTAAACACATAATTTTAAAAGCTAGCAGTTATTGCAGAGTTTCTGTCATTCGTATTTATTTTTATATAAATATTATGTTTCAGCACTATTTGCAGTTTCGTAACTACTCTTGTGACTGAGATAGACTCTACTAAGTACATCGCTTTGGAGTTAGACACACTTAAGGTTCCTGGTTCCTGCTGCTTATTATGGTTTAGAAGATCTTGGCTGGGGTTGGCTTTTGTTCGTCATTTACCTCCAGTAAGTGGGGTACTCAGTGTGATTTTACATGCGGCAGAGGAATGAGCGATTCCCCATTTGAATGCACAATCCCCACCGTCCGGTATATGTAACTGAAAATCTGTTTAGCAAAAAAAAAAAAAAAAACAAAAAAAGTTACAATTTTGTCACTCCTGCAAGTCATTTCCGCAATCGGAACTATTACTGTGGCTTCAAATGCTTACCAATGACCGGAAGAGCATGCAAATGATTCAACTGAGTGATCATTCGATGCACTGACAGGCCATCTAACAATAAACCTGCAACATATTATCATTTTTCTCATTTATTCTTTTAATTTTGTCCAGCTTTGGGGCCGTTTTGCTTCATAGTGGTGGTTAGTATCAGAGTAATGCCACACAACAGTGGGTGGTGAACATGCGAAAACATTCTGAATTAAGTCTCTTAGAATAGAGACGAATCTGCCAAATACCGCTATCGCATGCATAATTTGATAATATTAGTAACAGTTATTTTTTTTTACTAAGTTCCTTAGAGGAGGCGAGAGTTCACCTCCATGTGCAGTTGCACTTTTAACTCCTCTGTAGTTGCAGATCACACCATCTTCCAGCGACGAGTGAAATAAGGTGCATTTCGATGACAAGAAATGCAGCGAGGGAGAAGTCCTTGTATCCTTATATCCTAGCCGCAGCTAGGAAGGAGGATCCGGGCAGATACCAGGAACAGCGATAATGGCATGAAGCAGTCTAAGAAACTTGTGGGTCAAAATAACCGAAATAGGGCTTCGACTTGGATCAACCACCTTGTCCTGGGTCTGCCAAGCGGTTGCCTTCCTGAAGGAATTGCATTTAACGCCCTCCTCTGAAGTCGTGATGCTGGGGACATTCGTGCCACGTGACCAAACCCCCGAAGCATAGCCCTTTTCGTTCAAAGAAGCAGCTGTTCCATGTTGATTTCCTGGCGCACTGCCGTGTTTCTCGCCCTATCCTGGCGAGTAATTACCACAACAGCACGAAGAAATTTATCTTTCGGTCATTTCCCAAATTTCATGACTATGGTCTGAGAGTTGGGGTGGTGGTGAGCGTTGGAACAAATACTGAGTTGAAAACCGCTAACTAACTAACACCGAGCTCGGCCTTCCTGATTACAGATCTCCCAAGCTATTTCAAAATTAACCCGGCCGCCGTCGCTAGCTTTTCAAGGTGATCCGAGAGTTAACTATAGTGGCCAACTTACATAGATTTAAGGTAGCCCAATAAGAAAAAAATTAAAATACCACAAAAAATGTGCACCGCTGCGAATAAATTGTTCATATAAATAATATATACGCTCTGGTGCGCATGTGCATACAATTACGGACATAGTTAAGATAGTTTTTAAGTTTTATGTTACCAGGGTTCAGATAGTTTTAAGTAAAGCCAAGTTCTTTAAAAAGTTTTCTTGGCCAAACAAAATAAACAGTTTCAGCCTAAAGGCACAATTAAATCAAAAGTTGAATAGCTTAGAGTATCCGTAAAGGGTCAGTAGGTTAGATGTAGAAACTTTTGTTAAGATAGTTCAGCTAGTTTTAAGCATTTTTGTCTAGCATGTAAGTAAAATTAATTAAAAAAGAAATAAGAGTTAATAAAAAAATAAGCCAGTATGTCCAACGCATAGTCATAGCACAGTTTTCACCTACCACTTATTGTGTAGAACATGTCTCATAAATTTTGAATTTGTATGTGCAGTCTTTAATTTTCCGAATTAAAGTGATCTTTCCGAGAGCCGTTTTGAAATTTTGTATGCAAAAATTAAATTAGGTTAGCAAAAATTAAACAACGCAATTGTCGATCTCAAATATGTAGTCGGATAAAATCATCAAAATGTCCATTCCGGTATGCCCATTTGAAGTCGGAAAATACTATAAAAAAATAGTTTTGCGGGAATACCGGCGATGCACATTTGAGAGTCTTTTGTGTTAATAAAACAATTTTTCCTTCTTGCACCCTTTCATCAATAGGAGCTCCTCTTTGCATACAAAAAACGCTCATTAATTCGGAAAATTCGTTTATTCGAATTGATTCTTCCTCTCCACACATTCCGAATTGACTAGCTTTTACTATATTTTAGTTTGTTTTGCTGCATTTTTTCTCTTTTTTCGTCAAATTTGTTCGTTCATTTGTCCATGTGTGGGTCATTTTGTGACCCGAAGCGTAGTAGATAAGCGCAATTTTTTTCAAACAGAACCGAACGGATAAACAACTTGAAAGTTTTCGACCTCTCTTTAACATTTGATCAATTTCAAATGCAACTTCGTGTCCCCAGTCCGTTTGGCTTTCAGATAAAACAATAGTTTTACTGATGGTTAACATCCCCAAATAAAACAGAACATTAAACAATTGAGTTACACTCATCTTACATTGGAAATATGCATTCTCCATCCAACACAACATTTCAGAACTGCCTTACCATCGAACTTTCACTCAAATATAACTCAGACCACTTCAAACACTCTCACAGTCAGTATAAGAGATATTTTCACACTTGGACGCATACTCGTCTCTTAGCACTCTCACGAGAGCTCGCGTAACAACTCCTCAATGAACCGTAATGAACCATTGATCCATTGAGACATTTTATGCAGCCATCGCCCACCATGTCGAGCATTCTCTTAAAATTCGATGAACATTTCCTAAACTGGAGCATATTTTGTCACTCGAAAGGTACACGTGAACAGCACCACATCCTTGCCACCACAGAAGCCGCTCTCATCACTCTCCCTTTCTCGGGGTTTTTTTTTCTTTCGACCCACTGAGCCTACGTCAACCGCAAAAGTCTTTAGGTTTTCCTCACACGAAGCGGTGGCGCGGCGCGGCGTGTTTGTGTTACCACGTTGGATTTTTAACCTCACCTCCGTCCAACACTGTACACGGGTGGGGTTTGAACGTTAACCCACTTTTCTATCTGCCTTCGTATCATTTTTGCTTGGTGCCTTCCTCTCATCGTATTCTCATCATCATCGTGTTCGGTGCACGGTCGGATGGGGTGGGTGTTTTCCCCCATTTCTACATTCTCGCTCAGTTCTGTTTGGTTGTATTTTGTCGTTTACTACCCTAATTTGTGATGTGATACCAACCCCACATCTTTTTATATATTTTTTTTTTTCCATTCATTTTGTTTCTTCTCTTCTTTCCCTTTTCAGTGGACGAGCTACACGCAAAGTCAAAACGAGAAGTGAAGCAACGAAAAACAGAGTCCTTAAATTTTAATAAATATTTGCCAGGACATTTGCACGACAGTAACATTACCTTGGGGTAGCATTAGATTTATTTGTATCTCTATCTGTGTCTGTGTTAATATGCTCTGTTTTGTCGGCGGTTCTTATGTTGTGTTTTCGCGTCCCCCTTGGCTGTCAATTAGAAATTAAAGCTGCAATCGGCATGACGTGGGTGGCGGGCGTATTGGGGGAATGGTGGGTAACATGGAAATTCAAGAAAATTCATGGTGATAGTGAAGTAAGCAATGAATGGCACAAAATCGGAATTCATTTGTGGTGCTTGTTGTCACAATTTCTTTGGGAATTTGCTTTTAAATGAATCAAACTCGCGTCGCAAATGCGAATCGGTGTTGAGGGGAAATTACGGGTGAGGTGGCTTTCAGCTCGTAGAGTGCCGGTGGAAGTGTGGAAGTGCTTATTTATTATTTAGGTTGACAACTACTTCGATTGTTTTATAGGTTCGCTTTAATTGAAAGTTGAGGTAGTCATTTGTTGCTCGGACAGAGACTGGGTGAATAATAAATTCGCTCTGGAAATGAAAAGACAAAAAGAAAGAAAGCATATAATTAATCATACTGTTTAGATATTGGAAATGATTTGTTTTAATCCGTGCTGGCTGCATAGGCACACGATAAGTAAGCGATAAGCACAATCGTTGTGAGTGCAAAAAAACGGGAGATTTACCCAAAAAAGCCGATCCGGATTACGTTTAAGATTTACAATCTTCTTTTGAATGCTTGAATAGTTATAAATCACAACTTCAGATGAGATGTAGGAGGAGGGGGCATAAGGCGACTTAAGAATTACAGAAGCTTAGGACAAAGGAAATGTCTTAACGACTACGAGGGCGACTTTAGAAAACACGTTTGAAGAAAGACGGCTGATTGATTAGAAATTTTGTGGAATTCATTCCGCATCTTGGTCTCGGAGCTCGGAGTCAAGAGAATTCGTCATAGAAAATGTCGATAAATTCGAGGAGATTGTCGGGTTTGACCGCCGTATAAGCACTGCATTTGCACACAACTGAGCGAAAAGCTCCTACATTTAGTGGTGAGCAAAACTGAACATTTCCTACCACGGATTTAATTGAAATTTTTGGAGCTGATTGATTATATATTTACCAGAGGCATCAGGAAAAGATCAACGTACAAATTCAACGGCTTAAATAAAACAAAAAATTATGATATCTAAAGTTGGCGTATCACACTTTGTGGTATACAGCGAAACTTCTCTAAAACGGACAACAGCGGAGCCATCATGAATATCCGTTCTGTTTTAATATACAGTATGTAACTTCATGTCGGGACCACGAAGAATTGTCCGCAAAGAGAGGTGTAAGACAATAATGTACGTTAAGTCCTGGTTTATTTGCTTTTTTTTATCGATGATTTTGTTGATTATTTGCCTGGTGGGGTAAATTTTGCAGGGGCTCTCATAAAGGTCCTGCTATTTGTCGATGACATCGTCATGCTCGTTAGCTCTCCAGAGTCTCTACAGCTTATTATCAGTAAACTTCAAGAGTATTGGTATCTTTGGAAACTTGTAGTTAATCTGGACAAATCCAAAACATTGATTTTTAAGAATGGGAGTGGAAGGAACGCAGCTGACGAAAAGTGGAAATTCAAAAATGAAAACATAGAAGTAGTCAATGAATACAAGTATCTGGGAGTATGCTTTATTAAGAATTTAAGCATTGAGCAACATCTAAAGTAACAACTTTCAAAAGCAAAGACTGCTCTAAATTGCAACTGGAGAGGATACTTCTTCAGCAAAAACATAGCTCCTAGCTGCAAATTTAAAGTTTTTGAGACTACAGTTGAAAATATTCTTATTTATACTGCACCTGTGTGGGGCCATGGAAAATATGAAACGGTGGAAAAACTGCTCAGATTTTATGTTCAAAGGGTTTTTCGGTTACCGCAGTCCTAGTTATATAATTACGTAAGAGACAGGATTGCCAACACTTTATATGAAAACTTTAAAGATGCAGGTAGATTATTTTCTAAAGGTCATTTCATGTTAAACATGCGTGATACGCGTCTTCCCAAAAAAGCTCCCTTTAAGATCTTTCACAATAAGGCCTGCTGATTTAGCAAATGGATGGAATGTCTCAAGAATGCAATTTTAAACTCAACCTACAAACCTCGATGTTCGATACTTGGAAGAAGACTCTCTACGAGATGATCGCCAAAGTAGACGAAAAATGTAGAGAAGGATTCGTTAACAGTGCCTCTGGATCATTAGTCAGATCAGGTCAGTCTATAGCCGACTCAACTGCAACTTAGCAGAAAAGAACTATTTTCGAGATGAAAACCGAGTTGAACAAATTTCGCTGATGCTAAGAGCTAGAAGTGGAATACTTATGCTGTACTGCATACCTCATAGAGACGATCTACCAAATTAATTGCAATTTATGCAATCTGAGAGGAAGACAGGATGTGCTTCATTTTATTGGCCTTTTTTATATCGTTAGAGAAGTAAGAAGACTTATTTTCAATCGCGACTCTCTGGACTGCGTGCAGATTATTTCACTCCTAAATGAATCTAACGTTGCGAAATAGGATTAGCATACTGTGAGACGATAAGAAATGGAAAATCTGTCAATTACCCAAGATCACTTGCTTCTCCAATAAATATAAATTGGCATATTTTTAAACTTGTAAATTGTAAATTGTAAAATTTGCCAACATGCATTAATGTTATTTTTTGCAATATTTTATGGTACAGTAAATAATTTACTTACTTACTTACAGAGCTAAGTACAGAGGACAGAGGTGTCCCTTATACAGGGGTGTCCGTAAAGAGAAGTTTCGCTGTATTTCGGTGTTATTCAGCTACTGAATATACCACCACTGAATCACAGATGCCGCTGTCAACACTTTTTGAACATGCACCAGAATTTTCGGCATTGTTGTTCTTAATCTCGATAGGAAAACGTATCCCATTTTGTAACCCATGTTTGGTTAAAAAATATTTGAAGTGAATAAAACCATATTTGACAAGAACTGAAATATAGCTTCAGTTCTATTTTGACTTCTATTGCCATGAAAGCAAAGACACGCAATTACTCTTCGTCAGCATACGCTAGCCTCATGTGCTAGCATATCGCACTAAATGCTCACACAACCAAACCAATATTCCCAATAAGTCGCCCACTAGAACATTGTCTACTCATCATTTTTCACCACAAAGCACATAAACAATATAAGTGATTAGCATACCCCCGTGCACCGCGTCAGCGATCAAAGGCAATTCCGCCTGCAAGTACGGTACATATGCTGATAAAGCGCTATGTGTATGAAGGCAAGTGTGAATAAGATGTCACACGCCGCGAATGCACTATACATGGCTAGGGATTAGGGACAATGACTTATTGCGATATCGATAATTTTGAGTTATGAAGGAACCGCATCATCGAATTTGAGCAACGCATTCTAAGAATGTGCGTGTTGAAGCCGAATGCGAGTGAACAAAATGAACAATTCTGAACAATAAAAAAAAAAACATGAAAAACGACAAAGAATAATTTCCGCCACAATATCTATCTGTTCGCGGTATAGCAACACACCGCGTGCCAATGGATAACTTAAAACTAAATAAATAAATTCTATTGACTGAGGGCGGGCCAATAGTCAAAATTATAAAAGCTTGGAAACAAGGAAGCACGGTGCAATCACGTACAACAAACTCACATAACCGCGCTTCGCCCTGTAACATCCTGTTTTTGACATTGATGGACTTGGTGAGTTCGTTTCCGACCACAACGGAGCAGCGAGAATACTCCACCGTCATTCTGCTCAACCTATAATCCTGTTTAGTAATTGTAATCTCCTATAAATGATCCTACATAATTTCAGCATTTTGCATGGTATCACAACAGCCTACAGCGGTGGAGGTGTTCCTGTATGTCTAGCAGAATCCCATATGATTATGATTTTATAAATAATCCAGACTGCACCCCTTCCTGAGGCTTCAATCATGCAAAGTACACTTTTTCAACCAACTGGCAAAACTTCCTTCAAGCAATAAATCTATTTTAGGAAGCAGTTTAAATTATTCAGAATATACAAGGCAACAGGTATGTTATCTTATTTTCCCTTGCAGTCCCTGGTTGCCCGCCTCCTCATCATCATCGTGTATCCGACAGGCCCAACGTGATAAGGGCATATACATTTCATGCACACAAAATGTGCTCTCATCATCAGGTGGGGCTGAGACGAACGAGAGAAAGAAAAAACCTCATTTCCTGATGAATCCTAAGTATACCTTCAGCCAACAACAAGATAAACACCTATCACCATCACTTCTGACCTTGAGTCGGCCGCCCTTCCTCGTTCACACACTACGCTCACACTTGCCGCACCCCGTGGTGTATATCCTTCGGTTCGTCCTCCACTATTCCACAGCGTGTGCCTTTCTTCTGCACAAATTATCCAATAAAAGTTGTTGAATTGTTATTATTAGATTTGCAGTCGTAGTAGCAGTAGTGGCTTGTGTAGGAGCGACTGGATAAACGTGACTTAGCAATAGCTCCAAAATGAGAAAATTACTGGGCGTGTAAATTACAACGTATCGTTCTATCGTTGTATCGCTGTATCGTTGTATCGCTCATCGTTCTTCATGTTCGTCGGCACCTAGTCTCCTCTTTCATGTTCGTGTTTATTGGAGCCTCCCTTGTTTCCTAATTACAGGATGTAAGTGAGAATACTCGCTCTTTTTCTCTCGGGGTTTTTTCTTCTTCTCCAAGTCCCGGGTGTAAAGTGGAAAGGGGGAATCGATTTAATTTTAGGTCAGTTGTTGTACACGTTTCCTGTGGTCAACAGTCCTCTGTGTTATTCTCCCACTGGGCGGCATTCTTTTTTTGCACCATCCATTGTTGCTGGAGCATTGTGTCCATAGTCGACTGGGACAAGGTTGAGCTCTTTGTGTTGTCCTTTTTTTATCTTTGATTGATTGCTAGGATTGAATAATTGATGACACTGTGACAGAGGAAGGCAAACGACAGTGATCATCAACATGGCAACCAGTTGAATGTGCATCCTTCGATGACAAATTAAACCGATGGATACACAATTGAATCCGGCTGTGTAGGATGTTTTTTATCTCTCCCTCTCCCTTTATTGGTTTTGTTTTGCAATCATAGCCAGAATTAAGGGGTGTTGTGGGCATTTAAAGCCATTTCGATCCCCCGAGAGAGAGAGCCATTCTGGGCTTATACCACATGTGCCATGTGCCATAAAAAATATGTGACAATTCTCACAGCATATGTCTCTTTACTGTCAGAGGGTGTTAAGACACCAAACGAAAAAATGGCTTTCAGCAACACCTTCCCAAAAAATGGTAATTCCTGAATACAGTGACAAAAGGGAGCAATCAGAAAAGGCCCGCCAAATGTAATATTCATAGTGGCCGATAAACATATTTACGTTCGCAATTGCATGGGTTGAGTGTTTGCAGAGATTGGAAATGAGCATTGAATTGCTGATGAAGTGCTTCGAAGGTGTTGTAAACCAACCATTAACGACTGCAGTACAGTCTCGATTATATGAACTAATTAAAGATGGGGTTTTTTTTTGTCGAAGGTTTTTAACACTGCACCATAGCACTCAGGGGCAATAACTGGTCCATTGTACTGCCAGGCAGCAGCCTACACTTGATCTAGTTTCTTGGTCTTGCAAGAGGAACACGCGCTTCAGTAATGGAAGCCTACATCCTCAGCTCTCACGACATCACCACCGAAAACTTGCCACCTGCTCAGAGCATAGTCGGAACAGTGACAGAGAGAGTGCTCTGCAGTGTTGTCGTCGTCTTCACATGCGTCGCTTAGGCCAAGCACACTTAGACGTTTGGCGAAGGTGTAGTGCCTCGTTAGTCGTCTGCAGTATTTTCTGCCAAGGGATAACAGGAATGCCGCCGATTTCTTAAAAGTCTATGCATCCTGCAGAGTCATGTCATCACCGACCGTCTTTTCGAGAGGCCCAAACATCGATGGAAGCTCTAACCCAGGACGCAGGTTGATAAAGCCCAGGTTCAGGTCCTGATAACGTCTAACCTGATCCTTGCTTAGCAAGTGCTTTGGGACTGCCGATCAAATTCAGAGAGGACTTGCATTCCTGCACTATCCTAGACGTGGTTAAAGGGTTGAGCAAGGCCTTAAGTATAGCCTGGCTGTCGCTACAGACACATATGCTTTTCCCCTTCGACCTGTCCTTGACAATATGGTTCGTGGCGAATACAGACGCTGGGAATACAGACACAAATTTACCTAATGAGGTGTCTACAACAATCCGCATCAAGGCTAAATTCGGGAACATCAGACTGATTTGCACCCACACCCCGACAGAGAACAAAGATGGCAACAGCCAGAATGACAAGATAGAACATACTATCACTGCCCCAGCTTCGCTACCAAGATCGTTCTAGGAGGACTGTCCATCTCTCGAAGGACCAAGCTGACTTTATATAAAACCCTGATCATCCCAGTCTTGCTGTACTGCGCGGAGCCATGGACAACCTCAAAAGCTAATGAGGATGTTTCTTGTTTTTTCGAGGGAAACGAGGGAAACTGTTTGTGTTGACGGCTGGAGGGGAAGACTCAACCACAAACTCTATGGATTGTATAGCGACATGAGCGCGGCGGAAGCATGTCCTTGGTCTCTTTGAGAGCAAAGTTCTGCGTGTGGTCTTTGGGCCTGTTTGCATTTTATGGAGGAGAAGTCGGGCTGTATAGCGACATGAATCCAGTCAGGCGTCTACGGTTGCTTTTTCATATAGAGCGCATGGACAACTCAGCTCCGGCCCAAAGAGTCTTCGACCCTGAATCTGTGGGGCAACGCAATAGAGGATGCCCGCGTTTAAGATGAAGCACGCAGGTTGACCAGGACCTCAACCAACTTGGCGACACTGGAGGCAGCTAGCCAGAGATCGTGCTAGTTGCTTGAGGTCCACGTCCACCCCGGAGTTCTTTCCTCACCAACAGCCGCTACTCCAAGCCGCTTCACTCCACAATTCATCCTGTGGAGAATTAGGTAGGTAAATTGGGTGCCCTAACGGCCTAATGGCAGCGGCTCGCTTAGACCAACGTGCAGGGTCCATTGTGCCTAGGTAATGACGTGCAGAGGTAATAACAGCTGCTCAAAGCAGTCGCCATTTTTCCTCTACATGCAATGCAGCAGTTGGATATGCGCCGTGTATAATTTTGCAGCAACTCACTGTTGTACAGTCCCACCGCATGCGTAGTTTTTCCCACTTTTGGGTGACGGCTTGCCAAATGCCGAAGGAGGTACTTTATCAGTATGATACCACGCAGTATAGTGCACAACCCCCACTATCAGTTGACAGGGCAGCCCCTCTTATCACACTTACCTCACACCTTACCTCTCACGTCAGGAACCAACCGCTTCGAAGCCTAGCCACGGGTACTAAACGCAGGGGATTGAACAATGTTTTCAAATATAAAAGTCGGACCAACTGCGATTTTCGAAGCCTACCTGCAGTAACCAGAAAATTTAATTTCCCATTTTAACGAACCATTTCCAGCACAAATTTGGTTAACTCAATGAGGCAGACAACAAACAACAAATACAGTAAATAGGTTCGGTCAGTCCAGAAGGAGATCTTCGGTTTTGAAACTTCTGCCAACGGTGCTAATACATCCTCTCCCTCAAACTCGAATATCCAATTAGTCTCGTAGACAAACTTCAGAAGGTTTCATTTAAATTGGACACCACTCCATTCCTACGAAGTAAGATTTTCGTACCTCCTAAACTTCTCTCTTCTTTCACTTCCTCTCTCGCTCCCATTCGCCCACAATGTGAGTGCTAAAAGGTACACAGAGGCATCCAGCGATTTACAAAAAAAGCGAACGATAAAAACGAAGTGTCACGTTAAAAGTGTATTTGAATTGTCGCACTTATTCCATCCCCATTCGCCTCCACTGGCCTCACTCCAGTTGTGATTTTTGTCGACTCACGGAAACGAAAAGTCGCCGGACAAAGGACCGGATCGATGAGTCTGGGTGTTTGTGGTGCCGCTCCACTGTCAGGCAATTCGCACTTTCTCGACGGCATTTGATCTGTGCTTTATGACCGGATAAACTCAAACAGTAAGTCCAGCCATTGTCCGCACTCTGTCCCCAGCATTAGGGCATCCATTTAAATTCGAAACTTGTACTTGCAAGTCCGGTTAGTTTATTACGATGGCTTAAGCGATTTAATAGTTGTTGCCAACTCGCCCAAGGGTACATTTTTAGGGCGCACTATGTCATTGATTGAACGAGTTCACAAGTCAGAGGCACTAAGCGAATCTAGTTAAAATCAGGTCAAGTCGTCTGCTTTGGATAAAACTGGAGAGGGGGCGACGGTTACGAGACGAGCCAACTGGTCCTGGGATCCAGTAAAATCTCGCTGAGCTAGTGAAACGTTTTGTTTCCACGCCGATTTGCTTACGCGGCCGCCGGGTTTTATGACTGTGCCCCGGAGTCATAACCCCGCATACATATGTATGTGAGATTAGAATTAGATTTATTGGTCTTTTATGTGAAGAATTATTGAGGGATTTAAAATCACAATGAATGCTGTGCAGTCGAATGGAGGAATGAATATCCTCCGAGCAATCTTATTGATTCTCTTACCTCCTTTTGAATGGCACAAGTTTAATATATTGCCGGCAATGAAGACGAAAAGGGACTAGGTAGCCATAAAACGGTTGTTACCGAGTTCAAAAAGGAGCTGAACACTGTAAAATTTAAGTCAACTCAGTTCTATCATGCGCTATTCTTTTTTAGTGTTGCTCCTTGTGAGCTGTACGAATGATTGAGTGCAATTATTTTAAATAGGTGCGGTGATTGTGGGTGGGTCTCTTAACGTTTGTTGGTTAATGTGTTCAGCTTATGCGAGAAACTTGCCCAAAATGAAAAGGTCCACCATTTGCAACTAGTCCCTCATGAAGATGTTTATCTTTTACTGCCGATCAAAAGTAGTAGGCACTGTGAAAGTTAATGACTTGTGTAGTTTTTAATTGACTGACCCTCTATCAGGCTAAGTGATTTGTGATAATTGTGGCATTGTAACATGAGAAGTAAGTACAATTAACAACAAATTCTGCCGTAAGAAGCTAGTGGATTAGGCCCATATATGACTAGAAAGTACATTGGGTTTTAATGAAAACAGGTCTTTGAAATTTCCACATTGAAGTCGTTCCAAAAGACAATTTTATTTAATCCTTACCGTGAATACACAATGGCTGCTGTCGCCATCGAGGGAGCTGTAAACAATGCCTAGCCTAGAAGAGTCTAGTCGAGGAGAACTAAGAACTCTTGGAGTGTGCATACGGAGCCTGTCCAGAGAAGGATGTCAAAACGGTGCTCGGAGACTTCAATGCCAAAATCGGTACGAAAAACAACTTTCGCGGTGTGATCGAAAAGCACAGACACCACAGATGCGACTTACTCAGTGACATGATATTGTAAGGGTAACCTTATAACGTGGTCCACGGGGAATATTTGATGCATTTTAGCAGCTGCTTAGCTGGCATGAACAGTAGAGAGCGGTAGCGGGTCAAGAAAACCCATCCCCAGTCGACGAAGGAGTCCTCAAACTCAGATTTGAAAAAGTCAGCACAGTCAAAAAAAAACTGAAGAACAACACAGCCGAAGCTCAGCTGGCCTATCATCAGAGATTTTAAGGCCGATAGGGAGCATGCAGCAGTTCATCTGGGAAGACGAAAGCAGCTCTATATGGCACATCCACAACAGAGGCTATCCCACAATTTGCAACAAATACAAAGGTACATCTCTGCACAACGTCACTTTTTACGATACTCTCCAGTATACTTTGAGAATGTCATTTTGTACCGCACTAATCGGGACGGTTGTCTAGCACTGGGATGTGCACTAAATCAGTGGAGAAGGGTTTAGGTAGTGTTCAGTGGAGAAGGGCGTAGGTAGTGTTCATTCCGCACGGTTGTCTAGCGCTGGGATATATACCACCCCAATGGGGAAGGGCAAAGGTAGTGTTCAGTTGGGGAACCGTGCCAAAGTTGGGGAAGAAAGACCCGGTCCTACCTAAGTTTTACAGACCGATCAGCCTTACATCAGAAAATATAATAAAAGTCAACACAACCAACAGATGTCCTCAAGGAGGAGTTTTGTCTCTGATAATGTGGAGTCTAGTTGTAGACGAACTTCTGGAGACTCTTTCAAAACAACGGCATCAAATCTCAGGCATGTGCTGATGATACAGCCTGTGTGATACCATCGAAGGGGACACAAAATTACTAAAAAGTGGTGCTTATCAGCTGGGCTACATCTAAAACCGGTTAAAACATTATCACCATAGTACATTTTGCAAGAAAACACAAACTGGAGCGGCTAAGAAAAATTAGACTGTCAGGCACAATACTGACTCGAGTAAGAGAGGTAAAATTATCTAGGCGTTGGCTTGGACAGCAAACTCATCTGGGAAAGACACACAGAATAGAGCACCAGGAAGGCCACGCTGATCATTGCAAAAGAGACACTCAACAAAGTTCAAATTTTGGCATGCCTCTGTATTACAGGGGCCATCAGAGCTAGCCCAACTGCAGCCATGGAGGTGTTATTGGAGCTGCTCCATTGTATCTGGTGGCGGCAGAATGTGCAAATGAAACAGTCACGAGAATGGCAAAAAAGGGATATGAAAAGACAGGTGTATGACACCGAGACAATTCGACGCGTGCTCTCATTCTCACATTCCTAAAATAAACTGGCTTCGAGAGCACACTCTAGAACAAATCTCTTCCACCTATGGGCAACAGGAGTCAATAAGGCCTAGTACACTAACTCAAAAAGTTACCACTCCTGGCCAATCCGAAGGATGATGCGATAAGGAAATTCAATTTCCCATTAAGCTCAGCAACAAAAAAGACTGGAGCAATGAATCCATTGACTACAGACTGAGCAGCAATACGGTGACATGGTATATAAGTGGATGAAGAACTGACGAAGGAACAGGCGCAGGAGTATTTAGACCCCTGACAAAGTACTACGAACCGATGGCAAGCACACCGGCATCTTTCAAGCAGGAGTGAAGCCATAGACAGATGCGCTCATACCCACTGCGAAATAGCAATATAGTCGGACAGTCGTGTCTCATCAAATCCAACCTCGTGTGGTTATGTCTACTGAAGCTTAAGAAAGTGAGCAAGAGAAATATATTAAAACTTTGTTGGATACCTGGTCATATCGGGATATATGGAAATATAGGCAATGAAGTGGAAGATTCCCTCGCTAGGACAGGGGTATCGGAACCATTCATATACTATTCTGCGCTGTAGGAGATTACGTTCTCGGGGAAGAGTTCGAAAGAAGGAACCGGGCAAGTACCTGGAACAAAGCTCATGGCATGAAGCAGGCCAAGAAGCTCTTATGCCAACAAAACCATAAGAAGTTTGAGGCGTGCATCAGAATGAGCAAGAACAACCTCCGTATCCTAACAGGCTTCCTAATAGGACACTGTAGACACAGGGAGCACCTAAGGAAACTAGGAGCATCAGAAAATTCCAGAATATATGTTCGAATTTTGTGAGGCACTTGCCCACAAAAGGCAAAGATATTTAGGCAAGCACCTAATATCAGAGGAAGTCACTCGAGAATACTCTAGCACAAATCAGGAGGCAGATAACGTAACAGGAGCTCAATACAACTCTGAAAAGAGCTGCATGAGAAGGGAGCTCCTAAGAAAGCAAAGGCATGAATAGGGGGCACAATGGATCTATAGATCGCGGTGGAATTTAACAATAATAACAGTAATAATAATAATTGGCACGGTGCAGCCCCCTTCAAATGGACTATGAACCAAATTTTCAAACTGAGGCAAATCCTGGAGAATACCAGCGAGATTCAAATCGATACACTCCACATTTGCCGGATACACAAGGAACTCTTCGAAGCGATTGGGATCCCAGGAAAGTTGAGCCGGTTGTGTCGCACTACGCTAGAGCACAAAGCGATGCACAGCGCAGTTCGGCTAAAGAAGTTCCGAGCAGTTTGCAACCGGATTTCAGCAAATATATGCGCTATCGTGTGATATCTTCAATTACAATAGAGTATATAAATACTATATAATATGGGTGGCGCTGCAACCAGCAGATGACCAGGTTCTAGCTTCTCAGCAGCTAATCACGTTGCGCTTGCTGTTCTCTCCCTAGTGGAAGGGACCTTCTGTTTTATGCCTACTCCGAACTGCCAATTTGAGAAGCTTTTTTCTAGACAGTTATATTATTTGAGCATTGACAGTGACTCGATTGACGTGGAGCCGTAAAAAGCATTTCCCTTGTACAGGGAATCCAGCCGGCTGTGTAGGCTCAAGTGCATAGGTCGACCCCTACCAATCATAACCATATGGCGGCCGTGGTACTGGAAAATATCAACGTTCCGTCACACATCACTTCGGATCGATCGACAGGCGCAACTTCGAGGTGGTAAAGTAATTTGTCAACCTCGTGACAAACGTAATCTCAGTGGACATCCGACGAATCGAACTTGGGCTGCGTACGATCGACGTGCGTAGGGGTGGACGCACCAACCCACAACGCCACGGCCGCCGAGGTACAATGACGGAAAAGTGACAGCACAAGGATCTTACTGTAAAGCATAGTTTTATCCAATAACCATGCTAGTCACCCTACATACATAATTAATTCATTGCCACACACTCTCCCCATTTAGATTGAGAATACAACCGCACCAATTGCATAGGGCACGATACGCACTGCGCTTGGTGGTAAATACAGTCTTAAGCAGCATTGGCCCAATAATCAATTTAATTAAGCCTATGAGCACGTTTCACGTATTTAATTAAAGTATTCCTCCAATTGGAAAATATACTTCTGTCTACTACCGTCAGACTAGTGGGGTCACGCATACTTTCTCCACTGTCATCGGCCAGGGTCATTTCATCCTGCTAAGTGGTATTAAAAGTGAGAAGCAAGAAAGACTCATTATAGCACTTAATGCCTGCCATTAGGTTGGAGTACGTTCTTTCATTACGACTCTCAGGCAGCGCCATGAACGTTGCACATACTGTGCAGATGCGAAACTGTTTGACAGACATTCTTAATTGGAACGATGGATATGAGTAGAGAACTTCTGTAGTGCACCGCTCGTGACTACATATTCCATTTGATTCGCTGCGGTAACTATTTGCAGCTCCCTTCCTTTTCTGTCGATTTCATATTGCTTAACGAAATGAGAAAAAGTCTTGCGACAGCAGATTAAGTTAATTTGCGGAACAAATGTTGAACAAAATCACAAGGGAAGTAGATGGTTGCATTTTCATTCAAAGCTACGGCATCGTGCTCAAGTGCAGAACACGATAAGCGGAATAATGTGATAATGGCCAGTAAATGAGGGTTATAAAAGCAAAGTGGAATTGATGGTGGTTAAGCTTACTTTTTATTGCCATTTACAAATCCTTCGACTGTTTTCAAATGATAAGCTCATTTGCTTAAGGCTTGCTGAAATGGAAGTTAGACAGATATGCCCTCTTATGTATGAAACGTACAATCAATAATTAAACATATTTTCAGATTAGATGCGACCACGAGTACGTTTTAAGTGGTCCAGAGTCTAGTTTAGGACTGGCTACTGCTGCCTCATAGGGCCAGAGCAAGCCCAGTTTGTTACCACCTCGTGGTGGATATGACTGATACTTAAGTTCTTCCATTGGCAACAAGTTATGGCACATTGGCTTTATATAGCTGGCATCAGGACAATCCTCTTATACGGCATACCATACTAGCCCATACTCAACGTCGGTACTCACCTTAATAAATTGAGGAAGGTACAGATCCAAGTCTGCATCGGCATCAGCGGATCCCTAAAAACTACTTCCACCGATGTACTGGAAACTGTTGGTAATCAAACTGCAACCAACTACGCAGTTCGTCTAAAGGCTTGAACGTCTCATTGACACTCATCAACAGATGCTACCAGCTGCATGGCCTTCTGGAAGATTGTTGCTCTCGTATTGGCGTTGGAGTTGTGCACGATCCACTAAATGATGATGTTGAAGAAATTACACGACAGCGCGTCGCCTTGTCTTAATCCTTTTTTGACCCTTTGAAGGTCTCAGAGAGTTCAATACCGCCCTTGAATGTTGAAACTAGACATGACGTTGCCAAATGTGGCCTAGAAATCGATGAAAAGGTGGTGGACTTCTGGATCTGTTGCTTCTAGGTTTTCTGGAAAATTTGCAGTAGTGTAAATATTTGATCGATGGTGGATTTTCCTTGCCTTAAGCCACACTGGTAGGGACCGATCAAGTTGTTGGAGAACAGGTTTATGCGTTCACACAACACGGCAGATAATATCTTGGTGGCGAAGATCATAAGACGTATGTGTGTCTCTATAGTTGGCGCAACTCAGAGGGTCGCAAAGAACGCTGAGTCTCCATTCACTGGGCATGCTTTCCTCCGACCATATTTTACAGATGCTCCTTACCAAGTCATTGCCTGCCGCCCGAAAGAGTTCGGCCGATAGGATGTCAGCTATATATATTGACCCGAGAGTTGCTTTCCCAGCTTCATGCCATAAGCTTTGTTTCAGGTGTCAGCACGGTTCCTTCTAGTCAATTCATCTCTGAGGACATGGTCTCTAGGTTCCTTTCCTAGCTAGGCAGTCGGCCATTTCATTGTCTTCTAACCCGTATGGCCTGGTATGCAGAAAAGTATTGCACTGTTTCTCCATCTCTTTAAACTTCCGTAGCCATCTCCAAACAAAATGGGATTTGATGATGTAGGAGTCTAGTGCCAGGATAGTGGCACAACTGTCCGACAATATTGCTATGTCACAGTTGGCGTAGTTTCTGTCGAGACTGATGTGAACGCATCTGTCACTGCTTGAAATATGCTGGTGCGTTTGTTCATGAATATCAACTTGAATACTTGAATTTCAAGTATGCGTACATACATGTTATTAAATACTGGTGTTTAAACTGAAGTGAAATTCTTATAATTTAAAACTCTCTCTCTAGATTTTTTTTCCTACAATCCCCCGATATTTTTCCTTGGAACTTAATGTTTTAAGATGTCTTCTGCTATTATTTTAGCCCTTAAATGCCCAAGGAAACCGATTTTGTTGAAAAAAATATATCGTATGTAAACGGACACAAAAACAGCAAATCTGCGGTTAGGTTAGGTTGAAGTGGCTGACTTGGATGGGCACTTATGTTTTCTTCAGGGGGTTGTCCTGAGTTACAGGGATGTTGTTTGCAGCTTTTGATTAAAAATTCAACGAAAGGCAGACTGTGGTGCAAAATTGGTATGGATTTCTAGATCGACTTCTTCACCTCACGAAAACCGTCATATTTGCTGGCCAATACAGCAAAAGTACCCGAGCAAACTCTGGAGTGTTCTGCAGGAGTACTTGATTGATGGTCCTCTTCTGAGGGCCATTCTGACTCCTGTTCTGAGGGCCATTCAGCCTGGGAAGATCTTCAGTCTCGCTACTCAAACTGTACTACCGGATAAACAGTGCTGAATTAACACCTTTCACCGTGAGCGTTGGACTTCGCCAAGGGTGCGACTTGTTGCCTCTCCTTTCCACTGTATACATGGATGGTTGTTGCAGCGCACCCGATACGTGCAATATATCACATTGGTAGAGTTGAGTGTAAATCGTCTTCTTTTTGTAGATGACTTAGTAATCCTCACATCTTCCCAGACGGAACTCCAGCGCGCCCTCGATAGGTTTGTGGCCGCATGTGCTGATGCTGGAATGAAGGTTAATGTAAACAAATCGGGGGTTACGGTCATCTTTAGAAAGCCTGTTCAATGCACTCTACAGGTTAGCTGAGTCGCATGGAAGCAGGGGGAGGAGTGTAAGTACCCCGGCGTCTTTTCACGAGTGATGGCAGGAGTAATGCTGAGCTTTCCTGTAGGAATGGTGCAGATGCGTCAATTTTAAAACAGCTTGCTAGATCTGTAATCAGGAAGACCGAGATTGGTGTCAAGGCAGAGCTTGCGGTTTTCAACTCTGTATTTATTCCAACTCTCACCTATGGTCATGGAATTTGAGTAATGACCGAAAGAATAAGATCGCGAATACAAGCTGCTGAGATGGGATTTCTCCCAGCTGTTGTGGGAATTACTCCCCGGGAAAGGCTGAGAAACAAGGCAGTGCGCTAGGAACTCAACATTGAGGAGCTGCTTCTTCGAAAGGAGAGGGCTATGCTTTGGTGGTTTGGTCACGTGGCACGAATGTCCCCTTCAGACAAAGGATGAGGTGGGTAGACCTAGTCCAACCCTGCTACTCCCTGCTACATCCCCACTATGAATCACTTTTAACGAATAGAAGACTTACAGCATTTGCTCGTTCAAAATTAAGTACTTCACGGTCAACTTCACTTTATTTGCCTAGTTGCCATCAGCTATAAAGCCTTAAACTTCCAACAATCGCATGTTAGCTTGCTCAAGTTAATTACACTGAAAAAAAAAATGTGTACAACTTTACCTGCGTCAACTTTGTTGAAGAGTAAAACTTCTGTGCATAGCAACTTTTATCTGATGACGGCATACTTACAAACACATGTGCTGCTATTTGTGCTTGCTATCAAAGAATGGGAACACTGCCAACTTTGTAAAAGTTTAACAGTACGAGTATGACTTGAGAGTAATGTGCACTACGAATAAGGACACAGTAACGAGGATAGCCTAAAGAGTAAACTACCTCTCCGATGGTGATGGATTTGAACTATTCATTTCAATTCAATTTAGTTGGAAAATTGTTTCAAAACTTTCCATTATTACACATCGGAGACAATGACAGTGAACTTTGAACAGGCAAAGAGGGCACTGTAGATTTAGTGGAACTTTGTCAGTTCTAAAAAGGCTTGGCTTGCCTATTGTGCTTCCCCATTCGAGTGGCAGTTCAGTGAACTTTCCTCCCCACGACGTAGGAAAGTTTTTGAGGTCAGGACGGGTCTAATGATGGCAGTTAATAAGCCTGGAGGAGTGAAACGCCCGAACATTGTGTGCAGCACATATCCATGAACATTTCGACTCACTGAGAGGGGTTCAGGTTTGTCGTGAGTGATATTCTTGCTTGTGTAAGAAATTATGGAAACGCAGGTTATGCAGTATCTTACTTTGCTGTCAACTTTTCTCGCGAGTCTCTAACAATGTTATATCTGTCACGTAAATGTCTCTAAACGCATTTACGAAGAGGGTTACATATGTAGGTGTGTACACTAGAGTTGAAACTTTATCACGTTTGTCGTCGTGTGTTGACTTATGTCGCATAATTATGACATGCCTAAATTAAGATGTACATGAGTCATGCTTAGAATAAGATTTATTCTTCGTCTTTGTGTCGCAGTACAGTCAAGGCTGACATGGGCTGCTGCTTCCATTCTGCACATGTCGATGGATTAGGTCCTTCTTCAAATGTGTGCGCCATCTGAGTCGGGGGAATTGTCTTAGCGGCGGGCTAAAGTGATTAGTCGAAGGCTTATCGAGCCGGAGCGAAGTTATCCATGCGCTTTTCATAACCTAACCACCTTAGACGTTGGATCTGCGGACAACTGGTAACACTCATGTCGCTGTCTAAAATCGTTTGACATTAACGGTCTTGGTGGGTTCATTACCGACTGTGATGGTAACCACGAGAATTCTCCATCGAAATACCGCACAACCTGACGAGTTTCACAGATATGTTAAAATTAAGGCGGAGTATAGATTGTTTTCTATGTACGCTGTGGTACTGGCCTTGGAACGGACGAACAAATGTGTAGATTTACACTTTATTTGGATTTTCCAGGATTCGACGCAGTAAAACCGTTCTGATTAGAGTTTAGCGGACATCACACAAAGGATCCACACTCAAAATGCAATTCTTGTGAAATGTTTAGCGATTTTACAGCGTTTCGGAAACCTCAATTATCCACGTTAAAATATTTCCGATGCACCGTACAGTTCCTTTCATGAACTCCCAAATCACGACATACATCGGCAATGACATTAAGTGCGGCGAGCAGCTGTAAGCTCGGAAAGTACTACATATCAGTCAACTACATATCATATCAACTTACGCCAATCATACGCTGATGATGTCGGCGTTCCCAGTATGCATCGGTTCATGCTTTTAAATCGACTGAAGAACAGGCAAAACGAGGTGGACTTGAGGTCAATTAGACCAAAGACTAAGAAATGGCCCGCCATACACCACCCTCGACAAAACATCACTGGGGAAACAACGAGACTCAAATAGAGGACAAGTCACAACCGTGAACTGTACGACCTGGGGGCGGGTTTTTAATCCTATTCTTGCCACGCTGTGACTGTAAGCCACCATTTAATTTCAAACTAATATAAATAATATAACAATAATAATAATTTAATAATAAAAGTAAGGTGACCGCTTTGCGGACCCAGGACGAGATGTCCAAAAACTCGTCTGGTTATGCATAACTCCTGATGGGTTAGAGTCGATGGCGGACGATCGAGATGCCTGGAGATCTCTCGTGCGTGGCTTACTCCCGCGACCCCTTTAGTGGAGCATTCGCGACAGAAGATGATGATGATAATAAAAATAATTTAAAATATGTTTTAACGCAGATTCAGTTAAGTGCATATTTTTATTGGTCACTACATTACGAGAATACTCAATTTTTATTTTTTTATGTTTTGTTAATATACTTTTTTGTGTAAAATATTTAAAAAGAACATAAACTGCTACGTAGTGACTCTAAGCCAGAGATAATGGAGGACAGAGATATCCAACTTCTATCTCAATTGCCCCTTGATTTCATCAGAAAGCTTTTTTTATACGATCTTACGATACGTAGTGCAGCCGAACGAACAAAGCTTATGTTCATGAAGTCGATTCCTTAAGCTCCCATTTGAGCAAGTTATAGTCTAAGATACTAGGACACAATTAATGCACTACTAGTGTGTGTATTTTTGTATATAAATTATGCACATAAAAGCATTCACACGAAACATGCGTACAGATAACTAATAATAACATCATTAATGAAACGTTTGCATGAATCACTTAAAAAAAAGTATCTTTTAATAAAAAAAATAATAAATTAACTTAACATTTTGACAACCATTTTTATGCATTGGTTATAATTGCAGCATCCTGTTATTGTTGTTCTCAAAATGTAATTTAAATGTATGAGTTTTCCGAATTCATTAATTAAGGGTGTAGAGTGGAACTAACTTTTGAGACAATTTGTCAGATAGGCTGTAGATATATGACCTAAGAATGAAATTGAGGTCAAATTGGTCCAGTTCAGTTGACATTGTATAACATTTTTACTCACGAAATTCCGTACAACAATACCTATAAGTATATGCTATAAGTATATGCTGACTCAAAAGTCAACTTTTGAATACCTTCCCCACAACAATACATGGATCGTGGGCAAATTCGGCAATCTGTCGCCTTTTATTCCCTCCAAAAACTACGAATCTGCGACATTCCCACTAAAAGCCACCAATCGGCCGCCATTGCGTGGTGGATCTCCATGGTTTGTGTTAAAGTATATGTGAAATACAAGAGAACACCGCTTTATCTCCGGAATGGACTAGGGGTAAAAATTACCGAAGATGGATATCTCTATCTTACGTTCACTGTTTAGAGACGTCAATGTAATTTTAGTTTTCGTTATATCGAAAATTCACTGCATCGGTATTCTTTATACTGGACGTCCTCTGTATTCTAAAGAGAACAATGAATATCAAATTCGAAAATGATTTTCTAATAATTGCATTCACACCGCTTTTATCGTGAGAAGAATGAATGATTTATATTACAGACAGAATAGCTGCTGTATTATATTGCCAACGTTTTTATTAGTAATCATGCATGAAATGTGAACAATTTTGGATGTGATTTTTTAGGTAAGAGGTCTGCATGAATACATCTATTTGCCCTGTCTAAATGAGTACACTACTTCAGTGCACTCTATTCATTGCACCTCTCCTACGTTACGGCCTGGGTTAAACAGCGCAAAGACCGATATTCTACTCCAGTGCAGTAGAAGACTGCTGAGGATGGTGGTCGGAGCAATAACCATCTGGGATACCAAATTAGCTTTTATATTATCTCTGACCATCCACCAATTCTTTCTTTTCGATCATTTCTAAACAAATTAAATACTGGGAAATTAAGATTCATGCCGTCCGGATGGTTTGAAGACATATCGAAAGAAAACATTGTGCGTAAATGCCGGAAACTGAACTGCAACAGTATACCATAATCAAACCAAGAAAGAAAAGTTACAAAGAAAAATACATAAAATTAAGTAAGTCAAAATCATTCTTGAAAATTAAATTCAAATCAATCTAATCCGAAATTTAGCTGAAATTGTATTCATGAATTGTAAATAAAAAAAAAGTATTAGAAAATGACTAGTATTAGTAAAATATAATACAGTGGTAACACTTATCAATAATAATACAAAATAAAAAAAAACGAGATGGCAAAATACAATATAAAACATCAAGCAGCGCCAGCATCCTCAGCATCTTGCATAGCTGATCCAAAGAGAGTCCGCGAATTATGGGGATCGGTTTTTGTGCGGACAAGGACTATCCCATTTCTTGTATTTTTTGCACCAGCATCTGATGTGATATGCCCCGTCTTCGTGTGAAACACGTAGTTTGGCTTGATCACCTCCGTAGTTATAACACTGAAGTGCCAGGCAAAGATGCCATTTAACACTTCGTTACTTCTATGTGGCCATGAAGAAGTTTTTACGGGCGAGAGCATCTATGATTTCAGAGTTTAGGTTTTTATTAAGGACACATCATTTTCGATAGCATCAATGCGGTAGAAGTGACTTCCTATATTTATAAGTCTAGTTTTGCAAGCGAAATCAGAATCATCAGCCTCATTATCTTCTCACCCGCAAAGGGGTCGCGGGGGTAAAACCACGCACGAAAGATCTCCAGGCAACTCGATCGTCCGCCATCGACTCTAACTCATCAGGATTTATGCTTAAGCGTATCTAGGCGAGTTTTTGGACTTGGTCCAACCACCTCGCCCTGGGTCTGCCAAGCGGTCGCCTACCTGATGGAATCGTATTCAATGCCCGCCTCAAAAGTAGTGATGAAGGGACATTCGTGCCGCGTGACCAAACAACCGAAGCACGGGGAAAACTCATCTCAGCATTTTGTATAACTTGATATAACTATGTTTGTCACTTCTCTTTCTCCAGAGTATCTACTTTATTCCTGAAATCCTTTTCTAGCGACAGGAGTCGCTCTGACTCAGAAAAGGATTCATTAAATTCTTGGTGGAGAGTTTCCAAACGTGAATTAATTTTTTCCCACAATTTGATGGCATTCGATGTAGCAGGGGAGGCAGGGCAGGGTACTGACTGATTTCTTAGATGACCTCCGTTTTCTCGCTGGCTCACTAGAGTCCTCTCTACTCTTTTTTACTTATGATTAATAATGTACTTAAAGCGCTTTTTATATTGTTTTATTATTTGTGCCTGCATAATCGTTACAACGTATAAATACTATTACTTTCGCAAATTTCTGCAGAGCTGCACAGAGACGTTGCCGAATAGTTATCAACATCACGAGAGACTGACAATATTTCACATCACGGAGGAATGATACTGGCTTTTTTCATTTCATTTCATTTATTTGTTACTGGGAACGTACATTAAGATCTTTATCTTTTTTTGTCGAGAAGCCAAGCAAGCAGAGAAGAGAAACTTTGTTTTCGTCGAAAGATTGGCGTATTTCTTCAAGCAGACTTACCAAAGCTGAGGAACAACCGTGCTTAGCTCTAGAGTTTGCTTATGATGTCTGCTTATGTGTTTTCCTATTATTTTCTCGAAGACCTTAGACAAGCAGGGCTGAATGCTTATTGGACGAAAATCGGCTGATGTCACTGGAGAAGTTTTCTTTGCTATCGGTAAGACTCTCGCCACTTTCCAAGTTTGCGGAAAGGTGGACGTAAGATGAGTGGGTAAGATGGGAAGCAATTAGAGTTACAACAATTTTAACAAAACGAATCTGTATGCCGTCTTCTCCGTCTGAGTTGATAGTTGACGGATAACTTTCTGTCAAGATTTCGGGCGTGAAACAGCTGTCAGTGTCAAGGTAACCTATGATTCAAAACAAAAAAAAAACTAGACGGCCCACTCAACAAATCCCCCACAATACAAATCTCTGAATGAAATGAAACGAAGTCTTTAAGTTAAAAATTCGTAACGTATGGATATAGTCGCGTATGGATATATGTACATAGATGCCATTATTACATTGCCTTTAGTTCGTTTGCCTAAAGATGTTTCCAATGCGAAACATGTCACATGTTTGTTTTTCCTGTTGTATTCTTCCATTCATAACGTACAAGTTTTGAATAGGCTTCCCTCACAACGCCAACATCAAATAGCTTTAAATGCCTATCAACACAATTTATTTCCATGTCCCTTCACCAACACATCACTCACAATCAGTTCATTCGTATTCACAACAGATGCGTGTACCGACATGAGATCCAAATTACTTTTAAGTACCTTCATCTGTGCAAACAATACGCCCAACAACAACATACTTATACTTTCATATCCGATCTCATATCCTGTTGAATACAAAGCAAATCCATTCACTCTGTCAACCCGAGCATCCTGTCTGTTGTCGGTTTGGTACTTTCTTCTGCGAGCACTTTTTGGTAACAATGAAACCTCACATCAACACTTTGTTCTTCAATGCATACCCCAAGCCTTAAGCCATAAGATATTCCTTGTAAGTACTATGTCGAAGTTTATACGCATAAAAAAAAGACAGCCAGAAAACAGGAAAAACTGAAGCAGCTCTTTTCCCCCACACAGAGCGAAGGCGAAAGGATAAAGCGCCTTACATTTACACGCCCGCATGTCCTCCTGCGCGTCATCAAAAGCACATAAAACTACAAACTCGGGGAAATTGGTGCGCTTACGAAAAATAAAGAAAAGAGCGAAGCTCAGGACAAAGGGAATATAAGTATGTTGTGAGCACTACTCATTATTGTGCCACTGAATATAGCTATTGGATACATGAAGCACCTCATCATGGCACTGAATGAAAGGATGGATGGTCATGTTCAGGCATAGTAAATTGAACCCACCCACTATATTATCACCCTGGGGCTTTTGATTTTGTGAAGTGATTTCTATGAGAGGATATTGATGAACATATTAGAAGCATGGTGAGAGGTCGGTGAATGGGGGTAAATACGCAGAGGTTCTGTGATAAGAACTGATAGGTGGCGATGACAATGTAGCAATAGGCCTCTCAATCAATTGACATGTAACATGACTTCATATAACCGAATGCTTGTTTGCAACCACCAACTACTAATTAACTGACTAATGTGTATAAATTACGTTACAAATTATGATTAATTTCGCAATCTATTCAAGAAAAGTTTTTTTTCAAAGTCTGAACGTTATCTAAGAAAAACATGTAAAATGGTATTATTCAAAGTATTGCCCATCTAAAACTATGACTTCTCCCATCCTTCTGGCAATTTGTGGATCCCATCCCAAAAGAACTGCGCCGGCTTGGCAGCCAAGAATGAATCATGCCAATTTTTGATATTCTGCTCTGATGTGACGGCGTTCTATACCGACTGGAACAAATGGCAGTCAGAAGGGGCAAGGTCAGGGTTATAAGACGGGTGGGGTCAAACTTCCCATGCACTGTTTTCCAAACAATTCTTAACCGGAATAGCAATGTGGGGTCGAGCGTTGTTATGATGGAAAATTATTGCCGAACGTTTTTCGGCTACTGCTCTCTTCAAAGGGTTTAATTGTGTTCGGTAGCGTTGTCGTTTGATGGTTTTACCCGGTTTTACCAGCTCAAAATACAGCACACCCTTCTGATCATAACAAATACAGAGCATTACCTTCGCGCATTATCATCGGATATTCGGCTTTGCCGTTGATTTGGCTGGTTGGCTTTTAAATCGTGCAAACCACTTTTAGCACGTTCGCTCAGCTGGCGCATGTTCACCATAAACTTCCATCAAAATATGATGCCTTTAAAGCAATGGAGAAGAACTCCTCGCAAAAACACTTTTTCAGGCACAAAGTTCGACAAATTTGAGTGAACAAATAATTATTGTTGTTTACGCTTCAAATGAATGACATATACTATTGACGCACAATGACAGTAGCCTTCCAATGCCTGTTCCAATGGAATAATCCAAGTTATCTCTTAGCAAACCGCACGAATTAAGTTATATATTTTGATTGACAGCCGTAGTCTGCCAGTGATGGTTAATCGCCAAATACTTACCGGCGATAGAAAAATAACTCTTACTTCCATCTAAACTCTACCGTTCGTTTGCTGATACTTATGTCGGGGATTTGAGTTTCACTTAAGTCGAAGAAATAGTGGATCACAAGACCTTAAGTTCAGAGGCTATTCTTAAGCATTGGGTTAGTCAAAAACCCAGCAAACAATTTAACGATTATATATGAATTATTACAATATAATGCAAGCCTTAGTATGTAAGTCTTAAGGAATCCAGATCGCTCAAGTATTCCTTGCGTTATTCCTTAACATTGCGATGGGCATAATTTTCGCTGTCTTATTTTAAACATTAATATAAGGACTAATAAATTATGTTTGGATTTATGCCTGTATAGACTATAAAGTCTAAATAGACATTGCATACAATACAACAAAATTATATGAAATATATTCTGTCAATCGAACGTGCTCTTATAGTTACCAATCAAAATAAGTGCATCAACGCTAAAGTTTGTTCTTTTCTTTCTTTTTTTACCTAGCGCGCCCTTGCTCAGAAGCAGGGTACCCACTTACACTACAATTGAAGTAGTCACTTAATTTTGTCTGCTTTTTTAAATTTTCACTACGGCACTACGAAAAATTCAGAGGCACTACGATTTGAGAAGAAATATGATATCAACAAAATTCAATTATTCCACTATACTCCATTAACGATTCAATATTTCGGACTATATAAAAGTGCAACTTTGAAGGTGCTGGCTGTCAACATCCAATGGAGTCCTTGGTTTTGGGTGAAGATTTTTTTTTTATCACTTTTCTGACACCTGATTGATTTTTGTTAGCACTTCTTTCGGAATCTATCACATTGGCTTACTTAGAAAAATAACAAAAAGTTTTGACTTTTCAAGTCATGGGAAATTAGAATTCAGAATATGAATACAAAATGATGTTGGCCTTAAATGTATAGCAGGCATTGTTGACACAATTCCATATTACAGTGGATGTATTCGTGTGGTGTGGAGATTTTGAGAATGACATTCTTAAATTCTGGTCGGATTAAAAGTCTCTCAAAATAACATCTTAGGGCCACGGGAGTATATATTCACAAACTTATCAACATAATTGCTAAGTTAAGCAATATTACCGCATAGCAGTACAGGAGCCGAGAGATGTTTTTCGACTGTTAATAACATAAGGACAGAAAATTTATATGTAAACTACTTTTGGCAAAAGGTTTACTTTTGTAAAATAAAAATACGTCCGATCCACCATGAAAATGAAACCAGCAAGCATTAAATTGGCATATTAAATTATCTAATTGATGTAAAAGTAATACAAGTCACATGACACAAACAAAATGTAACTTTATGAAAATACAATTTGAAAAGAAATATAGTCGATTTCACATAAATCTACTGGAAAACACTACAATTTTTGGAGCTACTCACTACAATATGAAAAAAATTAAGTGGGAACACTGCTCAGAAGTTGAACGGCACTCAACAGCGCTAACTCTTAAGTAGGCTTTGCCCAGTCAAACAGAAATATACAGATTGTGTTGGGGATTTGCGGTAAAGATTGCACATTTGGTATGGGATTTTTGTGTTGTGAATAAAAATATCACGACAGGACACATGTAAGGGAACATCCTGTCTTCAAGCTGAGCTAGATGTAGGTTTGTAAGTATTGTATATGAGTATGTAGATTTGTTGTTTATGTCACGGATTATTGCAATTAATCTTCTCTCATTGCATATTATATGAAATGTATTTCATAGAATTTATGGAATGAAATGTTTTTCTTAGCGGCGTTATGCTAGCTAACTGATAGCAGTTGGCACTGTTTAAGTTTTACTTTAATACTGAAAATGGCTTGAAACCGTGAAGAAATTAGTGAATAAAAAATAACTGCTGAATTTGATAATTTTCCGAAAAATTGAATAGTTTCTTTCCCACCTTGGCCGTCTACATATGGAGGCCACATTCAAATTCACGTTCATTCATAAAAACATCGAATATGATCTGAATCAAAGGGAACTTCAAATGGTCTAAAGTTCATTTTACCAGAAAAAAATGCAAATATTTTACGTACACAAATAGATGCCTCAGCCTGCCAACAATGAAAAATCATGAGTAAATAAAAGAAAATTGTGTCACAACTGCCAAAAGTCCGAGTTTGTCGAAGTAGCTCTACAAAGAAGTTTGTCCTTATGATCTGCGAACTATCAAAGCGCGATTGCAGCATTGTGACTTGTTCAATGGATTTAGGTGTATCGTGCTTAAAATATCAGAGCACGACCGCTCGAACGCGGCGTTATGATATGGGTTTGATAAGACGTAACTTAGCTCTGAAGTAGCGGTGTTATGAGTCTGTGCGTTGACTCTTAGGCTCTGAAACTTCGCTGACTGGGTTAGATGCCCAGTAGCGTATATTGAAACGTTCAAACTCGCTTAGCATTGCTAGACGAAGAAGACACAAAAATGCTTTTTCAATATCTCCAAGGCGGTGACGAACTGAAGTAGGGTTTCTACGAGAAAAGCGAAAAGGCCATACGTCTCCTTTGTTCTCTCTTACGTGGACTTATATGTACAAATGTATGTACGAAGTAGATATTCCCCGTGTTTTTTCAAAAGTCTATAAATATCGTCATCCAAATATCGTTGTAACAAGAAAAGCGCTTCAGCCCCATTTGGCCGGGCAATTATGATTTGCTCACAATTTCCACCGATTCTGGCTGATCCTCTTCAATATCCTTCAACATTCCAAGTACAAGCTGCCTGTCATCTATCTTCCCGAAACATTCTTCATTTTGCAGATACGAAACGTTTTCATCGATTTTCACGACTGTCTTCACACCTTTAAGGAAACTGGAATGCAACCAATCACGGCTGGCTTCACCGGAATCTACCCTGATCAAGATGCATGAGACTGGTGGTGTTGGCTGGTAAAAAGACGATTTCAATGGCATGTGATGTAAAACTAAGCTTGTGTGAAGATGCTTTGGAATGTGATCAGAAATAACAAGCGAATATTTTCGTTCATTTTCCAACGGTGAAGCCAGCCTTGAGTGGTTGCAATTCAATTTCCTTAAGCGTGTAAACACATTCGTTTTAATACGACAATAAGTTGCTGGAAATGCAGATTAATATTGCGAAAAGCAAATTTCTAGTAACCGTGTATTTTTATGTGTAAACTAGATTTTGTTGTATGAAAATAGTTTTCTTATATACGGCTTTCTTACAACCAATTAATTTGATACAGAAATATAGAGAAAAGTCACGGTGAATACTTATTTCCACACAATATTGTATTTGTTTGAAAGTAGTAATGATTAAACGTACTTAATGCTGATTCCCATGCTATCTTTAGGACTTACTTACAATGGCATGTTGATCATGAAATATTGACCTTTTGTTCCCGGCTTCGGGGACGGATAACACATTTTGATTGCATCTACAGTTTAGCAGGGGGTTCTTCTAGAAGTTCTAACATTCGGGGTCCCATGAACTTAAACTCCATTTAAATTCATCACATACTACTACCGCAGCGAATTTTTTCAAGCAAATGATACCTGACGTTTTAAGTGACAAATACGAAGAAGGGGTGCAAGAAAAATCAAGGTATACTTAAGCTACATTTCAAATAAAATTGTATGGGGTGACGGTCCTGCGCTGCACACAGGTGCTGTACAGTCACGGACAAAGGGAATATAAGCCTTCCTGTATTTTTGCATAGCCGGCATAGTCAATTTGAAGCCTCTGGTCAGTTCAACCTCTGACTGCCACAATGGCCCTAATAGGCCAAACTATGGCTTCTGTATACCTTTGGTGAGGTTTTCGTGTGTGTATTAATCGATTCTGGTACGTTGGGCTGCATTTCAGGACATCGGAATTTTCACGTATTTTTGCATAGCCGGCATCGTCAATTTGAAGCCTCTGGTCAGTTCAACCTCTGACTGCCACAATGGCCCTAATAGGCCAAACTATGGCTTCTGTATACCTTTGGTGAGGTTTTCGTGTGTGTATTAATCGATTCTGGTACGTTGGGCTGCATTTCAGGACATCGGAATTTTCACGTATTTTTGCATAGCCGGCATCGTCGATTTGAAGCCTTTGGTCAGTTCAACCTCTGACTGCCACAATGGCCCTAATAGGCCAAACTATGGCTTCTGTACACCTTTGGTGATGTTTTCGTGTGTGTATTAATCGATTCTGGTACGTTGGGCTGCATTTCAGGACATCGGAATTTTCACGTATTTTTGCATAGCCGGCATCGTCGATTTGAAGACTTTGGCCAGTTCAACCTCTGACTGCCGCAATGGCCCTAATAGGCCAAACTATGGCTTCTGTACACCTTTGGTGATGTTTTCGTGTGTGTATTAATCGATTCTGGCACGTTGGGCTGCATTTCAGGACATCGGAATTATCACGTATTTTTGCATAGCCGGCATCGTCGATTTGAAGCCTTTGGTCAGTTCAACCTCTGACTGCCACAATGGCCCTAATAGGCCAAACTATGGCTTCTGTACACCTTTGGCGATGTTTTCGTGTGTGCATTAATCGATTCTGGTACGTTGGGCTGCATTTCAGGACATCGGAATTTTCACGCATTTTTGCATAGCCGGCATCGTCGATTTGAAGCCTTTTGTCTGACTGCCACAATGGCCCTAATAGGCCAAACTATGGCTTCTGTACACCTTTGGTGATGTTTTCGTGTGTGTATTAATCGATTCTGGTACGTTGGGCTGCATTTCAGGACATCGGAATTTTCACGTATTTTTGCATAGCCGGCATCGTCGATTTGAAGCCTTTTGTCTGACTGCCACAATGGCCCTAATAGGCCAAACTATGGCTTCTGTACACCTTTGGTGATGTTTTCGTGTGTGTATTAATCGATTCTGGTACGTTGGGCTGCATTTCAGGACATCGGAATTTTCACGTATTTTTGCATAGCCGGCATCGTCGATTTGAAGCCTTTGGTCAGTTCAACCTCTGACTGCCACAATGACCCTAATAGGCCAAACTAAGGCTTCTGTACACCTTTGGTGATGTTTTCGTGTGTGTATTAATCGATTCTGGTACGTTGGGCTGCATTTCAGGACATCGGAATTTTCACGTATTTTTGCATAGCCGGCATCGTCGATTTGAAGCCTTTGGTCAGTTCAACCTCTGACTGCCACAATGGCCCTAATAGGCCAAACTATGGCTTCTGTACACCTTTGGTGATGTTTTCGTGTGTGCATTAATCGATTCTGGTACGTTGGGCTGCATTTCAGGACATCGGAATTTTCACGCATTTTTGCATAGCCGGCATCGTCGATTTGAAGCCTTTTGTCTGACTGCCACAATGGCCCTAATAGGCCAAACTATGGCTTCTGTACACCTTTGGTTATGTTTTCGTGTGTGTATTAATCGATTCTGGTACGTTGGGCTGCATTTCAGGACATCGGAATTTTCACGTATTTTTGCATAGCCGGCATCGTCGATTTGAAGCCTTTTGTCTGACTGCCACAATGGCCCTAATAGGCCAAACTATGGCTTCTGTACACCTTTGGTGATGTTTTCGTGTGTGCATTAATCGATTCTGGTACGTTGGGCTGCATTTCAGGACATCGGAATTTTCACGCATTTTTGCATAGCCGGCATCGTCGATTTGAAGCCTTTGGCCAGTTCAACCTCTGACTGCCGCAATGGCCCTAATAGGCCAAACTATGGCTTCTGTACACCTTTGGTGATGTTTTCGTGTGTGTATTAATCGATTCTGGTACGTTGGGCTGTATTTCAGGACATCGGAATTTTCACGTATTTTTGCATAGCCGGCATCGTCGATTTGAAGCCTTTGGTCAGTTCAACCTCTGACTGCCACAATGGCCCTAATAGGCCAAACTATGGCTTCTGTACACCTTTGGTGATGTTTTCGTGTGTGTATTAATCGATTCTGGTACGTTGGGCTGCTTTTCAGGACATCGGAATTTTCACGTATTTTTGCATAGCCGGCATCGTCGATTTGAAGCCTTTGGTCAGTTCAACCTCTGACTGCCACAATGGCCCTAATAGGCCAAACTATGGCTTCTGTACACCTTTGGTGACGTTTTCGTGTGTGTATTAATCGATTCTGGTACGTTGGGCTGCATTTCAGGACATCGGAATTTTCACGTATTTTTGCATAGCCGGCATCGTCGATTTGAAGCCTTTCGTCAGTTCAACCTCTGACTGCCACAATGGCCCAAATAGGCCAAACTATGGCTTCTGTACACCTTTGGTGATGTTTTCGTGTGTGTATTAATCGATTCTGGTACGTTGGGCTGCATTTCAGGACATCGGAATTTTCACGTATTTTTGCATAGCCGGCATCGTCGATTTGAAGCCTTTCGTCAGTTCAACCTCTGACTGCCACAATGGCCCTAATAGGCCAAACTATGGCTTCTGTACACCTTTGGTGACGTTTTCGTGTGTGTATTAATCGATTCTGGTACGTTGGGCTGCATTTCAGGACATCCGAATTTTCAAGTATTTTTGCATAGCCGGCATCGTCGATTTGAAGCCTTTCGTCAGTTCAACCTCTGACTGCCACAATGGCCCTAATAGGCCAAACTATGGCTTCTGTACACCTTTGGTGATGTTTTCGTGTGTGTATTAATCGATTCTGGTACGTTGGGCTGCATTTCAGGACATCGGAATTTTCACGTATTTTTGCATAGCCGGCATCGTCAATTTGAAGCCTTTGGTCAGTTCAACCTCTGACTGCCACAATGGCCCTAATAGGCCAAACTATGGCTTCTGTACACCTCTGGTGATGTTTTCGTGTGTGTATTAATCGATTCTGGTACGTTGGGCTGCATTTCAGGACATCGGAATTTTCACGTATTTTTGCATAGCCGGCATCGTCGATTTGAAGCCTTTGGCCAGTTCAACCTCTGACTGCCGCAATGGCCCTAATAGGCCAAACTATGGCTTCTGTACACCTTTGGTGATGTTTTCGTGTGTGTGTATTAATCGATTCTAGCACGTTGGGCTGCATTTCAGAACATCGGAATTTTCACGTATTTTTGCACAGCCGGCATCGTCGATTTGAAGCCTTTCGTCAGTTCAACCTCTGACTGCCACAATGGCCCAAATAGGCCAAACTATGGCTTCTGTACACCTTTGGTGATGTTTTCGTGTGTGTATTAATCGATTCTGGTACGTTGGGCTGTATTTCAGGACATCGGAATTTTCACGTATTTTTGCATAGCCGGCATCGTCGATTTGAAGCCTTTCGTCAGTTCAACCTCTGACTGCCACAATGGCCCTAATAGGCCAAACTATGGCTTCTGTACACCTTTGGTGATGTTTTCGTGTGTGTATTAATCGATTCTGGTACGTTGGGCTGTATTTCAGGACATCGGAATTTTCACGTATTTTTGCATAGCCGGCATCGTCGATTTGAAGCCTTTGGCCAGTTCAACCTCTGACTGCCGCAATGGCCCTAATAGGCCAAACTATGGCTTCTGTACACCTTTGGTGATGTTTTCGTGTGTGTATTAATCGATTCTGGTACGTTGGGCTGTATTTCAGGACATCGGAATTTTCACGTATTTTTGCATAGCCGGCATCGTCGATTTGAAGCCTTTGGTCAGTTCAACCTCTACTGCCACAATGGCCCTAATAGGCCAAACTATGGCTTCTGTACACCTTTGGTGATGTTTTCGTGTGTGTATTAATCGATTCTGGTACGTTGCGCTGCTTTTCAGGACATCGGAATTTTCACGTATTTTTGCATAGCCGGCATCGTCGATTTGAAGCCTTTCGTCAGTTCAACCTCTGACTGCCACAATGGCCCTAATAGGCCAAACTATGGCTTCTGTACACCTGTGGGGATGTTTTCGTGTGTGTATTAATCGATTCTGGTACGTTGGGCTGCATTTCAGGACATCGGAATTTTCACGTATTTTTGCATAGCCGGCATCGTCGATTTGAAGCCTTTGGTCAGTTCAACCTCTGACTGCCACAATGACCCTAATAGGCCAAACTTTGGCTTCTGTACACCTTTGGTGATGTTTTCGTGTGTGTATTAATCGATTCTGGTACGTTGGGCTGTATTTCAGGACATCGGAATTTTCACGTATTTTTGCATAGCCGGCATCGTCGATTTGAAGCCTTTGGTCAGTTCAACCTCTGACTGCCACAATGGCCCTAATAGGCCAAACTATGGCTTCTGTACACCTTTGGTGATGTTTTCGTGTGTGTATTAATCGATTCTGGTACGTTGGGCTGCTTTTCAGGACATCGGAATTTTCACGTATTTTTGCATAGCCGGCATCGTCGATTTGAAGCCTTTGGTCAGTTCAACCTCTGACTGCCACAATGGCCCTAATAGGCCAAACTATGGCTTCTGTACACCTTTGGTGATGTTTTCGTGTGTGTATTAATCGATTCTGGTACGTTGGGCTGCATTTCAGGACATCGGAATTTTCACGTATTTTTGCATAGCCGGCATCGTCGATTTGAAGCCTTTCGTCAGTTCAACCTCTGACTGCCACAATGGCCCTAATAGGCCAAACTATGGCTTCTGTACACCTTTGGTGATGTTTTCGTGTGTGTATTAATCGATTCTGGTACGTTGGGCTGCATTTCAGGACATCGGAATTTTCACGTATTTTTGCATAGCCGGCATCGTCGATTTGAAGCCTTTCGTCAGTTCAACCTCTGACTGCCACAATGGCCCTAATAGGCCAAACTATGGCTTCTGTACACCTTTGGTGATGTTTTCGTGTGTGTATTAATCGATTCTGGTACGTTGGGCTGTATTTCAGGACATCGGAATTTTCACGTATTTTTGCATAGCCGGCATCGTCGATTTGAAGCCTTTGGCCAGTTCAACCTCTGACTGCCGCAATGGCCCTAATAGGCCAAACTATGGCTTCTGTACACCTTTGGTGATGTTTTCGTGTGTGTATTAATCGATTCTGGTACGTTGGGCTGTATTTCAGGACATCGGAATTTTCACGTATTTTTGCATAGCCGGCATCGTCGATTTGAAGCCTTTGGCCAGTTCAACCTCTGACTGCCGCAATGGCCCTAATAGGCCAAACTATGGCTTCTGTACACCTTTGGTGATGTTTTCGTGTGTGTATTAATCGATTCTGGTACGTTGGGCTGCATTTCAGGACATCGGAATTTTCACGTATTTTTGCATAGCCGGCATCGTCGATTTGAAGCCTTTGGTCAGTTCAACCTCTGACTGCCACAATGACCCTAATAGGCCAAACTTTGGCTTCTGTACACCTTTGGTGATGTTTTCGTGTGTGTATTAACCGATTCCGATACGTTTTGCTGCATTCCGTGACATCGGAATTTTCACGTATTTTTGCATAGCCGGCATCGTCGATTTGAAGCCTTTCGTCAGTTCAACCTCTGACTGCCACAATGGCCCTAATAGGCCAAACTATGGCTTCTGTACACCTTTGGTGATGTTTTCGTGTGTGTATTAATCGATTCTGGTACGTTGGGCTGCATTTCAGGACATCCGAATTTTCAAGTATTTTTGCATAGCCGGCATCGTCGATTTGAAGCCTTTCGTCAGTTCAACCTCTGACTGCCACAATGGCCCTAATAGGCCAAACTATGGCTTCTGTACACCTTTGGTGATGTTTTCGTGTGTGTATTAATCGATTCTGGTACGTTGGGCTGCATTTCAGGACATCGGAATTTTCACGTGTTTTTGCATAGCCGGCATCGTCGATTTGAAGCCTTTGGTCAGTTCAACCTCTGACTGCCACAATGGCCCTAATAGGCCAAACTATGGCTTCTGTACACCTCTGGTGATGTTTTCGTGTGTGTATTAATCGATTCTGGTACGTTGGGCTGCATTTCAGGACATCGGAATTTTCACGTATTTTTGCATAGCCGGCATCGTCGATTTGAAGCCTTTGGCCAGTTCAACCTCTGACTGCCACAATGGCCCTAACAGGCCAAACTATGGCTTCTGTACACCTTTGGTGATGTTTTCGTGTGTGTGTATTAATCGATTCTAGCACGTTGGGCTGCATTTCAGAACATCGGAATTTTCACGTATTTTTGCACAGCCGGCATCGTCGATTTGAAGCCTTTCGTCAGTTCAACCTCTGACTGCCACAATGGCCCAAATAGGCCAAACTATGGCTTCTGTACACCTTTGGTGATGTTTTCGTGTGTGCATTAATCGATTCTGGTACGTTGGGCTGTATTTCAGGACATCGGAATTTTCACGTATTTTTGCATAGCCGGCATCGTCGATTTGAAGCCTTTGGCCAGTTCAACCTCTGACTGCCGCAATGCCCCTAATAGGCCAAACTATGGCTTCTGTACACCTTTGGTGATGTTTTCGTGTGTGTGTATTAATCGATTCTAGCACGTTGGGCTGCATTTCAGAACATCGGAATTTTCACGTATTTTTCGATTCTGGTACGTTGGGCTGTATTTCAGGACATCGGAATTTTCACGTATTTTTGCATAGCCGGCATCGTCGATTTGAAGCCTTTGGTCAGTTCAACCTCTGACTGCCACAATGGCCCTAATAGGCCAAACTATGGCTTCTGTACACCTTTGGTGATGTTTTCGTGTGTGTATTAATCGATTCTGGTACGTTGGGCTGCTTTTCAGGACATCGGAATTTTCACGTATTTTTGCATAGCCGGCATCGTCGATTTGAAGCCTTTGGTCAGTTCAACCTCTGACTGCCACAATGGCCCTAATAGGCCAAACTATGGCTTCTGTACACCTTTGGTTCAACCTCTACTGCCACAATGGCCCTAATAGGCCAAACTATGGCTTCTGTACACCTTTGGTGATGTTTTCGTGTGTGTATTAATCGATTCTGGTACGTTGCGCTGCTTTTCAGGACATCGGAATTTTCACGTATTTTTGCATAGCCGGCATCGTCGATTTGAAGCCTTTGGTCAGTTCAACCTCTGACTGCCACAATGGCCCTAATAGGCCAAACTATGGCTTCTGTACACCTTTGGTGATGTTTTCGTGTGTGTATTAATCGATTCTGGTACGTTGGGCTGCATTTCAGGACATCGGAATTTTCACGTATTTTTGCATAGCCGGCATCGTCGATTTGAAGCCTTTGGTCAGTTCAACCTCTGACTGGCACAATGGCCCTAATAGGCCAAACTATGGCTTCTGTACACCTTTGGTGATGTTTTCGTGTGTGTATTAATCGATTCTGGTACGTTGGGCTGCATTTCAGGACATCGGCATTTTCACGTATTTTTGCATAGCCGGCATCGTCGATTTGAAGCCTTTGGTCAGTTCAACCTCTGACTGGCACAATGGCCCTAATAGGCCAAACTATGGCTTCGGTACACCTTTGGTGATGTTTTCGTGTGTGTATTAATCGATTCTGGTACGTTGGGCTGCATTTCAGGACATCGGAATTTTCACGTATTTTTGCATAGCCGGCATCGTCGATTTGAAGCCTTTCGTCAGTTCAACCTCTGACTGCCACAATGGCCCTAATAGGCCAAACTATGGCTTCTGTACACCTGTGGGGATGTTTTCGTGTGTGTATTAATCGATTCTGGTACGTTGGGCTGCATTTCAGGACATCGGAATTTTCACGTATTTTTGCATAGCCGGCATCGTCGATTTGAAGCCTTTGGTCAGTTCAACCTCTGACTGCCACAATGACCCTAATAGGCCAAACTTTGGCTTCTGTACACCTTTGGTGATGTTTTCGTGTGTGTATTAATCGATTCTGGTACGTTGGGCTGCATTTCAGGACATCGGAATTTTCACGTATTTTTGCATAGCCGGCATCGTCGATTTGAAGCCTTTGGTCAGTTCAACCTCTGACTGCCACAATGGCCCTAATAGGCCAAACTATGGCTTCTGTACACCTTTGGTGATGTTTTCGTGTGTGTATTAATCGATTCTGGTACGTTGGGCTGCTTTTCAGGACATCGGAATTTTCACGTATTTTTGCATAGCCGGCATCGTCGATTTGAAGCCTTTGGTCAGTTCAACCTCTGACTGCCACAATGGCCCTAATAGGCCAAACTATGGCTTCTGTACACCTTTGGTGATGTTTTCGTGTGTGTATTAATCGATTCTGGTACGTTGGGCTGCATTTCAGGACATCGGAATTTTCACGTATTTTTGCATAGCCGGCATCGGCGATTTGAAGCCTTTCGTCAGTTCAACCTCTGACTGCCACAATGGCCCTAATAGGCCAAACTATGGCTTCTGTACACCTTTGGTGATGTTTTCGTGTGTGTATTAATCGATTCTGGTACGTTGGGCTGCATTTCAGGACATCGGAATTTTCACGTATTTTTGCATAGCCGGCATCGTCGATTTGAAGCCTTTGGTCAGTTCAACCTCTGACTGCCACAATGGCCCTAATAGGCCAAACTATGGCTTCTGTACACCTTTGGTGATGTTTTCGTGTGTGTATTAATCGATTCTGGTACGTTGGGCTGTATTTCAGGACATCGGAATTTTCACGTATTTTTGCATAGCCGGCATCGTCGATTTGAAGCCTTTGGCCAGTTCAACCTCTGACTGCCGCAATGGCCCTAATAGGCCAAACTATGGCTTCTGTACACCTTTGGTGATGTTTTCGTGTGTGTATTAATCGATTCTGGTACTTTGGGCTGTATTTCAGGACATCGGAATTTTCACGTATTTTTGCATAGCCGGCATCGTCGATTTGAAGCCTTTGGTCAGTTCAACCTCTGACTGCCACAATGGCCCTAATAGGCCAAACTATGGCTTCTGTACACCTTTGGTGATGTTTTCGTGTGTGTATTAATCGATTCTGGTACGTTGCGCTGCTTTTCAGGACATCGGAATTTTCACGTATTTTTGCATAGCCGGCATCGTCGATTTGAAGCCTTTGGTCAGTTCAACCTCTGACTGCCACAATGGCCCTAATAGGCCAAACTATGGCTTCTGTACACCTTTGGTGATGTTTTCGTGTGTGTATTAATCGATTCTGGTACGTTGGGCTGCATTTCAGGACATCGGAATTTTCACGTATTTTTGCATAGCCGGCATCGTCAATTTGAAGCCTTTGGTCAGTTCAACCTCTGACTGGCACAATGGCCCTAATAGGCCAAACTATGGCTTCTGTACACCTTTGGTGATGTTTTCGTGTGTGTATTAATCGATTCTGGTACGTTGGGCTGCATTTCAGGACATCGGAATTTTCACGTATTTTTGCATAGCCGGCATCGTCGATTTGAAGCCTTTCGTCAGTTCAACCTCTGACTGCCACAATGGCCCTAATAGGCCAAACTATGGCTTCTGTACACCTGTGGGGATGTTTTCGTGTGTGTATTAATCGATTCTGGTACGTTGGGCTGCATTTCAGGACATCGGAATTTTCACGTATTTTTGCATAGCCGGCATCGTCGATTTGAAGCCTTTCGTCAGTTCAACCTCTGACTGCCACAATGGCCCTAATAGGCCAAACTATGGCTTCTGTACACCTGTGGGGATGTTTTCGTGTGTGTATTAATCGATTCTGGTACGTTGGGCTGCATTTCAGGACATCGGAATTTTCACGTATTTTTGCATAGCCGGCATCGTCGATTTGAAGCCTTTGGTCAGTTCAACCTCTGACTGCCACAATGACCCTAATAGGCCAAACTTTGGCTTCTGTACACCTTTGGTGATGTTTTCGTGTGTGTATTAACCGATTCCGATACGTTTTGCTGCATTCCGTGACATCGGAATTTTCACGTATTTTTGCATAGCCGGCATCGTCGATTTGAAGCCTTTCGTCAGTTCAACCTCTGACTGCCACAATGGCCCTAATAGGCCAAACTATGGCTTCTGTACACCTTTGGTGATGTTTTCGTGTGTGTATTAATCGATTCTGGTACGTTGGGCTGCATTTCAGGACATCCGAATTTTCAAGTATTTTTTGCATAGCCGGCATCGTCGATTTGAAGCCTTTCGTCAGTTCAACCTCTGACTGCCACAATGGCCCTAATAGGCCAAACTATGGCTTCTGTACACCTTTGGTGATGTTTTCGTGTGTGTATTAATCGATTCTGGTACGTTGGGCTGCATTTCAGGACATCGGAATTTTCACGTGTTTTTGCATAGCCGGCATCGTCGATTTGAAGCCTTTGGTCAGTTCAACCTCTGACTGCCACAATGGCCCTAATAGGCCAAACTATGGCTTCTGTACACCTCTGGTGATGTTTTCGTGTGTGTATTAATCGATTCTGGTACGTTGGGCTGCATTTCAGGACATCGGAATTTTCACGTATTTTTGCATAGCCGGCATCGTCGATTTGAAGCCTTTGGCCAGTTCAACCTCTGACTGCCACAATGGCCCTAACAGGCCAAACTATGGCTTCTGTACACCTTTGGTGATGTTTTCGTGTGTGTGTATTAATCGATTCTAGCACGTTGGGCTGCATTTCAGAACATCGGAATTTTCACGTATTTTTGCACAGCCGGCATCGTCGATTTGAAGCCTTTCGTCAGTTCAACCTCTGACTGCCACAATGGCCCAAATAGGCCAAACTATGGCTTCTGTACACCTTTGGTGATGTTTTCGTGTGTGTATTAATCGATTCTGGTACGTTGGGCTGTATTTCAGGACATCGGAATTTTCACGTATTTTTGCATAGCCGGCATCGTCGATTTGAAGCCTTTGGCCAGTTCAACCTCTGACTGCCGCAATGGCCCTAATAGGCCAAACTATGGCTTCTGTACACCTTTGGTGATGTTTTCGTGTGTGTGTATTAATCGATTCTAGCACGTTGGGCTGCATTTCAGAACATCGGAATTTTCACGTATTTTTCGATTCTGGTACGTTGGGCTGTATTTCAGGACATCGGAATTTTCACGTATTTTTGCATAGCCGGCATCGTCGATTTGAAGCCTTTGGTCAGTTCAACCTCTGACTGCCACAATGGCCCTAATAGGCCAAACTATGGCTTCTGTACACCTTTGGTGATGTTTTCGTGTGTGTATTAATCGATTCTGGTACGTTGGGCTGCTTTTCAGGACATCGGAATTTTCACGTATTTTTGCATAGCCGGCATCGTCGATTTGAAGCCTTTCGTCAGTTCAACCTCTGACTGCCACAATGGCCCTAATAGGCCAAACTATGGCTTCTGTACACCTTTGGTGATGTTTTCGTGTGTGTATTAATCGATTCTGGTACGTTGGGCTGCATTTCAGGACATCGGAATTTTCACGTATTTTTGCATAGCCGGCATCGTCGATTTGAAGCCTTTCGTCAGTTCAACCTCTGACTGCCACAATGGCCCTAATAGGCCAAACTATGGCTTCTGTACACCTTTGGTGACGTTTTCGTGTGTGTATTAATCGATTCTGGTACGTTGGGCTGCATTTCAGGACATCGGAATTTTCACGTATTTTTGCATAGCCGGCATCGTCGATTTGAAGCCTTTCGTCAGTTCAACCTCTGACTGCCACAATGGCCCTAATAGGCCAAACTATGGCTTCTGTACACCTTTGGTGATGTTTTCGTGTGTGTATTAATCGATTCTAGCACGTTGGGCTGCATTTCAGAACATCGGAATTTTCACGTATTTTTGCACAGCCGGCATCGTCGATTTGAAGCCTTTCGTCAGTTCAACCTCTGACTGCCACAATGGCCCAAATAGGCCAAACTATGGCTTCTGTACACCTTTGGTGATGTTTTCGTGTGTGTATTAATCGATTCTGGTACGTTGGGCTGTATTGCAGGACATCGGAATTTTCACGTATTTTTGCATAGCCGGAATCGTCGATTTGAAGCCTTTGGTCAGTTCAACCTCTGACTGCCACAATGGCCCTAATAGGCCAAACTATGGCTTCTGTACACCTTTGGTGATGTTTTCGTGTGTGTATTAATCGATTCTGGTACGTTGGGCTGCTTTTCAGGACATCGGAATTTTCACGTATTTTTGCATAGCCGGCATCGTCGATTTGAAGCCTTTGGTCAGTTCAACCTCTGACTGCCACAATGGCCCTAATAGGCCAAACTATGGCTTCTGTACACCTTTGGTGATGTTTTCGTGTGTGTATTAATCGATTCTGGTACGTTGGGCTGCATTTCAGGACATCGGAATTTTCACGTATTTTTGCATAGCCGGCATCGTCGATTTGAAGCCTTTCGTCAGTTCAACCTCTGACTGCCACAATGGCCCTAATAGGCCAAACTATGGCTTCTGTACACCTTTGGTGATGTTTTCGTGTGTGTATTAATCGATTCTGGTACGTTGGGCTGCATTTCAGGACATCGGAATTTTCACGTATTTTTGCATAGCCGGCATCGTCGATTTGAAGCCTTTCGTCAGTTCAACCTCTGACTGCCACAATGGCCCTAATAGGCCAAACTATGGCTTCTGTACACCTTTGGTGATGTTTTCGTGTGTGTATTAATCGATTCTGGTACGTTGGGCTGCATTTCAGGACATCGGAATTTTCACGTATTTTTGCATAGCCGGCATCGTCGATTTGAAGCCTTTCGTCAGTTCAACCTCTGACTGCCACAATGGCCCTAATAGGCCAAACTATGGCTTCTGTACACCTTTGGTGATGTTTTCGTGTGTGTATTAATCGATTCTGGTACGTTGGGCTGCATTTCAGGACATCGGAATTTTGCACGTATTTTTGCATAGCCAGCATCGTCGATTTGAAGCCTTTTGTCTGACTGCCACAATGGCCCTAATAGGCCAAACTATGGCTTCTGTACACCTTTGGTGATGTTTTCGTGTGTGTATTAATCGATTCTGGTACTTTGGGCTGCATTTCAGGACATCGGAATTTTCACGTATTTTTGCATAGCCGGCATCGTCGATTTGAAGCCTTTGGTCAGTTCAACCTCTGACTGCCACAATGGCCCTAATAGGCCAAACTATGGCTTCTGTACACCTTTGGTGATGTTTTCGTGTGTGTATTAATCGATTCTGGTACGTTGGGCTGCATTTCAGGACATCGGAATTTTCACGTATTTTTGCATAGCCGGCATCGTCAATTTGAAGCCTTTGGTCAGTTCAACCTCTGACTGGCACAATGGCCCTAATAGGCCAAACTATGGCTTCTGTACACCTTTGGTGATGTTTTCGTGTGTGTATTAATCGATTCTGGTACGTTGGGCTGCATTTCAGGACATCGGCATTTTCACGTATTTTTGCATAGCCGGCATCGTCGATTTGAAGCCTTTTGTCTGACTGCCACAATGGCCCTAATAGGCCAAACTATGGCTTCTGTACACCTTTGGTGACGTTTTCGTGTGTGTATTAATCGATTCTGGTACGTTGGGCTGCATTTCAGGACATCGGAATTTTCACGTATTTTTGCATAGCCAGCATCGTCGATTTGAAGCCTTTGGTCACTTCAACCTCTGACTGCCATAATGGCCCTAATAGGCCAAACTATGACTTCTGTGCACCTTTGGTGATGTTTTCGTGTGTGTATTAATCGATTCTGGTACGTTGGGCTGCATTTCAGGACATCGGAATTTTCACGTATTTTTGCATAGCCGGCATCTTCGATTTGAAGCCTTTCGTCAGTTCAACCTCTGACTGCCACAATGGCCCAAATAGGCCAAACTATGGCTTCTGTACACCTTTGGTGATGTTTTCGTGTGTGTATTAATCGATTCTGGTACGTTGGGCTGCATTTCAGGACATCGGAATTTTCACGTATTTTTGCATAGCCGGCATCGTCGATTTGAAGCCTTTTGTCTGACTGCCACAATGGCCCTAATAGGCCAAACTATGGCTTCTGTACACCTTTGGTGATGTTTTCGTGTGTGTATTAATCGATTCTGGTACGTTGGGCTGCATTTCAGGACATCGGAATTTTCACGTGTTTTTGCATAGCCGGCATCGTCGATTTGAAGCCTTTGGTCAGTTCAACCTCTGACTGCCACAATGGCCCTAATAGGCCAAACTATGGCTTCTGTACACCTTTGGTGATGTTTTCGTGTGTGTATTAATCGATTCTGGTACGTTGGGCTGCATTTCAGGACATCGGAATTTTTACGTATTTTTGCATAGCCGGCATCGTCAATTTGAAGCCTTTGGTCAGTTCAACCTCTGACTGCCACAATGGCCCTAATAGGCCAAACTATGGCTTCTGTACACCTTTGGTGATGTTTTCGTGTGTGTATTAATCGATTCTGGTACGTTGGGCTGCATTTCAGGACATCGGCATTTTCACGTATTTTTGCATAGCCGGCATCGTCGATTTGAAGCCTTTGGTCAGTTCAACCTCTGACTGGCACAATGGCCCTAATAGGCCAAACTATGGCTTCTGTACACCTTTGGTGATGTTTTCGTGTGTGTATTAATCGATTCTGGTACGTTGGGCTGCATTTCAGGACATCGGAATTTTCACGTATTTTTGCATAGCCGGCATCGTCGATTTGAAGCCTTTCGTCAGTTCAACCTCTGACTGCCACAATGGCCCTAATAGGCCAAACTATGGCTTCTGTACACCTGTGGGGATGTTTTCGTGTGTGTATTAATCGATTCTGGTACGTTGGGCTGCATTTCAGGACATCGGAATTTTCACGTATTTTTGCATAGCCGGCATCGTCGATTTGAAGCCTTTGGTCAGTTCAACCTCTGACTGCCACAATGACCCTAATAGGCCAAACTTTGGCTTCTGTACACCTTTGGTGATGTTTTCGTGTGTGTATTAACCGATTCCGATACGTTTTGCTGCATTCCGTGACATCGGAATTTTCACGTATTTTTGCATAGCCGGCATCGTCGATTTGAAGCCTTTTGTCTGACTGCCACAATGGCCCTAATAGGCCAAACTATGGCTTCTGTACACCTTTGGTGATGTTTTCGTGTGTGTATTAATCGATTCTGGTACGTTGGGCTGCATTTCAGGACATCGGAATTTTCACGTATTTTTGCATAGCCGGCATCGTCGATTTGAAGCCTTTTGTCTGACTGCCACAATGGCCCTAATAGGCCAAACTATGGCTTCTGTACACCTTTGGTGATGTTTTCGTGTGTGTATTAATCGATTCTGGTACGTTGGGCTGCATTTCAGGACATCGGAATTTTCACGTATTTTTGCATAGCCGGCATCGTCGATTTGAAGCCTTTGGTCAGTTCAACCTCTGACTGCCACAATGGCCCTAATAGGCCAAACTATGGCTTCTGTACACCTTTGGTGATGTTTTCGTGTGTGTATTAATCGATTCTGGTACTTTGGGCTGCATTTCAGGACATCGGAATTTTCACGTGTTTTTGCATAGCCGGCATCGTCGATTTGAAGCCTTTGGACACTTCAACCTCTGACTGCCACAATGGCCCTAACAGGCCAAACTATGGCTTCTGTACACCTTTGGTGATGTTTTCGTGTGTGTATTAATCGATTCTGGTACGTTGGGCTGCATTTCAGGACATCGGAATTTTCACGTGTTTTTGCATAGCCGGCATCGTCGATTTGAAGCCTTTGGACACTTCAACCTCTGACTGCCACAATGGCCCTAACAGGCCAAACTATGGCTTCTGTACACCTTTGGTGATGTTTTCGTGTGTGTATTAATCGATTCTGGTACGTTGGGCTGCATTTCAGGACATCGGAATTTTCACGTATTTTTGCATAGCCGGCATCGTCGATTTGAAGCCTTTTGTCTGACTGCCACAATGGCCCTAATAGGCCAAACTATGGCTTCTGTACACCTTTGGTGATGTTTTCGTGTGTGTATTAATCGATTCTGGTACTTTGGGCTGCATTTCAGGACATCGGAATTTTCACGTGTTTTTGCATAGCCGGCATCGTCGATTTGAAGCCTTTGGTCACTTCAACCTCTGACTGCCACAATGACCCTAACAGGCCAAACTATGGCTTCTGTACACCTTTGGTGATGTTTTCGTGTGCGTATTAATGGCACGTTGGGCTGCATTGCAGGACATCGGAATTTTCACTTATTTTTGCATAGCCGGCATCGTCGATTTGAAGCCTTTGGTCACTTCAACCTCTGACTGCCACAATGGCCCTAACAGGCCAAACTATGGCTTCTGTACACCTTTGGTGATGTTTTCGTGTGTGTATTAATCGATTCTGGTACGTTGGGCTGCATTTCAGGACATCGGAATTTTTACGTATTTTTGCATAGCCGGCATCGTCAATTTGAAGCCTTTGGTCAGTTCAACCTCTGACTGGCACAATGGCCCTAATAGGCCAAACTATGGCTTCTGTACACCTTTGGTGATGTTTTCGTGTGTGTATTAATCGATTCTGGTACGTTGGGCTGCATTTCAGGACATCGGCATTTTCACGTATTTTTGCATAGCCGGCATCGTCGATTTGAAGCCTTTGGTCAGTTCAACCTCTGACTGGCACAATGGCCCTAATAGGCCAAACTATGGCTTCTGTACACCTTTGGTGATGTTTTCGTGTGTGTATTAATCGATTCTGGTACGTTGGGCTGCATTTCAGGACATCGGAATTTTCACGTATTTTTGCATAGCCGGCATCGTCGATTTGAAGCCTTTGGTCAGTTCAACCTCTGACTGCCACAATGACCCTAATAGGCCAAACTTTGGCTTCTGTACACCTTTGGTGATGTTTTCGTGTGTGTATTAACCGATTCCGATACGTTTTGCTGCATTCCGTGACATCGGAATTTTCACGTATTTTTGCATAGCCGGCATCGTCGATTTGAAGCCTTTTGTCTGACTGCCACAATGGCCCTAATAGGCCAAACTATGGCTTCTGTACACCTTTGGTGATGTTTTCGTGTGTGTATTAATCGATTCTGGTACGTTGGGCTGCATTTCAGGACATCGGAATTTTCACGTATTTTTGCATAGCCGGCATCGTCGATTTGAAGCCTTTTGTCTGACTGCCACAATGGCCCTAATAGGCCAAACTATGGCTTCTGTACACCTTTGGTGATGTTTTCGTGTGTGTATTAATCGATTCTGGTACGTTGGGCTGCATTTCAGGACATCGGAATTTTCACGTGTTTTTGCATAGCCGGCATCGTCGATATGAAGCCTTTGGTCAGTTCAACCTCTGTCTGCCACAATGGCCCTAATAGGCCAAACTATGGCTTCTGTACACCTTTGGTGATGTTTTCGTGTGTGTATTAATCGATTCTGGTACGTTGGGCTGCATTTCAGGACATCGGAATTTTCACGTATTTTTGCATAGCCGGCATAGTCGATTTGAAGCCTTTGGTCAGTTCAACCTCTGTCTGCCACAATGGCCCTAATAGGCCAAACTATGGCTTCTGTACACCTTTGGTGATGTTTTCGTGTGTTTATTAATCGATTCTGGTACGTTGGGCTGCATTTCAGGACATCGGAATTTTCACGTATTTTTGCATAGCCGGCATCGTCGATTTGAAGCCTTTGGTCAGTTCAACCTCTGACTGCCACAATGGCCCTAATAGGCCAAACTATGGCTTCTGTACACCTTTGGTGATGTTTTCGTGTGTGTATTAATCGATTCTGGTACTTTGGGCTGCATTTCAGGACATCGGAATTTTCACGTGTTTTTGCATAGCCGGCATCGTCGATTTGAAGCCTTTGATCACTTCAACCTCTGACTGCCACAATGGCCCTAACAGGCCAAACTATGGCTTCTGTACACCTTTGGTGATGTTTTCGTGTGTGTATTAATCGATTCTGGTACGTTGGGCTGCATTTCAGGACATCGGAATTTTCACGTGTTTTTGCATACAGGTTTCGATTTGAAGCCTTTGGTCAGTTCAACCTCTGACTGGCACAATGGCCCTAATAGGCCAAACTATGGCTTCTGTACACCTTTGGTGATGTTTTCGTGTGTGTATTAATAGATTCTGGTACGTTGGGCTGCATTTCAGGACATCGGAATTTTCACGTATTTTTGCATAGCCGGCATCGTCGATTTGAAGCCTTTGGTCAGTTCAACCTCTGACTGCCACAATGGCCCTAATAGGCCAAACTATGGCTTCTTTACACCTTTGGTGATGTTTTCGTGTGTGTATTAATCGATTCTGGTACGTTGGGCTGCATTTCAGGACATCGGAATTTTCACGTATTTTTGCATAGCCGGCATCGTCGATTTGAAGCCTTTGGTCAGTTCAACCTCTGACTGCCACAATGGCCCTAATAGGCCAAACTATGGCTTCTGTACACCTTTGGTGATGTTTTCGTGTGTGTATTAATCGATTCTGGTACGTTGGGCTGCATTTCAGGACATCGGAATTTTCACGTATTTTTGCATAGCCGGCATCGTCGATTTGAAGCCTTTGGTCAGTTCAACCTCTGTCTGCCACAATGGCCCTAATAGGCCAAACTATGGCTTCTGTACACCTTTGGTGATGTTTTCGTGTGTGTATTAATCGATTCTGGTACTTTGGGCTGTATTTCAGGACATCGGAATTTTCACGTGTTTTTGCATAGCCGGCATCGTCGATTTGAAGCCTTTGGTCATTTCAACCTCTGTTTGCCACAATGGCCCTAATAGGCCAAACTATGGCTTCTGTACACCTTTGGTGATGTTTTCGTGTGTGTATTAATCGATTCTGGTACGTTGGGCTGCATTTCAGGACATCGGAATTTTCACGTATTTTTGCATAGCCGGCATCGTCAATTTGAAGCCTTTGGTCAGTTCAACCTCTGACTGCCACTATGGCCCTAATAGGCCAAACTATGGCTTCTGTACACCTTTGGTGATGTTTTCGTGTGTGTATTAATCGATTCTGGTACGTTGGGCTGCATTTCAGGACATCGGAATTTTCACGTATTTTTGCATAGCCGGCATCGTCAATTTGAAGCCTTTGGTCAGTTCAACCTCTGACTGCCACTATGGCCCTAATAGGCCAAACTATGGCTTCTGTACACCTTTGGTGATGTTTTCGTGTGTGTATTAATCGATTCTGGTACGTTGGGCTGCATTTCAGGACATCGGAATTTTCACGTATTTTTGCATAGCCGGCATCGTCGATTTGAAGCCTTTGGTCAGTTCAACCTCTGTCTGCCACAATGGCCCTAATAGGCCAAACTATGGCTTCTGTACACCTTTGGTGATGTTTTCGTGTGTGTATTAATCGATTCTGGTACGTTGGGCTGCATTTCAGGACATCGGAATTTTCACGTATTTTTGCATACACGTTTCGATTTGAAGCCTTTGGTCAGTTCAACCTCTGACTGCCACAATGGCCCTAATAGGCCAAACTATGGCTTCTGTACACCTTTGGTGATGTTTTCGTGTGTGTATTAATCGATTCTGGTACGTTGGGCTGCATTTCAGGACATCGGAATTTTCACGTATTTTTGCATAGCCGGCATCGTCGATTTGAAGCCTTTGATCACTTCAACCTCTGACTGCCACAATGGCCCTAACAGGCCAAACTATGGCTTCTGTACACCTTTGGTGATGTTTTCGTGTGTGTATTAATCGATTCTGGTACGTTGGGCTGCATTTCAGGACATCGGAATTTTCACGTATTTTTGCATAGCCGGCATCGTCGATTTGAAGCCTTAGGTCAGTTCAACCTCTGTCTGCCACAATGGCGCTAATAGGCCAAACTATGGCTTCTGTACACCTTTGGTGATGTTTTCGTGTGTGTATTAATCGATTCTGGTACGTTGGGCTGCATTTCAGGACATCGGAATTTTCACGTATTTTTGCATAGCCGGCATCGTCGATTTGAAGCCTTTGGTCAGTTCAACCTCTGACTGCCACAATGGCCCTAATAGGCCAAACTATGGCTTCTTTACACCTTTGGTGATGTTTTCGTGTGTGTATTAATCGATTCTGGTACGTTGGGCTGCATTTCAGGACATCGGAATTTTCACGTATTTTTGCATAGCCGGCATCGTCGATTTGAAGCCTTTGGTCAGTTCAACCTCTGACTGCCACAATGGCCCTAATAGGCCAAACTATGGCTTCTGTACACCTTTGGTGATGTTTTCGTGTATGTATTAATCGATTCTGGTACGTTGGGCTGCATTTCAGGACATCGGAATTTTCACGTATTTTTGCATAGCCGGCATCGTCGATTTGAAGCCTTTGGTCAGTTCAACCTCTGTCTGCCACAATGGCCCTAATAGGCCAAACTATGGCTTCTGTACACCTTTGGTGATGTTTTCGTGTGTGTATTAATCGATTCTGGTACTTTGGGCTGTATTTCAAGACATCGGAATTTTCACGTGTTTTTGCATAGCCGGCATCGTCGATTTGAAGCCTTTGGTCATTTCAACCTCTGTTTGCCACAATGGCCCTAATAGGCCAAACTATGGCTTCTGTACACCTTTGGTGATGTTTTCGTGTGTGTATTAATCGATTCTGGTACGTTGGGCTGCATTTCAGGACATCGGAATTTTCACGTATTTTTGCATAGCCGGCATCGTCAATTTGAAGCCTTTGGTCAGTTCAACCTCTGACTGCCACTATGGCCCTAATAGGCCAAACTATGGCTTCTGTACACCTTTGGTGATGTTTTCGTGTGTGTATTAATCGATTCTGGTACGTTGGGCTGCATTTCAGGACATCGGAATTTTCACGTATTTTTGCATAGCCGGCATCGTCGGCTCAGTTCAACCTCTGACTGCCACAATGGCCCTAATAGGCCAAACTATGGCTTCTGTACACCTTTGGTGATGTTTTCGTGTATGTATTAATCGATTCTGGTACGTTGGGCTGCATTTCAGGACATCGGAATTTTCACGTATTTTTGCATAGCCGGCATCGTCGATTTGAAGCCTTTGGTCAGTTCAACCTCTGTCTGCCACAATGGCCCTAATAGGCCAAACTATGGCTTCTGTACACCTTTGGTGATGTTTTCGTGTGTGTATTAATCGATTCTGGTACTTTGGGCTGTATTTCAAGACATCGGAATTTTCACGTGTTTTTGCATAGCCGGCATCGTCGATTTGAAGCCTTTGGTCATTTCAACCTCTGTTTGCCACAATGGCCCTAATAGGCCAAACTATGGCTTCTGTACACCTTTGGTGATGTTTTCGTGTGTGTATTAATCGATTCTGGTACGTTGGGCTGCATTTCAGGACATCGGAATTTTCACGTATTTTTGCATAGCCGGCATCGTCAATTTGAAGCCTTTGGTCAGTTCAACCTCTGACTGCCACTATGGCCCTAATAGGCCAAACTATGGCTTCTGTACACCTTTGGTGATGTTTTCGTGTGTGTATTAATCGATTCTGGTACGTTGGGCTGCATTTCAGGACATCGGAATTTTCACGTATTTTTGCATAGCCGGCATCGTCAATTTGAAGCCTTTGGTCAGTTCAACCTCTGACTGCCACTATGGCCCTAATAGGCCAAACTATGGCTTCTGTACACCTTTGGTGATGTTTTCGTGTGTGTATTAATCGATTCTGGTACGTTGGGCTGCATTTCAGGACATCGGAATTTTCACGTATTTTTGCATAGCCGGCATCGTCGATTTGAAGCCTTTGATCACTTCAACCTCTGACTGCCACAATGGCCCTAACAGGCCAAACTATGGCTTCTGTACACCTTTGGTGATGTTTTCGTGTGTGTATTAATCGATTCTGGTACGTTGGGCTGCATTTCAGGACATCGGAATTTTCACGTGTTTTTGCATACAGGTTTCGATTTGAAGCCTTTGGTCAGTTCAACCTCTGACTGCCACAATGGCCCTAATAGGCCAAACTATGGCTTCTGTACACCTTTGGTGATGTTTTCGTGTGTGTATTAATAGATTCTGGTACGTTGGGCTGCATTTCAGGACATCGGAATTTTCACGTATTTTTGCATAGCCGGCATCGTCGATTTGAAGCCTTTGGTCAGTTCAACCTCTGACTGCCACAATGGCCCTAATAGGCCAAACTATGGCTTCTTTACACCTTTGGTGATGTTTTCGTGTGTGTATTAATCGATTCTGGTACGTTGGGCTGCATTTCAGGACATCGGAATTTTCACGTATTTTTGCATAGCCGGCATCGTCGATTTGAAGCCTTTGGTCAGTTCAACCTCTGACTGCCACAATGGCCCTAATAGGCCAAACTATGGCTTCTGTACACCTTTGGTGATGTTTTCGTGTGTGTATTAATCGATTCTGGTACGTTGGGCTGCATTTCAGGACATCGGAATTTTCACGTATTTTTGCATAGCCGGCATCGTCGATTTGAAGCCTTTGGTCAGTTCAACCTCTGTCTGCCACAATGGCCCTAATAGGCCAAACTATGGCTTCTGTACACCTTTGGTGATGTTTTCGTGTGTGTATTAATCGATTCTGGTACTTTGGGCTGTATTTCAGGACATCGGAATTTTCACGTGTTTTTGCATAGCCGGCATCGTCGATTTGAAGCCTTTGGTCATTTCAACCTCTGTTTGCCACAATGGCCCTAATAGGCCAAACTATGGCTTCTGTACACCTTTGGTGATGTTTTCGTGTGTGTATTAATCGATTCTGGTACGTTGGGCTGCATTTCAGGACATCGGAATTTTCACGTATTTTTGCATAGCCGGCATCGTCAATTTGAAGCCTTTGGTCAGTTCAACCTCTGACTGCCACAATGGCCCTAGTAGGCCAAACTATGGCTTCTGTACACCTTTGGTGATGTTTTCGTGTGTGTATTAATCGATTCTGGTACGTTGGGCTGCATTTCAGGACATCGGAATTTTCACGTATTTTTGCATAGCCGGCATCGTCGATTTGAAGCCTTTGGTCAGTTCAACCTCTGACTGCCACTATGGCCCTAATAGGCCAAACTATGGCTTCTGTACACCTTTGGTGATGTTTTCGTGTGTGTATTAATCGATTCTGGTACGTTGGGCTGCATTTCAGGACATCGGAATTTTCACGTATTTTTGCATAGCCGGCATCGTCGATTTGAAGCCTTTGGTCAGTTCAACCTCTGTCTGCCACAATGGCCCTAATAGGCCAAACTATGGCTTCTGTACACCTTTGGTGATGTTTTCGTGTGTGTATTAATCGATTCTGGTACGTTGGGCTGCATTTCAGGACATCGGAATTTTCACGTATTTTTGCATACACGTTTCGATTTGAAGCCTTTGGTCAGTTCAACCTCTGACTGCCACAATGGCCCTAATAGGCCAAACTATGGCTTCTGTACACCTTTGGTGATGTTTTCGTGTGTGTATTAATCGATTCTGGTACGTTGGGCTGCATTTCAGGACATCGGAATTTTCACGTATTTTTGCATAGCCGGCATCGTCGATTTGAAGCCTTTGGTCACTTCAACCTCTGACTGCCACAATGGCCCTAACAGGCCAAACTATGGCTTCTGTACACCTTTGGTGATGTTTTCGTGTGTGTATTAATCGATTCTGGTACGTTGGGCTGCATTTCAGGACATCGGAATTTTCACGTATTTTTGCATAGCCGGCATCGTCGATTTGAAGCCTTTGGTCAGTTCAACCTCTGACTGCCACAATGGCCCTAATAGGCCAAACTATGGCTTCTGTACACCTTTGGTGATGTTTTCGTGTGTGTATTAATCGATTCTGGTACGTTGGGCTGCATTTCAGGACATCGGAATTTTCACGTATTTTTGCATAGCCGGCATCGTCGATTTGAAGCCTTTGGTCAGTTCAACCTCTGTCTGCCACAATGGCCCTAATAGGCCAAACTATGGCTTCTGTACACCTTTGGTGATGTTTTCGTGTGTGTATTAATCGATTCTGGTACTTTGGGCTGTATTTCAGGACATCGGAATTTTCACGTATTTTTGCATAGCCGGCATCGTCGATTTGAAGCCTTTGGTCATTTCAACCTCTGTTTGCCACAATGGCCCTAATAGGCCAAACTATGGCTTCTGTACACCTTTGGTGATGTTTTCGTGTGTGTATTAATCGATTCTGGTACGTTGGGCTGCATTTCAGGACATCGGAATTTTCACGTATTTTTGCATAGCCGGCATCGTCAATTTGAAGCCTTTGGTCAGTTCAACCTCTGACT